>JAINEB010000023.1:26235000-27435000 GCA_022840565.1 Eubasilissa regina | reverse complement strand
GTGTATTAATTTGAAAAATGTAACATATAGGTTCGAAAATTTGTCAAGAAAAATACTGGCGTTATAGCACAAAGGTAGTGCACTTCCCCGGATTGGAAATAGAGATCCAGGTTCGAATCCCGGTGACGCAAAAACAATATTTTTCGACAAAATTGATTTTATATGTATATATTTATAATTAATACATTAATTTAGTATTTAAAATATCATAGACCTATGTTCTGAATAATTACAACTTCACAATAAGAATGTGTTTTCCTTAATAATATATTATATATATTATATAGTATAATATGTATATTTGTGATAGAGTGCAGCCGACGAATCATCAGTTTTCATTTAATATATTTGTATTTTATGTACTTGTATTCAATTATTTCTAAATTGTAAAGATTGCATGTCTCAATACTTTTCTAGCGAGACAAGTCTAGTAAAACTAAAACACAACTGAATAAAAATTTTTTAAATCATCGAAATAAAGTAAATGTGTTCTTAAGTACAATTTACCATCACGCTTATAGCCATAGGGGTGGATAGACCGCAAAATTATTCAATATAAAAACACAAGCGTGTTCTTTATTTATTAATAAATTTCATAAATACATGTATATAACCTACTCATTACCTTATCATGAAGTTATTCTGTTTTAAAAATTCTGACAATTTCTTATAAAATTTACATAATCATTTTATAACTAAAAAAATATTCTTATTAAAAAGATTTTTCCTAATCTCTAACAAAATTTTAAAAATAATAACGGTGTGTCGGTACAGTAGAGAGTTTATGATTTTCTAGCAAAATCTCATTAAAAATATGTTTTTTCTCTGTTTACAAGTAATACTATTTTGAAAGAAAATGTTGTAATACCTTCACTAAAGGTTAATTTGAATATATGTATACAGTAAAATTATCAAAATAAATATTTAAAATACCTATATTTATTTCAATTAACAAAATCACTAGTTTAAATTTTTTTTAATTAACATTAATCGATTGACATGTTTAAAACACAATATAAAATGTACAGCCACCAAAGATATAAACATAATTAAGAATTTCTTAGATAGTAATTTACTATCACTAAATAGTGAAAAAACCTTTGTTATTCCATTTGCAATAAAATGAAATGATTTTCCAGAAAAATTCGACATCATAATTCTTGAACACCTTTGAATACCCAAAATACAACTCAAAATCAAAATGATTGTCTCTCTGAGTGCGTAATTTTTAAAATAACGAATCAAATCTAAATCTTGGAGTAATCATCGATAAAAATCTAAAATAGAAAAATTAAATTTGTCAAGTTGGTAAAAAGATTAGAAAATTAATATACATATTTTTAACTAAATTTATATAATTATAATATTTGTAGCCGTAAATACTTCGATAGTACAGTAATTAAATCTATGCAAATCCAAAATACACCAACATTTGTGAACCTGAGCTGGTAGACCCCGATGGTCGCTCTTCTTGTAATTTGATGTTCCTTAATAATTCCGTTCAAACCGAAAAACTGTCACTTTTCAGTAGCAGCTTCGCTTTTGAAAGAACTATTAAAATCAGTATGTATGCGGTCAATAAATGTACAAATAATAAATTATCAAAATATAAAACAATGTGTTAGTTTCTAACATAAAAAAACTCAGTGTATAGTAAAAACTAGTGATGAGCTCAAAATCACGATCCGTGAGTCAATCACTGATATCTTTAAGTCACACTCACAATCAGTGATAGAATATTTTAGAATATCATGATTCGTTAACCATTTTTTTATTTTATTTATTAATATATTATATAATTAGCATTAATATGCTAGAATATGTTTTTTTACGCAAATAAAGTTTTAATAATATGATTATATCATTAATTATCTTTATTATTTATTTCATGTATTGTGATATAGTGCGGCGCGTGCGCGTTAGTAATGAAACTGTGATCACAGTCACAGTTTTCAATCACTGATATTATCGAATACCAACCACAATCACACCAGTGAGTCAAGAGTAGCATTTTTTCTCATCACTGGTAAAAACATAATCAAATGTAACAATTTGGCACTACAGTCCATTAGGATTTTAAATTTGTTTGATGTTTTTAGTGTGACATTTTTTAATGTATCTATTAATTTTTAATCTGAATATTATATTAATGACCTAAAAAAATATTTATAATATTTTAGTAAACAAAGGATGTTGAGTAACTATAAAATTTGTAATATCTAACAATTGGATTATTATTTTAAGATTGCATAATTATATCGAGATTAACAGAAAATGTATTATACATATTTTCCAATGGTTCATTTTTAACACAGCTTCACAACAAATTTTACTGGGGAACTGAATAAAAATTCTATGTTAAATTCTTTCGGGATTTACTTATATTACATGGTGAATATTATGTTTCAGGTCGATGTTGTTATTAAATAACTAAGAAATAAAACAAAATTTTATAAATTGTTTTTTATTTATCAATTAATTAGTTTATTACAAATATGCATAAAATATAATATTGGCCAAATGACCGCCTCTATCAGTGGCATAAATGCGTTCTCTTTTAATAATATTTTTATAACATTCTCGCACACTTCGTGTAGTACTTCAGCAATTTCATTTCGAATATTTTCCTGGGACAAATATTGAACATAATCGATATCCGTCAATTCAGGTGATCGAGAAGATCGGTCGACATCACTACTTTTTGAGATTATGCGGCCGGGAAAAATTTCTCGTAAAATTTCATGCGTAGCTCGGGCTGTGTGTGATGTGGACCGTTCTATTGAAACTACATATGTTGCAGGCTCAATCGATTCAATTCGGCCATCAAGAAGTTTTACAACATGTGATGATAGCGATCACCATTAATGATTTCAGCATTGCCATTATTATTAGGTACTCGTTAGATACTTATAAAAAAATGTAATCAACTACTCTCTAAAACTATCAAATGTGATTTGATAAATATCTGCTAAACTAAAATAGCGACCAAACGTAATCAGCCTGGAACATAATATTCATCATGTATATTCAAAACAACTCAAGTCATGCTTGTAAAGTCTCTGGTGCATTCTATATTTCTACACGATGTGATATCATGGCCTCTGAAGGCAAGGGATTGATGCTTTTGAGTTGTGGTGCTGGAGACACACGTTGCGCATACCAATTCAACCAGCCTAAAACAAATCCTCTTTTATGGGCATCTTTCGAAAAGAGAAGATAACTTGAAGAAGCGAGAAGAAGAGAAAGATCCTCCACTCGATGGACTAGCCGAGTGTAAAATATACTTCTGTGGTGACAGCCTTTAGATCTGCAGGATGCCGAGAAAAGTGGAAGAGCATACATAAAGGACAGCTGGATGTGGAGAGACCGGTTTAGAAGCTAGGGCTTTCTTGTCGGGCCCACTCATCAAAGCTAATAAAAATACGTGACATTAATTCAATTACATATTTAAGTATATGTAAAACGAAAAATGAGAAGAAATCCAATGTGGTTATTAGCAATTATCGCAAAGATTTTAAAATTTAGACTCTTGAGTACTTTCTTTCTTCATAAAAATCACATAACATAGTTTTATATGAAACATTGACACGAGTTAAAATTATTCGACGCGTAAGAAAACTAATTTACTTTTTTAAAGGTATAAACGATGGATATTTGACTACAAACTCTTACGATCGGTGTACTTTGTACTCTGCTACTCCTTTATTAATTATGCTATTTTAGTTTGGGGAGGAGCAGCAAAAACAAAATTAGAGTCTGCTAAAAGAGCACAAAAGATAATTCTTAGGGTAATAAATGCTCATCCCTTTAGATATTAATCAGATCTCATATTTAAAGAGTACAATGCCTTAGACAGAAGACAAATCTATATTTTGAGACTCATCTAATATTTTCATGCTAACAACTCACCCCAAGCAATAAATCGTCTACACGCCAGTTCCGAGAGCAACAACGATATTTTATCAAAGATTCTACATATTCATAGCTCCAAAACTGTACAACATACTGCCAGGACAATGCTGTATATATAAGAGGTCGAGTCTACTTTATCTCACACAATAAACTACGAGTATATACTTAATTGAAATAATTGTGTCTTATTGCATTGTTAATTTTAGTTTGGGGAGGAGCAGCAAAAACAATATTGAAGTCGGCTAAAAAAGCACAAAAAACAATTCTCAAGGTAATAATTGGTCGTCCCTTTAGATATCCATCTGATCTTATATTTAAAGAGTACAATGTACTAAATAGAAGACAAATCTTTATGTTGAGACTCGTTCAATATTTCTATGCTAACAACAACTCTCCTCAAGCAATATATCATGGACACAACACGAGACAAACAACAAACATCTACACACCAGTTCCGAGACTACATGTACAAAGATTCTACATGTTCTTGGCTCCGAAACTATAAAACACACTCAGTACCAACTAGAAATCGTTTAATTCCAATAAGATTACACAAATATGGACCAAATATATGATTCAATCAGGTAGAGATGAATCAGAAGCATGGCTATCCAACATTCTAATATAATTTATACAATACCTTCATTAATAATTCAATAGCCCTACAACATTCCCACTACATATATTTTTATTTTATTTTTACATTTTTATACATATTTTTAATTCTCTTTTTATTCCTGTCGATGGCTTAAATAACATCACAACAGCACGAAAAAAAAACTGGCTTCTTTAACACAGACTTCAGTCTAACAAAGTAGCTAGGACAACGCCGTATATATCAGAGGTGAAGTCTACTCCATCCCACACAATAAACTATGAGCATAATTATTACTTATTTTTATTATGTATTCATCGCTATTAGAACAAAAATATGCATGTCAATAACAATTTAAAATAAAAAAAAGTAGAATATGTATGTCAATAAAGTCTAATAAATAAAATAAGGTGCAGTAGTTCAAGGCAGACACTCAAGGATCCATTCATTAAAGAACAATCCCAAAAAAGGAACAGTGGACGAGACACAAAATGGATTGAGTCACACTTACACGGACAGACTAATGGAGTTGCAAAACACAAGTGCAAAATACAGTGGTGGAGCTTAGTCAAGGGGGCGGGCGAGAGAGACCGACATAAATGATAGATCGAGTCCAATAGAAAAACTAGAAGACCACCAGTAGCAGGGATCGCTTCAATCAGCCACGATCTCAAATATTTTAATATTATCAAGAACTCAGTCCAGAACAGAACAAAATTAATGATTTGAATAGGTACGGGATAAGGATAAAAGGACCAATAACTTTATTCGAGAATTTTCAAAAAGAGTTTCCGATTGTTAATCTAGATATTTTTCTAGAAAAGTGAGTTTTGTTTCTGTCATTTCACTTTGTTGATACAGTTAGACGAAACGTAAAATATTTTTTCGGAATAGGTAATAACTAGGGCATAAAGTGTAGGAATTCGTGAGGGGGTTGATACAAACATAATACCGGCGTTGTAATGGGGAGGTTTTATTCGTTGAGCGTGGAAGAAAGATTCTGTCACGTGCAGAAAATAATGGGGTTGATATAAAACTTATATCTCGGTTATTGAGGTAACGTAAGCACATTATGTTTGATGTATGTCGAACGTTAGTTTGTACGTAATCTGCTACCTACTATTCGATTGGACTAAATCTTTAACTTTCGCGCTCGGTTAAGTTAACTGTAATAGTCGTAACTACCTATTTGTCAGTATTTCCAATACATCGAATGTTATTTCTTTTATTTAGAACTTGAATACAATTTTCAGAAAATGGGTTTTTGTTAACTTTTAATTTAATGTTGCGATCCTGAGAGAAAAAAAAATGCCATCAACGTATATGCAAATAGTAGTTCATTTTCTTGGTGAGCGGATTCGCTTATGACAACGTAGAAATACTACTAAAAAAAGGGGAGAAAATTATAAATTTAGAAAGTATAGAGATTAACAATAAGAATAAAAATGTACTTAACATACAAACACCCCTTATCACATTTCCTTTTCTGTCCATATTAGCTCCGCCCATAACCACATTCACTTTCCACAGAAACTCTTTCCTCAACACCGCTCTTATACTCCCTCCCCCCATGTGGTCGATAGTCTATCTTCTAGTTTTAAGATTTAGTTTATTACTGAAGATGACACAATAAACGTTAAAAACGTTTTAATTTTATAATAGTGTGGAGTTTTATTTTATTAATTACAATGGACTTCCACAAAGTTAATCACGAAAATTTTGAAATATTACAGGTTTTTGATATTCAGCAAAAAATTAAAAATATTTTATTTGTTTATTTTTTTTCCCCTTCTTCTTACTTGTATAAAATCCGTCCAAAAGGTAGTGCCAATTTTAGAATAAACAAAATTAGTACCTTATAAATATTTTTTGAAAAAACTTTTTTTTGTTAACAATGAATCTTAAACTATTTCTCTAAATAAATTTCATAACGTGTTGCGAAATTTTGTATCCCAGCTTCATATTCGTCTACCGACAGTTCATTGAGAAAAGCATTCACCTGTTTTTTCTGTTCTTCATTACTTTGAAAATTCTTCAATAGAGCCGCCAATAAAGTCCTTTAGTTTTGTAAAGAGATGAAAATCTGAAAGAGCCAGGTCCAGGCTACAGGGTGGATGGTTTAAAATTTCCCACTTGAATTGTTGGAGAAGATGTTGTATTTTCGGCCTGGCATTGTCGTGAAGGAGAATGACGTCACTAGATAACAAACACCGCCGTTGATTTTGAATTACCGGCCGTAATTTTTTCAATGTATCAAAATATGAATCAACATTGATAGTGTCTCTACGGGATATAAAATCAATGAACAATACACCTTGTCCATCCCAGAAAACGAGTGACGAGATTTTAATACTTTTTAAATATTTTAAATACTCACGGAAACAATTAATAATAAAAGCGCTACAAAATTACCCACACAGCAAGCATACAGTCAACTGAAGTCGTTTCACTTTGAGCGGCGGCTACTCGCGTCACTAGCGCTCCGCACGGCGCGAACGGGTACTACTTTTTGGATGGCCCTCGTACATATTGACATATAGTAGCTTCAATCAGATTAGGCTCGGTTCGTAATGCACCTCCACAAGTCTGTAGTTAAATGTAACTCAACTATTCACCGGTGTAGTACTCTTCCAGGTCTTTTTCATAGACTGTACAATATATGAAAAAAATACAATATAGATTGAACAAAATATGCATAAAAATCAACTTTATTGTTCTATAACAACAACGGGACACTATTTTGCTATATTATGAATTATGATCAAATACAATATTTTGAGATTACCTTCCTTGGGATTGAGTGGTTGTATGCATGCGTACGAGGCTATAAAGGGTGGCGCGCGGCAGGGTGCGGTCTCTTTCTCTGTGTGTTCATCGGCTTAATTGTTTGACCAATACTAGTGATATACCTTGCATTAAATTGTATCGTATTGTAATAAACGTACAATTGTTGCAAAGTCTACTTCTTGGGTAAACTTTACACTAAACACTACTTAGAAGATTAGTATGTAACAGTTATCTTACAATAGTTTATATTAAGCAGCTCTTAAGTTAAGTCAACTTAAATTTTGACTGTTGTTCTAATTCCAAATCGATAAGGTGTTTAAATTGAAGTATAACCGATTTTGCAAAGTTTGCAAATCTCGAGTGAAGATTATCAAAGATGCCCATTACTTGGCCGAAGCAAACAAACTGTATCTTTACGCAGGGTTTGGAATATTCGGCAAATTGCGTATAATTTGTAAAACGTGACCCTGTTTGATAAAGGATTACGGCTATTTATCATCGCGACTCCTTCCTTATCTTCGCCAGTCGCCAAGTTCGTGATTAAGGCAGTCATTAGGCCGAACTGAGCAGACGTAAACAGGCAAAACACAAATACAGCCGACACCCTTACTGGGGTCGGTTCGTTTTATTGGATTCGAATCGAGGTAAGAACATTGCGAAAGGGCGATAACTTGGGGCACCCCTAATTATTAAGTGGCATTTGCGTTCAGATATGTCGTACTTTAAATGATGTAAGGGATGCTGTATAGAGCGTTGGCCGATGTTTAGAGATAGAGTACAGGGGTGCAGTTTTAGTATTAGGTTGCCTGATAAGCCTTTGCGTTTTTTTTTAAATGCTATTTTCCCACTATTAAAAAATTGCATACTGTTTGATACTATTTTTTCTGCTATAAAACATCAGTTTCGCAATTTTTTTTTGTATGTTATAGTTTTTATTAATATTTACGCTTAAATAATGGAGTGTGAAGGAACATTTTCGACACACATTACTTCTTGCCTTTAATTAACCCATTGATCGCGTTCATAAAAACGCATGACATCTTTCATACGCGGTACTCTTTGGTGCCATTATAATTTACGACTTTACACTATGATAATGGTTCAAATTTATGATTTGTTTTTAAAAATTTGATGACAAAGGTTCTCAAGTATCCTCATGAATATAAACAAATACTGAAATCAGAACCATAATTACAAAATAACGTAAACAAAATTATCTATGAGAGACCATTACATAACCATAAGCCATTTGTGGTCATACGTACTAGAGTGAAGTAGTGATCTGCGCAGGTGCTAATTTCTGAGACTAATGCACATCATTTACAAGTTTTTAAATACTGTCATTAAATTTAACTGAATAGTTTGAAATGCATTACATTCTACACGCATAAACTGAGTTTGAGAATTTGAATAACTGAGTGATACAGGTTTGATACCAAGACTTTTATATTTCGTGTATGTTTATAAGATGGCTAATAAGCCTTTACAAATATTGACAGATATCGTTAGGATAAAGATTCCAAATAATTTTGGTACGTATGTACGCGCTAGTGGCGGGAGAAACACGGCGACTCATATTTGAGTCGTCCGCGCTCTGGGCATGTAAGGCGTGACTCATATAAGAAACCCGCAGGGAATGGGTTAAAGTTAAAATGGTCACTCAGGAGCTCAACTAAGAAACTGCCGCATCTACACTACAGTCTTGAAATCCTTTTCACCTTTTTCAGTCGTTCTCTAATCAATGCGTAGTGTTACGTTCAACAACGACAATGACCTCAGAAATTGGCTCGATAATTATTTCAATACTACAATAGATCAACCAATTATTTTAGGAAATATATCGACAAATTGGATGAAAGGTGAACAATATTGGAGAATACACTATTAATTGAAACGTAATTTTTGTTTAATACTTTGATTTTTTAATAATTGGCAATTAAAAATTACTCCTTGCATAAGCTATTATTTTCATACACGTAATAAATCCTCCGTAAATAGAAAAAAATACAACATTTTATAATGAGGCTAAGTTTTATTCTCCTCTTATGAAAAATTACTCACCCTGAAACCTTTTGGCATAATGAAATATAATCCCAGCGGTTAAAACCAAATTTAATTTTTTTTAAATTACTAAATCATCATTTTTGTTTAGATTTTGGGGTAGATATTTATATCACGTACACATGTTTTGCAAGGCGTGTGAGTTTGTGTACGGACTGTAAGTCAATGATAAGAAACTGCGTGGTCACTGTTTGTTCAGGACTCCGATTATATATTTATGACCGTGGTCAGATGCAAGCAAGCCAGCAGAATAATTTAGACAAAGATAAACGTGTGTGCGTACTCATATAAACTTCTCGAGGTCAGCAAAATGTATCCCTTCAAACAAAGGAATAGGGTTGACTTAAGCGAGCAGGTTCTCCCTTTGATCTCTCTACCTAAATATAATTCTCAGCGTTTGTATGTCACACTTCCAATAATGGTCTGCTATAGTTTGCCACAATTGAATCTTGGATAGTCCTCAAAAGCTACAAACGTAAAATAAGAAAAGAATGATGCGGTACCGGTATTATACACCCGCAAAGCAGGCGCCTACCTGCGAACACACAAGAATGTCAGTGCCAACCTTTGATGATATATCACAAAAAAATATTCATATTTCAGTCTTTAACTAAATTACACACATAGTATTTGTTCGAAGAATATCTCAAACGTCAACACAAAACGCTGTTCAAATACAAACTAATTTGAACTAGCATGCACACGTGACGCTGAACGCAAACAAGCACGTTCTAAGCGCCCGCTACTCAGAACACTTGTATTCATAAACATGAGAGATCGCTGAATACTTGACTTAAGCGTGCGCTCAGACTTTTCACTTAGATTTAGATTTACAAAACAATCCTAAAGTCAGTTCTTACGTATGGATCTGAATGTTGCGTATACAGTGATTAATATGATTCTGGTCTTTAATTGTAAGATACTAAGAAGAATACTTAATACAAAAAATGGTGTATGAGCTACAAGGACAACCACGAATTAGACACAGAATTTGATTAACCCAACATTGTCTAAGTTATCGACTAAGTTGGGCTAGTCACGTTCAATGAATAGACTAAGAACGACCAAGGAAGAAATTATTTATTAGAAAACCTATTGGCCTCCGGATTGTTGGAAGATCTGAGCTACGGGGGTTGGATGGCGTTACCCTAGACGCTCAGGTAGTCAGCATCATGAACTGAAAAAGGATAGGGAAGACTGATCGAAGTGGCGAAAGTTACTTGATAGGTCACGGCCAACACCGGACAAGACAATAAAAGGGTATATTTGTTGGCCCGAAATACTTAATTAAGGAGATTTTTTTTCATTTACACGAAGCTCGTTTTTGTCATCATAAAAATGGAATTCATTTACAAGATATTGTTTTCTACATTTTTTTAAATATTTTGAAACGGCATGCTAATTTGGTCTAAGAATAAATACCTCGCATATTAATAAATCACTGGGGGGTTCAATTATTAAAGGAGGGAAAGATAAGGGCTGAGTTCTCTTGTCTCCGAAATATGAGGTAACAACAATGACGTAAGATTTTTTGGGGGACCCTATTAAGAGAGCATGGGTAAATAGTTTTTTTTTAATATCAGGTAATTTTTACTTTATATACAATTGTATAAAGTAGTAGCAAAAATGGGTAAAGTTTTTTTATGTAATATATATTTTTTTATTTTAATCATTCTTTATTTTTTGAATTTTTCACAAATTTTTAATGAAAGCTTTTATAGAATCTTTTTATAAATTTGGTTCAATAGGATCAAGAAGAGGATAAATAAGTGAAATGGGGCGAAGATGATGGGGATCGGATGAGGGATCGTACAGGCCGAGGGAGTTTATGGAAGGGTTTGGGATGGAAATTAATTTAGAATAAAATTAAATAAATCGTGTATGTGTCGTTTGAATCTCTGTTAATGATTGTATTTCTGACAAACCAGGGTGAGTTTGTGATTCTCCTAAGGATGTAGTTTTGTTTGAATTCTAAAATTGTTGTGTTACTTGAACCCTAGATGGGGCTCGCGTGTGTGAGTATAGGACGGACGATTGCTTTGTACAAGAGTAATTTGTTTTGTACGGATAGTGAACTGTAGGAATTTAGGAGGGGCTATAGTCGGTTGTAATTGGGAGTTTGAGTCTTAGCCTAGAATATCTCTAAGTTAGTCATATTTGTGAATATTAGGTTATTTTTTTAAACATAATTATTTTTAATACAAATTAAATGTATTAATTAGAAAAATATAATCAATTTATGTAAAAATACTTTGGTTGCCACAGGGTATCGAACCAAGAACTTTTCCTATTCCGGGAAACCATTACACCATGTCAACCAAGTTGATGACAAATTTTCGAACCTATATTTTGCAGTTCTTTTTTTCAAATTAATACATTTAATTTGTATTAAAATACCACAGAACTATGTTTTGAAAAATTGAAACTTCACAATAATAATGTATTTTCTTTAAAAATATATTTTTTTTTTAAATATTTTATTAAAATGTGACCTTAACATAAATTAATATGTATTTCGCCCTTCTAATGAGTTTTAGATATGTTTTTAGTATTTGGTTTTGCTTTCTGATGTTTTGGACCACATTTAAGGTATATAATCACACCCACAACAGCCTCGTGATGGATGTGGTACGAAAAGTCAGAAATAATTGAAAAAGGCATAAAGGGTATTCAAAAAAAAAAACTTTCGGAACAGCTGTTGAAGCTTGAAGACGTGCAAACAACAATTACTATTACTGTGATTGATTGATATGAAAAGGTTATTTGAACCAACACGTTTTTCTCAAACAAGCCTTTTTTTAGGTAAAATATATCAAAATCAGATATTGCCAATTGTTCGTTGCTAGGCTGTTTCCGTAATGTATTTTTCAATATTGAAAACATAATTTATTATTTTGAATACAGAATCTAGAAAAACTATAGAAATCATGTACCCCAAAAAAGGAAGGTAGACGTCACATTTATTTGTTGCAGTCGCAGAACTCGGTCACAGTCCGGCAGAAATTCACCCTGTCCAGGTCGCAAAAGGTGCGAGGGAGAGCCAGTAGAATACTCCGTTACGTCTCTCTAGCCACTGCTCTTCCCGACATCGCCCATCCCAGCAACCCCCAGCGAGAGACCTACACCTTAAAAATTCCCAGGAAATGTTCGAGATTCCTTTCATTTCTTAATAGGTCATCATTCCGGGGGATCCGATGACCTATCCCCTCAAATCCCACAATAATGATCTCAGGTACATCTGCCTCACCTGAGTGTAAACACACACGTCCTATGTCGAAGATTTACAATAAATGAACACCACTAATAATGTAACCCTTTATCGAATAAATCAAGTCCTCATATAAGTATATTATTTGTCTCACGCTACGCCATTTTCTTAGTTAAATTCTATTTCTCACTCTATTCCAAGTTCAAATCTGATAGTATGGCGTTTTTAATTAGAGAAACTGCACCTTTTCAAATTAAAGTCGTGATGAAAATAACATTTAGTTGTGTGTGCAGTAAAATGTTATGTATTTATATTTAGTCAAGGTGTGTGCTATAAAAATAGTGCTGCCAAGTTGGGATCTTCTGTGTCAGGTATTTTATGTGTAGACGTGATGTCTATATGAGCTAATCAACTTTAATTGTTGATCCAATTAAATTAATCACCGTTGAAATAGCGTAATTTTGCTGAAATAGCAATTAGCACAGAGATATTTTTTACCTTTATTTTTGTTTCTTTTCGTATGCTTAATATGTATTTAATATACGAGAAACATAACAATTATATTATCGTTATAATATAACATAAACATGTAATCATTAATTTATTACGTCTACACAGTCTTCTTTCTTATTTTAATAATCGCTATCTTTTAGGGAGATTTTAGATGATAACCAGAAGACGTTGAAATAGCCCTTCATTAAAAAGTTTATCTCTATATTAAATAAAATAGTTTTTATACACACGATAAGTGCGTAGTTTTTTTTATCAGATACCGATTAAACTTTTCTGATAAATTGACTCAGTGGTAATCACGGCAAGTTCGTTAACCAGCTTGAAACGTTCCACATTAATATTTTCGTATTTTACAAAGTCCGTTTAAAAAAATATTATATAACTAACTAACTTACCATCACGCCGTTTCTCCGCTGGGGTAAAGACGATAGAGCGCTACACTCTTCTATCCTGACACGCAATTCTCGCCTCATTCACATTCATACATCTTCTCTCATACAAGCTCACCGATTGTTGAGGTTCCTAACAGAACCATCCTCAATTATCTGGTTTACTTGGTCGTGCCAAGTCTTCCGCGGACGTCCTCTATTTCTGGTGCCATCAACACTTGCGTCATATATCTATCTTACCATTCTCTTCTTATTTATCCGTTCCACACGACCAAACCACTTATTAATCTTACTATTAATTATACTAACATCAGCTTTACATTCTTTAATTATTTCTTCTCATTTCCACTGCATTCTGTCTACTTTCGTTCCTTTTCTGACAACTCCAGGCTTCCATACAGCAGTGTCGATACCTGGACTCCATTGTACACGCCTAGTCTTGCCTCGGTAGAAAAATTCCCGTTATACTTTATTCCCTGCAGTCACCCCCTTTCCTTATATTATATTTTTAATATTTACAAATTGAACTTTGTTGTCTATTATATTCATTTTTTATAGATTATTTAAAATTGTTTATAATAATCATTAAATGAGTATTTTTTTAAGTGGTTAATAAAACAAGGATAATAAATAAAAAATATGAATTTTAAACACAAAGTTAATATTGCTAATTTTAAAAGTATTCAATGAGTAATTTTACAACACCAACCGGTTTCAAGCAATATAAGTTGCTTATTCAGGGAATCTAATTAACCAATCAAAAACATATTTGTCACGTCATTCTAATGTTTAAAAAAATCTTATTCAATTTTATTAGTTAATTTTGACACCCAGAAGAAGGAAATCATATTTTCCAAAACCAGTTAAAATTTTAAAATTACTCAATAAGTGCTCATTATAAACAAAGATAATAAATATGATAAATCCATAAAAAATAAATGTTACAGGTACTTATAAAAAATTACAAATTTGTAATTTCGTTAATATTGGATCTAAAGGCAACAACACATTTTCACTCACAGATGAAATCTAAATGATTACTGAGTACTGTGCTGGTTGATGTACAAAGCGACACACAATATGGCGCCTCTGTATCTTCAAGAACTTTGTATCCCAGACAATTTGAATGGTAGACGTCATACTCTCAGGTCAGCCTCTACTTCAGCTGCAAGAAGGGTTGTAGAACTGACTAACCGTTGCCAGAAGTCTAAATTTTGTGAACGGGTATTTGCGGTAGCAGGCCCAAAAGCGTGGAACTCTTTGCTCTCCGTTATATAGAACAGTGCATCAAAGTCTTTATTTAAGAAGAAACTAAAAACGCACCTTTTCAAAAAACCATTTCCATGAGTGCAAATAACGATTTTTAATTTAAAAAAAACAAAGATAATTGTAGAATTATAACAGTTTACGTGTAAAGCGCTTTTGAGGTGAAAGTTTTTACAAAAATGACTGTATAAATTATTCATTATTATTATTATTATTATTATTACAGTGCCAAAAATTTTTTTTTTAATTAAAGTAAAATCATATCATATATATCTTGTTTTGATAAATACAGTTAAATACCATATTTCATAAAATATTTAAATTTTAAAAATCATTTAGTCTAACGTGATGCCTTCCGGTGGCTGTATATTCGTACCGTAGCAGGGATCATTATTTAGCTTACGTGGGCCAGATCCCGCGATGGACCACGCCAACCCACGCACGAGGCTGGGGCCAGATAAGGCACGTCCGTTTGCTTACGGGTCCAAATCTATAGAACCTCCTCTCAAAGGGCACTCATTTGAAACAATTTAATAAGATAAAGAAAATACAGGGAGTTAATCTGATAAATAAGTTTTATGGATCAAGATGTGCCTGATAGGGCTGTTACGGGGGACGAAGGGTGATGCTTCGCATAGGATGATGATCGTGCGAGATTGCCTCTTGGAAAGTGCCTGTTTCAGAATATATATCTTCTTCGTTTTAACGATACAAATTTATCGACGTATTAGAAATTTTGTGGTGAAAAAGCTTGATAATTCTTGATTGAAAAATATACTGCCAGTCAATTAGTTAATTATATCATTTTAAAATATTTTAATGTACTCTCTAAAACCATTTTCACAACTTTAAAAAAATATACTATTAGGAGAATGCATTATTATTGTGAAGTTGTAATTTTTCAGTCTGTGATATTTTAAATATGTTCTGAAAAATTACAACTTCACAATAAGAATATGATCTTCTAATAATAAAGTTGTATCAATGTGTCCAAAATTAAAAAATAATAATTGATAATTCTGGCGTCTGCTGTCAGATTACTTAAAGATATTTGAAATTCCGTAAAAATAAGGTAGATGGCTGTTTCAAATAATGGACCGATTAAATGTATTAATATCAAAAAAGTAACATATAGGTTCGAAAATTTGTCGCTAAAAATATCGTCGCTGTAGCATAGTTACAATGCACCTTACCCGGTTTGAAAAGAGATCCGGGTTCAAATACCGCTGGCGCAAAAACGATATATATTTTTCGATAAAATTGATTTTATATGTATATCTTTCTAATTAATATATTTAATTCATATTTAAAATATCACAGACCTGTGTTCTGAATAATTCACAATAATAATGTGTTCTCCTTAATAATATATAAGTTGTATCAATGTGTCCAAAAATTTAATAAAAAATAATTGTTAATTCTGGCGCGATTTACTCAAAGGTATTTGAGTTTCCGTAAAAATAACAAATATTTTTCAATAAAATTGATTTTGTATATTTATCTTTCTAATTAATTAGTTTTAGTGTTCTCGCCTGTTACGTGGGAAATTGAAGTTTGATGTTTGTTAAAATACTTTATTTTATTTATTTACTAAATTTAGATTTTTACTGTAACGTCAACTAAACTTATTTTAATTTATTAAAACACACAAGTGTAGTAAACATATATCAAAATGATTAAGAAGTATAAAAAATATTTTACTTTTTCTTAATTAGAAATGCAATATTAATTACGCCTCTGGTGTACATTTAAGGTTATCATGGTAAACGCCCTCTTGCTAAATAGGGTTGCTATTAACCAATATTCAAAAGCTATTAATACTAGATACTCATTTATCACGTGCCTCATCATATTTTATGTGAATAACAAAACGATTCATGGTTTGTGATGTTTTCGGCTTTATATTTAGGTTTGTTAGATTAGACAAGAATTTTTTTTCATTTTATTATTTCTATATAACTATAACTTTTTCATTATATGATATAGTCACTCCAAATTTAGATCCAAAAAGATCAAAATTTGTAACTTCGCCTGTGGTCTCTAGGGGTGAGCAATTAATTTCAACGATATGTTCTCCTTCTTACTGGGTCCCGTACAACATCTGTATCAATGTATGTACAAGATCTAATTCTACTCTCAATATATTTTCACATCTCTGAGATATAAAATTTTTAGGATTTTTATTGTAAAAAATACTTATTTTTCACTATCCATCCAGTTTATTTGAAGCATTCTTCATTAAATTCTCATCTTAGTGTTATTATCATTTCTAAGGTGTTTACCAAATACATAGAATCTGACTTAATAAAAACTTTCTCCAATTACTCGACATCTACTACTCAAGTTAATTAATAAAATACTCGAGTATACTTTAGTAGTTTCCAATGTACCAAAATAGCTATTAATAATTATAATTCATGCACATATGATAAATTTAAAATAAATTAAAAAATAAACTTAATTTACATATTTATTTTATATTAGACAAATACAAACATAATTTACTACACAGCTGTATCCATTTGTCGGCAAATCCAAAATAATTATTTTGATATTTTATATTGTCTGTTGCTATTAGTAAGAAAAGTCAGGAGGACACGAAGATACAAAATAAATTGTTCCATTGTATCCCGTTGTCATAGCCGACGACTGAAATTATGTAAAAATTCATGACATTATTGTCAGGTATGATTTTTTGATATGATAACCCGGCCTCTAAATATGTAACTTTTTTTTTTTTTAATATTTCATCATTTATAATCTACCAGTATTACTCAAATACTTATACTCGATTATCGATTACTTAAAAAAATGAACAAATATACTTAAGACTCCACTTCGAAGCTTTATAATAGTTATGATTAAAAATCTCCGCTAATTGATTGACCCTTCCGTACACATTTTTGTTATTTGTATATTTAAAATTAATAAAACATAATTACATCACATAATCGACTACACAATTCCAGCTATAATACGCAGTTGTATAATTTATTTTTAAATTGGAAACTGAAATTTAATAATACAAAATTATTTGTGGATTCTATAGTTTTCGACTTTATCAAAGACCATAAAAATTTACTCCCCTCGTACTACTGCTTCTGCTGAACGGAATATTATGATCAATAATTATTATTGTAAGCGAAGGCCTACGAAAAACGAATGCTCGGCTCAGCAAGTGGCTGGCGACATTGTTTATGTGAAAATGTCGTGTCGAAAATTAAGTTATTGTAGTTAAAAATGTACGAACTCAGTAAGTCATTCCACATAAACACCATTGTTTATGTTGCAATATAAAATCCGATTATTATGTATAAGGTGTATTACTTCAAAGGAATTATTTATTTTTTTCTAGCTTAATCTTAACCCTCCTGGTGAAAGAAATTGTTGGTAAAATCTCGTTAAAATTTTACTGGCTTCGTTATCACGAGGTTTATGTTGTTTTATCTTAACTGGTTATTTAGAATTGACACGCTCGAGGTAGAATTACAACACGATCAAAACTAATATACTTGAAGGGGAAACCTTTGTCGTGTATACCTACGAACACGTTAGGGATGTTGCAATTAATCCTTTCATCTTGCTATTGTGCGTAGCCCGTGTCATCCTATTTAGCGCTATCAACGAAGTGCGGTTTTCTGGAGACAAAAACTGTGAATCCAGTGGAAGAATAACATCCAGATACCTAAAGGAGCAACTCTCGTGGGTCGTGTTTCTTCTTGGTTCTGGTTGGTTCTTCAGCCTCTCTATTACATTTATACATCCATACATCCCGTATTTCCACAACTCCTATAACATAACACAATTGATAAATAAATTAAAGGAAGGTTTCATATGATAGTGCATTATGCATTATGATATTGATGTCGGGATGAGCGACAGGATGAGACTGGTATAGGGGTGAGACTAGTCGCGACTCCTCTCGGCAGGAGTCTGGCCCTCAGGTACAGATGTCGCCTAAGTCGCTGGTCAGCTGGATTTGAATCGCCGACCCCACAGAAGTTTAGACCCGGAATGCTGACACAAGGTGACGCATTTTATTAATACCAGAATACCGGTTTACACACTTCAGCAGTTGCAACGATCGCGTTGCATGCCACTGGGTCCCAATTAGTAAGCCATTAATCTTATTCACCCTGCATGGCACCGTCAGACTTTTACTTCATTCCTAACCTCAAAAATATCTCGGTAAAAAAAATTAGCTCGAACGACGATTGCCTGTCGGTTACGAAGCAGTTTTTTTAAGAATCTTTCTAAAATCTAGGAAATCGGCACTGAAGCTTATTGGAAAAAGCACACGCAGCTTCAAAGTATATTAAATAATAAAAATCCTTCAAACTATACTCTAGGGTATTTTTATTTTTCGAGCGTGTAAATTTTTCAATACAAGAATTGGCAGAAATCATTCCACAGTCAGTAATGGTAAAAATACCAAATCTAATCTAATCTCAAGTATTGGAAAAAGTTTTCGACTTACAATAGTTTATAAAATATGATTAACCCATTGATCGCGTTCATAAATACGCGTGACATCTTTCATACGCGGCACTATTTGGTGGCATTATAATTTACAATTTTACAGTACGATAGTGCAAAAATTTATAATTTATTTTTAAGAAAACAATAGCAAAGATTCTCAAGTATTCTCACAAACGTAAACAAATACATAAATTAGATAAAATAACGTCAACAAATTATTCATGAGAGAACACAACAGCACTACACTAGCGCCATTTATGATCATACGTACTAGAGTGAAGTAGTGATCAGATTTCTGAGACTAATGCACACTATTTAAAAGTTTTTAAATACTGACATTAAATTTAACTCTATAATTTGAAACGCATTACATTCTACACGCATAAACTGAGTTTGAGAATTTGAATAACTGAGCGATACGAGGATTTTTATTATTTTGTGTTTGTTTATAAGATGGCTAATAATCCTTGTCAAATATCGTCAGATGTCGGTAGGATAAAGATTCCAAATAATATTCGTATAATTTTCATCGCTCCTCAGTGCGTATGTAAGCACAAGCGATGGGCGAAACACGGCGACTCATATTTGAGTCACCCGCGCTGTGGGCATCTAAGGCGCGGCTCATATATGAGTCACCCGCGGAGAATTGGTTAAAGAGTCTGAAAATTAAAAGTGTCTTACGTGAATAAAATATGAACCCCCAATGCCTGCAAACGAACAAATTCAATAAATGATTTAAAGTTTTCCAATTTTCCTTATTCTTGAAAGTTTTTAAGATTATCTCGAAATATATCATTTTATCCTGATTTTTAACCGCAAAAAACAAACATTTCGTATGTCTTGAAGTTTAGATAAAAAAATAAACATCTTTGTTTACTAATTTCAATTTATTTTTTTAATGATTTTATTATTATGTGTAATAAAAATACCTCTTAAAGTTTTTCTTTGTCTTTTTTTTTCTCAACTTGTTTAATTTCAAGTAAGCGTTGTAAATAATATAAAAAATCCAGCTTTTTAAACCTTTCACCGTCGTAATGAGATACAATTTGTGTAAGTTGTTTCGACAAAAACCTAAAAAATTCAAAAGGTTTGTTGACATCTGAAGCCTTCTCGAAAGCAGAAAAACTCTTTAATTTATTAATGGCAGAGAGGAATAAGGGTGTATTTTTAAAAATGTATATTATTCTCGAATAGGAGACACTATCTAACGCAAAGGTACGATCTATAAAATCTTACGTTACTGTATTCGTGTGAAGGAAATAAATTCTTCGGGAATATAAATAATGATCGAATGGAAATCATTTAAAAAAAAACAAATATAAAATTCAAAAATTATGTGTTACATGTACATACCAGTAAATGAAATAAATTAAAATATAGAAGAGATGTTTGGAAAATTAGTTACGCTACGATACACATTCTCAGTGGTAACATAAATTCGATAGTTTATGACACATTTATACAAAAGTAAAAGTATTTACTATTCAAAAATTAAATCTTTGTGTAAACAAGACGTATTTTTTACATTAACGCATATTATATTGTCAGCGTTAAAATTTTCATCCCAATCGAGTCATATTTTTAGATAAAGTCGCAGAACTATTATTACCAAAGTGATCACGTAGAAAATATTGGGATAATATGGTGGTCTGTGGTTATTGATTTATGGACTTGCGGAAAAATGAAAAATGAACTTAAGGAACAAAAATGCTCCACGAGATCGAAAATTTAATTAAACAAGGAACAATAATCATATTCTGTAGGTTCCTAACACTGTATTTGGATAGTCTTGTTGAAAAAATACCAGATGACAGAACTCAAATAATTATTGCAGACCAAGAAAGACGTGGGCTGACTAGATGGAAAAGTCCGGAAACTGGAGAAGAATTGTCAGAGACACGAATCAGTTAAGAGCAGTCGTAGACGAAGTCAAATAGCAAAATGAGTTAAATCAAATAGAATTTAAAACATTTTAAATGAGTCAATTAGATAGATACCAAATATTAAATATATAAAGTTCCATAAATAATAGACATATATAAAAAAATAATAATAATCTAAAAGCGAATTCCGATTTAGAGACCAAATTGATATTCCAAAAATCATATATACCGTAACCAAAAATCACTATATTTATCAAGACATCAAATTTTTTAACTATTTTCTTATCACAATTAGAACAAATATAGACTACTATCTATTTGTATCTAAAGTAAAAAAATATATACACAGACTAACTGAAACGTAAATTATCTCGTATATACTCCTTCTCTATACACTAGTCCTACTCCCATAGAGAATAAATAAATGTTAAATGAAATATATATATATATATACACATCCTACTGATAATTTTAAAATGTATTACATTTTATAATATTAAAATAAGAAAGATATGCAGATAAAATTACTGATTTCCACAGTAATTTTATCTGCAGGATCACATCTTGCAGGATTCGAACACGAAACTTTTCATATCTGGCGTTACTCATATTGTATTATGTTGTGTTTATATTAATACATATATTATTCAATTTTTAAAAGCTACCAACTTTACATTGCGATAATCCCAAAAACTTTTGAGTAATACATACTAGGTGAATTATAAAAAAAACAAATGGTTAAAGTGGAGAAATAGTAACGCATTTCCCCGGATAGGAAAAGTTCCGGATTTCTATTCCGGTGGTAACTAAATATTTTTTTCAATTTATACATTTTTTTCTGTATATCTTTTAACTTGATTAATTTAATTTGTTTAAATATATTCACAATAAAATGTTTTTTTATAATGAGTTCAACCGGAACGCAATAAGCATTATGACTGTTCAAATAGTCGGTTACCATACGTGTTCTGCTGCGCGATCATGTCCATGCCGTATGTTTAAATTATTAACGATTAAATACGCAATAAGATCGGCCACCCCTATTTTACACTGAGAAAACTACCCTACGATAGGTTCATCCCCGAGACTCTGATTAAATCATGATATTTTCAACGTAGGAGTTTTCTTGCAAGGGTCACCGCAAGCACCCCTCATTTGACTTGTTTATGAGCCAGCAGCGAGGTCAACATTTGCAAGTTGTGTGCAAATTTAAGACGAGTTTGTATGTGATACGCGGCTGCCGGGACCTTAAAGGCTGTGTTATTTTATTTTTCATGGCGAAGCATATTAAAATAATACAGGTAGTCCGACTTTTATGATGTTCGTTACGCCATATTACTATATTGTACATAATTTAACTTTTTTGTTACTATACTAAAATTTTCTTACTAATTTTTATTTTATTTATTAATAAATACTTTGTTTAAATCACTATTTATTGATTATTCAACATGGTTCGATAACTATGGTATCTTCTTCAGGAAACTGTGTGTACTGATATTAAAAATACAAGCATGGATAAAAACAAACCTGTAAAGTGGTGAATAAGTAAGAACTAATATGAAAACAAATTTAAAACGTGACTATTTTCAAAGAGAATTTGGTTAAATATAATATTTAGCTTCCTTTGAATTATTTTTGAAAATTCAAATTTATGTAACTGAAAACCCCTAGTATTTGTATGTGTAATTTTTAAACCACTGTTAATATCAAAATTTGAAACGTTTTAACCTGATTTAATATCCAATACTGTTAAGACTACGAGAATTTACTATAACATACTAATAAACTCGCTGAATATACTTCTTAAAGCGTTTTTTGATAGCGGACCGATTTCGACGGCGGCTTGTCAGTTGCTATGGTTACGTGGCGTACCGTCCACACAGGGCAACGAGAGTTATACCAATAATACAAAACCCAAGAGTTAACAAACAAAGGATATCAAACGCTCGTAAACACTTTGCACTAGTTCAGACAAATATACTAATAGAAAAATTGTAATGTTTATGAATGGTATTGTAATAACAGATGATAGGAACCCACCCTTATCCGGAACTTATTTTAATGGATTTTAAATCAGAAATTAATGGGAGTGGTTACTCTGTTGCCAGTTCTTCTCAACAAACCAAAGCGCGTGTTTAATTATAACTATGATTGACAGGGTATTATTTACTATTATGAGATATAAAGCTACATTATTTCTTTCTTTTCAGCTGCTATTTATTATGTAAAATATATTTAAAACATCAACTTGTTAAACATAGACGAATAACACAGTAAGTATAGCTATAGTGAGCATAAAAAGAAAAAAAGTTTTAGAAATATATGAACATAAAAATTACTTAAAATCACTTAAGCCAGCCGAAGACAGGTCATAAGGCCTGTAATTACTCATACTTTGATAATTTTCCATTAATGAAAAATAGCTTCGTCTTTATGAAATATCTATATTTCTTCAATATTTTCAAAATTACTTTGTGGCCTTATTTTATATAATATAAAAAATTAGACAAAACACTTTGTTTAAACCACTATTTAATAATTGTTGTAGATCTTTCGATACCATCTTCATGTATACTGAAATTTAAAAAATATATAGTGGTTTAAACAAATTATTAATATCATTAAGAGAACACATTCTTATTGTGAAGTTGTAATTATTCAGAACATAGCTCTGTGATATTTTAAATACTAAATTAAATTAAATGAATCGATAATTCTGGCGTCTGTTATCAGATTACTCAAAGGTATTTGAGATTCCACAAACATAAGGTAGATGGCTCTTTCAAATAATGGTACGATTAAATGTATTAATATCAAAAAGGCAACATATAGGTTCGAAAATTCGTCGCTAAAAATATCGTCGCTGTAGCATAGTTGGATAATGCACCTTTCCCGGTTTGGAAAGAGATCCAGGTTCGAATCCCTGTGGCGTAACAACAATATTTTATATGTATATCTTTCTAATTAATATATTTAATTCATATTTATTATTAATATCTATTTTTTGTTTAATAACAGTGCCTTTGTAGGTGAAAATCCAGTAATTTTGTGTTCTTGGACATATTCAAATATTGCTATTAATATACTGGTCAGAATAATAAAATACATCAAATTGAAAAATATTGATTTTTAGGCGCATTCTAGTATAATGTGTTAAAAACATTTTAAAGATAAAAAATATTGCTTTAAATAATTTTAAAAAAAGTAGATTTTCATTGTGACATATATGCTACTTCAGGGAAAATAAATATCTAATTTAGTTCATAGATGGCGATAGTGTAGTGGTATTCGAAGTGATTCCACATATATATGTACAACTTTAAAAAAAAAATGACAGATGTGAAGATTAATTGGGTGGAATGGTGAATGTTACATTGTGTAAAAGTAATCACTTAAGCCAGCTGTAGACAGATCGTAAGCTCTGTAATTACCCATACATCCATATTTTTCCATTATTAAAAAATAGCTTCGTTTCTTTGAGATATCTATTATTTGTTTAAATATTATACATTCGAATTACATATCAACATAAGCAGCATTTGAAATAATTCCTTGATCAAGTGACAAAATATTTAAAGACTTTAATGCGATTTAATATATCTATAGACCCCACTCATACCCGGAACTGTTATAGAACTGGTTACTTTCTTGCCAGTTCCTCTTGACAAAGTAAAACAACGAGGGTCAAATGTTACCATAATTTGAATGCGGTATATATTAATTCTTTAGCTGAATGTTAATCCTTTATTACTCCTTTATATTAGCTTTAGTTGGTATTTAGATGGAATTGATTAAGAAACAAAGAGCACATAGTGTCGCATTCCGCCGCGTAGTTTTAACGGAGCGCGCTAACACGTCAAACTTTGTATGTCACAAAAAAAATATTAGCATGTTAACCCATAATTTTGTACCTTGCATACTTGCAGAGATAAAAGTCATATTTTAAAATCATTTAGCCATCTGTGGACGGCAGGTCCCAGCTTTTGATAGATAAGTCACGACCCTTAAAGCCTAGTCTTACCCTATGTGGTGTCTTCCATTTCAAATACGATTGGCAATTAAAAGGTTAATTGGATTTGTGCGTTAGAGAGTTAGGCGGCTACCCTGGTGTCCATACTATTAAATTTGTCATCCACCATCTGCGGTTCTCTGTAGCTAAACTCTTAAATGTCGCGTGCGTTTTCATGTCATTTGCTGAAAAATTCCCAGTCAACACGTTTTATTATAAAATTCTAAAATGAACGAGGGGAAGTAATGATAGTTTTCCAAAGCTTAAATTTAATGTCTATGATCATTATCTATAGCACTCATGTGTACCGTATAATATTTTATCGAATTTTATTTGTACGTAGGGTCAAGTCAATACGGCTCTCCCTATTTTGGCCACAGAAAGTACAAGGATATATCGATAATTATAATAACTGTACTTGAATTCGAACTGTAAATCCGGATCGATAGGATCTACGCGCGTCCCGCAGAATGGAATACGACAAATCCGGTCGTAAATCGGAATCACTGCAAGGTATGGGATGGAAGTAGGGAAACCTTGGTACAAGATGAGGCCGGTGAGGTGATAGGGGTCCTAGTGAATGTTTAACAAAATGTATCTTCTTGGAAACTCCAGATGGAAGGTGACTGGTGGATCAACCCAGACAAAGCTGAAATAAACTGCAAGAAATACTACATATAGACAGACTGGGTATTGATTGACCATCAAGTACTGAAGTGGCGCAAGACAGGTTCCCTTATTCCCATCTTCTATCATCTTCCGATGGAAGTGCCATCTCGAGACTTTGAAACCATGACTCTCCAAAGACAAGTGGACGAAAATTATAATCAGAATGATGGTGTTTATATGTGATATGTATGAGTCGTCTTAGACAATCGGCAGTGTAGCTGAATGCATTAAGTAGAACGAAATTAACGCAGTTAGCGGAGGCCAAAGCAATCAATTTGTCATCGATTCCCACATCGATTACAACTTTTAATATTAGTGTTGTTCCACTGCAGAAATTCTTTTGATAGCTTATTATTTCCGAGTTTTCTATTGATAATATGACCATCAATGCAGATAGAAAAATCACCACTAACCTAGAATTACGGATCTTGATTCTTTGCTGGTCGTAGGTTGATCTCCAATGTATTGTTTGATGCCGGTCTCCGAGTATTATTCTGTCCCGGACGATGGTTTAACAGAGATGGCGCTGGTCGAAGAAAACGGCGCATAAACAATCACACTACAACACATAACTCAGAGGTATCAGTCGAAGGAATAAGAGCGTATATTAACAAGTAGGTTTCAATCAACGCTTGTAATTTAACTTTAATTAATTCAGTGAATATTAAACAAGAGACATACCCTCACTAACACATAATGGTTGTACGAGTTAAAGACCGTTGATAGCAATAATCCTGATTTTCTATTAACAATAAGACCGTGTTACTCTTGTAAAACAGATCACTACTGACCTAGATCTTCCAAATGCAATCCGGAATGTCGAATGATTCCCAATGCTGTGTATTCTTGGCCGGTCTCCACAAATTCTTCGCATGCGCCGAATTAGTTTTCGCGCTCTAGGATTTTTTTTTCTTTCTTTCTTGATAGCGGACCGAGTACTTCTGATACTTTCTGTCGAGTTAAGTGGCGCTCCATCAATACAGAACAAAACAGGCTTACTACCAACATAAAAACCCATAGCTACCGATCGAAGGATATCAAATACGCGCAAACAATGATTAACCGACTACGTAAATGGAATACCATTCACTCACATTGTGAGATTTGGTCCAGCCCCATGCCATGCCATGGACGTTCTCTACTGACTAGTCAGTAGTGAATATGAAATATTGTGCGTTCGTTTTCTACCTACTTCGTACGCCATCTAATCTAATGATCATTATTGGAGGAACGTGTACATGGTGCATGTGTCGGTATGTTCCAGAATAAAAGAAAATTAATTGTAACGAACAAAATACATTATGTATTCATAAACAGTATAAATTAATTAAATCGATAGATGATTTTTATAGAAACCTATTTAAAAATTAATAATTACACCCAAAAGATACGCCCATGTCTATGCCACAATAAACCGTCCAATGTCAAGTCAAAAATAGATCATAGAAATAAATCACTCGTATGAATCTCTCGGCTTACATTTTCCAATCCATAGCATCTCAAGTATCCCAATACTTCCATATTTTTCACTCCAAAATCTGCCAATATCTCGACAGATGGGTCTATTTAAATCGCAAGCATCCAACCTCAACCTCCAGTGCGATATATACAATGTTTCCCAAGACAAAAGGGCAATTTGGCAAAATACACATTTATCAATTTATTTACACGCTATCCCGAATCGTTTTGAAAGTTGTTTACTCTCGTTTCGATTCGTCAATATTACTTTATTTTAAACTTTTTTATTACATTCAGTTATAAATAACTCAGGTTGACTCCGGTATCATCGTACCAGAGTCACACCTGTACAATTTGACGTGAGGCTTGTTATCACATTAAATTCAGAAGGCAGCCAGAAAAAAGTTACAGAAATCATGTACTCCGAAAGGGGGGGGTAAACGTTACATTTATGTGTTGCAGTCGCAGAACTTGTCCAGGTCGCAAGAGGTGTGAGGGAGATCCAGTATAATGCTTCATTAGGTTTTTCTAGCCACTGCTCTTTTCGGCATCGTCCATCCCAGCAATCCCCAGCGGGTGACCCACACCCTAATAAATCCCTGAAAATATTCAAAATTCGGTAAAAAATAATATGGTCTTGCCGAGCCAACGCGGTTATACTTGAGTATATTTTCCATGGTATAACCGCGTTGGCCATGGAACTGCCACCACCACACCGAGTAGACGGCGCACGGCCAACCCACTCCTTGTGGAATAATGACCCCCTCCCAGCGTCCTCTACACTGTCCGTAGTATAGACTAAATTTAATTTATGTTGTAATACCCTTATATTTCGTAACGTCATAACATATATATATACCACATTTACAGATAATATATTAACAAATTTACTTTACGAAACAGAAACAAACATATGATAAGGTACCAAGAAGATAACCTTTGAACTCATATTACTGAAATCGTCCTGCATGCTCAAAAGGATTTTTATTCCCTTCGTCCACGTCACAGGCGTATTTCAGGTCATCCTCGCGACGCGTGATTGTAACACAGCCTGTTTAAAGTAAAACTTCTTAATTTCCCTAGCTCGCTTGTCACCACCGGGTGTTCGTAATGTAGGTAAACATTTGTCGTATCGCCGGGTCAGAGTTTGTTTTGTTTCCTATTTTTACATTGTTTATTCGGCCCCACGCCTTTGTTTATTAAACCCTAGCGGGGCACACATCACACAAGAAGCTTTTAAGCCTTTTGATTCCGCGAACAAGGCGGACATTTTCTCTTATAATTTAATACTTTTCCGCGACTTTGGAGCCAAACATTTCTGCAAAAAGTGTGCGAGAGAAACATTCAGAAATAGCCTGTCCTTTGCAGTCATACTTCACCTAAATTTTACAACAATAATAATAATATGTATGTGTTATGGATCAAGTGAGTTTTAAAATATAAACATTTTAAATAAAACATGGTGCGCTAGCATTATTCATAATGCTCAAAGATGTTAAACAGAATGATAAATGAGGATAACAGTAGCAAAATCAGCAAATTTATTTTTCTAACTTTTAACCTCGCCTTCCCGAAACGGGGTATTCACATTCCCCGTAGATCGCTTTAAACTCGATAACTCAATAATTATAAAAACGATTTCATTCTTATTTTTTATAATCTTCACGAAAATAGTGACTAAAATTTAGTAATATTTTTGTTTTTCAAATTTCTAAACGTATAATATTTAAAAATATTGTTTTCCGTCCAGTGATCTTCGCATGTCGATACCATACCCCTCTGTCTTATCTTTAAATTATTGTGCTTATTATTTGTTTCACTCTAACTAATGTGCTGGATAGCCCCATACCACAGATGCGAACGAGGGAGACAGCTATATCGCTTATCGCGACTCACGGCATTCGGACAAGAGACGTCCGACGAGGCAGTTGAGATCACATCGCTCGTCATTAACTTATCGTTTGTACGAATATGATCTGGGGTGTTTCTATACCCCACTTTGGACCACATAGAAAAGATTAACCGTTACCTTACCGTGATATAAAATACTCATACACAGCCATACTATCAACTCGTGTTACCGTAATAAATTAGAGTTCTATTAGCCTTTAAAATGTGAAAAAATGGTTAATTTCATTTTATTCAGCATTAAATATAAAAAAATATGTAATATTATATTTCGGAGCATTCATCAAGTTCTGTATAAGAGGTTGCATTATATAATACAACCTTCCTTTTTATCTATCTTCATTTAATTAGTGCGAAAGAGATACCATTATATTCGTATATCTGCTAATGTTTTCGTAGTGAAATCAATGTGTGATTTCTTTGTCTTGCCATAAACAGTATTTTTGTCAACGTATTAATTTTACAACGGAATGAATTTAAAAAAATATAATTTTATAGAATTCGCCTTACGTAATTGATTTTTCACTAGTCATTTCTAAGCGTAAATATTTACCTTCAAATTAACTAAAATATGAAGTGAAAAATACGAAAAATTTTTCAACAAATTTTTTTAAGGCATTTTTTGGAACAGATTTTACTGATGAGTCTTTTTAAAAAACTTTTACTATGTCATAAATTATGGTTACTAATTCCAATAGTTCTTAAAAAAATTCGAAGCACTATGTCCTATTCCCGAGGGTAGAGAGTTCTACGCTTGTAGGCCAGCCACAGAAAATGGCCTTCGGATAAACTTCATCTCTTGACAGTGCCTGGTCGGTTCCACTACTTTTCGTCATTATGAATGTGATTTTATATATTTTGTTTAGGAAATAAATAAAAATAAATTTAATTATTTGTGATACAGATTAAATAAATCAAATTGGAAGATTTACAGAAAAAATATGTTATATACATATTGAAAACATATTTATTTGCTACCGGGATTCGAACCTGGACCTCTTCCTATCCATGTTAACCTTTACCATACCATGATATAAAATACCCAAACGCAACCATGCTGTCAAGTCGTTAATGTTAATGCATGTCTCAGAGTAAGGTATTTAAATCAATGAGCACTTACAAAGATTAGCGTTTATTGCTGGATGAATTACAAAGACAGGTTCGACGGGTATAACGTTAAATTCGCGTATGAAATTGAGTACTAGAGTAACTCGCACAAGATTTCAATGAAAGGACGGCCTGCGGAGAAGTGGTCGGCTAGCTTCGTAGATTCGTCCGTATTAGAGGTGCGTGCAGGATCACCACAGTCTAAATGAGACTTGGATCAATGCGCGTCGCTAAAGGTATGCACATACCGGATGTGTCATTCTGATATATAAATCATGATTAGAATGTCTCATTTTGAGATCATTACATTACATTACATTCATAAATTATTTTTTTATTTTTAAAATAAGACTTTCGTATAAAAATCCGTACCTGTAAAGATCAGACGCCGACCCGACCCAGTTATAAGTTTTAAATTAGATCATAGATTTCCTATTTTCTTTGAATTGCGTTATAGTTCTCGCCCAGCTACTTGACGAGTACTGACACGGCAATGCAGAATGCTCGGGCCCCGAGAGTCGCCGAGTAAGTTATTCGCGTTACCAAACTTCTTCGACTATAAGTCGTTAGAAAGACTTTTTCGTGATGATATTAAAATAAAGTTTAACATTTCTCCTTTGATGGCAAAGAATTTACACAAACTTCAATTCAATTTCAATTTGCAAGTTCGGGGTTCATTTTGCAAATTTTAAAGTATTGCTTACGACGATAACAGGTGTAATTTATTTTCCTTGTAACTTCGTCCTGATTCTATTTCAATAAAAGATTCTGACTGGGTGGAATCTGTAAGAGCAGTTGATTCTCTTTGAATAATTGTTCATTTCTTATTCAATTACTTTGTGGCCAAATATTATATAAATAATAAGACCAAACAGTTGCAAATAGTCACACTTAAACTTTGCTCGTATTTTTAATTTTAGTATACGTTTTTTCCTGAAGAAGATACCATAGGTATCGAAATACCATAGGTATCAATAAATAGTGATATAAACTAGTAACAGTTTACAATTTCTTACATTAAATTACAGTTTCTAGAAACTGAGATTTAACAATGATTGGTAATTAAGATTTAACAGTTGGAGGTATACTTTTTAGTGTATCAGTCATTGCTAGAAGAATCAGGTTAATCATCATTACAATCGAACATAAGCACAGTCACAAGCACAGTCACAATCACGGTTAAAATAACAGTTTAAATAATGATTTTACCATCAATTAATCGATGTGTTTTGTCATATTATTTAAATTATTCATTTATTTGCATTACTTATATTTTCGACAAATCGTGACATTCTGACTTTAAAGTGAAATTTTAAAATATTTTAAAGTACATATTATGATAGGATTATTTAATTTTTTTTAAATAAGTCTATACATCTGATCGCTTTGAGTTGGCGAACAGATTTTTATTTAATTTAAATATATAATTGATAAATCATAACTATAAAATTTAATATTTTAAACGTTTTCATTCTCCATTGCGTGGAGAATTTATAATTAAAAACTTTTATTATAGAGGGAAACGGGCATAACTGGACATTACAGCAGGACGGAGCTCCATCTCACACAGCCAGAAATACAATCAATTTTCTTCGTCGTGAGAATGTTAATTTTATCGAGCCAGGCATGTGGCCACCGAACAGATTTAAACCAAATACTCGTACTATGCAATATTCAATATGGGGTGTTTTGATGATTTCTGATTAGCTAAATATTGTGCAAAAAAAATTGCATTAAGAATTATAATGAATTATATTATGTTTTGAAATAACTCATGTGTTACGAGATGTTCTCATTTTTTTTTTGGACCACCCTGTTCCATTCACCTCATGTCTTTCTTGTTCTTCTTCTTATCGCACCTTATCCGTTCAATGAACTCTGGCTACCATGTTGGCTATTGTCGCTTTATTACCTGCAGATCGGAAAAGCTCTACAGTGGACCAACTAAATAGTCTATATTGGAATATTAAAATATAGTGTGAAATTGTATTGGAGGTTTCCTCGATCGTACAGGGATAGTTAAGTCTGTTTATGGGAGTATTAGCGCTTAGTCTAGTTTGTTAATAGTTATTATTGTATAATCTCATTAGGTTTTTTAAAGAAATTAGGTGAAAGGTTTTAAGTTTTGTGTCGTCAACCAGCTACCTTACAACATTCGGAAAATCATAAAAATATTATTTACCATTACTTACTGGAAACCAGCAGAAAGCAATTGGCTTTCGTCATTTGCTGTTGGTTCGCCCTAAGGGTGGCTACGTAACAGCCACTGCGCGGACATTTTGTGACTGTTACCAATGTCTTTGGATGGTAATTGAATTAACAAAACAGTAAATAAACCATATATTTTGTGTTCTTTATTTGCTATATAAGGTTCCGTAAAAAAATTGATAAATCAAACAAATAAAAATAAAATATTGTATATAATATTAGATTTATTGAATTTTACATTTGTCGAGCACTGTGTGGCGTACAATGAATCACATAGTTGACGTACAACCTCTGTCATTCAATTTTTTACCCATTGTTTATCATTATTTTTACTTCTAGTTTTCTCTTTTATACGTTTATGGGATCAGAGAGATTATTTTTTAATTTTTTTATTATGTTAATATTAGAAAATATAATACATTTTTAGAATAATATATATATATATATATATATATATATATATATATATATATATATATATATATATTCTTTTAATATTTATTTATTCTCTGTGAGAGTAAGACTCGTATATAGAGAATGAGTATATACGAGAGTTTATGTTTCAGTTAGTCTGTGTACATATATTTATATTTTTTACTTCAGATATAAATTTATAGTTGTCTGTAATTTTTCTAATTGTGATAAGATTGTTAAAAAATTTGATGCCTTCATAAATATAGTGATTTTGGGTTTCTGTATATTTTAGTTTTGAAATATCAATTTGGTCTCTAAATCTTGTAGATCGGAATTCACTTCTAAAATTTAATTGATTTTTAATTTTGAAAATTTTGATTATTGAATTTTTTTTGTACTTATCTATTATTTTTGGTACTTTGAAATCTGTGTTACTGATGTTTTAGAGTAAGCTGTTAAAATGATATTTTCCTATCTATAGTGGTGTTGTGCAAATGATGTGTTTATTTTTAAGCATTAAAATATAAATTTAAACCTAGTTCGATTTTCAGAAATAAAATTTTTCTTTTTCTTTTAATATTTTAATAATATAATTTCTTTTAAGGAGATCACAAAGTGTTGATAAAAGTAATTTTGTCGGTTAATTGTCGAATAATACATTAATATTTTAGACTATTATGATGTTGCTGATGCGATACCTGACTATCTATGTCCTTTCGTCATTGTTTCATAAATACAAATAAATTATTAGAATATCTATTCAATAGGGGTGAACTCAAATGTCAGAAACTACCCATGAGTAAGGTTCGTATAAATGGGAAGGTCTAAACTTTCCAAAAATGTTTTTCTGGTGTGTGGCGTCCCCCTCTCCATTCGCCAGCCCATTCAAAAAAATCACCATGGTGAGTAAATATTGTATTCAATATCCGTGTACGTCAAACTTATGTTTTGACACTTTTTAGAGTAACTTACTGTCATGACATTTTGCTGCGGGGGTAGGTAGAGAAGATAGTGCCACACTCTTTTGTTCTGACACATAATTCTCGCCTTATTCACATTCATACATCTTCTCATACTAACTCGTCGATTATTGAGACTTCTGACAGAACCATCTTCCAGTAGGGGCAAGTGCCCTTTTTTTGTTGCTGTCAATTTTGAACAAAACTTTATTTTTCAACTTCAGATTTTTTTATCTGATAAATAGAAAATAATATGGCCAAACGCTTTACTCTTACCTATTAGGATGACATTTATGTATGTATGTTATATTTTTAATATAGTTAATTTTACAACGTTCAAAAGTTATAAGGATTTTACTAAAAAACTGTATTTTTGCACACCCGTCGTACCTTTGGACAGGGCTGAACCTACTTTTGGACACTAATTTATTTATGAATATAATATTATATAAGAGTAAGATTTAATCTACAAATATATATTGATTGTTTTTAAAAACCTTAAATATATTTTTTAATATATTAAAGGTTCTCATGACGAGGCACCAACCGCAATTGAGCTCTTATCTTACTATGGTTTGACAGCAATCCTTCAGATTCCGAAAGCGGCAACATTCACACTACATAAATTACTATTAATATTAAATTGAGGGAGTGGATGCCCCAATATTTTATGCTCGTTTGAAAGTTGTGGAATTTATTGTGTATATGTGAGTATGGTAGAAAGAAACTACTTACTGTTTTCTCTGAGTTAATTGTAATAAAACTTTACAAATAGTAGAAGTTAACCCGTACACTAAAGTTACTGCGCGAAATTAGAAGCAGTTTTTAGAGTTGTTGGCTGGAAGGAGGCGATAGGAAGACCGACGACCTTCTGTAGAGCTACAGACCGCATTGGTAGATACTGTCGATATTGAATATATTTATGGCTGATGGGAGTTTATTTTTGCGCACCGGTACTTGCTGGGTGCGTTCAGCTTCGCCATGCGGTGATGAAGACGACATTGAAGGTGATAAACCTGCACACATTTATTTTAATTAGCTAAGAAATGATACATAGGTAACTAAAGTTAAATCTAAAGTACGCAGAAGAAATAAATCGCATAATTGGAGTTGATGAAAGAAAAACCGTATCCCTTTAATAGCTGACATGATCATTTTAGCGAAATTCAGTAAAAAATTAAAAATAAAGTAATTTTCTAGCTTCAAATTACATATTTATAAGATCATTATGTGACCAACTCCATTGGTCACATGTGATGAATTTTATAATTTTTATATTCAATAAAGCCTATTTTTCAGTTTTTAAGTCTCAACAAAATAATAATATTCATACACGTGTTTCCTGCTAACTATATTATGTATCAAAAAAGGCGTAACTTAACAAAATATTTTTACTGTATTTTAGAGTGAAATAAATTTCTTTTTGTCAAAATGTTGTACAAATTTAAACCTGAAAATATGTGGTTTTTCTGCAACATTTACCCATTTTCGGAAACGCCCTTACTTTTCAGCCGATACATAAACAGCATTTTCCCGAAAGTTAAATAACCCTTAGGATATTTTATTTGTTTACCAGATTGTTTGAAACAAACATGTTTTTCTTTTATGTACTTTTCGAAATTTGTTCAAACGTTGTTCAAATTATAAAACACAGAATAACAATAAAATGAAATGATAACAATCAAATGTATTGAGAACCTATATTTTTGTCATTAAGAACTTTACAATACTAATGTATAAAAATATATATTCTGATCGAAGTTAGGCAAAGAAGATAGGATATTTTTGGGCATAATAAAAAATGAAAGAAGAAAAAAATCCATTCATTATTCTTGAAAAAATCATTTTTGACTAGAAATAACCCATTAAAAAACAAATCTTTAGATATTACATTTTTACGAATACTCGTACATATTACTTGTAATCATTTATTTGATTTTCTACATATAAATAAAACTAGCGTATTATATCCAAACAAAAAATTAGATTGTCATAATGATGACATATATTATATTTAAAAAAAAAGGGAAAAATGAATTTTCAAATTTGGTCCATAGATGGCGATGGTGTAGTGGTACTCAAAGCGAGTACACATACTAACATACGTACAATACGTATATATATATACGTATTGTACCACTACATCATCGCCATCTATGGACTTAATTTGATAATTCATTTTTCCCTTTTTTTTTAAATATTATATATGTCATCATTATGACAATCTGATTTTTTGTATATGTATATATATATAACGTTCACCAATTCTCACCCCTCAACAAAAAATCAGATTGTCATAATGATGACATATATTATATTTTTAAAAAAAGGGAAAAATGAATTATCAAATTAAGTCCATAGATGGCGATGATGTAGTGGTACTCAAAGCGAGTACACATACAGACATACGTACAATTTTCAAAAATTTGATAAATGTGAATATTGAGGGGTGAGAATTGGTGAACGTTATATATATATATATATATATATATATATATAACGTTCACCAATTCTCACCCCTCAATATTCACATTTATCAAATTTTTGAAAATTGTACTTTATATATATATATATATATATATATATATATATATATATATAAAGTGATCACTTACGTCAGGTCGTAAGCCCTGTAATTACCCCATACTTCTATATATTTTGCATTAAATATAATAAAAAAATAGGTTTGTCTCTATAAGATATCTGATATTTTATTAATAACAGTGCCTTTGTAGTGTAAAATCCAGTAATTGTGTGCTCTTGGACATATTCAAATATTGTTAATAAAAAATATTTTTTTGTTCATTAAATAAATATAACAAAATGATACCAAAAATCATCCCCCTTCAGACATAAGTCTCTAATGAGACAGAATATTTATGCAATGGTAATGGGTGATATCTCAAAAACAATTTTTATCTCCTGAGTTAACGTCGGATGTGGTGATCAGAATAATACGCTGTTGTATAATATAACAATTTCCAGTATTTATTCCTGACTGAAATTATTACATATTATCTTAGATATATAATTATAATATATATTCCGAGAGTAACGCGGAGCGAAAGAGACCGAGCTCAGTTTCCGGTCCTCCTAATACATGCTCCCCTGATAAGCGTCTTCATATTTATATACACACACGTTTGACTCGAATGCGTACGCGCCTGTCACTCGATCATCCATCCACAGATATTACACACGAGAAATTAGTGACTGATTAAGAATGTGCAAGGACGAATGGCAGGAATTCGATCTCCAACAGGGCAGAAAAGATGTCCGAGACATAAACTAAAAATAGTCTTGCTACAAATGTTTCTAAACAATGTTGCTAATCAACTAAATCAACTGCAAGTCTAACATTTCAATTGCAGCTGTAGTTGGAGATGGTTGGATCGGCAGCGAACAAAGATCCCCAATTACCATTGACGTATGGTTTGCATTTTTTCACATCATTGTTGCGAAAATTTTTTTACCATTCTATCAACATTTTCTCTATGCGACCTGTCGTTACTTTATCGAGCTCACATTTTTTTCAGATTTTTCTCTATTTACGCGTATCTTTTTAAATTGCATCGTCTTCCATATTAATGAAACATCACAACCCACAAACACATTTTTAATATAAAATGAGACAAATTTTAAAAATAACTTTGAAAAATTATCGTAATGAAATAATTATAATTGTTACTTATATTACCTGCCTACATAAAATTTATATCACCTTATTGATTAAAATCTGAATTATTTTTATTCATCTTGTTCCCGTGAATGCATTCAACAGCTGTTGTTCCAGGCTTTTCTATTGATAATATGGTCATGTACGTAGAATGTAAATTACCACTAACCTTGATTGACAGTAGCTATTTTATGACATAGTTGGTGTAACTGATGTTATTATTTTTATTATCTTATTGAAAGCTCCTTACCGGACGATATACTTACCGCAATTGAGTTCCAACCATGGTTTGACAGCGATCCTTCGATCTCTAAAAGCGGCAACACTCACACAGCATAAATGACGATAAATTAATAAAATATCCCAGGGCTGCCAGGAAGAAACAAAAGTCGCGTGAACACTACTTCGTTTTTTTTTAAATAAATATATCTGATAGTGGATTTCATTGTTCACTATATTTAGAAAATAAACCTTCAGAATGTATAAAAAAAATTTTTTTACTGACTAATTTGACTTTTCTCTTAAATAAAATGCCTTTAATTTTAGAATTTTATTTGTAAAATTGTTTGCCAACATTGTTTAGCGTGGTTTACTTATTAATTTGGCGCCTCTTATCGAATCAGAGTTTTTAATTAAAGTTGAGCAGCATTAGTGGATGCATCAACTGGTGGACGATACGTGTCCCACGCCATGAGAAACTTTTATATTAAAGTACTTTATAAACGATTACCATAATGCCATTCCCGGCGCGAACTTCTGATGAATGCAAAATAAAATGGCGGCGCGATGGCTGCTAAACTTTCCCGCTCAATTACATACAGCCATGCCATCGTGCCGAGTAATTCTTTATAATTTTGTTAAAAATGTACATGTCTGTGGGATAATTGATAGTGAGAACACGAAGGGGTTCGATCTTAGCGCTGGGAGGCCAAAAATTTGTTATATTTTTCTGTTATATGACCTAACTAATACATTTGTCTAAAATGATACTTAAGATACCATAAACAATTTTTTTCCGTCATAATACAGGGTGAATAATATGATCCACGTCAATTTTGTTTGACCTCCATCTTGGTTTGGCAGAAATTTTTCAGTTCCCGTTTATTAGTCGTAGAGTTGATCACAATTTATTATTTAGCATCTAATGCCTCAACAACGTGTTGAAGTCATTAAAACAAATACAAACCAGACTTTTGGAAAAGCCATCGTGAACAACAAAGCTTATTTCGACTTAGCAGGTATTATTCACAAACAAAACAGCCACTTTTGCGGCACTAGAAATATAATACACCAACGACCTTTACACCCACGTGAAGTTACTGTATAATGCACCGTGCGGGCCACCGGAATCATTGGGCCCTATTTCTTTCAGGATGCAAGAGGCAATGCTGTAAAAACTTATAAGTGGTCAAATTGGGTCTATTGGATCTGCAACACGTATGGTTTCAACAGAACGGTGCCACCTCACATAAATCCCGAGCTACACTTGAAATTTGTATGAATGAAACAACACCGGTCTGGAACATAATGTTCACTAGTGATGAGAAAAAATGCTACTTTTGACTCACTGGTATTATTGTGATTGATATTTGATAATATCAGTGATTGAAAACTGTGACTGTGATCACAGTTTCGTTACTAATACGCATGAGGCGCACCATATCAAGATCTACTAGATGCCTCTTATCACGAATTATAACGTCATTCCTTTATGAATATTTTCGTTTCATACGCACATGCGCCGAATCACGGTTCACGACCAAATATAAATAAAAAAATTTAAAAATCATGAATCGCGACATTCTCAGATATCAGTGAATGTGACTCAAAAATATCAGTGATTGACTCACGGTTAGTGATTTTGAGCTCTTCACTAATATTCACCCTATACATATGGGGAGGATTAAATTAAAAAATATATTTCACGCGTATATTGCAAAAACACGTGGATTTATAATGCATTATATATTACATAGGTAACTAACATCCCGCTTATACGTACAATTAGCGACAGACCATCGACCGCAGAATCATGGATTTTTTCAGATGCAATTTACATAGCTAAAAACACTTTTGACTTTTTTTCATGGAAGTGAATATTGTAAAAGTCAAAATAAATATTTTGTTACATACACACACCTTAAAAAAGTATGAACATTCATTCATTAAAATTCATGAAATTTCATAATACACATATTCTAATGCATACATACATAATATTCATACAGGGGGCACTTTTATTTTGCATTAAGATCCAATGTTTTTTTTCTATTTAGAATTAGGGCCCAGTACTCTTAGTTACGGCACTGGGTCGGGGGCTCGAGTCTCATTTTAGGAGATTAGCAAATTGGTATTATTTCCATGGCACACATATTCTGTGAACCCATCTTAATGTATTTTTTTGACAGTGACAAATATTATGTAGTATTTACTAATCACAGGATTTTGTTATTAAATAAATATCAAATATCTCAGAGACAAAGCTATTTTTTATTATATTTAATAGAAAATATTTGGAAATATGAAAGTATGCGGTAATTACAGACCTTACAACCTGTCTTCGGTTGACTTATATGATCACTTTATATATAAATATATAACGTTCATCAATTCCCACCCCTCAATCTCCATATTTATCAAATATTTGCAAATTGTACATATTGTAATATCTGGACTCGCTTCGAGTACCACTATACTTTTTATAATTAATTTTTCCCTTTTTTTTATAAACAGCGTATATGTTTTACTATGATAATCTGATTTTTTGGTAATTATTTTAAAACAGTATTCTTTATTTGTAAAATGTTTTTAACATATTGTAACTAGAATACGCCTGAAAAATCAATATTTTTCAATTTTATATATATTTTCCGAAGACAGGTCGTAAGCTATGTAATTATTCCATAGTTCCATACTTCCATATATATTTTTCATTGAATAAAATAAAAAATATTTGTTTTTTATTATTGACTAGCTACTGAAGTACCCGGCGTTGCCTGGGCTTTATGCAGAGTGAAGAGGCTTTATATAGGAAGAGGGGAATGGGGATAGTTTTTTTTCGAAATCAGATATAGACAATTAAGTGTGCAAAATTTCATCAGGAAGTATCAAAATTCTGCTTTAATGGGTGAGATAGAAAGATGTGTGTGGTTTATCGAAATTTCATGTAGACATTAACGTTCATCTTGTTTTTAAAGTTAAGGTCAGCTCGGAATAAAACTGTAGATTTGTATAAAAAACAAACAAACCCACAGATATTCTTCTTTAAATATATAGATGTATATTTTATTCCGTTTTTAAAAGCAATCGATGTACATTGTAATAAATCCTAAATACCTTAATATCAGTAATATACGAGATTCCAGAATTAAATATTTTTCGTTAGATGTTTCTAATTGATTGATTTAATTTGTTAAATACTAAATTAATGTATTAATTATAAATATATACATATAAAATCAATTTTGTCGAAAAATATTGTTTTAGCGTCACCGGGATTCGAACCTGGATCTTCATTTCCAATCCGGGGAAGTGCACTACCTTTGTGCTATAACGCCAGTATTTTTCTTGACAAATTTTCGAAACTATATGTTACATTTTTCAAATTAATACACCTGTCGTTCCATTATTTGAAAGCCATCTACATTATTTTTACAGAATCTCAAATACCTTTGAGTAAACCGATTTGCAGACGCCAGAATTATCAATTCATTTTTATTAAATTTTGGACACGTTGATACAACATATATTATTAATAAAAACACATTCTTATTGTGAAGTTGTAATTATTCAGAACATAGGTCTGTGATATTTTAAATACTAAATTAAATTGGAAATGAAGATCCAGGTTCGAATCCCGGTGACGCTAAAACAATATTTTTCGACAAAATTGATTTTATATGTATATATTTATAATTAATACATTAATTTAGTATTTAAAATATCACAGACCTATGTTCTGAATAATTACAACTTCACAATAAGAATGTGTTTTCCTTAATAATTTAATTTGTATTCAAAATATCACAGAAAGTGTTTTTAAAATAGCACCAACATAACAAACATGTGTAAGCATAAAATTGAAGATGAACAAAGACGCTGGGATAGTCTCGTACGGACCTTTGGTCGTAAACTATGCTACGATTAATCGTGGACAGTTTTCCTTTATCACCGATTCCATTCTCACACTCCATCAATCCTCTGAATCGTATGGCTTCCTCCTCACACCTGGACGATTGGATTTTCCTGAAAGACCGGAGTCTTTCCGGGTTATTAATTTTACTTACCAAATGCAAACCGTCTCTTGTTACGATAAGATGAATAGTATCTTGCCCGAATAGATTTGATGACGTAAGAAAAAAATAATTTTTAAAACACCTATACCCTTGTTAGTAATCGAAAAATTACACATTATATTGATATTGATTCTTGGGCATAATTACAATTAGATGAATACGCAGTAAAACGTCTACACTGAGGTGCATTTGCTAGAGATCTTGAGAGGAGTGGCTCCTTGTATTTTTGTTTAACCCCCCCCCTTTCCCGGAATCAGAAAATTTGACTTCCTTGTCGGTTCCACTCAACAATGCTAACTAACGCAAAAGTTTAATTTAATATACCATGAAAAAATAATTTAAAAAAGAGATAAAAAATGTAATTGTTGGCGCAAGTCGAATGCTCATTCCCTGTCAGTTTCGTCCATCCAATCATCTATACCTGTTCCGCTCTGGCCGATTAGCTTACATTTCGCCGCCGGAGACCACTCTCCGATTGTGCTTCGACCACGAAGCATTAAGTTTTTTGTATTTCTTCCTACCGCGCTACACTCACGCCGTGCGTATCGCTTGGACCGAGCAGAAGAAGTGAATCCTTTTCGGAAGTGCCGTCATAGAAATCTCGGTTCGACATAATATACTTGCTTGTCAACCGGAGGTACAATCGACGCCCAACCCAGGACTTCAAAGCAAGGAAGGCCGTATCCATTTGCCTTAGTTTCCTTCAGACTTCTATTTCGGATTGCGTCAAATATTTAAAACCATTCTAGAAACAGTCCACGGGATCTTATCTCACCAGTAATATTTAGTCAAAAAACGCACTTAATGAATTTAAAAACCTTCCAAAGCCCTTTAGGTACTGTCTTAATCATACATAATTTATAACATATAATCCAGTCAAAGATAACATATTCATAATGCAAAAAAAATACATATATATCAATAAACAATTTAATACAATATGGAGTTATTAAGATACTAGTACAAAAATGAGAAATATAAAAGAAAACAGTCATAAAAGGGCTCATTGTGTTGACATATATTGGAGTCGGTAATGGGCATGTTTTTGCGGCCAAAAAGATAATAGTTTTACGCTCAGGTGAAGAAGTTCAGGGACCGTGTGACATTTCAAAATTATGCGGCAGTCCGACCGCTATATTACCGATCCGAGTAGATGCAGTCGGGGAGAGAGAAGGCTGGAGAGGAAGGAGAGACATCCGCGCGGGCTGGCGGTGTAGACGGAGCGAGTGAGGAACATAAATCCCGATTTACTCGCGTCAAAGAAGGATCACTTGGTGGAATCCTTGAGGAGATTCCTGGCTGGTAGCCGGATGAACGAGTTCAATCAGGGACGAGATGAAATTTAGGCCCGGATGTGTCAGCCGAAAGATGGCCGCCACCATAACCCTTCGGATGAATAAAATATTAGTCAAATCTAAAACCCTATGAGAAGTTCAAGTCAAAAGAGAAGTTGAGACTCAAATCGTGCAAATATGTCGTCGGGCATATGTTGTGATCGTGAATAAATTATAGTGTTTCATTTGTTTAAGACCATTCCCATTCATCCGAGACAGCCACACTGATAGATTACTCTGAAAACACCCACAGACTGAGCCTATCCGGTGGCGTGATGCGCTAGCGTTTGATCCACCGGGGCCAGGGCATTACGTAACAACCGCCATGAAGATTGTTGAGGCGATTGACCTCCACATATTTACATAAATACACTTATATATAAATATTTACATTAAAATTTAGTTTACTAATACAAGAACGACATTTTTCCCCGAAACTAACAATGATATATTCCATTTCATTGAACACGTGACATAAAATACCCTGTGGCAGTGTGTGTCCCTTTATTTGATTTGAAAGGGATAACAAGTTTGTTTTGCGCGTCTGTTGGAGCGGAACCCAGTATAGGGACTTATGTGAGATATCTTTCGCTGAGGCCCTTACCTATGCAAACCTTTGATACTCTTATCTGTGTTGAAACCAGGCCAAGTGATATCTCAAAGGTCAAATAATCATTGAATTCTAGAGTGAAAAATCAACGTACTAAAGTATGATGTTTATAAAGGAACAAATTATACCTTATTATCAATGTTATGGACATTGATAATAATATTATCTGAGAATCCACATACCCTGTGAGGTGTCAACTGGCGGACTAATAAAAGGAAAGCTGAATAGGGGTGGACCCACGCTTTCCCGGGACCAGTTTAGAAGCTAGGGCTTCCTTATCGGTCCCACTCATCTAAGTCATTCAAGGAATCTCAAGCTGTATAGGGATTTCATCAAAACGTGGACTACGAGATGGGGTATATTAGGCAGATGATGACAAGATCGTGTCAGTGAGAACGCGGACATTTCACTTTTCATATGACCAAATCAAATTCTTAAAACAAAGAAAATCATGCGTGACTCCGTTGGCCTGTACCGTGTGTGGCGTGACTCATACATTATTGTTTTTCATCCAAGGGGAGTGTACTTGATAGTTAGCCCTTTAATGACTGTCTTGTACCCACTGGTTTCTGTAATTTCGTACATAACACTTGATTATCTATTTGTTTATAATATTTATGTCTGTATCTAAGCATCTTAAGATCTAGTCGACCACTTCTCCGCAGATCGCTTTTTTCGTCAACATCTCAAGTAAGCAACTCTAATCTTTAACTTTATTCGCACAAATAACTTTATACCCGTCATTCCTGCCATTGTAAATCATTCCGTAGTAAACGCCAAATTTTGTAAGCTTTTTGTAAGTTGCTCGAGACACATCATAAATATTCAAACGCGCATTCATATACACTGCGACATGCACCAACACTCGTGAGACTAGAAGAGAATTAGAGGCTTCAGTATCACCATGCGCAAAACCTTCCGATACGATCACACAATTTTAAGATCCTCACGAGTCAATATATACGCATGCTTTCAATTTGACAACTTTCTTCTTTATGTGGATGATATGAAGATCTTTGCCAAAGTGAGCTCCCTATATGACTGCCATAAAATGCAAAATAATATCACCCGCGTTGCAGCCTACTGTAAGGTGAACAAACTCCTCCTGAATGCTAAAAAGTATTTTCAAATAACATTCTCAAGAAAATTTAACAATATTAATTTTACTTACACAATACACAGCACTCAGTTTGAAAAAAAAAGCGATGTTAAAGACCTAGGAATAATCCTCGATAGCAAACTTACTTTCAAAAATTACGTTGACCAAATTACCTCCAAGGCCTATAGAGTGCTAGGATTCATACTTCGAACCTGCAAACACTTCCAAAATCCATACTGCTTCAAAATACTGTATTACGCATTCGTTCGTAGTCACTTGGAGTACGCTTCTCAAATCTAGAACCCATGGCAGATTACATATATTGCGAGATTAGAACGAATACAAAATAGGTTTATTCGACATCTGAATGTTAGATCTAATCTATCATTCGGTTCCTATTTAGATGCAGCAAACTTCCGCAATATGAAAACCCTAGAACATCGACGAACACGTGCTGACCAAATACTTCTCTTCAATCTACTGCAAGGCCATATTGATTGTCCCAGCCAATTGTAATAAATATCTCTCCATGTTCCATTTAGATCAAGCCGGCAATCCGTACTCTTCCACATTCCCAGAAGTAGAACATCTTACATACAAAATTCATTCATTCATCGGTCATGCAAATACCATAATGAGAAATTGACTTGTTAAAAATTAGCCTTACTACGGTCAAAGGGTTCTTCTTATGAGCCACCACAATCTAAACTTTGGCCATTTACTCTACCTATAAAATCTCGTGTTGCTCTCTCTTTACCGCAACTTTATTTGCAACCTCCCCACCCTTCTCCTTCTTTCATCTAAACATACTACGTATCTAAATATTTTTGTGGATTTTCATTATTAGTATCACATGTTAAATAGGTATAATGTTTCTTATAATATGTTTACACTGTCAAAATCCCTTAATAAAATAAAATAAAAAATTAAAATAATAGTCCATAACCTACACCTGTGTCCCCGACATGACAACCCATATATTATGTATGTATAAAGAAATATATAAATGATTTGTATACTGTAGCCGACAACACAAAGTTCTCAAAGATAAGTTGATAGGTTCCAGCATCACGTTGTGGTCATTGTTGGAACTAGTTGGCATTTTTGACGTGTTTTGACGCAGCAGTAATAGGATAACTTCAAAATAATAAAAGTTTGTTAATTATTGAAGATGATTATTAAAGTTGATAAGTGTCTCTGGGATGGTACAGCGAAGATAAAGCTATTTCATTTTGTGGAACAACGGTACAATGTTTTTAATTAAGGTTAAATGAGCTTTATTCGTAATTAAAATATGACCAAAGAAAATTTTGTAATGTAATTAAAATAGACTAGCATGCCCGCACAGCTACCGCACGGTAGCAGACGTATCCTGCAGCGACGCAATACTCTGTTTTCAATCTCACCCAACAAAAAAAAAAACACTTTTCTCGGTATCCCAGAATTGGAAGAAACAGAGCCGAAGTACATAGCCAACAACCTAAGGGGTGGTGGAGAAATTGTGCAGGAGCTACACAGACTCACCCCGTGCACATAAAAAATACCACTTTTCTCGGTATCCCAGAATTGTAAAAAATAGACCCGACATACACAACTAACAACCCAAAAGGGTCAAAGGCCTGTTGATCTTTGAGAAGCGTTAGGTTAGATTACTAACCACGTAAAAAAAATACCACTATTCTCGGCATCCTAAAATTGTAAAAAACAGGGCTGACATATACAACCATCAACCCATCTCTCCAGGTTTTAATAAAAACAAACATTTTGTTAATACTCATTGATAAAACCATAAAAAGTGATTTGACAGGAAAAGAAGAAGAAAAATAAAAGAGAAAAATAATAATCCATCACTCATCGAGCTTGTATGAGAAGATGTATGAATGTGGTTGAGGCGAGAATTACGTGTCAGGACAAAAGAGTGTGGCGCTCTATCCTCTTTGCCTACCCCGGAAACGGCGTGATGGTAAGTAAGTTACAGGTTTATCTATCACCAGAACTGTTCAATTTAAATATTGAATAACAGACGCGTAAAAGAACAAACTCCTTCGACCGGTCTGTAGTAAGGCGTATTTAAGTCACGTGTACAACTGCGAAATAATAATTCATTCAGTTACGCTTTTAATTACAATGCGAACGGAACTAATGTTATGGTAAAGTACCTACTACATATACTTATTAATTTGGTCGTAATTGTTTTAAATTGTTACTTGTTACGTTAAGTTTAAAAAATCGTTTTACAATACTTGGATGCCATAATTAAATAGTATTTGTAAAATACCGAGATTGAAGCAAAGTGATGATGGCTTACAAATTGGATAACTAATATAAATGAATATTTAAAATAAAATATAATAACGTATATCTAAATATTTAATCTTCAAATTAATTGTTATATTTAGATATTTTAATGTTATTCGTATTAGTATCCACAGTAATGAATACTTTTTTCTTAAACAGCGCATATTTATGCAATTTTGCCATCTATCGTTGTTTTTATGAAGTTTAAATTAAAGCTGACCAAATTTTTTTAACATATAAAAATTGATTGAAAAAGTATTTTTTTAATAATAATGCTTTAATGCATGAAAATTCTGCCAATCCATATCGTTTTAATATTTTACAGAAATTCACAGTCCGGATTATGCTCTAACATAGTTTGTTATAAAGAAAAAATGTATTTTTAGGTCTATTCTAAAATTGACATAAAATTTTTATTCATTCCATGTCGTTAAATAATATTAATACATAATTAAACAAAAATAATGCTTTTAATTCTGTTTTGTTTAATATTTTACTGCATGGTGCACACATACACTGATATCTTTGTTAATACAATATTTATAAATGAACGGTTCATACTGTATAGTCTAGAGAGATTGATTTTAAACCTAAAATGTTTAATTTTTCATGTGACATTTTTGATAAAAATGAAATAATATTAAAACATAATTTAATAAAAATATTATTTTAAATTCGTATCGGGTATATATTATCCTTCAAGGAGCATAAACACAAAGATTTTTACATAAATAAGGGGATTTCTTATGTACCACTCATACCGCATAGTGTATAGAGATGGTTTTTAAATAAAAAATGTACATTTTTTCACGTGAAAATCGACATTTTTCATAAATCGCAAAGTTTGTCATCGTTTCGCTGTCATTCTGGAAAAAAACATATTGCATTTGTTTCCTCGCGCGGTCGTGAGATTTCATTAACGGGGTTTGTAGTTTCAGTTTTTTCACATTTTCGGCGCACCTAGGTAGGTCCGTACGTTTTTCAAAAAAAAAAATACGCGTTTTTTAGATTTTTAAGGTGAATTTTAAACAATAGAAGCTTACAAATACGAAAATAAATTATATTCTATTGTGATGTATGCACAGATGTAATAAAATTATATTTTGGTCATAAACTCGCAGAGAAAAGCTCAAAAACACGAAATTTTACTTAATCAAGCTTCACAAATAAATTAGAAAAATAAGATTTTTTTTAAAGTGTGCAACGATACTACTCATCGGTGGCAATTGCCAAAAAATATTAAAATGATTTTAGCTCTTAAACTCGCAGACTTATAAGCGAATGAAAAAAAAGTTAGGCTAAATAAAAAGTTAAATTTTCCAAAAATCACCAAACTAAAAAAGTTGTAACAAATAAAGGAGAAGAAGAAGAATGAAAAGAAAAAGATTTAAAGACTCAGTCAACCTTCGGACGTCTGGGAAAAATATCAGAATGTGGATGCGTGCGAGAGATTACGGAGATATAACCGATCTAATGTGAGACTCGATTGGTTACATATAAACATCGCGGAACATGGCTTATTATTTTAATATATATAGATTCCTAAATGACACCCTAAAAAAACTAAATATTTCTAAATACTAATTAAATGCATTATTTAGAAAGATATATATATATATAAAATTAATTTTATCGAAAAATTATAAAATATTGTTGTTACTGATGGGATACCTGGATCTCTTTCCAATCCGGGGAAGATGCATTAACTAACTATGCTACACCAGACAGTACTTTTGACAACTTTTTGAACCCATGTGTTACACTTAATAAACACAAACAATAAAAATATTTAACAAAAACATATTAAAAGTATAATTTTGTAAATTGAGTCAAAACTAAATTTTATTCCACTACACTTTTCATTGTGTTGAATGATATATAACGTTTTCGGGAATATTTTCCCATCATCAATATTGTAGATCAACTAGATCAATAGTAAGATGTTCCCGAAAACTATAGTTTAGTGGAATTAAATAGACATTTTTTATTTATTATCTTCATATATATATATATATCATTGTTTCGTCACCAGAATCTGTTTTTAAAAAAAACAACAATTATTTAAAATATAAATTTAGTACCTAACTCAAATTGTTGCTTGATACAAATTTAGTCGAATTTATAAACAAAGATAACAAATAAAAAATATGAATTTTAACCACAAAGTTAATATTGCTAAAGAATAAAATAGAGTTTTTACTCACTTTACAAAATAATCATGGAATTCCAAAAAGTTCCACCTTCCTTTGAACAGTTATTTTAAAATTATTATTTCGGAGCATATTCATCATCTGCTTCAATTACTGCTTCCCATTTGTTTGGTAGCCGGTCGGTCCCACGGGCGAAGAAGTCGCTGTTCTTAGAGATAATCCACTCTTAGAGGTTGGCCGCCAAGTCATCCAAATCATCGTAAACTTTGTTCGCGAGTCAATTTGTCAGCGATCGATTGGTGTGATAGTCCGTAAGTGCTTCTATGGGAGAATATGGCGGATCGAGCCCTTATTGGCAATAGCCACGATTCATCCCCTGTAACGAGATTCTGCAGGAACGGAGTTTGCTCGTTTTGCCTCATTAAATCGTTTAAAATTTGGACACGTTCGGCTTTGTTGTTCTCGGAGAGCTCGTGGGGGACCCCTCCTGCCAATTTCCATACTTTTCAGAGCTTTTTAAGACGACAAACAATTGTCGAAATGTCCACATTGAAGTCTTCAGCCAACATTCTCATTGTTAAGCTTTCGTCTTCTTCCACGGCTGCCAAAAGTATCTGGTCATCGAAATTTAATAGTCGACCACTTCCTTCTTCATCTGCCAGGTTTGTAACGCACGATCTAAACTTCTTGAATCACTGATTGTTTCTTTGCCAAAAAATTCGTTGAGATCGCGAAATGACTGCGCTGACTTCCAACCTTTCTCCAAGTGGTAGAGCATAATATGGTGAATATGGATATGATTTTAGACGTGCATTTTTACTATCTGAAAAGAGATTATTTTATGCACCAACCTATTACTTATTTATTAGTAGCTGACTTTAAGTTTATTATTAAGAATTATATTGATAAGATACGTGTCATAACCATTATAACCTATAATACTTATATAATTTTATATTCTGTTTCCTCTTTATATTTGTACTTTTTTGAATTTATTGTTAGTTTTAAATATGCCTTGACAAAGCTTGAGCTAAGAAAAACTGGATGGCGTTTAATAAAATTATTAAAATATGAATTAAATATATTAATTAGAAAGATATACATATAAAATCAATTTTATCGAAAAATAATGTTGTTGCGCCACCGGGATTCAATCCTGGATTTCTTTCTAAACCGGGGAAGATGCATTATCCAACTATGCTACAGCGACGATATTTAGCGACAAATTTTTAAACCTATATGTAACCTTTTTGATATTAATACATTTAATCGTTCCATTATTTGAAAGAGCCATCTAACTTATTTTTACGGAATCTCAAAAATATATCTAAGTAATCTGATACAACTAATCAATGTGTCCAAAATTTAATAAAAATGGATTGATAATTCTGGAGTCTGCTATCAGATTACTCAAAGGTGTTTGAGATTACGTAAAAATAAGGTAGATGGCTCCTTCCAATAATGAAACAATTAAGTATATTAATATTAAAAAGGCAACATGTAGGTTCGAAAATGTGTCGCTAAATATCGTGGCTGTAGCATAGTTGAATAATGCATCTTCCCCGGTTTAGAAAGAAATCCAGGTTCGAATCCCGATGGTGCAATAACAATATTTTTCTATAAATTTGATTTAATATGTTTATCTTTTTAATTAATATATTTAATTCATATATAAATATGTTCTGAATAATTACAATTTCACAATGAGAATGTGTTCTCCTGATAATAAATTAAATGGTTTTATACAAAGTGATTGTGTTTTATTTAATCTTGTATACATTTGTAAGATTGGCTACCTCTCAACCAATGTTTACCCATATATTATATTACATGTTAACATAAAAAATAAATATTTTTACAAATTTAACAATCACGAAAAAAGTGTCTTCAGGCGCGAATTATAAAACACTCGCGTGTTCCCGAAATAATGAAAATAATATGATTTACACGGTGGATATTTTCATTAATTAAAACAGACATGTAATGAAAACACGAAACGCGATTAAAACCACGTGGCTCGTAACTATCTACGTGAGAATGAAATTTCGAGCCGGTTAAAAATACAAATCCACTTCAACGGGCGACCACCCCGGCTACTCATTAAATATTTTAACAAATTTATTAAATATTAATTAATATATTAATTGGAAAGATATACATATAAAATCAATTGTATCGAAAAATATTGTTGCTGTGCCACCGGAATTCGAACCTGAATCTCTTTCCTAACCGGGGAAGGTGCATTATCCAATTATGCTACAGCGACTATATTTTTATTGACAAATTTTCGAATTTATATGTTACCTTTTTGATATTAATACATTTAATCGTTTCATTATTGGAAGGAGCTATCTACTTTATTTTTACGGAATCTCAAATACCTTTAAGTTATCTGATAGCAGAAGCCAGAATTATCAATTCATTTTTATTAAATTTTGGACACATTGATTAGTTGTATCAGATTACTTAAAGGTATTTGAGATTCCGTAAAATAAGGTAGATGGCTCTTTCTAATAATGGAACGATTAAATGTATTAATATCAAAAAGGTAACATATAGGTTCGAAAATTTGTCAATAAAAATATTGTCGCTGTAGCATAGTTGGATAATGCACCTTCCCCGGTTAGGAAAGAGATTCAGGTTCGAATCCCGGTAGCGCAACAAAAATATTTTTCAATAAAATTGATTTTATATGTACATCTTTCTAATTAATATATTGATTAGAAATATATACATATAAAAAGCCATCTACATTGTTTTTACGGAATCTCAAATACCTTTGAGTAAACCGATAGCAGTCGCCAGAATTAAAAATTGAGTTTTATTAAATTTTGGACACATTGATAAAACTTATATATTATTAAGGGAACACATTTTTATTGTGAAGTTGTAATTATTGAATTATTAGAGTCTTAAAAATATGTAGGCAGTTTTCCTTATTTTGTTTGTAAGATTAGTAATATGTACTTTCCATTTGAGTTTATTATCTATTATGATTCCAAGGTACTTGATACAGTATTTTTCTTCAATTGATGAATATTGCTCATAAGTGTCTTTATGAGTACAGCTTTTGGTGTGAATTTTAATATTAATTTGAATGTTATCTTTCTGTTGAATAGCAAATTGTATAAAGTATGTTTTACCAGTATTAATTGATAGTAGGTTATCATCCGTCCACTTTTTAATGGTATTAACATCCTCATTTGCAGATATATTAGCGTCAGTACAAGTTTTTTCATATCTTAGTAGATACAATAAGCTATATATGTATATTAATATGTATATCTCCTACCAGCAAGTACGGTTGTATGGCAACTTTTTGAAGCAACGCCTTGATAATGGCACGTATTACTAGGTTATTAGGTTTTAAGGTTTCTTCTGGGTTACCTTAAACAAAAAACACAATCTAACCTAGAAGAAGAGACACCATTTACATAAACTAGTGTTTGTGGAAATCTTAAACGATATATATGTATAGTTATGGGTATCGATAGTGGATTTAGTTGATATTATCACGTGCATGTATCAAGTTACACTATCAAAATGAAAATCGAGTATACTGGCTTAAGTTTTTGTCTCTTTTTAGCAATCTCTAACTGATCTCGGAGATTATTCCATCGTGTCTTCTTACGTGGATACGAGTCTTAAAACTAGTATATATAGAACAAATTAATAAAAAATTAAAATGCCTTTTTGTTATTAATTTATTTAAAATATGATCTTTCCATTATTTTATTTGAAAGCTGTGGTTCCCGGGATCCTCGTGATAATATGGTCAGATATAAAATGTGAACACTACCACTTATCTTTGATTGAGCGCGTTGATGCTCTCGTGTAGCAGCTGGTTCAATTTTGGTGTTCTTCTTCTTCTGGGTAGATTTCTGACCACACTTCCGTCGCTCCAATTATTAGGACCTCTTTACTGCAATTACGTCGTGTCATTTTGCGCGCTCTCTAATCTCCGAAAAGGGCGGCAATATTTACATACATATGTGATCAATACAACAAAAATAAATTCCAGATGTATCAATCGAATGAACAATGTCGCGTTAACATATGAATTTTGAATTATTACGTTATTCCGAAATAATTTAATTGCTTTCAAATACGGCTGGTGTAGTCACTAGGAAAGACGGAAATTTCTCTAGTTTTCGATTTAAAAAATAACATACGCGATTTTGGAAAAAACAGGATATAAATTCTTGCCAAATATTACGTCAAGTGTAAGGTTCTATCAATATTTTCTCATGTAAATATTACTTTTCCTTATCCAAAATCCCACCCAAAATCCCGGTCGCTGTTCTGAAGTACTGCCTCCGTAGCGAAATAAGAATTAAATGCCGAGTGGCGTGCAAACTTCTTCCAGCGACTTGTCGATATTATTTATGCCCTATTCGTCAAAATATTTTTTTGCAAATTGGTTTACAAACAGGCTTACAAACTGCGCAGGGATGTTTAAAAATATTGTGTAAACCTATAACGAGAGTGGAATAAAAACAAATTTAGATAAATTACTTTAAAAGATACATAGAATAAAATGGGGAGGTTAATTGCCTCCACAGACACCCTTCCCGCTGACGACCTCTGAACGCGCTTCATTTTTACTGGTGTGTAAAACCAGGCTCCTGACAACCGCAAAAACACGTCCGGTACCAATGCCATAATAAGCGTGTGCCAATAAGATACGTTTACGACCATCTAGAAATGTAATGGCAAACCTTTTGGGCTTGGCGTGTAAAATTTTTTTTAAAATCTAACTTAACTCTGCTGGCGTGTGTGCCTTCCTAACTTCAATCTTACAGCAGGATGGAACTCCATCTCACACAGCCATAAATGCAATCGACTTTCTTCGACGTGAGAATGTTAATTTCATCGAACCAGGCGTGTGGTTAAATGTTCTCACTTTATTTGGGCCACCTTGCGTGGTGCCGCGGTGTCGTCGGTCAGCGCACTTCCTCGGATGAGAAGGATTCCTTGTTCGTTTTTATCGTCTATCTATCATATATATGTATCTAATATGTAACTGTACTCAACAGTAAACGTATCTCAAGTTATTTCATCTTTATGTTCTCCAACTAGCTCTGGTTACACTCGATACATCTCCACGATACACATATAACACGCTAGCAACGGAATGGATCCATGTCGTGGATCGAACACCAGGCCCCGAGTTTCACGTCGCCGGCTAGCTATATCGGCTCTTACAAGTTACAAGAGTTCTTATTTAGTGAAGTCCGCAGGTCGCTTCATGAGAGTCTCCTCTGTCTGTAGGGGAGGTTGGATACACAATAATATCCAATCGATTCACTTTACGAATCGATTGGACCCCCCCCATATTTCTCATGAAGCTGACAAATTTCTTCTCCACTTTCATCTCCAAACACCCTAGCCAGCGTGGATCACCACCAGGATCTCGGACCCGCCGTCTCAGATTTGCCAGCTCCGGAACATACCGCCATCTCAAACGTCGCCAAGGACGCCTGACCTCTCCAGCCGTGGCTCTTATCCGCCATGTATCTTGTACTCTCATCTCTTGTTTTTTCTTCCGAATGGCTTCCTTGCTACCTGTCGCCACCTCTCATCTCAATCTTTCCCCAAAAATATCAATTTCGCCATAATTCTTGATACTTTATTTATTTATTTTTTATTTATTAATATTTTCGTTGGTTTTCTTTTTCATAATATAATATTTATTTTGTAACTTTAATGTAAAATATAATATGTATTATGTTTATGTAACTTTAATGTAAAATATAATATGTATTATGTTTATGGCGAATCGGGTTAAAAAAATATCTGATCACACTGGAATAAACTCATTATTATTAATATTATTATTATATAAATATAACGTTTACCTTTCTCACCCATCAATCGCAATCACATTTTTGAAAGTTGTATATATGTTAATATGTGGAACACTACACTATCGCCATCTATGGACTAAATTTCTATTTTTTTTTCCTTGAAACAGCATATATGACACATTGAGAATACAATTATTTTTTTAAAATTATTTATCTGTAAAATGTTTTTAACACATTATGCTAGAATATGGCAGAAAAATCAATATTTTTCAATTTTATATATTTTCTAATTTTGACCAGTATATTATTAGCAATATTTGAATATGTCCAAGATCATACAGTTACTGGATTTTCACCTACATGAGCACTGTATTAAACGAATAATAGATATTTCATAGCTTTGTCTCTGTAAGATAAATATTATTTGTTTAAGTAAACATTAGGTTAAAATTAAAAGGATATTGAGACATTCATTAGTCACATATAATAAAAATAAATAATTATTATATTTACAAGTAGATAGCAAGTACCAATTAACAATCTGTATATATAATGAATTATAATTACAAGAGAGAGATGTTGGAGTCACCATAGTGTTTGTAAACTCAAAGAAAACTACCTGTCCGTCCTGTTGATGAAAACTTCATTTGCTCAAAGACATGCATGTTTTATAGGACCTCGGATATACAACAAGCCACCACAAGAGATGGCAACGGTATCGTATCCTCAATTCCGTATGCTTGTTAATTAATGGCTTTTCAAAATTGTAAGAAGTCAGCTGGAAGAGTTCCTTAAATGATCAAAGCTACTCATTTTATGCAATTCTTGTTGTCCTCATATCCTATCTCATACTTATCATATTTTGTTTGCTCCATGTTTGTTTATTTTATTTTACTTCTTACATGTCTTTAGTCTGTATCAACAAAATTAACTTTATTAAGGAAAAAACATTCTTATTGTGAAGTTGTAATTATTCAGAACATACGTCAGTGATATTTTAAATACTAAATTAATGTATTAAATATAAATATATACATATAAAATCAATTTTGAGATTCTGCAACTTCACAATAAGAATGTGTATTCCTTAATAATATATGTTGTATCAATGTGTCCAAAATTTAATAAAAATAATTGATAATTCTGGCGTCTGCAGTCGGTTTACTCAAAGGTATTTGAGATTCTGTAAAAATAATGTAGATGGCTTTCAAATAATGGAACGACAGGTCTATTAATTTGAAAACATGTAACGTATAGGTTCGAAAATTTGTCAAGAAAAATACTAGCGTTATAATTGTAGTGTACTTCCCCGGATTGGAAATGAAGATCCAGGTTCGAATCCCGGTGACACAAAAATAATATTTTTCAACAAAATTGATTTTATATGTATATATTTATAATTAATACATTAATTTAGTATTTAAAATTTACTTTGTTAAATTTACTTAATATCTCTACTTGTCTCATTTTGATTTCTCTGTTTTTTTACCATTTAATTAAATTTATTACCTTATTTTCAACTTATATTCTAGCTTATGGAATCTTGTGGCTACCTACCTCAGAACAGGTACTTTATATGTACCTAGCGAGGTAGGAAGCGGCCAATAGGCTTGCATGTAAATGAAATGTATTATAATATTTGTACTAAGAATTTTTATATTGATGCAAGATATAAAAGGAATGGTATTATAAAAACAAAAGCCGATTTATCGGCACTGAAGTTATAATTATTATATTAAAGGAAGATTTAGACAAAACTTGGACCAATCACGACCTAGAATAAAAATATATATATATATATTATTTACACAGAGACGATAAAGAGAGGGGGGCAGCAAAATGATTTGCTATCTCGCATTGTCTAGCATTATCTAGTGGGTCACCCATACCCTGATAAAATACCGATGTTTCTATTGTTGCGTAGTAAATTGTCGTTCTTTATAGGGCGATTACCCACTATAACCAGTCCATTAGTCATAGATTCACGTGCGTCTTGCATAATCAAACACTCCTATTATATACGCTCCGGCATTATTTCACCCGGTTGCAGACACACTACGGTTCAGTTCACAAGCATGGCCAAAGTCAAATATTTTTTTCAAAAAATATCCTTGCCTCGTAATCATCTACAACTCGTAATGGTCCAGCGTCGGAGAGCCCCAGACGACTATCTTTTTAGCAGCCACGCAGGTAGGGCCATCTTCTCTGGGCAATTTATCTAATGTTATCTGACGTATTTGGAATACGTCAGATAACATTAGATAAATTGATCGAAATCAATAAAATCGAAAATGGCTATGGTGTACGATCTGATGGTGGTACCTAGATGATTGATTCACCGTAATACATATTTTCAATAAGTCTCCATCGTTGCGTCGTTCCTTAGAGGGACTTTGTCGTTTCTTGTTGTCGTTATTTCAGTTACAAACAATACATTCAATTCATTCATATTTTTCAATAAGGCACTTTATATATTTTTTCCTATCATTTGGTTGATGTGTTAAAACAAGCTCCAGCAAGACGTATTTTATCTTTGTTTGCTAAAATGTATCTCACGTTTTCTGACGCCCCGCTGACGATTGTATTTTTAAATGACTACTTCGTGTCTTGTTATCATATCAATTAATTAGCGTCATGTCGTCTACCTCTCAATCCTGTGCGATATATTTATTTAACATTTATTTTAAACAAACTTCATGTGGGTAGGTACTATGTATGTATTATTTATTTAATGCAACTCTTTGGTACATGGGTTCTTTATCTGTCACCTATAGGGACGTGAAATTTTTGAAACATGTGAATTTCGAAATTAAAATCTAATCCGTGTGCACGCGCCCTTATTGTGAAAGCATTTAGAAAAAGTTACGTTAATTTCCACTCGTAGTTTTATGGCACAACTTCTTCAAATTTTATGGCCAATCGCCTTCGAGAACCTTCGAACTTTTGACATTATTAATTTTAAACTCCCAATTATTCATGAGTACGGCTTAGTGTTACTGTAATTATGCAAGTTGTAATGGTTGTGATCTCGGATGGCGACCCCAGAGCTTCCCGGCACAGTACAATATGTTGTGTCGCATTTTCCGATTATTCGGTTTTCGAAATTCAAACACATAAATTCAAATAGAATTCATTATGTCCCGGCCACAATACGGAACACCCTGTTGGTCCAGTGTGTTTTTGTTGACCGATACAATACAACTTTTGGAATGAACAAGGATAAATTGGATTTTGCTACAAATTTTACAATTAATGAATGTATTTACTGTTCGGGACAACAGTTGGTGTAGTCAAGCCCTTTTCGTTACAAAATATGACAGTTATCAGAGTGAAAGGAACTTTAGTATTGCTCCTCTGTAAAATGCATCCCATTTTTATACATTATTATGAAAGTGGTCTAAGTCAAAGAAATTGAAAAAAAAATAGTCTATCTATTATTTCGTGTCACACTGTTTTAAATTAATATAATATGATACAAATTACAACAATTGTAAAAATTTGAAGTGTTATATTCAGTGTATTGTTTTTATTATATTTATTTATTTATTTACACCCTATCCCGGAATCGTTTTTAGAGTTGTTTACTCTTGTTTTGATTCGTTAATATTACATTTTTTTATTTTTATTACATTCAGTCATTAACTGATATAGGTTGGCTCCGGTATCATACCGGTACCAGAGCCATACCTGTACAATTTTACGTGAGACTCGTTATCACGTTAAATTTAGAGGGCAGCCAGAGAAAAGCTATAGATATTATGCACCCCCGAAAGAGGAGGGTAGACGTCACACTCCGGCAGAAATTCACCCTGTCCAGATCGCAAGAGTGTTAGAGAGAGCCTCTAGTCACTGCTATTCCCTGCATTGTCCGCCCCAGCAACCCTCAGCGGGAGACCCATACCCTAATAAATTCCCTGTAAATGTCAGTGTATTGTTACGACCTTCAACGGAACTAGAAAGAACAATTACAAAGGCACTGTTATTAAACAAATATCAGATATCTCATAGAGACAAAGCTCTTTTTTATTAAATTTAATGGAAAATATATGGATGCGTGGGGTAATTACAGGGCTTACGACCTGTCTTCGGCTGGCTTAAGTGTACACTTTATATATATGTGTAACGTTCATCAATTTTCACCCCTCAATCTCCACATTCATAATTTTTTTTTAAAGTTGTATATGTGTTAGTATGTGGACTCGCTTTGAGTACCACTGTACTATCTTCATCAATGGACCAGATTATTTTAAAGCAATATTCTTTATCTGTAAAATGATTTTTTAACATTTAATAGAATATGCTTGAAAAATTAATATTTTTAAATTTTTTACATATTTTCTTATTTTGAATAGTATATTTTGTAATACTTCCATATATTTTCCATTAAATATAGTAAAAAATAGCTTTGTCTCTATGAGATATCTGATATTTGTTTAATAATAGTGCCTTTGTAGATAAAAATCCAGTAATCATAGGTTTGATCTATTTGTTTGGGTGAGTGCACCAATACTAGGTCTACCCATATTACGAATCCAAGTTTTTATTTTCAGTTTAGTGTTACCGGGACAATTCAATTAAGTTAAGGTATTAATATTTGTTAACAAGTCAACAAATAATTGGTGGTATAAGATCCCTTGGACTATATCGAATACAATAATGATTATTAAGGAAAACACATTTTTATTGTGAAGTTGTAATTATTCAGAACATAGGTCTGTGATATTTTGGCGTCTGCAGTCGGTTTACTCAAGGGTATTCGAGATTCTGTAAAAAATAATGTAGATGGCTTTTAAATAATAGAACGATAGGTGTATTAATTTTAAAAAATGTAACATATAGGTTCGAAAATTTGTCATGAAAAATACTGGCGTTATAACACAATTGGTAGTGTACTTCCCCGGATTGGAAATAGAGATTCAGGTTCAAATCACGGTGACGCAAAAACAATATTTTTTGACAAAATTGATTTTGTGTGTATATATTTATAATTAATACATTAATTTAGTATTTACAATAATGATTAGTTGACACAATCCTAATTAGATTCAAAAGAGGAATATTGGCACATGGATCTAGCCTACCTTGACCATAATCCTGGATTGAACGTCGTTTTCTCCTCCAGTTGACTAGCACTTTTTAAATTGAGTAACCTAGATATCACTGCACTTCTGGAACCGTTTAGAACACCGCCTCTTCGTGGTCATGCGCCGCTTTCGGACTGTAGAAAAAGATCACAGATCTTGGCAGTTCGGTGTCAGAAGGCAAAACTACATTGTTTTAATTAGCGCACAACATTAATGGATCCATTTGACGTCGTCTTGAGATTTAAATTTAGACAAAAATAATTTTCAATCTAAACCGTGAGCACTAACAGTTTCAATATTAGAACTTGGAGAGTTTATAAAACAAACAGTAATACGGAGGATTTTCCATTGTGTGCACGGTATTTGCCAATGTTCCACTTTAATCTGAGGGTTCAGCAGTATTCGGTTTTGTGGATCTGAAGGAAATTACAATAACGGATAGTTTGTGTGAAATTGAGTTCCATACACGCCCCTCTTGCCGGCAGTACGGGCGTCGTTCAGCGGAACGACCGCGATTTTTTAAAAGGATAGATCCAATCATTGGCTCAGAAGCGGGCGGTGATCCGAACCATTATTTCTTTCAAATGGTAAACATAAAAAATAACAAGTCTCCTAACATCTTTCATACTGTTTATTATGTCTAAGGTAAAATAAAATATTATGTCTCAGATACAACACCTCTGTACGCATTGAATTTAAAAAAATGATTAGATTATTTATTTCATAATACGCTTTCCATTTATATGTAGGATCCTTTGTACCTGTAAAGTGCTTGCTGCATAAACGAACAAGTCTGTGAGATGCGAGCATTTAATATCTCTAGGTTAAAATTACTTAAATGTGTTCTCTTTTATATACATATTCAATTACAGTGCGTAAAAATATATTCCATTTGAAATGAAGTATATATTTTCCATGTTACGAATAAGAAAAAACATACATGACATCTGTTCTTTTTTCTTATCTATACTGTCTATGGTGTACCATAGAATAGTCATTTTTGTTAGTTTTTCAATATAGATTCTATTGTATTGTATGTATAGATGTATTTCAGAATGGGACTCGTAGTTAAATTTAGTTGGTTGTTTATAATTTTATTAGTAGATTGATTTAATCAAAAAATTATAAACAACCAACTAAATTTAACTACGAGTCCCATTCTAAATTTTTTTCCTAAAAATTATTCGACTAAATTTGTATTAAGCAACAATTTGAGTTAGGTACTAAATTTATTTTTTAAATAATTGTTATTTTTTTAAAAATAGATTCTGGTGAAGAAACAATGATATATTTTTTTAGTTAGTTATGACATCCTGAAGAAGAAAATGGTATTTTTCGAAACCGGTAGATGTATTTAAATTCAATAAAGTGGTTAATAAAACAAAGTTAACTAATAAAAATATGAATTTTAACCACAAAGTTAATTTTGCTAATTTCAAAAGTGTATTTACTTTGTTCACATTCTCCTCGTTTGGCGGTAAAGTGCGGTAAACTTTAAACGTTTTAGGTATATTTATGTCAGTGGCGTGCAGTAGGTATACATTTAGGTTATGATGTTACCAATGATATTATACAATCATATGTAATACAATATATGTACTTTCGTTTAACCGACGTCTTTAGACAAAATAAATCCGTCGTTTATACCGTGTATTTATTTATAATTTTTGAGAAATTTTATTAGTGCTTTTAAAGTTTAAGTTTTAAGGTAAAAAAATTAATGTATGGACGTTTTTAAGAACATTTTTTATGACTGAACATGATTATTTTAAATCTCTTCACGTAATAACTAAACGAAACAATTATTTTTATCAAAGTTCAACGTAGGAAATAGTTCTACAGATTACTTTTTGTATTTTCCAAATCAAAAACCAGTTCATGCACCAAATTTAAAGAACAATAACGAAATCAACACATTAAAAATAGTGAGATACTAAACTAGACACTTCACTGATTTTCACGCAGTTGTAACTCTTTCTAACGATATTCTGTTAAAAAACAGCATAGGTAACGACTCCATACAAAACGGATCAACCGAAAAGAATTTTCAATTCAGTAAATTGCCATTTATATGACTTGAGTAATTCACTAGCTTAAAAACAGCACAGAGTAATGTGAATAGCTCGATGAGGCGAATACAAAATAATGTCACGTGTACAGCGGTGAGTTGTCGTGGTAGTTTTTAGAACTAAGCAATTAAAGTCTCTACTGGTACACAGACGGCGCTAATTGTAAAACTTTTTTTTCGTTTATGTTAATCCAATTATGTATTTAATTTATATTTGTTTCCAAGAATTTTTGGTAATGCACAGCTTTTTTGCTTATATATTTTTGACTGTTCGAATGTTGTCCCCATGTGTAGATGTCACCGATTTTGTTGGTCAGCTGGGCGCTGCGATAATGGCGGTGGATTTGAATCGCCGCCCCCAAATGCATATCGTGTTTAAACACGTGCTTCGGATAATATATTTACATCTACTGACGACATTATTTGCGTTCACATTATTTCTTGTTAATTATTATAGGTATTTGTTCATATCACCATTACGACTTACCGTTATAACACAAATATTAAAATTCTGGCGCTGACTTGATGAAAAAACGATACAATTGCGTGATCCGGGAAATATTTATTTCAACGTTCCGCGCGTGCAGTCAATCAGGTGCGAATCGAGTTTTTTATGGGGATTATTTTATTTGTTTTCTTATAATATTGTTCGCAAAAATGTTAATGTGAGAACTTAATCTGGCCTTGTATTTTGATTTCACCATGCGTGGAATACCGGGTGTAACACAAGTAGTGCACAAAAATTTAGGGGTAGATATTAAAAATATGGGTCAAAAATAATCAAGCTGCATGTACCTAACCTTAACAGTTGTAAAGGGTGTTTTTTTTATAGGTATAGAACTCTAAAATGAAATAAAACACATAAAAATCGTGGTAATACTTAAGGTATTGGCTTTACTGGAAATATAATTGTATACCATTAGTGTTTAAATGTGATTTCGCGCGTATGAGCGCCGCGGTTGGTTCGAGTAAGCGCAATCTAACAGTCCAATTTTTGACCACTATTTGAAGTCGTATATCGACAATAACGCAACGCTTACTGGCTTCTAAGTCATCTATCGTCTCTGGTTTATCGGCGTAGACTAGCTACTTCACATAACTCCACAGAAAATAATCTAAAAGTGTTAAATCACACGACCTTGGAGGCCAGTTCACAGGTCCATTACGCGAAATTATGCGCTCACCTAATGTTTACTTCAATAAATTGATTGTTGCACATACTGTGTGGCATGTTGCACCGTCTTGTTGAAACTAAAGCTTTCCCACATTAATGCCATTCAATTGGGAAACGGAAAAATCAGTAATCATGGATCCATAGCGTTTTCCGTTGACTATAGCGTTCTGGCCTGCATCATTTTTGAAGAAACAACAGCTTCTTCGATGCGCACTGTACGACGTCTCTTTGGATGCGTATTATCAATTAAAGTATGCGTGGTGCGAAAAAATACTTGGTTATTTGAATTATTTGCTCGGATAGACAATTATATCGACCGTAAAATGGACGTAGTGCATGGAAAGTTACGCGAACTGGACCACGATTTTTGTATTAAATTTGCACAATTGACAAGCGTTATTCTAGCGTAAGTCTATTTTTAGTGAAATGTCAAACCAAACTTCTTAGGTGGGTAGTTAAGCCAGCCTGCATGGATAGGACTCACCTATGCGCCTACCTCTCACTCTCCACACCTCGTAATTTACAATTCCGTTACTCTGTCCGTGTAAATGTGATTCAATTCATTTTGTATTTCGTCCAGTGTCTCTCTTTTGGGAGTATTTTTTGATGAATGAATCTCTGAGTGTCTGCCTTAAACTACTGCACTTTAATTTTTCATTAATTTTCTATTTGCATGAAAAACTATGTTCTATGGATTTATGCTACATGATTTTTATGAATAAATACAATACTTAAAGGACGCTGGGGGGTCTAAATTTTAAATTTGAATTGGTAATAACTACATTGGATTTCTTCTATTTTTTAGTTTTGCTTAGTGGGACCAACGAGGAAGCCTTAGTTTCTAAACTGGTCCCGGGAAAGGGTCCTATTCCCTCCAGCTGTTCTTTAATTAGTACCACCCACACGCACTCTTAGAATAATGGAGATCTTAGTCCAATAGCAAGTGGTGGCCCAAGACGACTGGAGTTCTCTGTTATTTTGCAGTCATTTCAGTATATAAACAGAGCTTTGTACAGACTACAGTTCAGGAGGGTCCCAGAGGTGACCCTATCATACATCATTATGCATGAGAGGTGTCTTAGAAGCCGAATCTCATCTGATTGAGGTCACTGTATGTTAATACTAACATGAAGGAGAAAAAAAGAAGACATAAACTTAAATCTTAACATAATTTTGTAAAAATGGAATTTGTACATACTTCTTAAACATTTTAGATTTGTAATTTATTCAGGTATCCATCCACCAACACATTATTGTGAACTAGGTATTCTATACCTTGTATATACTCATTGAAATAAATAACTTTTTAGACAAGGATTTAATTTTTAAAAGCTACCTACCTGTAGCAAATTTGTATTTTCTCTTTTAGTAAGGAGCCGATATAATGATTTTCAGTCACCGGTGCAAATATAAAATCAATTTTTAATTTAAAATTTATAATTATTCATAAAACTTTTTATCGGGCCTTCGAGCAAATTAGGGAAATTTAGAGCTTTGAAAATCAAATCAATAAGTTTCGACGGAAGTAATTATCAACCCTCATTGAATTATTGTTTTTTAATTTGGGTAGAGTGTTTCTGAAATCAACAGCTTAAATTTGATAAAGTTTGCCTACAAATGAAATTCATGCTAATTCTTCAACAATTATTTAATTGATAAGCCATAAAATTGGCTGTGCCTTATAGGGTAGGCTAAAAAATTTTCAAATCATAAAAGATAATCCTTACTCCAACACTGAAAACATTTTTATGCTTCAATTTAATCTCCTCGAAACTGAGTACACTTTTTCAATAATGCTTTATTGTTTTCTGATCTAAATTAATTCCCCTTGATATAAAAAATAATTATTTCATGATTAAGAACAAAATTTGTATAAATAATAATTGAGACCTATTTCTTATTATAACTCGACAGAATCCTGAGCAACACAGGGTACTAACAGTAAGTTCTCATATAATGTATTTAAAGTTTCTTTAGGTTGATATTTCAGTTTTATAGAACTTGTCAAAAAGAAAACGATGCCAGATATTTCCACTAGAAATACAAAAAAAGAAATAATAATAAATTAAAATCAGCGAATTGTTCAGTCTATTCTCGTATTTTTAAAGTTATAGTCAATGTATATTACCAGTAAAGTTATATTTTCACTAGTATAAATATAATTTCATTAACTCACATTAACAATTAATTTATTAAATATGAACTAAATATACTAATTAGAATGATAAACATATAAAATCAAATTTATCAAAAAATATTGTTATTACGCAACCGGTGTTCGAACCTGGATCTCTTTCCAAACCTGAGAAGGTGCATATTATTATATAGATTAATTCGTATTGTGATCCGCACTGGTATCCAAGTTGGCAATCTTAAGACAATTCATTAAAATATTTTTTTTTATATTGTTAGCATGTCGCGCAAATGTCTAATTTTGGAAATCCTTCGTATTCCGGCGGCAGTAAGACTGCTTAATAAAAAATAATGTGTATAATTATTTCTTTCCTTGATATTTTTATTCTTTTGATTTCAGAAAAATGCTTCAATGACCCCCCCGTGATGTCGCGCTATGAGGGGTAGTAATGTGATGAAGGTAATTATACAATTTTATTTTTCGCACAATATTTTCATTATTTAAATATTTTCCCGTACACCCTTGTTGGCTCTTTTTATAATTGAGCAATTTTTTTTTACAAGTTTGTTTTTAGATCATCCATCGCATTAACATATATATATAATATTATTATTAATAATAAAAATAATACATTTATTAGATTCACTTTTTACATGTATTATGTACTTCTTTTAAAATTAGCAATATTAACTTGGTGGTTAAAATTCATATTTTTTATTTATTATCTTAGTTTTATTAACCACAATTGAGCTTAAAAAAAATGACATTATGACATCCTGAAGAAGGAAAAGGTGTTTTCCGAAACCGGTAGATGTTTTTTAAACTCAATTGTGGTTAATAAAACTAAGATAATAAATAAAAAATATTATGTACTTACATTCATAAATAACTTCTAATGGTCTGACGTATTATTCTTCCAAATTAATATTCATTAAGTATACATTTTCACCTTGTTATTTACTATGAATGTTGCGTAATATTTCAAATATCAGATAAATGTACTAAGGGTGTGCATATGAAATTTGGCAAAGTAAATACAATATATCAGTTAGAAAGTAAGATATATAATTGGATACCCTGCCTGCTACATTAGTAATTTACTGTATTATAGCAGACAGCGTACCTCCGGTATAACAGTAGGCAATGATGAATGTACAAAAAATATATATAAAAACAGTTAATCAAGAGATGCAATTAGGTAATTCAATATACTGTTGTAGCAGTTTTATTCTCAGGTTTGGACCTTGAAAAGCTCTTGAGCGTAATTTCTCCCCATTTCGTGGAGCCAGAACTGTACTTTTCGTGAAAAATTTGCGAGACTATGGTTGCAACCACTCACTTTTGCATATATGTTATCAATATTTGAGCATATATATATATATATGAAATTGAAAATTGACTTTTCAGGCGCATTCTAATATATTTTAATCATTTATCATATATACAGATAAATAATATAGATTCTATAATTTCTAATAAAAATAAGATTCGCATTAGTCACATCTATGTTGTATCAGGGAAATTAATATCTAATTTCAGTACACAGATGGTGACAGCAAAGTTGTATGTTGTACTCAAAATGTGTCGTATACATGGTACCACATATACAACTTCCAAAAAATTTGATAAATATGGAGGTTGATTGATGGAATGTTGAATGTTATATTGTGTAAAAGTGATCACTTAAGTCAGCCAAAGACAGGTCGTAAGCCATGTAATTATCCATACTTCCATACTTACTTCCCATATAATATAATAGCTTCGTTTTTATGAGATACCTATAATTTGTCTTATATTTGTATATATTTTAGTAGAACTTATTATATTTTTTAAAACACCAACTATTTACTTGAAGAATTTTGATTTGATAAACAAATTGTATAAGTTATATGACATAACGTGTCCAAAATCAAGAATCAGTTTACTTTATTATTCATAATTACGTAGCGACATTTTTGTAAAAATTTCATCCCAAGGGTGATGAACCAATGAACCTCGAAGAAACGGAAAAATTAATATTCAAAACTTTGAAGTTCAGTATCTCAGTTAGATGATAGATATTATTCCAAGAGTATGTCAATACTAACACCACGGCAGCACTATGTACGAGGTGCATTTTTTAAGTAAGTACTGGAATTTTTTTTAAAGAAACTCATTTTTAAAACACTTAAAATAATAATACATTTTTATACTTGAACTACTTCTCAACATAATTTTTTTTTTTGTTAATATTAAAAATATAATACAATTTCAATAATCAGTGGATATATATATATACAATTTTAACATTAGTTTCTTTTCTATGAGAGTAAGACTCGTGTATAGAAAAGGAGTATGTTCGAGTTAATTTATGTTTCAGTTAGTCTGTGTACATATTTTTTTTACTTCCGTTACAAATTTATGATAGTCCGTAATTTTTCTAATTGTGATGGGGAGATTGTTAAAAAATTTGATACCTTGATGAATATATTGATTTTGAGTTGCGGTATATTTTAGTTTTGGAATATCAATTTGATCTCTATATCTTGTAGATCGGAATTCGCTTCTAAAATTTAATTGATTTTTAATTTAGAAAATTTGAATTATTGATTTTTTTTTGTATATGTCTACTACTTTTGGTACTTTAAAATCTGTGAAAAGTTGTATACTTGGAAAGTTTTTTTTTTTTTTAGAACAATTTTTATTATAATTTTTTGAGTGATTTGTAATTGTGACATTGAAGTTTTATGTGTATCTCCGCATTCAATAATACCGTATTGCAAATGTGACTGTAAAAACGCGTAATATATTATTTTCAGATATGTAAGTGAGAAGATGTTTCTGAGTCTAAAAAATATGTAGGCAAATAATGGATTAATATAAATAAAACAACGTTATAACTCTACTTGAGTTTATTAGTACTGCTCGAGTTTCAAGAGAGAACCGTAACTAGAGTAGTATATCCATGCGTTATGATGAAACTACAAAATTAATGCCAATTCTATTAATAATATACTTCTCAACATGGTCGCCACCATTATTAAGGAACTTGCCATAACGGGGCACTAATTTTTTCATACCTTCGTCGTTGAACAAAGCCACCTGGGATGAAAACCATGTCTACGCTCCATTTTTGAGTTTATCATGGTCATCAAAACGCTTGCCACCGAGGATCTGCTACAGACGAAGGAAAATATAGAAATCACGACTAAATAGGACACATTTGGCGATGAATGTCATGTTTCGTGTATTCGAGAAACGAATCACGGACCGTATTGAACATTTCAACCACTCACTGCAAGATGGCTACACTATGTGAATGTCTCTAACGTTGCATGTGGTGAGTCAACCACAGCTCTATACCGGGAATATCCGGCAACGGTACTTATCTAAAAAATCTGTCAAAACCAGTATCACCTGTCCACCCTGTAGCATTAATAAATTTCCATGTCCCAACGCGAGCATCATGATCGTAACCACTCTTCAGCATTCCAGTAGTCTTTGTGCTCTACCATAGTGCCAAGATCACAATGACCTATTCACAGAAATTGATATATTTTCTGTCTCTTTACCATTAACTAAAAACAAAATTAACAATATTATTCGATGCAATATGTACAAGATTTTTCCTTGTTTTTGTTTTTATGTTTGTAACTTTTTTTTAAACAATACAATGCTTTTTTTTGGTTTCATTTTCTTGGCCATTTGAAATATATTAGAATATAAGTTGTTTGTAATCATTTATGTCATTATGTCCAATACCAACCATATTATTTATTAACATAAAGGAAGAAACAAGAAAAATAGGTGTTCGCCATATGAATATCGAAAGCTTTTTTTTATTACCATTTTTTTTACGTACCTAGTATATATTTTTTTTCTTGACAGTATTTCCTTACAGTAGCCTCAATCAGATGAGACTCGGCTGGTACAAGTCCCGGTCCTGTGTCGCTCTTTTTCAAACTAGATGTAACGTATCTATACATGGCTGTAACATTAGTATTTATATATATTGTGTCCCGCACTATAGATATGTAGGGATCAGATTTCAAATTCACCGCCGTCTCAGCCGGCATCGATGCTAGCGACAGGTCTGGCCCGATTCCTCACCGACGATCTTTCTCCTGTTTCATCGCTTCGCAACGACGGTCTTGCCGCCTCGCTTCATTTCATAATATACGCGCACCTTTTGCATCTCTTCATTTCTTCATTCTATTCGTAATATCTGTCTTCCTTGTTCTACCATACTGTCACAATGAACCTTCAACACGCCAATCATCACTCTTTCATTTAATCACTGACTTAACCACCAAAGATATAAATACAAGTTGTTGAGTTAAATTGTTAGATTGATAATGACCTTACAATGCGAAACGCGTCTCAAGTGAATTAAACGAGTAGAATAAGAGAATTTAATCTATTATGTAAATTTATTTCAAGGTATAAATGTTGCATGTATCTTACAAGGAAATAAAAATAATAAAATAGAAATGACTTACTTTATTATCAAAATAAACACTAGCGGAATACCGTTGAACGTCGTAACAATTTACGACTTTCAACGGAATTTTCAGTGAATATAACGCTTCAATTTTTTCACAATTGTTACAATTTCCATCATAATATATTAATTTAAAACAACGTGTTGCGAAATAATTGATAAACTCATTTTTTTCATACAAATTAAATGTATTATACCGAAAAATATTGTTTTTGCTACCGGAATTCGAACGTGGAACGTGGCAAATTTTCAAACTTACATGTAATATATTTTTTCAATATGCACACATGTGACACAACTAGTATTTTCGTTATAGCATTCATAATACGGTCACTTTATTGCACTGATATTTCAACAAACTATATTAATAAATCTCCTTAACATATTAGATCGTAATACGCCTACTCAGCGATTTACAGATGTCACGTTAGCTCGCGATATTGGGTGCACGCGGCCAAAATGGACATTTAGAATAAATAATTTTCTCTGAATAATACCGCAGGCCTTCGAGGATTAGCGTGCTACTCCGGGCAGTAATAAAGTTCCTGCTTCCTCTATAAAAGCAAAGGCCTATAATTTGCAAAGGGAATAATTGTCTGGACTACATACAACAGGAAGTATACTGTACAAAACTCGCTGAGTGCAATGACTCCATTGTTTTTGTGGCGTAATAATTTAATATGAAAATTAGCATAATTACAGGAATAGACGATCAGATTTTTTTTATAAACTCCCGTGCAGTAAGTTTATGTATTGTATTATACAAAAAAGGTCTCAATTTTAATCCTCAATATATATATATATTTTTTAATGTTTATAACTATATCTTGTCATATATAATAATACAAAATTAGTTATTTGTCAAAATTTGAAAAAAAAATTGTCTTTACCTATATATATATATATAAAGAAGAGTGTGAGAACTGTCACTTTGTAAATGTATGTATGTATGTGTCATGAACGTGAGTAGATGAGTGGTGGGGGACGAACTTTATAAGAGGCCGTATCTGGGGAAACAGCTCTCTTCCATCACAGCTTCTCCTGAATAACTAATATATTACTGTATAACATGTTGAAATAAACGTATAATATTGTTACCTGGAAAGACTGAGTTTCACTTACAAGTAATTAGGACTCAAGTAATTAGACAGTAATCAGAGGATAGAACCCCAAAGGAATGTGATGATAATATAAGATTTATCACAAAAAGTTTGTTAGTATTTTATACAAATCTGCAGTTTTATTCTGAGCTTGATGAAATTTTGCATACTTTGAAGGTCACTGTCACATTAGATTTCAATAAAACACCTCCACACCCCCCTTTCACACAATTTAAAGTTTAATTTTGGTACTTCTTGATGAAATATTGCACACTTTACGATCAAAATACGTGGAAAATTACTGTCTAGATTATACTGATTTTGTAAAATCATCCCCATCCCTTAAAGTAGAATAGCACGGTGTCTTACTTTCCTCCTTCTCACTTTCGACTTGTTGAAATTCATAATAAGGTTGCTTTCTTTGCATGCATCATACATTCTACTCACTAGCCTCTGTAATTCTATTTCACCTTTATATATTCTGTCGCTAAAGAATTCCACTCCGAGGTATCTGTCGACACACTTTAGCTGCGTCCTTTGAAATTTAATCATGCACTGCACCTGATATCTTTGTACAACCATTACCTGATTTTTTTCAGTGCTAACGTCCAATCTGAACTATATTCATATATGTACAAAAAAAAAAGTACACTACGATCGAATTAACACATCCTCTGCGGTGGTGGGTCAGATTTAACCCGGGTGTTTGTAAAAATATTAATTACAGTACAAATATTCGTTTTATGCTGTTTTTCTTCTAGCTAATCTTTTATTAAATATTTTGAGATACAAATAAATGTTATCGGATGAGATTCAAATGAGTTATTGATAAAAATGTGAAAAAACGCTCAAAAATCAGTCGTTCTTAAGGGACTGAAACTCAACGCTTACACCGAAATATATATTATCAACATTTTGAGCGGGTAGACAAAGGATACCAGGTATGCGTCTATATATTTGTTTTGACTTATTTTCATCTGGCGGCCCCTAGACAAAACCAGTAATATAACTATTTGAGGGGCGTTGTGCCTACCTTTAAGTTTTATGACATTACCTGTTCAGGTTCCGGCGAGAAGATTACAGGCTCAGTGGATGTTTGTATTTTGGCTGTGCAGGGCGTCTATTTATTCTTGAGAATATGTACATTATTCGTAATATTTTTTAATTTTTCTCATTAATTTTTTAGCAGAAACATTACGGCACATCATGCCATTTCATTAAATTATATTTAAAATTAAATATCACTAAAAAATCTCCCACAAAACGGTTGAAAAACCAAAAACTTGAGGCGGGAATGACCCACGTGACGTGTTTTGTTTTAACCCACCGTCAAGTTTTATCCGTCAAGTATTATCATCGTCAGTGCTTGCTGAACAAACGCCATCTCATAGCTCTACAGGTCTCTTTTAATACTCTGCTAATCCAAGCTTTGCTTCTATTGATTATTATTTAATTTGTCCATAGAAACTCTGGACGTCTCTTTTTCTAGGTGATTTCTTATCTCATGATAACCATTTAAGAATATCATTTGATTATCGGTTATCTCCCCAATGCGTGACACTCATTACGATTTACACATTTATCTTAGTCAAAATGAGATAATTGGTCTCTTCCATTGGTCTCTCTAAAAAATCCCATTTCTCTCTAGTCCAGGATTGTTTCCATAGTCGTATTTACGAATTTTCATAATTTCAAAATACATTCAAATCGTTGTTGTTCGGTTGTATGCGTGACGTTTCAAAACTTTTTGAATTAAGCAGAACATCCCTCGTCTTTTATTGATGAGAAACCGCGTAATGCGGTCTTACAAACGTTTTAAAATAATTCTGCCTATTTCTGAGTATCCGGTTTCTTCCTCGCTTCCTCTTTTCGCAGCCGTTTCAAAATAGTTTGTTAGTTACTTGAAAAAAAGTATCGTTTGCCAAGTAAAAGGGGAAAACAGTAGAATCCAGAATTTTCCACTTAACTTTAAATTCGCATTAAAGAAAATTTGGTGTGGCATTTTCGTGACTTTTTTCCTATTTTTTTTAACATTGTGCATTACATTTTACATTTTTTACATTAATTTCGTTTAGAAAGATAAAATACGCCGATTTCTATGCGTGAGCTACTATTGTATTTTATTAAATAATTTTCTTGAACTTAATAATTATATTTCTTATAAAGAATTTGATATCTCGAATCAAGATCACTTAAACAAAGTTTCTTAAACTACTAACTGGGAAATTAGTTGGCTTTCAACATTTCTCCATCCATAAGTATAAGCTAATCCAGCAAGATATGGAACGGACTATACCTTTACATTCACAGTAGAATAAAAATAGAAGATGTACATTGTTATTAGCCGAATATTATCAAATTTAAAATAACAATGGGCTGGGCTTCTAAACGAGTTCTATAATGTAATAAAGACTGCATAAAATAGCGGGATGCGATGAACAGAGAATGGATACAAATGTTGGTTGATAAAAGATCCCTTTATCCAACAATTAATACACATGAATTAAAAAATGCACATACGACAGAAGACTTGAAAACTCAGGCAAAAACACAAAAATCATTTTATTTATTTATTTAAACACATGTTATATACAAATATTGTATGGCTAAAAAAAGGACAGTTTGTTACATATATTTTACACAGATTTTAAAATGTCTTGCCCAACTAGGCAAGGGTAATTATATTTCTCAAAACCAAATAACTAATTCAATGAAAACACAAATAAATATAAAATTAATCATACAAGGCAAGTACAAGTGAAAATATATAAAATGAGAGGATAAATGTATACATATATATATATAAATTAATATATCTACGGGATCCCCATCCATTCATGCTCCATTACTATTCCACAATCCACATACTAATGTAAATTATAAGAAGTTTAGAGCCAGCAATCGGATGACATCAAAAAATTAAACAAAATGTATGTTTGAAAAAAAATGTTTGAGAATTTATTTTATTTATATAAATATAAAATAATCAAGAATGTTTTCATGACCATTAGGAATCTTCTGTATTCTGGGCTATTCTGCCGTATGTATCCAACCTCTCTGGCTAACGTTTCGGATCCCATTGCTGGGTCCATCATCAGGGATGTTATCAGTCATGCCATCAACTTGTTTTTATGCTCTTCTCTGTGAGAATAAGCTAATTTTTGTATTTTTGTAAATTCTGTTGATATATAAAATTCCGCTGCATCGTCCTTTTCTTTTTCTTCTTCTACTGCCGTATCTTACAACATGCTAGATCATAACATGGTAATATACTAGGAGCATGATAATAGCCGTAACCTTATCTGAATTATAAATGGACCTATTACGTATTGAAAAGAAAACGTAAATCCAACGCCGATAGGATCTGACGAACGAACAGTACGATCTCCGTGTTGCATGTCCCACGGATTGGATTACGACACAGGGGGGGTAAAGTAAGGTAACAAGGGAACCTGGATATAAAGGTCGATGATGGGTAGGGATTCCAATCGAAGGACTAGTGATTCTCGGAGAAGCAGAATTCGGAAGGACTGCTCGCCTTACCTTTTGTATGACGCCTCCGTCACCCTGCAGTCGCCGGCGAAATCATACAAACGGCACGCGGTGGGCAGCTCTCCGCTTCCAATTGAAGACGGCAATAACACAGCTTTACAAGATCATAAACAATACAGTACTGATGCACTGGAGCTGAATAAATCCACACCGCGAATACTATCGCGATGTCGCGCACGAACAAGTATCGGTTACGTTGACGTCTTCTGACGTCACCATTCACACTGATGAGCATTAAGGAAAAGGTTATGATTGTGAATTTGGGTGTCAATAATGTGGGTAGCAGCCGATTCGCAAGACGTACCAAAAATGTGTTTTATGAATCCGGAACACGTATTATGTACTTTTTAGAGCCATTGAAATAGATTTATGTATTTAGTAACACTCCCAATATCACGTTTTTAAAATCTTCTATTAGATATATATTATGTTGTATTTAATTGGGTCTAGCACACACAACTCGATTATGCTGGGATAAACTATGTTACGAACATGAATAATAATATATTATTGATAGAACCGGCATTAAATTTGTAGAGTTTCATCCTAATATATCATATAACACAACTACAGAGAAGATTACAAAATGCAATATTCAATATATAGATACTGTAGTAGCAGTTTTAACCTCAAGTTTGGAAGTTTTAAACGTTTTTGGGCGTAATTTCTCCCCATTTTGTGGAGCCAAAACTGCACTTTTCTTGAAAAATATGTAAGACTGTGGTTGCAAATTTTTACGTCTGCATTTAGACTGTTGAGTATTTTTGGTGCTAGAAACAAATTAAATCTTTGTGTAAAAGTTTTGTTTAATTTTGGCACGAGATAGTGACAATAAATCTAACATGTGTATGATAACCCGAGTTTTTATTAACATCCTGAAATCTTAATACATAACCTTCACGCATCTTTCTACAATCATTATCAATGAATTAAAATCACATGAAGATTGAAAAGAGTAGCAACACCAGAAAAGATAACGATAACATAGAAATAGTCTTTGTTCTGTGCATAACAAACAAATTATTATTATTAATGTACATACATAATTATGTTTGATTGTACACAATATAATATGTGTTGTAATTATTATAAATACAATAGTAAACATATAATAATGTCGGCGATTACAATAATGTAATACTTTCCCCATTCTGCGGGCGCGGATAAAGTAATGGCAGTTTTTATTTGTAATGCCAGCCCTGTTCCAGGGCCGAACTTGAACTGTCAAGTCCAGTCATTCCGCTGACATACAATCATTAGTCAAACGGGTAAAGTTATGAAGGAATCCCACCCCGAAGGCGGTAACAAATGGCCTATGGAAATTATACATTATACGTCATTCCGAGATAAGAATATCATTCTGAATCATGGAATATTGCTCAAATGAAAGAGGAATTATTATTTAGAGAATTGCGTCATAAATATTCTGCCAATTAAATGACTAGGTATTATTGTGAACTGATAAGTATGATATTTCTTTTAAAAGTAGAGATTTTTACCATTTTCAAACAATGTTAAATGCTTGTGCTATGAAAATAGAACTAACCTGATAGCCTTAAACTCACATTAAGTTTAGATTACGTTACTGGTAAAGCCTGGATGGACCACATTACTAATGAATATGTATAGGAATAATATACCTAGGAATAATCCTCGATAGTAAACTTGAAAATGACCAAATCACCTCCATGGCCTATAAAGTGCCAGGATTCATACTTCCAACCTGCAAACACTTCCAAAATCCATATTGCTTCAAAATACTGTATTACGCACTTAGAGTACGCATCTCAAATCTGAAACCTATGGAAGATTACATATATTGCGAGATTAGAATAAATATAAAATAGGTTTTTTCTACATCTTAATGCTAGATCTAATCTATTATTCAACTCTTATTTAGGTGCAGCACACTTCCACAGTATGAAAACCCTTGAATATCGAAGAACACGTGCTGACCAAATACTTATCTTCAAACTACTTCATGGCCATATTGACTGACCCACCCAATTAAAATTAATATCCCTCCACATACCATCTAAATCGACCCAGCAATCCGTACTCTTCAACATTCCGAGAAAAATAACATCTTACATATACAAGTCATTCATTCACCGATCACGTAAATACCATAATGAGAAATTTACAGAAATTGACTTTTTCAACCTTACTACGCTTAAAGAGTCCTTTTTATGAACAACCACAATATCAATTTTGACCAATCATTCTACCTACAAACACATGTTGCCTTTCCTTTGCCGCAACAATACTTGCAACCTCCCCACCCCTTCTTCCAACATTTTTCTTTTTATTTATCTTATGCACCTAAACACACTTATGTACCTAAACATTTCTGTGGATTTTCATAAATAATATTACATGTTAAATATTTATTATGTTGGTCATATTAAGTTTACACTATCAAAATCCCTTAATAAAATAAAATTAGAAAATTAGAATATAATGACACTAAATAAGTAAAAAAAAAAACAACTATTAAGTAAAGCGCCGTACTTCACTATGAAAAATATGATATTTCACAACTCACTATGCAGAGGACGATAGAAAGCAGCAAAGACGTAGGTATAAAGAGATTATCTTGACTGCTTATTCTCAGAAAGTGGTTCAATATCCAAAATTTTGGTGATCTTAAACATGTGGGATCCAGAATCAAAAGCACACATGTCCACTTTACCTGTTTTCGAGTAAAATACAAAAACCATTGTGCCAAAACTGTCGTATTTGGAATCATACTAAATAGGACCAATAGCCACAGCTCACCTAATTAGTAATTAGTAATGGAACGAATCTTGTTTTATATAAGACATTTATTCGAGTATGGGTGACTCATTGAAGCTCCTTAGGTGGGTAGTTAGGCCGGCCTGCGTGGGTGGGACTGTAAGCGTAAAAGCAGAGGAGCATATTCAAATAGGTGGAAGATCACAATCTTCAGTTACGAGAGACTAACGTGGATTATGATAGGTTATTGTAATGAATTTAGGCCGCGACACTGTATTGTCTTTAATACCGTCTGTGCAGTGGTAATAATGTTACACATTTCCTGGATGTTTAGTGTTATGTCGGTAGTAGTAATAAGAGTCCAACGTCGAAATATTTGATGATTTATAACTACTGTACACCGTACAACAATATAATATATACCCAATAAGATATTTTATCTGAGAACCGAAGAATATTGAAAGAGAGCACAATTGCGCTTCCAGCATCTTCTAACACTTCCCGGCTACCTACTTCATGCGCCAACACCGGTAATCCTTCTCACATATTCTTCCATATGTTATCAAGCTGTCACACACGCATACATACAACTTTGACAGATGTCAAATATCTCAAAGTTAGACAACCTGATCAGAGAGTTTAACTTCTTTCAGACAATTAAGTTTACGAAAAAGAGACGTTATATGCGAGAATTTTGAGACCCATAATATTATTCATGCTACCGCATTCAGAATAATTTGTAATCTATTCAGGTAAACATTGGCTGACCAACAAACACTTTTCTGGTCATAACTCCAAGATCTGCAGGATGCCGAGAAAGCTGTAGGAGCTTAGCTGTTTATGTAGGTCGCGATCCTCATTGTGGTGGTCCATACGAATGATGAAGAGGTAGTCTAATCTTAATCTTACTCCTATTTTTACCTTCATCTCATCCATGCTCATCATTTGTTGATTTTAACAAGAATTTTTTTTAATTATCTATGTTTATCCAGTCATAATATATATTTTTTTGTTGTCATCATATATTTTCTTCACGTTCGATATAACTGAACTATTTCAGCGAACCTCGCTTAACAGATATAACTGTCTATAATAATTATGAAGAAAAGTTTTAAAACGAAAAAAAGGCATAATAAATGATTTTGCATATTAAGAAAGTAAAAAGAAAGAAACATGAGAGTCATTATCCATTAAGAACTATTTCCAATGGTAAAAGTATGGTAATAACGCTAAAACTTGAATTGAGATTGAACTTTTTACGAAGATTCAAATATTCCGAAATGTATTATGGAAATTTTTCGCCCCATTGTATTATCGAAACTTCACCTTTAAGTATATCTATTTTGTTGAAGATTTAATTTAAGAGATTATGTAAAGTATTAATATTCCTATACTCCTGATAATCATAAAATAAATTTATTTTCCATGGCACAACGAGACAAAATATGAGTATTTTATTGTAATTATGGGTTCGAAATAGTGACAAAATGATGCTTTACATCTTGCTGGAGAGATCCTGGACCCAGTACTATGACGTTGTTTCATTTTCCTAGGTTACACACTTTTGATCCGGTTTAATATCAATAATAAAAATGGTAAAAATATTTTTTTTCACGCATATTTTACCCACAGTATGAATTAATATTGATCTTATTCACAACTTAAATAGCAAATTTTTTGAGTTATATGTTTTTTTACTGATTTTAAGAGATTTATTATTTTTTTTTTTTTTTGAACAATGTAAACAATGTGCGTTTTTTTTATGTATGCCGCAATTAAATGTTTTGTTTATGTAAAACACTGTTGCATTTTAAACATAAGCTGTCTGTTTCATAAAAAGTATATAATTATAAAACAGACATATCACCAAAACGGCGACAGGGCAACAAATAGATGAGATAAAACATAATAATAAATGAAAGTTGTCACGATAATTTTAAATTTAGAACACTGATTTAAGCGAGCATCTAAATATATGTACGCACTTTGTCTGATTTAAAAACTTATTCGTATATATGAGGTAGGTACACCAATAAATTATTTAATTTTCTATTGACTAATTCAAATGTTAATACACATTTTGCATTTATTAATATGAAAATCTTGAAATCGAAAGCGAGAAAATCAACATTTTTATTGTCGTCTCTTTCTACTCAAACCTTTCTCGCGTGATTTACGTAACAAAAAAGTTATAATAATTTTAATATTAACCTCATCTTGAAAGCATATCTAATTCGTGTATAATTTCTCGAATGGAAAAATGAAAACTCGCCCTTAATATCAGTTGCGAAGAATGTTACCTCTCGCATGTTTTGTTTTCGTACGTAGCACACTTTTGGCGCGCTTTAAGATCGGGCGCGATAATTTTATTGTCACATGTTCGCGTCCATATTGCCGTCCTCGATCTTTTCCTAATGCTCGACCCCCAGTATGAACTTGGCTCTTGACCCTATCTTGTGGTGACAGCTTCAAAATAAATTAAGATTTTACTCATACAATGGCGGTGTCGTTCGCTTTGTGAACCATTCGACTCCGGTACTATGGTGCACTGTATTTAGTGTTTCGATTTGGATTGATTTTTTTGTGGATTTATTTTATTGTGAGCCACGCCGGCCATAAAAAAATGTCTTTAGCTGGAGATCAATCCGGTCGTCTCCAAATCTGATTCTGATTTTTGAACCAGTCATCTCAATCCACTGCACCATGACCAGTTCTCGCAGACGCATCGATATTGTATTATACAATAAATAGACAAGTGTACAGAATGACACATGCGTTTGAAATAATCAAGTGTTGATTTTAAGGCGCCGCGACATATTTTTATATAGCGATGTTTAGCAAATCAAGATATGTAATTTTGTAATATCGAACCACGTGAACCTTTTAGAAATCTCGATAAATGTGAAAATATGTAAATGTAAACTTAGAGAAATTTGTGTGACAGAACTGAAGAATTTTTTTTTTCCATCCTACATCTGCCTCCGCGAGGGAATGCGGTGAAGTTAGTTAAATCTACCAGATTTCGTGCCTGCCATATTTGCTGGTATATCGCTGGAATGGCCGCGAATTCGCCCGTATCTCTTCGTGTTTGAACTAATACGTGCGTAAATTTTAAGCTAATAGTTGTTAGTTAGTTATTAGGAAGGTACGTATGTCACAGTGCACTCACTGTGAATGACTTTCATGCCACAAAGCGATTACTCAATTAGATCATCTTGTATGTTTACCTGACATAGCTCCTTGTGATTTCTGGCTATTTTCAAATTTAAAAACTGCATTGAAAATATGAATATTTTCTAATATAACTAATGTCCAACAGAATGTGTAATCCGGAAAATGAGTTCCTGGCCTGCTTCCAGAAATGGGTATAAGTCAATGTATAGATGTTGTTTACACAAGGGGATATAGGAAGGGCGATAAGAATTCGGGCATAGGAACAGGACAATAAATACTCGAGGACCAACTAGAAAGAACACGACTTACCTGAATTATCTCTTCTATAATCACAGCTTCTGAACTGTGACACACAATAGCGGTTTCAGCACGCACACGCGAGGAACCAAATATACACTAGCAACAAGTGACTTTACAATAACTTCAAGTTAGTGACATACACATAGCAGGACATCCACTCTCCTTGACAATTCAAAAGTCATAGACAATACACACAAAAAAGTCTTAAGTCTTTTCTTAAAATGTGTTTGAGTATTAAATTATTACACACATCGGATTGATAATTTCTTCATTTTGTTGACTATGTTTAGTATTATTTTTATAGATTATTTATACCACTTAATGAATATAATTAAACTATTAAACAAAGTTAAATAATCTATAAAAATGAACAAAATAAACTACAAAGTACAATTTGCAAATATTAAAAAAAAAAAATTATTATTATTATATGCGTTTACACCGCAATGAGTCAACTTTATTCTTCTAGCAGTTAAACCTGTTTTTCTTCTCTCCCATACGTGGTAGCTGAAGAGAGTATTAGTAAATTATATTGTTCAAAGCCTGCAACATATTATGTTATACTTACGTATTATTAAACCAAATTACCTTGTTAAATTTCGAATGAAATATGCGACATTCTTGTATAAGTCAGACTGCTTAACACGTCATATTCGCTGCCATAATATAAACGGGGGGAAAAAAATAAACAAATATAAAAAGGCTCTTGTTTAGATGGGAAAACTTTAAGGGTTGGGTTGCCAACAAAATCATTGTCGTAATGTCCTTTCTGAACTGCGCGAACCGGGGACTAAATCTGTGAATAATTTCATGCCACTCAGTAGAAACATATTTTCAAGCAAAATTATTCTATATATAATATTTAGCTTTTGACTCACGCAATATACGTCATTTTATTTAAATACGTGCATAAATTTGTAAAAAATAAATTAAGAATTCAGGATAGATTGTTCACAATCTGTCTGAGATGCATCCTCAGAAGAGATTGATAACCTAGAAAAAATAAAACGTATCGGGAAAAAAAGAGTATGCCGTTGTAAATTGATGTTTTTCGAATTGGCAACACTTTTTCCAGCGACATCCAATTTGACCGCTGATAGCTGATTTGTGCTCAGTTTAGTTCATCATTTCACTATGAATAGACTTACGCCAGAATATCGCTTGAGAATTGTGCAAATTTATTTCTAAAATCGTGGTTCAGTTCGTGAAACTTGCCGTGCACTACGTCCATAATCGTCCATCTGAGCAAGTAATTCGAATAAGCATGGATGCTTTGGCACCGCGCATGCTCTAATTGATAATACGCATCCGCAAAGACGTCGTACAGTGCGCACCGAAGAAGCTGTTGCTGCTGTAGAGTGTAGTATTTAGGAGAATCCGAATGAGTCTATTCGTCATCGAGAGCGCTGTAGATCTATGATTACTGACTTTTTCGTTCCCCAATTGAATGGCATTAATATGAAAGAGCTGTGGTTTTAACAAGATGACACAACATACCATACAGAAAACGCCACAATCAATTTATTAAAGGAAATATTCGATAGGCGCATAATTTCGCGTAATGGACCTGTGAATTGGCCTCCAAGATCGTGTGATTTAACATCTTTGGATTATTTTCTGTGGGGATATGTAAAGTGGCTAGTCTATGCCGATAAACAAAAAACGATAAATGGTTTGAAAGCCAACATTCGTCCCGTTATTGCCGATATACGGACTCAGGTGCTCCCAAAAGTCGTCAAAAATTGTACTTCCCGATTGCGAATAAATTCAAGCCGGCCATAGGCGCGAAATCATATTTAAACCTAATGACATAAAATTATCTTTTTAATAAAGTCCATTGCCAAGATTTTTATTTCATTTTAAAATTCTGTACCTCTAAAAAAAACACTAATATGTTAGGGTTTGATTGTGGACTGGAAACCTCTACTATAGTGTGTAAGTAAGTGAGAGTGACCCAATAATTCACCCAGCACTTCCGTGTTCGATGTGTGATTGATTCACTCAAGATTATACATGCCAAAATACAACTTATCGTTAACACTAGATTTATTTTTAATCAGAGTTTTACAGAAATGAGATGATGCAATACAGTTTTGCGCAAGTAGTTAATGGAAGCTGTTTTCAGAGCTCGCGATCGAAAAGTCGGTGGCGAATAGAGTGAAGCTCAAGAGTGGGTCTTCCTTGACTCGACGTCGATACCGCGCGTGTTATCATGAATGTTACGAGCCCTAGTTTTACACACCAATAAATGCGATGTGCGTTCATTAGTCATAGGCGTTCATGAATTATATCATATCTGTATAGAATATGTTTAACGACTGGCTCTGGTAGGTAAAATATGAAACGATTTTAATTTTATTTCTACTTTATTTTGTATTGTGTACATTTCACTCCTTATGTGATTTTGTATTGTGTACATTTCACTCCTTATGTGATTTTGTATTGTGTACATTTCACTCCTTATGTGATTTTGTATTGTGTACATTTCACTCCTTATGTGATTTTGTATTGTGTACATTTCACTCCTTGTGTGATCGACGCAAATCGCCGATCATACTGGGGATGGTGAAATCTGTCGGGATGGAATAAGAATATAAAATGAGGGTGGGTAGATGGATGACACAAGGAATGGAATAGGGAAATGGAATAGGGAATCCTTCAATAATAGCGGATCTCACCTGATGATGACGCAGCCCCTTTTTAATTCTGAAGTTCACCAAATTTCAATTCAATTAAATCCATCGGTAGGTGACTAGTGAATTCACCGACGGTGGAAAATAAACATATGTAAATAAATAAAATGCGTGTTCAGTGATCAAATAAATAATTGCGAATACGGAACACCTTAAATGTTTGCTTGTACATGATCTTTTCGATTTCATGCATCGTGTGTGATTTTATTCTACATATGATATCTAATGTAATAATAGATTTAATGTTGCGCGTAACATATATCCACTAAATTTCAGCCATTAAATATATTTTTAAAGAACTTTCTTATTTGGGGGTGTATGCATGTTATGACATTTTTGTTGTGTTATGTAACTGATGAAAAAATCAATAATATAACAACAGTAAAATTGGCCTCTTAAATATAATAATAAATACCTATTTAAGGAATTTAAAAATTTTAGTTTGGTCTTAAATGCATCTCACTTTCAAATACGAAATTATAAAAAAAACAACGGAAAATCTCGAATCAGAATGCATTATATGGGTAGGCTTAAAGGTCACTGGATCTATGGTTTGCCATGGTATGTATAGTATGGTAATACCAGCAATATATCTTGTACTGAACGCAAATACTTTGAAGATGTCATATACACCCACGTCAGTCTCTTCTCCATCTCCTTGAACTCCCACCCTCTTTTCTATGCTCCTCCACTATCTTACGACTGTCACTGAATAAGTGCCTTTCCACTTGGTCGGTCAACGAGTGGGGGACATTCTTGTTCGTCCTTTAACTTGGCCCACCACAACAAACTTCTCCAAGCCATCTTTCCCTCTCGCAAGATGCCCAAAAAATGTATAGATTCATCTCAAGCAAATTATTGAGAGTCTGATGATGATCAGTTCCTGCTGAATGGAGACAGTCATGCGACGTGTCTCCAACACCACATCTTAAAGGCATAAATCTGTTCTCGCCCTTGCTCTCAGGGTCCATAATTCCACACCATATAAAAATAAAGAATGCACCAGAGACTATACGAGCAATTGGTTGTCTTGAAAATACCTAAGTTTTTTCAAATTTTTTCTAGTCTAGATATAAATTTTTTCGCTGAACCTTTGCATTATTTAATTTCTGTCTCGCAGCTACCGTTGTCAGTAATTATAGACTCGAGATAATTGAAATCCTCGACAATTTTGATGTCTGATATTTCAAGACATATTTAAACATCTTATACAGCCTGATGGATGACCCAAGGTACCAGCATCATAAAAATATGGAAGAAATTGTAAAAATAACATGTTTTGTGCTAAACGCTGAAGATACCGTACAGATATTTAAAAATATTATGAATCTTAAAACTGCCCTTTTCATGAAGGTTGTATTGCTGTTTGATATCTGGCGACATCTAAAGCACATCGATAAACAAGTTGTTATGGCCAAAAGTCTGTCAGTTCAAAACTACATTATGGTTGGGTAGGAGATGATAAATATTGCCTAACTTTCGCATGATTATAATTACACACCGGGAAACATGGAAAACATTTTGGGGAAGTAATAATCCTACTTTTGTCCAACACCATTATCGTGAAAAACTTCAAGGGCTGTTTATTAATTACCCTTGATTGAGGCTAAATATAGTGATTTGTGTTTATCATATTCAGTGGAGCACGTTTAACATGAACGATCTGTTAACGTGAACAAATGTTTTGATACCAACCATGTGCAGGGTAATTTATTGTTTTTTTAACATGAAATAAAAACGCTTAACAAGAAAAAAAAAATGTCTCGCAACACCGGCCTCCAAAACACTAAAAAATATGTCGGCTCAACTTTTTCTTGACAAAACAGAATAATATTATTATTCTTACTATTTTCAAACGCTTGTATTCCATATTTTTCTGTGGCGTGGAATCATGGTCAATGAAGGTAAGAAAGATAATTGATGCTTTTGAGATGTGGTGCTGGCGACACATGTTGCGCATACCATGGATGGCGAGACGCACATACGTCTCCGTTCTACAGGAACTGAATCCTTACATTTTTTGGACCACATCGAAGAACGAAGAGAAAAAGGAAGATCTCTCACTTGTTGGATTTATCAATTCGAAAAGACAACAGACACTTCTCTGGTGACTGGTAGTGGTTGAGATGCCTGGTCTTGAGGTCAGCGAGTTAGTTATACTTTAACAACAACTTTAAGTTTAACTTTAAGTTAACAAGCGTTGTGCTTAGTTTCAAGATAGTAAGAATATTTATGTGACACATATTCCATATTCGCATCTCTTTTTTTTTTTTTAAAAAGAAAAGATGAAAATAAAAGACAGGATGCCGAGAAAATTGGAGAAGCATAACGTTCCTCAGTTGTAAGGAACCGACATAGATGATAATGAAATGATTATGTAATGAAAATATGACTAACGTTCTGGTCTCCTGGTACGATGCCCGACCACTAGGCTAACATTTTAACCATTAGACCGACAATAAACTTACCCTTATTATTTCCCTTAGTGTTTTAAATAGTCGGCTACATCATCTGAACGTGTCATCTTGTTTTTCATTTTATTACTTTTAAAATTAGCAATATAACAGATAAAACATAATGATAATTGGCGTAGGATTTTGTACATAAATAACTTTTCGAAATAAATATCTAAACACCTACCACGAAACATTAGACTGCCATTTTATACAAATAATAGTATAGGAAATTTACTCATAAATTCTAAAGACAAAGATGATAAATTTAACAATTCTCGTGTCTATAAACTTAGTTGCAAGGATTGTGCTGCATTTTATATTGGTAAAACGGGTAGAAATTTTAATATTATATATAAGGGAGCATTTGAGATGTTTGAACAATAGTGAGTTTTCAGAATTTTCTAATCATTTGATAGAAAATGGTCACGGTTTAGATAAAAAATTGGGATTGTCAATTTTGCATATAAACGATGTTAGTCACAAATTAAATAATTTAGAATCGTTGGAGATAAATAAATCGTGTAAAACTCATGAAAAATTTATAAACAACCAACTAAATGTAACTACGGGTCCCATTCTAAAATTTTTCCTAAAAATTATTCGACTAAATTTGTATTAAGTAACAATTTGAGTTAGGTACTAAATTAATTTTTTTAATAATTGTTGTTTTTTTAAAAATAGATTCTGGTAAAAAAACAATAATATATGTTTTTAGTTAGTTATGACATCCTGAAGAAGAAAATGGTATTTTTCGAAACCGGTAGATGTATTTAAACTCAATAAGTGGTTATTAAAACAAAGATAATAAAAAAATAATAATCATTTTATTGTTTAACTTTGCGATAAGTAGATCGACATTTGATAATTTCCATTGCCGAGATTACTTACCACTTTTTCCAAATTATCCATTGACGGCGGTTAACATCAAATTGCTTTTATGACTTTACAAATATCTTTCTACTAATTAAGTCAACTTGTCAATTTTTTAACAAATGGGATAAGCCGAACTAAACATTTTATTCACAGTGTGTTCTTTATTATTTTTATGCAAAATAAAAGTATATCATATTAATTTATAAAAAAAAAAATATTTTAATATTTAAAAATTTTCTTGAATAACTTCATGGAAGTAATTTCGTTGTAATTAACTTTTAACATATTTTTTTTACTTAACTGTCAATCATTTTATATTGAACAAACTGGAAGTAAAATACACACATGAATAGAAGAGCACCTTAATAGGATAAAGAACTTCAACATAAAATCAGAGATGGCAGACCATGCAAGATCAGAGGGTCATCGTTTCGCCCATGACAACGTAGAAGTGCTACATATATGCAGAAAGGGAGAAAATTAGACATTCTAGAAAGTATAGAGATTAATATTAACAATAAAAATGTACTTAACATACAAACATCTCCTCTCTTGTCCGTACTAGACCCGCCAACTCCCCTTTCCCCAACACCCTTCTCATACCCCCCCACCCCTTGTCAGTCGATAGCCTATCGTCTAGTTTTAAAATCTAGTTTATTACTGAAGATGACGCAGGAAGCGTTAAAAACGTTTTTATTTTTTAAAGTGTAGTGTGAAGTAAACAACGTTGTGTTTTATTTTAATAATTATTTTTTCAAAAAGAAAAACATTTGTTAAAAATTTTTTAAAAGTATATATATTTTAATTTTTCCAATTTTGTAGTGTAATAAAGTGTTAAGTTTTTTTATACTTCCTGCCCTTATACTTTTATTGGGACTTCAAAAAACGTTGGTGAGTTTTTTTGTTTACTACGTTTAACATGAAATTCTTTTAACATGAAAAATATTTATGTCCACATGTTTTTTCGTTAAACGTGCTTCACTGTATATCATATTTTGAAATATATGTTTACCTATTTACTGTGCGCTGCGCTGCGAACGTTCAATAATAAACATGAACTTTTATCCTCCCTTGTATTTATTGGACAATTTATTATTTATTGGACAAACGCATACATGTTTGAATTAGTCGTTAATAGTCCTAGCTTCTCTTCTCCCACTTTTTGTCACCTTAAATTAATATGTTGGAGCAGGAGGTACACACTAGTGTTGCGCAATGAAAGGGCGCCAGAAAGGAGGACCCACCCATTTCCGAAACCGTTGTAGAAGTTTGTAACTCCCTTGATCGGTTCCATACATAATACAAATAATAATAAATAAAATATAGTAAGAAAATAATTAAAATTTATATTTTTGTTGAAAAATTTATAAGCAACATTTTGCTTCATTCAACATTCATTAATAAAAATTTGAATTCAGACCTTCCTCCGTCCTTATTTTCTTTTAGTTACAATACAAGATACATGTAAATATTGTTAAACATGTTAAAAAGAGTTTCGAAAAATGAAGATGGTGATGAGGGTGATGATGAAGGGTGAGAAGAAGTTAAAGGAAGTTGGGGAGTTGAAGTGGTTTACGAAACAGATGTTACAATATTAGCATGTGATAAATTATTATTAATGCGGTGAGGAGTGAACGTTGGGCGTCCATTTTTGTTATCGAGTCGGAGATCCTGGAAGGTGGAAAAAATAGGAAACAGTCCTTGTAATTGGCTGGGTGAGGTCCTGCGCAATTTACACAGGTTGCTGGACTGTCTTACCTTACCTTTATGCAAGTACGAGTAAAGTGGCCACCAGCACACTTCACATTTTTGAGATTTGACCTACATAGCACGGCTGAATGACTAAATTCCTGACATCCATGACACTGTGAAACAACTGCAGAGCGGTTGAGGGGTTTGACGGTGACTTTTAGATAAAATGGTGATTCTGATTGGAAGATGAGGTGTTTTCTGTTTTGGAGACTTGAATATGAATCATGGGCATGGGAGAACGAGATAAATCTTATTTTATTCGGTTAACAGATAGGACTGGAAAGACGGATGTGAGTTCTTCTAATAGGTCAATCTTAGGAATGTCCGTTGGGATACCCCTGATGACCTTTTCCCTCGGGTCTTCATCTACTAAATATTAGCTTTAAATGTAATTATTGTATCTATCTGTGTACATATTATTTTTATATTAAACAGTGAATTGTTGTATAGCAGTCCGATAAATCTAATCACTAGAGTTACCACAATATTCTTAAATAAATAAAGCGGATAAACACTACTTTCACTCAGCGAAAACTTCAAAGGATTTGCTACGTACACAGAATGCTTGAAATTCATATACTCCTAGCTATTCTAGGACAATCGCTCACATGTAAATAAATAAAAACTATCAGCATACCAAAGTGATACGGGCAGAAAATGGTATACAGTGGCATCGAATACTTAGAACAAAATTAGAACAAACAGAAGTCAGAACGCAGCCATTAAATTACTCCCCCAGACTTGTGAGTCTGAGATTAGACGCTTTAACCATATGTGGATTAACAATTCTGAAGGACAGACTTATATTTTATGAAATCTGATCTTTCACTAGGGCGAAACATTATACCTTCCACTCGAGACAAGAATCGACTAATATATTATAAACGGGGTAAAGGCAAAACGATCAAAAGCCGTCAGTGCTGGATAGATTTCTAAAGTAGATCGTTTATCCGAAAAAAACTTTCCCAATGATTCTAACAAACAAAATAGCTTTTGTATCATCCCATTATCCTAAAACTCCTAAGTTCGACGCCGGCTGTAAGGCAGTACAAAAGGTAGTATTCAACGTAATCGCCTCCGTAAACGTAGTAACCTGTCTTAAATTAAGTTATTTATCTCGGTAATCGCGTATTTCGTAAGGAACGGAGAATTATTCAAAGGAAATGGCCACTATACCATTAAAACCTCCATAAAGCCAAGGTATCGGCATGCAAGCTACTGTTATGACGTACCCCCAGCTGATTTATAAAATGCTGCCACCGGTTTTTCAATGGTATCCATAAACATATCGAATCGAATATAAGGCGATTCTATCCGATTAAGTTTTTTATGGTTTCAAAGCGTCCCAAATGACGGCTCGTGTATAAATCAAAGTTTATAAAATATAAACATAAAATAGATGAAAACTTTTTTAAATATTTTTTTATGTTAGTTTATTACTATTCTTCTTCGTGCGCCACTTGTGTAATATATTCAAGTGTTCTTAGGTTTTCTTGGCCATTCATAATCTTCTGTTTACATTGCGGGGTCCATCATCGGGGCTGAACGTCGGTCCGAGAGATCATATATAAACGGCAGATCAGCTCAGAAAACTATACGCAGAAGGTTTTATAAAATCACCGGCATTTTTGATTTTGAGGTTACGCAGCTAAGATATAATCGTTCTGCCTAAGACACCTCAGCATAATGAGTTGTGAGATATTTGTCATTCCGGAGAATGTGTCTGAAGTATGCAGCTTTCTTTCGTTTGTTAATTGTTTTTAGTTCTTTTGACATATTCATGCGTAACTTATATTTAAAATATGACACATTCGCACAACAATTCCGTACTGTTTTTTGACATTTTCAACAATGATAGGTTCATATTTCGCCAGTCACGAAAAAGTTTCTATAAATCGCTGTATTTTTCACTACTTCCAACTTCACACTGACTCGATACAATATTTGTTTAATTTTTATTGCAATCAATGTGGTATTGAAATATTTTTTACACATGGCACGCAGCAGAGTCGCTATAAGTCATAAATTAACATTTCACCATCATTATCAGCCGTTTTATATATATTGCTGGATGAAGGCCTCCCCGAGTGTCTCTCACTCTTCTCTGTCCATTATTATTTGTTGCCAAGTATTTCTGCATAATTTGATGATTTCGTCAGTTCAGATGGTTTAGGGGCGGCCTGTCGGTCTCTCGATTTCTCTCCAGCACCACTGGATGACTGCATTTGTTCAAGGATTGTTGATTCAATTGTGTCAATTACTCGTGTTTAGTTCTCTTATCCACTGGTTTCTTTTCCTGTATCTTAGTGTAGTATCCAACATATATCTTCCATCCCCTCTTTATATTTCTCAAAATTTTTTAACCACTGTATTTTTGTAATTTATATATATATTGCAATCTATTGTGGGCTGTTTTATCATTGGTCGATTTTTGTCGTAGTCAACGTTTTTAACCGCATTTCAGTTCTACATAGCTCACTGAGCTAACAGTCAAAAAGCTGATCCTCAAAAAATCCCAGAAAAAAAACTATCACACTGTGATATCGCTTAGGCCTGATATCAAATAATAAAAGTCTCTATCGTTATTGAGCTCGAGCTTGACAATTGTTCTGATTTACTATCAAACAGTTTAAGTAACTTAAAGGTAAGAGTCCCTTGTATTTTTATAGAATACTTACTACAATATTTATTATTTGGTTTATTTGTTTTTAAATCGCAACACACTGTGTCACTGCGTCAGAAAAACTTAAACGAAAAGCAAATTTGAAACAGCATAAACTACATATTAAATGCTTTAGAAACAAGTTCCCCCAGCTTTTAGATACACGGCTTTCCGTGACGGTGGAAAATATAAAATTTGAATAATATATAGCCGAGATGTAAGGCTCGCTTATGCGGAAGAAATTCCACCCTGATGCTGCCAGGCTCACGAATATGTTATACAAATTTAAATAATTCTGTGATTATAATTATAACAAATGTCGTGACAATTTTGTGTAACACCATCATTATCATTTTCATCCCCTTATTCTGGGAGTATTGATTGACCAATTATGCAACCTCCGGCCGATTAATGATTATTGCATGAGGGAAAGGTAACGGAATATATGATGGATGTAAGGAATTTGGAACCAACCAAATGCGAAGAAGAACACGACCTACCTGCAATTTTTTCTGAATTTCTCTTTGCTGTGGCTACAGGTCTTCCATCTTCGAAAATGCGCGCTTCGTTGATCCGCACGAAGCACCACACATATGAACAACAAGATGAACTTGTTTATGTGTGTGGTGCTACGCATAAGCGAGAAACGACAATTGTGTAATGTACAATAGTTACTCTGACTAGCTCGATAGCAAGACGTCAATTTCCACAGTTCAACTTATGAACCGCACGCGGCAGGATGATAACTTGTCATCTCACAACAGTCTAACGTGCTCCGTAGCAAATGTTAACTGATTTAAAACCACAGACGATACACACAACAGAAAATAAGTCGTTCTCTGAGGTAAAAGAGAGAAACAGATAAGTACTAGGAATGGGGACCATGATATTACGTACATGCGGGCGCACAGCAGATCCACAGATCTGTCATAAAGATCAAACTATAAACTAAAACAATTTTATGACAGATCCAAACCTAATCTGCCTTTGCCGCCATTTATCCCGACTAAATCACAGTTTTTTCCAGAGTTGCAAAGAAAATACATATTGGTAGTGATTTCTCTGGCATTTCCAAGATCTCTCCATGCTACCTTACTTACTTACTTACTATCACGCCGTTTCCCCGCGGTGGTCGGCAGAAAGAATAAAGCGCCACACTCATGTCCTGACACACAATTTTCGCCTAATCCATATTTATACATCATTATACTTATAACAGGACCATCCTTCCGCATCTGATTTACCTGGTGGTACCAAGTCTTCCGCGGACGTCTTCTACTTCTGGTGTCATCAATAATTGCGTTATATATCTTTCTTACCATTTTATCCTCATACGTTCTATATGACCAAATCGCCTAAGTGATCCTCTCTTAATCTTGCTTACTATACTACGATCAGTTTTACATTATTTTCTTATTTCTTTATTCTTTACTATGATATTAATGGATCTGTCACATATACGCTTAAGTGGTCTCATTTCCACTGCATTCAGTCTACTTTCGTTTCTCTTCTGCCAGCTCAAGACCTCTCTTCCATACATCTGTGCCGGTACCAGGACTCTATTGTGAACCACTAGTCTTGCCTCAGAAGTTCCCATTAGCTATAATTCCATTTTCTATGTGTAGAAGTATAAACTCCATTCAGAGAATCTTTTACCTCGTATTATTTACTGCTTGCTCGGTCCAATAATGATATCCCTGCTACTCGCTTTAGATACCTCATTTAGGGAGCCTGAATTCTTGATCAACTTCTCTCCGTAATGATCTAACAATGTTGGAGATAAATAAAGCGTGTAAAACTAATCAAAAAATTATAAACAACCAACTAAATTTAACTACGAGTCCCATTCTAAATTTTTTTCCTAAAAATTATTCGATTAAATTTGTATTAAGTAACAATTTGAGTTAGGTACTAAATATATTTTTTAAATAATTGTTGTTTTTTTAAAAATAGATTCTGGTGAAGAAACAATAATATATGTTTTTAGTTAGTTATGACATCCTGAAGAAGAAAATTGTATTTTTCGAAACCGATAGATATATTTAAACTCAATTCAGTGGTTAATAAAACAAATATAATAAATAAAAAATATTAATTTTAACCACAAAGTTAATATTGCTAAATTTAAAAGATCTACAATTCAATTACAAAATACACTAAAATGGACCTGTACACATCTTTAAAAATAGTCAGCTTGGTCTTAATACCTAACTCGAATATCTTTATCATCGCTCTATAAAGGGCTCATACAACCTCATTCAACAGACCCGATTCGTCTGTCCACTTCATGTTTCTCGTCAATAAATAATTTCACACCATTGGTGGGTTTATATTTGTAGTCCTTGAATTTGTCAACTTGCTATACCAATGCGTACGTATATTTATCCTTACGTGAGTATACTATGCATAACAAAACTATTATCTTATTTTAGATTCCACCTTAACCATTCAGTATAAATAAACGATCTGTCAAAGGTTATTTATTTATTTAACCTTTACCATACCATGATATAAATTACCCGAACGCCGCTATACTGTCAACTCGCGTTACCGTAAATAACTGTTAGAAAAAACGTTTTTATTAGCTTAAATGGCTTCAATGGCACGAATTTACTCTAAATATTGAGCATACAATTTTGAAAAAATATTAATAGCGTAATTTAGAGCATTCATGAAGTCATATACAATGTATCCTTCCTTCTTATCGCTCTTCATTTAATTAGTAAGAATGAGACAATTATATTTATTGTTGTTTGTTGTTCTTTTCACTGTGAAAATAGTGCGTGATTTCTGTCTTTCATATCACAAATTGTATTTTTACAAACATATTAATTTTACAACGGATTGAATGGAAAAAAATAATTGTTTTTGTACGATTCCCTTTTCATAATTGGTTTTTTTCTCGTCATTCCTGATCGCTAATATTTTCTTTATGATTATAATCTAAAATATGAATTTTATGTTGCATGTATTTACCGAAATATTGCAGTTTTAATTATGATGGTAGACCTGTGTTACTGCATTGTTTGGGAAGGGTTAATTCTTAACATAGTGCGTACATAAGCACTACTTATCTTTAACATATTTACTCAGTTTCATTTTAAATTTATTAAAATTCTCCTCCTTTCTTATGTTTTCTGGCATTTCATTAAATATCTTCATCGCACTATACATTATCGATTTCTGAGATTTGGCCTTCTTCCTAAATGGCAGTCTTACTTTATCCCCTCCTCTAACCGGGATCATTATTTTTAATAGCTTTATTTTCACCTTTCGTCTAATGTCTATGTCTGACATTTTAAATGTACCTAGTTATCCTATTAATTTATACTTTCTTGTAAACAAAGATTAAAACAATAATTGATATCATAAATTATCTGGCTTGTTTATTCCATACATGACCCGTTATTCAGTATGTCTAATGTTATGTAAAGCTTCCCTGAGGACATTTGTCGTTTAAGTCATAATAATAAGAGGTAATTGGACCAGTAGCGGAGTTACCTTGGCCTAAGGATAAGGGCCATGGTTTCCAGAGGTCCCACTTGGTTATTTTTTTAATTTTTTTTTTATATAAATAACTGTTATAAAAAATATTAATTCCTCTTCTCAATAAAAATCGTGGAATTTAATACGAGAATAATAAAAAATATTCTTTACTTTGCTCAATTTAAAAATATCTTGACAGTGCCGCGATTGCGTGGAACAGCCTCCTAGGTAAAATTCTAATGTAAGAGTTCGTGTAGGACACGTTTGTGGAAAATCAACCCTTTTTCACGTGCATATATTTTTATTTAAATTGACCTGTTGTGATTTTTTTTTTAATTTAATATAAATCTATATACTTTATTATAATATTTTGATATGGAACATTGCAATGTTTGGCATTTTGAGTTTACCTCAAAGTTGTCAGTCACGGCATAAATATTGTCACAAATCGACATTGCAACAATGGTGGCAATAAAATTTTCACACATACAGGGTGGCCCAAAAAAAGTGAGAACATTTGTTAAATTAGTTTAACTATATCAACAATAGCTTTAACAATTTACTAATTTACTTACTTACCAATTTACCTATATAACATTTTATTTCGACAATTTCCAGTCGCCATCTTTGATTATTAATTTTTCCATTGTTTATAATTGTTTTTTTTTTCAAATTGTTGTCCCAGAATAACAAAAATCACTGCAGAAGACTGTATTCTGATCAAAAATTTGTGAATTGAAAAACGTTGGGGTGCTATGAAAATGATCATAGAGTTTAAAAACAAAGCCTGGAGAATAGCTAGACATCAGTTATTCTGTGATGACTAACTGTGATGTAATAACTGGACTAATGTCCAGTTATGCTGTAATGCTCCTTACTGCTGTAATCATGTAATGACGGAGCTCCATCTCACACAGCCAGAAACACAATCAACTTTTTTCATCGTGAGAATGTTAATTTCATCGAGCCAGGCACGTGGCCACCGATCAGCCCAGATTAGTATCAGATCTGATAAGTATTGTGCAAAAAAAATTACATTCAGAATTATAATTAATTATATTATGTTTTGAAATAACTCATGTGTTACGAGATGTTCTCACTTTTTTTAGACCACCTGTTCTGATCTAAAAATTACATGCGAAAGAGAGATACATAATACATGTACAGTTAGATCCATTAATGTTCGTGGTTGATGACGTTCTTTTATATTCTGTCTCGCTCTTTATGTATATGTGAGTGCACTCTTTTTATATTTATTGTTAGTTTTAAATACGTTCTGACGAAGCTTGAGCTAAACAAAACTGGTTTATGTGTAATAAAATTCGTGGTTTCATGCAAAGTGATTGTATTTTATATGTCTAATATATATCTATCTAATATGTCAAACCACATAGTGTTTGACATTTGATCAAAATGACTCTTATATTATGTGTACACTCAACTCTCTTCAAGAGTAATTCACTAATGGATGTTTGCTATCATATTGACTATCCAGACCTCATTTGCCTGAAAGAGAGATTCAACGTTCTGCCAGAACCTCGTCGTCCATTTCTATTTCCTTGAGAAGGTGCAGTCTCATAAACCTCAGGAGTCTCATAACATGTCCAAAGTACATCAGATTCTTTATCTTTATGATTCGAGTGATTCTCTTGTCTTTCTTCGTTCTCATTAGTGGGGACGGTGATTCAAATTCACCGCCGTCCCCAGCCGGCATCCACACCAGTGTCATCTACATTCAGGACTCAGGGTAAAGCAGAGAGTAACCGACTGAGATCAAACGCCACCGACTCGCTTCTCTACTCTTCATATTTTACGTTCAGCCATCTCCTATATTCTTCTTTCTCTATCTCTGCACTAATTGCGCGTTTCACTCTTTCCACCACCATTTTCCCCCTCAGTACTCTAGAGTGATGAGAAAAAATGCTACTCTAAACTCACAGGTGTGATTGTGATTGGTATTCGATAATAACAGTGATTGAAAATTGTGACTATCATCACAGTTTCTGGTAACACAATACACAAAATAAATATAAAAACATAATTTTATCGTATTTTCTTATATTATTAAAACTTAATTAACGTAAAAAATATTTTCTAGCATAATTTATTAGAATAATTAGTAGAAAATTATTACACGTACCTATAAAACGTAAAAAAAAGCATAAGTATAATCAAAAAAATAGATTCCAATAAATGGCTCTAATCAATTTACGAAAAATCCGGTTGATGGCGTTGATTCAAGTGATAATCGATTTAAACGGCGGCGTCCGATATTTCAGATATTCAATCACGGATAGTGAGTGTGATTCAAAGATATCAGTGATTGACTCACGGTTCATGATTTTTAGCTCATCACTAGTACTGTATCATTTCTCACTGTACCAGTCCAGCTTATTTTTGACATGAGTCGTCACCCATATTTTGAACACTTCAAACTTCTTCAATGAGTATCAAATTTTCTACAGCAGTATGTAGTATACTGTATACAGCAGGAATAATACAACATAAAATATAACTATTCTCACTCTAAGTGCCGTATCATGGTCGTGACTACAAATAATATATTTCATTTTAATAATTTCAGTCTTAATTTCTTCTATTTTATTCTCACTTTAACTCAATTTAAAAAAATAATATTGTTATCTTAAGATGGACGCTTAAGATCTTGATTATTACTTTGGTTGCGTATTAATTTTTTACAGTTGCTGTATTGCTTCAGAATGCTATTGGCTTATGACATTTTAAATTATAAAAATTATTTTGAAAATTAATATGAGACTTTGTTTCTCTTCCAGATGCCTGTGGTACTCCTGTTGTTACTCCATCTCTCGCTGAATGGACCTGAAGAGAGTCACGCTGTTAATCCTGGTAATATATTTATTATAAATTAATATGTTAAAATTTACATAAACAAATAATTTTATATGTTAAGGGAACACATTCTTATTGTGAAGTTGTAATTATTCAGAACATAGGTCTGTGATATTTTAAATACTAAATTAATGTATTAATTATAAATATATACATATAAAATCAATTTTGTCAAAAAATATTGTTTTAGCGTCACCGGGATTCGAACCTGGATCTTCATTTCCAATCCGGGGAAGTGCACTACCTTTGTGCTATAACGCCAGTATTTTTCCTGACAAATTTTCGAAACTATATGTTACATTTTTCAAATTAATACATCTGTCGTTCCATTATTTGAAAGCCATCTACATTATTTTTACAGAATCTCAAATTCTTCATCTCAAACTTCCCCGGATTGGAAATGAAGATCCAGGTTCGAATCCCGGTGACGCTAAAACAATATTTTTCGACAAAATTGATTTTATATGTATATATTTATAATTAATACATTAATTTAGTATTTAAAATTTTATATGTTATTTGTACCCCTCAATAATTAACTAAAATATTATTTATTTATTTTTAATAAAATGGTAAAATTTGACAAAAATAATACAGGTTGCCTTTGCATAATTGGTTAATACATTGTCCCGATGGCATGAATTTTTCAAAATATAGCTTTTTAAATATATTTTTTCGAATATTCTTTACTATGATAAAAAATACCGATACGTAGTCTTACTGTCAACTTGTGTATCCATAAGAAATTAAAGTTTAAAATTTAAACATTTTAAAATATAATAAATTTGTTAAGGAGAACTTATTATTATTGTAAAGTTGTAATTATTCAGAGCATAGGTCTATAATATTTCAAATACTAATTAAATGTATTGATTAGAAAGATATACATGTAAAATCAATTTTATCGAAAAATATTGTAAAATAATATAATTTAACGTATTATATTATTTTGTAATATTGTTGGTCAATTCATCTTCCCCTGATTGGAAAAAGATTCAGGTTTGAATCCCGGCGGCAATATTAATATTTTTACTTTTAAAATTAGCAATATTAACTTGGTGGTTAAGATTCATATTTTTTTATATTTATTATCTTAGTTTAATAACCACAATTGAGTTTAAAAAACATCTACCGGTTTCGGAAAACACCTTTTCCTTCATCAGGATATGTCAAAACTAACTAAAAATATAGCATTGTTTTTCTATTTATCCAGAATCTATTTTTAAATTTTTTAAAAAAAACAACAATTATTTAAAAAGTAAATTTAGTACCTAACTCAAATTGCTGCTCAATACAAATTTAGTCGAATAATTTTTAGGAAAAAATTTTAGAATAGCAATTTGAGTTAGGTACTAAATTTACTTTTTAAATAATTGTTGTTTTTTTTAAAAAATTTAAAAATAGATTCTGGATAAATAGAAAAACAATGCTATATTTTTAGTTAGTTTTGACATATCCTGAAGAAGGAAAAGGTGTTTTCCGAAACCGGTAGATGTTTTTTAAACTCAATTGTGGTTATTAAACTAAGATAATAAATAAAAATAAAAAAATTTAAAAAAAAATATATATTTTTTAATAAAATTTATTTTATAACTTATTTTAAAGATACACCTATTATATATTTTATTATTATTATATATTATAGATATATTAAAATTTCTTGGACTATTTGTGTTTTCTCTCAAAATATTGTATTATAAAATATAATAATATATTTGTCTTACGGATACGAAAATGATATAAAATAAATTATTTACATACATACATTTAAAAAAAAATTCTCGAGCACTTACATACATTAATGTATTATTATGGTAAAAATGTGTAAATAATTCTCTTTCCCTTTATTTTATATTGTCCATTTGAATGGACTAGAATAATAAAAAATATTTTTTAAACAAATACTAAACGTATTTTGACTGTATTTTTTTTAATTGAGTACATTTAACTCCCGTTAACTAACTGAGGCGTATTTGTGGCAAATCTATTTATGACAGAGTAAAGAATGAAGAAATAAGGAAAGAATGTAAAGCTGATGTTAGTATAGTAAGATTATGAAAGGATCGCTTAGGTGGTTTGGTCATATGGAACGGATGAATGAGGAGAGAATGGTAAGAAAAATATATCACGCAAGTGTTGATAGCACCAGAAATAGAGGACGTCCGCGGAAGACTTGGCACGACCAGGTAAACCAGATAATGGAGGATTGTTCTGTTAGAAGCCTCAACAATCGGCGAGCTTGTATGAGAAGATGTATGAATGTGAATAAGGTGAGAATTGTATTTCATAACAAAAAAATGTAGCGCTCTGTCCTCTCTGCCTACGCCCGCGAGGAAACGGCGTGATGGTAAGTAAGTAAGTAAGTAACTTCCGTTGATCGCGGGAGATACGTTCTGGACATGGCCGCGATAAGCGAAATTACGCGATTAATGGGGGATTTAAAAAAATCGTTTTAAAATACAAAAGAACGTGTTATTTTATAAATAAACATTAAATAACAATCTCATATAAAATATAATTTTTTTTTTTTCCGCTTTGCAATAAATAATCTAGATTTCTACGTTTATTGTGAAAAAATTGTCTATAACCGTCAAATAATCTATTACAACCACGCTTTGCAGCACTCGCTCGCTAATAACCGTGGTCATTTTCTTCTAACAACTGCATGTACTGGTTGTGAAGAGAAAGGGCCTTTTTTATTATTTTATCACTTCATTTTCACACGGGAACAGGTTCCGAGTCGTCATTTTCTTGTGATATAGTATAACAGTCCATTTCCTGAAGCTCCTCATTAGCTAAGGGGTCACCGTGCGATTTTAACAAAGGGATAAAAATATGGGGCGTGCGCTCGATACTCAGCTAAGATTACACTAAAGTATTGAAGTTAAAGGATAGTTGATTGACAGAAAAACCCAAACTTACCAGGAACCGGCGTACCAGCGTTAAATATTTTATCTCACTCACGCTCGTAAATTTACGTATATGTACATGTGTATTATGTGAGTGAAAGAAAAAGAAAGATAACTCGCTTATGCAACCACACATTATGACGATTCCTGGAATGTGTCGAAGCCGGACAAGTGTTGAGAAAAAAAAAATTTAAATACCGCGTTATGACGAATCCGCATTCACCGGAGTCGCGATGAACGGGGGTGATCTGTACTGAACTGAATGAAGCGTCACTTTGTAGTGCTCTGCAGCCGCCATTGATTTTTTCTCTATTATGCTCTTTAGCTCTTGGTTGGACGGCAATTTTTACTTCAACTTGACTCGCACTTTTGTAGTAAATCACTGTACTGTAGTAAATCACTAAACTTGCGGATGCTGTATAACACCGTTTCTTTTTCGTGGGCTGGATGTTATACACGGCGTTACTCTCTACCGTTAATATAAACATATGTGTTGACAGATCCGCGTCGAAATGTAATCTGGTCCCACGTCGGAATTTGGCTAGAGCGGGAAAGGTGTATTAAGATGTATTGGAAAGACGGAATGCACATGGAGTATTCGACTTGCGTTAACACTTACAATTTTTTTTTATTTATAGATTTAACGGTATAACAGTAAAATATTATAAATTGATATGCGTAATGGTGTTGAGAAGCACAAGTTTAAAAATTTTGGGATTTCTAAATTGGCGCGCGATCTTGGTCGAAATGTTGGAACAGTAGAAATTGTTGAATTTAATTGATTTTGTGAATTGTGTGTTTATTAGTGTTGATCAGTATAATTGCTTTGGTTTATGGCAAATGAATCAGAAGGATATGTTGTATATTGAGTGCTCAGTGTCCCAATAACTACGTACTCACTCAAATGTTTATTTCATTATCATGGCGGAGTTTGTGGCTATAGCAAGTAAAAGAAGATATACTACTTACGATTGACACAAGTATGTTATTGAGCATAGTTACAAATTAGAGATATACAAAAGCAATAAAATGACTACACAGATGAGCGTTTCCTGGAGATCGTATCTGGAAGACGGCAGCGATAGGAGTCGCATGGACGTCTATTTATTGTGTCATTTTTGCGTCTATCAGGAGCTCTGGTTTTACGCACCGGTAAATGTGAGGTATGTTCAGCGTATAATGGCGGTGAATAAGATAAATCCTCACAAAAATATAGAATGCAGCAGAGGCTGTGCAGTCTTATATCTGTCCGTAAATGTTATTTTTTTTTAGTAGTGAAATATACACAAATTATTATTAAATTAATGTGAGTCAGCCGAGAAGAATGAGAGCAAATTTTGTTTTGGCAGCTGTGCGGTATCACCCTATCATATATGCGGGGCGCTATCGAACAGCTGACTAGTAGCAATAAAAACTTTCATTCAGGCGGCGAATGAGTAGGACCGGATAGGACCATTAAGCTTATTGCATCGGTCCTGGTAAGCGGTGGGTCCGCCCTGCCGTGAATTATCAAAGTAAATAATGTTTTTATTAATAGAATAATATTTACTTAGTATTATAATATTTACTTATGTGTTCATATTATTTAAATATAACTATAACGACGTTATATTGAGACAAATGATGATTTGCTTTATTTTGGAAGCCAAACGTGACTCTGGCGATAGATCAACAAAATATAAAATGTAAAATTTTCACACGAAATCACGTTCCTGCTAAATCCTCCCTACACACACGTGTTCACGTATACACACACACACACACACATGCGTATACGTGTACATATTTAGATTTCTACAGAGACGATCTCAGTTAACGGCATCTGTAACACCTTAAAAATTTATAACGCCATTTTCCTTCGCTATATTAGTTGAATATCATATAATGGCTTAAATGTTAAAAAGAATTTTCTATTTATTTTTTAACAATCTGATAAGCGAAGGTCGTTAATTTTTTTATTATTTAGATATATCTTGTACTAGCGGAAAGCAAAATTGTTGTTGAGCCTTGCGCGCGGCTATAGTAGCCGCTTCGAGACCATTATCCCCAGTACATCATTTATTAGATATTAGTGATGGTTAAACCGTTATGTGACTAATTGTAAGGACGGTGGGTAATTGAGATTTAATGATGATGGTAAGTAATATTTATCTGTTAGAGGTTTACTTTTGACTATACCAGTCATTGAAGAATTACGAATATCAGTTACGAATTATCGGTGGAATTGAACAATAACTGTTAAAATAACTGTTTAAGTAACTGTTAAAATAACGGTTTACGCAACTGTTTAAACAACTATTTAAGTAACCGTTAAAGTAACTATTTTAGTAACCATTTAAGTAACTATTTAAGTAACTGTCTAAGTAACTGTTTAAGTAACTGTTTATGTAACTGTTTATGTAACTGTTTATGTAACTGTTTATGTAACTGTTTATGTAACTGTTTATGTAACTGTTTGGGTAACTGTTTAGGTAACTGCCTAAGTAACCTTTTAAGTAACTGATTAAATAAATATAATATAATAACTGTTTAAATCATTATTTAACCATTACATTAGATAAAAACACATTCATAAGACACAGTTGGGGCAACTCCGTTATCCATAGCTTTCAGGTCATGCTGCTGAGATATGTTTTATGAATTTGATAATCAATAAAACCTTTTTTTTTCAATGTTGAAAATATAATTTATTATCAAACAATGTAAAGTTGTTCATAGTATAACCTAACTTAATGTAAACAAATACTCAATCAGACAAAATAGTATTCTCAAAATAAATTTAAAATGTCTTATCTTTTATTTATTTTATTTATATGAAGTGAATATTCAAAGATATAACACACTTATTAGTTTACTGTGTGGGATGTAGTAAGTATCCACCTCTGATATAAAGCACCTATGCCAGACTACCTCCTGTGTTAAAGTAGCTAATTTTTTTCGTGCTATCGCAGTATTGTTTAATAAAAATTAGGAAAAAAGAGTCAGATTCGACACAGATATAGAAAAATAAATAGAGATAATTAAAAAGTGTAGTGAATGTTTTGTAAATCAAAGGTAAATTATTAGTGTATTTGTATTTTGATTAAGTTGGAATATTGGACAGCGATGCTTCTGACTGATCTCTACCCGTTTTTTTATGAGTGAATGATTTCCAGTTAGTATCAAGTGTGTTGTATAGTTTCGGAGCTAAAAATATGTAGGAACGTTGATAGAATGTCATTGTTGCTCTCGGAACTGGTGTGCAGTTGTTTATTTGCTATCTTGTGTTATGACCAACTGCTAGGGGTGAGTTATTGTTTGAATGGAAGTATTATACGAGTCTCGACATATAAATATGTCTTACGTCTAGAACATTGTACTCTTTAAATAGAAGATCTGATGTGTATCTAAAAGCATGACCATTTATTACCCTAATTGTCTTTTGTGCTTTTTTAACCGACTCTAATATTGTTTTTGCTGCTCCTCCCCAAAATAAAATCGCATAGTTAATTAAAGAGTATCAGAGTACATAGTATACTAATTTTATGAGTCTATAGTCAATGTATACATAATATTACTTTAAAAAAGTCGATTAATTTACTTAAATACAAATTAAATGTAATAATTAGAAAGATACATATAAAATTAATTTTATCTAAATTATTGTTGTTGCTACCGGGATTCGAACATCTTCCTATCCAGAGAAATCGCATTAACCGATTATGCTACATCAACACAGTGCATTGACAATAAATTTTCGAACTTATATGTTACACTTTTCAAATTGATACATGTATCGTTTCATTATTTGAAAACCATCTTCTTTATTTGTATGAAATCTCAAATATCTTTGGGTAATCCGATAGGAGAAACCAGATTTCACAATAAAAATGTGTTACTACCAGTTGGCTACTAGCTTGACTAATAATAGAACCAAATCGGGATATATAACATACAAGATATGTCATGCACCCCGTCCTTCGTATTGAAAGTACATTTTTTGATATGAATAAACGATATGTAAACATTATCAGTATCGTCAACAACGTTCAATCTTCATAAGCCATCTCGTAGATTTCTTATTAATAAAGGTATCCGACAAGATGATACAGCCTCATTTCAAATATTTACGGGTACTCTTAAAAATCTATTCAGACAACTAATATGAAAATTGATTTATTATTAATTATTAATAAAAAGCACTCTTGAAATTCTCGTGTAAATGCGTCCGAACTTTTGACGCGAGATAAAAACCGTAATATTCAAAAGGTTTTGAAGGTGGAGGGTGCCCTTTGTAACGATATGGTGTATTAATAATGGCTGCACCTGAGTCTTTCAGAACCCCGAGAAACCTTACGCATATTTCACGCATTTTCTTTTGCTCACACGAAAAATTATCCTCTCCCTAACCTCCTCGCTCTCGCAGTTTGTCCTTCTGTGGAGCCTTTGTGAAAAAACACTATAGGATTTCCCTTAGCGTGTTTATATACATAAGCGGTCCCTATGAAATATTATTCCGTATCATTAATTATTTTGCTTGAAAAAAGCGTACCCGTACACGCGTAGGCACAGTTAAAAATCTCGAGACGAATCTGCCCATATACTTCAAGATGTAAAAATACGATTATAAGAAAAATTTCAGATCATATCAGCATTTTGTAGTATGTTCGCATGGCTTAAATGTAGAATGGGTGTCTAGTGGGAATTTTTATATTTTTTTAACGACAGATAAACTGTCACTTCCGAGGTTTATTGCCGTATGATTGATGAGTTTTTATTTATTTATTTAAATCTTAACATAGTGCATACATAAGAAGTATATATGCTCTAATATAAACAATATTAAAGTATTTTCTTTTACTAAAACTTATCTTTTACGTATTTGGTCAGTTTTATTTTAAATCTATTCAATGTCTTCTCCTTTCTTATGTTTTCTGGCATTTCTTAAAAAAATTTCACCGCACTATACATCATCGATTTCTGAAATTTGGCATTCTTCCTGAATGGCAGTCTCAGTCTATCCCTTCCTCTTGTACGATGCTCGTGCTCATGTTGATTTGCATCAATTTTTCGTGTAAATTCCGCTGATATTTTCTTATTGAGGATTTTGTAAATATACACCATTATATTTCAATATATTTACTGCTTAAAGGTCATCATATTCAGATCTTTCAGCATTGCACTGATCCGAGTACACCTATTTTTTCTGAGTATTATTTTGCAACACTGACAATTGTTAAATTTTTTCTTCGTTAGCTAAAACCAAAATGCTGCTGAATTAGTTGATGTGAGTAATAATAACAGAGTTGTACACTATCTTACAAGACTCAGTACTAATAAATCTTCTGATTCCAGAAGTGAGATTTTCTTTGGTTCCGCAATTTTGTCTGCATACACAGTCTGCGCCAGTACAGCCGAAACCAAGTGAGATTGAGCATGTCTGGACGCGTTTTTTCCCTCTATAGTTTTCATAAATTATTAATAAGCGTAATCCAGAGGATAATGTCATGAATGTCAATGATATCATTGGTATAACTCTCGATACCGTCGAAGAAAAAGAAATCGAAAATGAATCGGAAGAAAATGAATCTCCAGTCATCCTCACAGCGAGCGTAATTCGAGAAGGTCTTAAATTTTGTAGTAAATTGGGAAAACCATTTCATTGAAAAAATATGATAATTCTGAACGAGCATTCAAGCTTCAACGCGAGCTTCAGAATTGCATTTCTGGATATCAGGAATTGTACAAAAAATTAGCAAAGTCATCGCAAAGTTTAATCACTGATTATATCGAGATGCAAAGTTGAGGCTAATTTCATTTCTCTGAATCATTATCTTCAGGACATAGATCTGATCTAGGTGTGACTATCTCTCCTAATAATGAAAGTAATTTTGAACCAGTTCGCAAATTATGCCAAACATTGCCATATAGCGATGATAATTCTTAAAAAAAAAATATGCAAAAAGATAAACTATATTTATCTGAAATTTAATAAACTTTTTCTATGCATTTTATACATAATAATGATGATATACGTAATAATGAATCGGAATGAAATAAAATATTTAACTAAGACCTTTTGATAAAAAATAACTAGTTATCATATTATAGGAATTTTTCATTATTTTATATTGCCCTCTACGTGGTATAAAAATTTTCAGCTCAGAAAATTTATAAGCATTTTTTAATTAATTTAATTTAATATTTTATTGGTGGTTTTCACTTGATTATCAATAAATTTACAATTTGCCTTATTAGGTACAGAACTCCTAAAATATTTTGAGATAGTATTCCACACACATAAGTGCCAAAATTATGGTCAAAATAGTTTCAATTATAATTATTTTAAATTGTTAGCTTTGCTTTATTAACCACTTAATGAATTGAACTACATCTACCGGTTTCGAAAAATATCATTTTTTTCTTCAGGATGTCATTAACCAATCAAGAACATATGCTATTGTTTCTGCAACAGAATCTATTTTTTAAAAAACAATAATTATTTATTGGAACTAATATTGATTAAAAATTATAATTAAATTGAAATCAAAATTTTTAGTAAACCAACTTTTACAGATACCTACATACATAGTGAATCTAATCATCCATTTTCACACAAGTATTCAGGGTTCCACTCCATGATACATAGTTTAATCAATATTTCTGTCAACATCCAATTTCAAAAATGAATTATTAAATACAATTAAAAAAATAACAGTTAATAATGGGTATAATACAAATTTAATAGACACTATTTTAAAAAATAAATTAAAATAATGTATTAGTCAATTTTTATGTAAAATATGTAGGATTTTATACATAAATAAATTTTCAAATCAAATGAAGCATTAGACCGGCATTTTATACAAATAATTATGTGGGAAATTTACTCAAAAAATCTAAAGACAAAGATGACAAATTTAACAATTCTGGTGTCTATAAACTTAATTGTAAGGATTGTACTGCTTTTCATATTAGTAGAACAGGTCGAAGTTTCAATATAAAAGTAAAGGAGCATTTGAGATGTTTGAATAATAGTGGGTTTTCTGAATTTCAAATCAATTGATAGAAAATGGTCATGGAATTGATGAAACTTTGGGATTGTTTTTTTTGCAAGTGAACGGTCATAAATTAAATAATTTTGAATTGTTTGGAGATAAATAAAGCATGTAAAACTAATCAAAAAAATATTAAAAACCAACTAAATTTAACCACAAGTCTCATTCTAAAAATTTTTCTTAAATATTATTCAAGTAATTTTTTATCATCTAGTAATAATTTAAGTTAGGTACTAAATTACCTTTTTAAATTGATTCTGTTAAAAAAACAATAACATATGTTTTTGATTAGTTAATGACATCCTGAAGAAAAAAAAAATATTTTTCGAAACCGGTAGATGTATTTTAATTCATTAAGTGGTTAATAAAAATAGTTTAGATTGGCAAAATTAACTTAATTAATTTTGCCAATCTAAAAAAATGCAATTAAAATTCTTGGAAACAGTTCGTTTGTACTTTATGAAAATGTCAAAAATCACTATAAATAGTTTGATATATTTTTATATTATTTCGTCAGAATGATCCGCACAGAATTCTATATAATGAGCGAAAACATCGATAGATATTTATTAAAATTTATAAAATTCGGAAAATTATTTATATTTATCATAAAAAATTAAAAATTTTCACTTATCCCAAAAGAAAGAAAATATTTGTTCATGTCGAGCATTAAATACAATTTAGGCAAAATTCTGACCTTCCCCTTTAATATATTAAAAGCTAACCTTTTAAAAGGTCAACTACTTATTTAAAATAAGATAAATACTTATTACATTTAAGTTACTTTAAAAATCATATTAAAAATATATTTAAGTCTTCAAATAGGTTGTTTCAAATTTAACTAAAAACTGCGTAATAAAAACTTTTCTACGTTTAATTATATTTATTTAAAAAAAACATTATTAATACAAATTTCTTTTTTTTTTTCGTACATTTATCTTGTTTATTCATTTAATTTGTATTAATAAATACCACAGAATTATGTTCTGAAAAAACTTCACAATAATAATGTGTTCTCCTCACAGACTACTAAATATATAACTTCGTTTCAATATTTTCCTTTTGGTGTTACGTAATCATATTGGTACCACATACGCAATCAAATAGCTCCGCGACTTTTTTTAAATATATTACTCGATTGGAACTAAAATTTAAACACTGACAATATAATATGAATTAATGTAAAAAAATACGTCTTGTTTACACAAATATTAAATTTTTTAAGAGAAAATATTTCATAAATGTGTCATAAACTACCAGATTTGTGTATCCACAATGTGTATAGAATTCCCTTCGTTTCGCAACTAATGTTCCAGACCCCTCTCCTATATCTACTCTTTATTTTATGTCTATTCATTTACTAGTCTGTGGATCTCCTTAATAAAAAATGTTATTCTTAATATTGACCAGAGAATAACCATTGATATTTACACTCAACGATTCTGTGGAACTGGTTATTACAATATCGAGTAACTGGGTATTTCAATGACTTACGAATCACCGGAACACAAATATCAACCATCGCTGGTTAACCTTTCCCTTACGGTGATAAAATAAAAACGCGCGTTACGATGTTGTAAACTCAGTGCACATGTAGACTTTTGCGATTTTTAATTCGGATAAATATGGATATTTTACATTTTTTACTTATATTAATTATTATAAAAACATCAATTATTTTGTTGAAGTGCTAAAAATGAAAAAAACATTGATCATTACGATCAACAGCATATGATACGTCTAACTCGGCCGGCGCACGCTTTGCCACTAAGTAACGGTCGGCATCCGGCACCTCGCGCCCCACGCACTACGCCGTTCACACCAATCCGTACATTCACATACACGTATTGACAAATTCACGTCGGGTTTTTCGAGAAAACATTTTTTACTGTTACTTAAGGTAAAGGTTAAAAATTATAATTATTTTATCCAATGTAAAAATATATTACGGAAGAATACCTAAAATATGAACTTCGCATGTATTATACTGACAGAGATATTCACATGTTACGAATGTCAACAAGTTGAAAGTGGTGTTCGAGAAAGAAGAAAGCAAGACAACGCGCAAAATACTTGTAGGATATTAATGTTTCGAAGAAGTAGATGAGTTTGTGTATTTGGGAAGTATGTTCTATAGAAACGGAAAAATAGAGAAATATATCGAAAGGAAGGTGACTGCAGGGAATAAAGCGAATGGTGCTTTGAATGGAATTACAGTTAATGAGAACTTGTCAACTGAGGTAAGACTAGCGGTTCACGTATATGTGGCAGATCTATCTACGACAGAGTAACTAATGAAGAAATAAGGAAAAAATGTAAATCTGATCTTAATATAGTGAGTAAGATTGAGAAAGAATCACTTAGATGGTTTATTAATATGGAACGGATGAACGAGGAGAGAATGATAAGAAATACATATATATAACGCGAGTGTTGATGGCAGCAGAAGTAGAGGACGTCCGCGGAAGACTTGACACGACCAGGTAAACCAGATACTGGAAGATGGTCCCGTTAGAAGCCTCAATAATTCGGGAGCTTATATGAGAATATGTATGAATGTGGATAAGGTGAGAATTATATTTCATAACAAAAGAATGTAGCGCTCTGTCCTCTCTGCCTACGCTCGCGAGGAAACGGCGTGATGGTAAGTAAGTAAGTAAGTAAGTATTCACATAATTAGAGGTAATTTTAACTCAGTTTATATCGTTGGAGAGGAAAGGTTAAACATTTTATTCTACAAAGCGAATCTATACCTAATATTTAGATGGTACAACAAACAATTTAAAGACCCTTAAGCTTAATATTCACACGATTATTCGTCGCCCCTAACGTCTCTTGTACTACCTGCTCACACTTGATTCGGATGCGGAGTAATTTAATATGGGAAATGAAATGTCATTCCTGCCATGGAGGAGATAAACTCTAATATATTACGTTGAGCCTATTCCGATGAAATACGTCCTCGCCAATTTTTATCACACATTCGTAAATGTATCTATTTTTAGCGATTTTATTTTTGGTGCTGAAAATCTATCCCCGCACGGAATTTGAATAAGCTCTACCGAGAAAAAACAAATATTAACTGACATATTTTAAAGAACGAGAAAAATAGCTTTCACGCGCTTTTGAAGTCAATTGTTAAGTTTGCATTTTTATTTATTTTATTTTATTTAGAAATGAATATATATTTTTATAAATATATATTTTTATTTATTATCTTTGTTTTATTAACCACTTAATTGAGTTTAAATACATCTACCGGTTTCGAAAAATAACTAACCAAAAACAAAGATAATAAATAAAAATATGAATTTTAACCACAAAGTTAATATTGCTAATTTTAAAAGTATTATAAATATATCATTGTCTAAGAAAAAAACTGATTAAAGAATACACTGTAATAGACAAAAAAACTGTAAGACATTAATGTGTTATTCGTTTTGAACTCCATATTACCGTGAATACGCGTAATAAAATAATAATGTATGTCAATATAAAATTCTTTACATGCTTGTTAAAATGCTTTAAATACATGTAGTGTAGGGGTCGGTAGACAGCGACTCTTCAACTCCAGCTCATATTTTAATTAGCAATCATGTTTGATACATTGAATGGTTTGTGTGTCGCGCAGGATGACGCTCGCGGGAACTATGCCGGCACGCGCCCCTGAAAAGAGCGTTTTTGGCAAAACCGCGACCACAAATGATCAAAACTCGGTAGCTAGAGACACTCATGCCAAGAATGCTACAATAGAGATTAGAATGTGCAATATAAACTCAAATGTAAATAAAATTAGTATTTTTGTAACCATAATAAATTAATCCCATATAACAAATAAAACGTCGCGATTTCATGTAGTAATAAAATACCCGCGATGTCTCTAGGAATAATTTTGTTATTTAATAAATGTAAGAGCAAACTAGAATCGGCCGGCCCGAACGCTACGATGCCCGATTGGGCAGCAGTTTCTTTCTTTCGCCACCAGGCGGCCGGCGGTGGAGCTAGGACTCTGATCCCGCTCCCATTGGTTAGGCGTGAAACGGGGGTCCCAGTACGGCCGGGCCCGTCTCACGAATAATAAATAGTGCATCGACGGTCGAGAGAATTCATTCTCGTCGCCGCGCTCTCTGAGTAAACACGCTGAGTTTTATTTTTGCTACCTTGCCTTGCCTCGGATTAGCTGTTACCCTGAACGACAATTTATACCGGTTTGGATCCTGCGCACTGCTACACACATATCGCCTCATTCTAGCTTCAAGTGTGAACTGGCAAACTACCCCACAAAAACAGATCTTATTTCTTGTACGAAACAGTTTGTTTGAAACATGTTGAAACTTTGCTCTACCTATTAAAGTGAACGAACATTTCCTTCCATGAATCAAATAAAAAAAAAGGTAAAATGTAAGTTAATTGAGAAAATTTTCAATCATACCTAAAAGTAAAAATAAGTAGTTACATGCAAGACAGGTGCGAGGTCACCGTTCTAACAAGTAAACTTTACAAAGCCTAAAAGGTGTTCAATTATTTAGGTTTTCTTGTTTTATAAGTAGTGCACTGAGCTACTGAAGCTTATAACTCCCACATATTTTATAAATTTATATAGCTACTGTGAATAATTATTAATTTACGGCTTTTTGAGATTCAATTTACTTAATAATTAGCTCTTCTCACTAGAAAGTCTGCCAAGCCCTGCTCTAGTGTTTTACCTAATGGTCGGGGTTCTGGTTCGAACCTCCTTCCAGTTCAAGATCATCAAGTTAGTCTATTATTTAGTTCAGTTTGAAAATAGTAATGTGGGACATATTTAGTGTAAGCGTTTACATTTTTTTTTGAAAAACGATAAAAATAAATGATTACACTGGTCTAGAAAATTGAGTTTTCTGGTCAATCCTGCCATGTATCTCCGACTTCTCTGACTGATATTTTAGGTTTCATTGTAAGGTTCATCATCTAACATGTCAATGATGCAACATTAACCCTGATGATGGACCTTACGAAATAATTAAAATCATTGATCACAGAGGACAGAGATGTATGAAAAATTAGCTAAGAAAACTGAGATTTTTTATATAAAATTAAGTCATAAAAGCTTTATTGGAGTTTGGAATTTATAACATTTTGGGGTGCGTAATTCAAAACTTGGCTTAATTTTTCACATGCATCATTTTCCACAACCTTCGTCGGCATTTTTAGTTAATTGAAATGCTCCCGTTTTTGCTTGGTAACGAAGCAGTTTATAGTTTTTGGCAAAGTTTTAACAAACTGTTTCATAAGGTCAACTTTTATACAGGGTGTAAACAGACTTAGTCCACAATATTTTATGGATGGATGCCTGACTAAATTATGAGTCGAAAATTTTCTAGGAATATGTGCAAATTCTGCATTGTTACGGAAAATATTATTATTTGAAAATTTTACAAAATCGTGTTAAGCTTGAAGTCTATATTTTTGCTTCAGGCCTTAATTCATCTAACAAAAAACAGCTTAACTGCTCGAAATTTGATGATTTTTAATTTTTTGTATTTAATATATAATCTTGAATGAATAAAATATTTCAATTCATCGAAATAATTGCATAATTACGATTTTTTTTAAATGCTTGTATCCATGACATGGTTGACTATTGACTATAAAAATATTATGGACTAGGTCCGTTACACCCTGTATATAGAAGTACTTATTTATTTTAACAATAATTTTCCCAAAAATAGTACTTCTTCCTGGTTCATGAGACCTCATTGGTAGTTGATTTATTATTCAGTAATCCAATTCACATCGCCTTATCCAGCCTACTGACCACGGTGCATGCACAACGTTAGATGTCCACAAATCATCCAGTTCTGATCGTCGAGTCGATCTTGACTAAACTCACAGCACAACAGATTAGACAAAGGATTAAGGAGATGAGTCGTATCTTGACAGGCAAGAAAAGCTTCCGTCTATGTATAGCATTTATCACAGAATTTCATAAAGATAAATAACAAGATTAAAATGCTCATAGCACACTTTTAAGTTATTTTCTAACAAAATTTAACTATATAAAAAACGTACATGCTATGTCGTTATAAGTACAATGTTTGATTTTACTACTAGTTAAGAATCTATGAGGGCTATTTTTGATGTAAAAAATATTTTGTCGTAATCTCATAACATTATACATTTTAAAGAGAACACATTAATTTGTCATGTCGTAATTTTTTCAGAACATAGTTCTGTGATATTTAACACAAATTAATTGCATCAATTAGAAAGATATACATACGGATAAACTCAATTTATCGATTGGTAATACAAACACCTTTTAATTACAATGAAAATATGTGTGAACTACTTGTTTACGCGTCTTGTTATTCCGATTGGCACCAATGGGTTTCCCGGTTGATAGTATTGTGCACGTGTTTATGTGAGTATTGCCGCCTTTTTATGGAGGGAATGCAAGAAACGATTAACGACAGGCGGATCAATTACATCCCATGCTTCGACCAGTCGCACGAAGTGCGCACTTCGGTCGGTCGAAATCTATCCAGCCACACAACAACAACGGACCAGAAAATTATCACGTATAATAAAAAGGCTAGTTCAGTGTTCATGTATCATATGTGCCCTTATTGTCGATCGGAAACCTGAAATCTAGCTATTTAAACACTACTTATCTAAGAACTCATCGTGACGTTCAAGTATATCTGAACGATATAGAGAAGCAATAGAATTTTTCAAACATAAAAATAACATGAACAGTAGAAAGGGTTCCGTACGAATTCTACACACTTGGGGAAATATCTTAGATACAGCCGTCCACGAAAATATATCAACCAAAAAAAAACATAATTAAAAATAAACCTATTTTATTGTATAATCAAAGAACCACTTAGCAAGGTAATTACGCGTGCACAAAGCTGGGAATTAAACAAATAACTAAATTACAAGTCACCTTTCGTTACGATTAGAAACAGTTAATCGTGACGTTAACAAATAATATTAAGTATTTAGTAAGATTTTAACTCACTTTCATTTTGGCTCTTGCTTCGAATGATCGTTTAATCGTCAGCTTAGGCCAGGATTCTGAATAAAATATACATATTACACTTCTTGGCTATTGTATTTAATGTTACTATCATTTTTCTTTAGCTAAAATTTTCTAATCATTTGATAGAAAATGGTCATGGTTTTGATAAAAAATTGGGAATGTTAATTTTCCATGTAAACGGTGTTGGTCATAAATTAAATAATTTGGAATCGTTGGAGATAAATAAAGCATGTAAAACTAATCAAAAAATTATAAATAACCAATTAAATTTAACTACGAGTCCCATTCAAAAATTTGTTCTATTATTCGAGTAAATTTGTATTAAGGGCGTGTAATAAAATCCGTATTTTCTCTAATCTATTTATATATAACTAATTGATTACTTATATTTCTCTAAATATTAATTTGTAATAATTCTTAAAACTCCTGGTTTCCGGCACCAGTGTAATGTATCCGTTATTCCTCTAATCTACTAATTAATTTATAATAAATAATAAACTCCTGGTCTTCGGCACCACTTGTAACGGATTCGTATTTTCCTATGTCTACTTAAACATAATTTTAATATTATTATTTCTAATTTAACGCGAAATTTACACTTTCCCTGTGCGGGCGTCCTGCTCGCAAGGCACCCCTGTGACGCATTCGTAATTTCCTACGTGCGAGCGCTCCTTGTCGCAAGGCACCCCGGTGTAAGGGTCCCGCACATTCCCTACTCACTTAAATATTATTTTGTGTTAATTTATCCTCCTGGCTTCCGTTGCCAGTGTGAAGATCTCGCTTTCTTACTTAATACAAATTTTTACGCTTAATGCTAGTTTATTCGCTTAATATCTAAATTTGGCCAACGTGATCGTTCTAGTGGTTACGAATATTCCCCATGTTGTGTCCGTAATAATCCTAATTCTTTTAACCCGCGTTTTCAATTATCAAATATCTAAAGTTTACAAATATCCAAATATTATAGCCGTTCAAATACCTATAGAGCAAATATTAAAATAAATATACCGATTATTTTATAGTACGCGACTAAATAGTAGAAAACCTCCGGTCAAGCGGTATGATACTCGAGCGCACTCATTATAACATTAATTATGTACGTATTATTCAGAGCTAGAATGTAAGAGTGAGGGAGAAATTATATATAGAACACCAACCTTGTCGTAGACTCGTCCTCGTGACTGTGGCCGCTTCGTGGCGTCGCCTAACTGTTCATAAATTATATGGACATGTGAAACAACATGCGACATGCTAAATGCCTGCCTCGCTTGGCAAATATGTTCCGTGATTATGATAAGTTCTCTAGACACCAGTCTGTGGCGCTCGCTCGGCTCCCCTGAACAACCCCAGATTAAGAAACCCGTACGCCTGGTGCCTATTTGCGGTAGACGACGGGTTTTTAACCCCGAGCCCTGTCACCCACGCGTTCAAAAGTTTAATGATGATGATGATGATTCAAAGTTTTGATTCGGCCAATGTCTTAGAGAACAATATCATTTGTTATGACTCATTCAAGATGCATGGCCGAGGTCCTTGTACCTCCAATATGTAGCTGTTCAGTATCGGTAGGAAAGTGGCCAATCCGGGGCCGCGTCCACCACTGAAGGTAATTAATTGTGCTAAGGTTGTGACATGACAGTACGACTCTCAGGAAATTCCCTTGATTCCTTTGGGTGCGTCTGAAAACATACGTTATGTGACAACGGTGTCCCATGTATAGTTTGATTTATCTGCAGGATGATCCTCGGTGTCTCAAACAATGCATCTCGAATAGAGCCAGGAACAAATAGTTAGGATTATTATTACTGCATGCTGGTGCGTGTGTGTGTGTTTGTGTAATTGCAGATCGTTTCAGGAACACTGTCTTTGGGTATTAACCGCTAGAGATCCTACTATCATCCTCCTCAACTATACTGAGGTACGGGGTGTTCGGAAAATCCTACAGGAACCCACCTGATACGCTCGTAAGCTACATACAGTTTGTGGCACACATAACGTATGTTGAGAGAACCGAAACCGCCGCGGAATCGTCACCTTAGCCTGTAGCCTCTTGTAGGTGACGACAAGGCATAGTGGCGGATCTAAATTCTCTCAGCGATTGGTCTCGAAATCAACGCGACTCGCCCATATATCAGTGCCAAACTATACTTCACCATCGGTACCAGATGCCCTGAAGGTCAGCCTAAACCCTTTCGCTCACGTTCGAAATCCTTCAAGCAGGCTTACATATCAGAATATTCAGATCAGCTCGCTGGCCGAAGGAAGTAAATAAATAAATAAATAAATGCAGCTCCTCATTTTGTTGTGTGTAATATCGCCGAAGTCATTCGACAATGGTAGTAGCTTGTTAATTCCTTTTGAGGATTAATCGTGCAATATACAATAAAACAAATGGTTAAAATACATATTGATATTTTGATTCTCCATGATAACACCAGTTTATATTATTCAAGACCGAGCTCTGCAGCAACCAGGATGGTTATTGTTCATTTATAATTTGAGTAATCATAAAGAATCAAAACATATGTTACAATTGCGGTAAAATAGATCAACTCTAACAGCCCTCCCGGCCGCGTAAACTCCTCCGTCCGGGTGCGCTTCAGGCTACCCCTCCCCGCTTCCCGCGCAAAGCTCATGACCGACCGACACCCATCTCACCATTCCGAAAACTCAAAACCGACTGTCTGGAGAAGCTTTCGTTACCCTCGCTCCTGCCGCATCTGCTCTAGAAATTTCTCGGAATTCATATTTTTTTATCAGTTGGTTACATGTGGATCATCATAGGCGTTCCCAAAGAGCAGTCGCACTCAATCTTCAAGAAGATTCCCCCGTATGTAAACTACTATGAACTACTATGAATAGAATAAAAAACAGTTGAGGTACAGTGTATTTTTTCGCTTCCGCTCACATGCGCAAAAGTTCAAAAATCTCTCACTATTCAAATTATAAAAGGAAACGTCAAAATCATTCAAAAGTAGCTCACTTTTAACATTTTTTATAACAAAACGAATACCGCTTGTTTTAGTTATTTTTACAGAAAGATATTTGTTAAATTTTCAATTGATGATTCTCAGTTTTCCAAAACAATGGTAAGAAAATTACTATTGCTATTCAATTAAAAGTGCGCTATAACATCGATCGGGGTATAGTTCGTATGTTAAATATGCTCATTTTAATAGTCAATATTTACAAATTTACTACCGCAAGGACTATTGAAAAAAATTTCTAGGTATAAAAGACACTCATAAGTATGTGTATTCAAAGTTTCAAAATGATTGTAAGAAAAGTGTTTTTTTTGGGAACGTCCTTAAGTAACAATTTGAGTTAGGTATTAAATTCATTTTTTAAATAATGATTGTTTTATAAAAATATATTCTGGTAAAGAAACAACATATTTTGATTAGTATTGTCATCTTGAAGGAGAAAATCGAATTTTTCGAAACCGGTAGACGTATTTAAACTCAATAAGTGGTTAATAAAACAAATAATTCATTTTAACCACAAAGTGAATTTTGCTAATTTCAAAAGCATGTATAAGTACACTACATATCGCATTGTTAAAACAATACAATAAAGGGTTTCCGCATTGAAATATATATTCTACCTGCTGCACCACTGGCTGGGTAGCGAGTACAGGCAGATACATAGTATCTTATAATGGATACAATGTATCTGCCTGTTTACAATGCGATGTAATTTTAAAGTACGTATCTCTCTGGAATGTATATCTCACACACTACCACCCTCGACATCTTAGCCTCTTGCTGTATCCAAGATTGTATTCACGGAGGACTTGAGGGCGCAATTATTATTCGGGTGGCATATTGTTCCTTGCAACGAATGCAGCCAATTTCCAACCGAGAAACGTCTTTACTTGCATTTGAATGCATTCACAACGCAGTCGTTAGCTGCCATTGTGTAGCTAGCGCGGGACATTCCAACAAGTTATGACGCAATTTTTCTCGGCTGCAGTCGCATATCGCGAGTGAATTCGGGCTCGGTACACTTGCGTACAAATGATATGAACGAGTATATTTCAAACGTGGGTATTCGATTAGCAATGATCCAAATTTTTTATTAAAAGTATGACATTGTCTAATAAATGATTGGAAAATTCAGAAACATCATTACTATTTAAACATTTTAAATGCTCTTCGACTCTTGGGTTCAAATTTTAATCTGTTTTTCCAATATATTTATCTAGTTTACCTGGTCGTGCCAATTCTTCCGCGGACGTCCTCTATTTCTGGTGCCATCAATGCCTCTTGCGCCATACCTCTCTCCTCATTCATACGTTCCATATAATCAAACCACCAAAGTGATCCTTTCTTAATCATACTCATTATACTAACATCAGCTTTACATTAATTTCCTTATTTCTTCATTCTTAACTCTGTCATAAATAGATTTGTCACATACACGCCTAAGTGATCTCATTTCCACTGCATTCAGTCTACTTTCGTTCCTCTTCTGCCATCTCCGAGCCTTACTTCCATACATCAATGTCAGTACCAGGATAGATTTAATTCTATTCAATGCGCCGTTCACTTTATTCCCTGCAGTCACCCTCCTTTCGACATCATTCTCAGCCTTTCCGTTTCTATCAAACATACAATACTGGATACTGGCGGATGGTTCTGTTAGAAGCCTCAACAGCGAGCTTATGAGAAAATGTATGGATGTGTATGAGGCGATAATTATGTGTCAGGACAGAGGTGTTCAACTAAAATTTATTTATTTATAAGTAGATATATATTTATAATATTCATTAATTAAAACATTAAAGATATCTACGATTTAATAAACTTGTGGAGGTCGTCATAATCGCCGACGACCCTGAACGCAACATGTATATACCGATGCGTGAAATATAATCCCTAACAACTATAAACATACTCAGTATTGACCTCAATCAATAAGAATACGACCAGCAGTCATCTGTAAGACCATATTGCAAGCTTCACGTTTTTGCTGCCAGACAATATACTCTACATTTTAAACTTAACCATTTCTCGAAATCTATAAGCTGCGCTCAGTAATAAAGCAAGTGTCAAATTTAACTAGTTTTCTTTTCATATTATGCTCTGGCCATATACACTCGATTATCAACCACGAATATATGAGTGATGGGTGATGATTGGGGCACTTATCACTCACACATAAACAGATGCTTCTGATTTCACAAACAATATGTTCACACAAACATCAATCATATTTCATAATACGTATATAGCACAGAATTACTCGCCAAGGAGGCGCAAATTTATTGATATGAATTTGAAGGTGTAATCATCGGCGTGGCGCCAAAAAATCCATGGGATAGATTTCAGGAAACAATGACTATTATTGTTAATAAAACGTCACAGCGGCGGCCTGTCGCTATGTACCTACTTGCAAATATGGTGAGAAAAATATTATAAGAATATATATACTGTATGTATCTGAAATAAAATAGAGTATTCTGCAGGCAGGAAACTCATTCTCAATTTTGCAACCATAGTATGTCTATATTGAACATTGTTTGTGTTTCATTTTTTTCGGCCTTATCATCATCGCCGGTTGAGAGAAGCTGCGATCGGCGAACCACCCTTGTCCACATTTCACGTTTTATGTTCGGAATGCTCATCTCTTTTATTATAATAACAATTTTTCTGTCATTAAACATTTTTCCACACCATAAATACCAGAAAAAAATATAGAAATTTGACCTCTGCCTAACGAATTTAAAATTAAATTCCTATGTAACACTATACCAGGCAGAACGAGTCCAGAGGCTCGCATTGCCATTATTCGTCCGAGTAATTTTTGTTCGCTAGTTTATTAAGGGAAGGTATCCACCCCGGTACAATTGCATTAAAAATTTAAGGTCGATTGCCATCTTGCAATTTTTACTCGCCGCTCGAAGAATCCACTTCCCGGAAATGTAATACTTCCGGTGATCAAGTTTTATTACAAGGTCCCCTTGAGCTGGGGGAAATTTCCGGATATAAAAATCAACCCGGAATTCGGAAACATCCAAATGTAATTTCATTTATGTCTTATTGGATTCAATCAAGAGTTTATTTAACAGATGTTTCTTTGAGTCTCATTTTTAGGTAGATTTCGAAAAAAATACTTCTTTGGACGTTATGGTTTATCGAGACTACTCGTTGCTGTTTTCGGGTTAGCGGTTACTTTCAATTGAACGTCTTTTCTGGATTAGCTTAAGACGGGAGGTAGTGGAGTGAAATTGGTAGGGTTGTGTAGTCGTGTAATGTAAGGTACAAGGAGAAAAGTATAAAAAAGTAGCAGCAGATCGCGACTCTTGTCCGGTATAGACGTCGTCGTATTCACAACAAGCCCTATCTACAGCATTGAACAAATAATCCTTCGGGAGTGTGCGATTATGAATGATGCACGTAAGATCATGATTTCGGGATTAGAAAGAATAATAAGATAAAACAAAAGGAATACAGAGATTTTCGGGATTAATTAGGTTGATTCTCATGCTGGGGATTCTTGGGATGGACGATGAATCAGGAAGAGCAGTGGCTAGAGAGACCTAACGGAGCATTCTACTGGCTCTCCTGGACCTGGATAGGGTGAATTTCTGCCGGACTGTGACCGAGTTCTGCGACTGCAACACATGAATGTGACGTCTACCCTCCCTTTTTGGGGTGTATGATTTCTACAGCTTCTCTTTGACTGTCCCATGAATTTAATCTGATAATAAGTCACACGTTAATTGTACAGGTATGGCTCTGATACGATGATACAGGAGCCAACATATTATGGTATTAAGATGTTAACTGAATGTAACAATAAAATAAAAATATATATATACATTTATAATATTGATGAATCGAAACGAGAGTAAACAACTCTAAAATTGATTCCGAAATAGGGTGTAAATAAAAATAAAATACAGGCAGAAGTATTACAGCCGTCATCGGGGTCGATCCACGACTTAGAAACGCTCTAGAAAGCACACATCTTAGTTTTCCTCTCATCTGGTCTTGCTACATGTCCCGCCCACTGCAGTTTCTTTACTTTACCTAAGGTATGCTGGAATATCAAAATGTTAGGAAAATCTAAGAATATCCAAGATTTTACAATTCCTCTATAGTCTACGAGAATTTTCTAACTCTAGCTGGTTCTGTATAAAAGTGATTGTAAAATCGTTTAAAAGAATCTTCTTTGTTAATTGAAGATAACGCCCTTCAAATGGCTCTTGGGGCTCTATCTAGTAGCCGAAGTCCCCTTTGTTCCCCAAGTACACTTACATGTTGTTGTTTCAAGCTAAACGAAGAACCGTATCAGCTTTCTTTCGAGGTAATGCTACAAAAGTTTTCGATAAAAGAATCGAATCGAGTTAAAAATGTACATTTCAATGTAGTATGTAAATTTATTACACTGCTCATACAACAATATTTAGTAGGTATTCAACTAAAGTTTGTCACGAAAACTGCGTTAAAAAATTTGTAACATTTTTATCACCTACGATAATTTCTTAATGAGACTGTGGAAGTCAACACTGTGAAATGAACACACCTTACAGATAGATACCTGGGTGTTATTTTTATTTTTTATTTCTTCTTTATATTACATATATATTCATTTTAATTTTATTTTTTGTCAAACAGCATGGCATTTTCACTGTACATGATTGCCTTTTACATTGTTAATTTTTTTTTTTATAAATAAAATATAACAAGGAGAAAAAATTAGATAAGAAGATGTTAGATGAATTACTTAGAAGGATATAAAGAATAAAATATACACAAATGTAATAAATATATATAAAGAAGAAAAACAATATTTACAAAGATATACAATTTTTACAGAGCATAACAGACCTAGTCCACAATATTTTATTTTATGGGTGGATACCTGAATATAATATAACAATGAAATTTAAAATTAGATAAGAATATGTTATTTTACTTAATATTTTAAGGTGGTCACTGGGGTCTCATCATTTTTTAAAAATATTTAATAGGTCTGTATTGTTTATGTTAATTATCCTTGGCACAACACATTCTCTCGTTCTCTCGTCATACACATTGTTCGCGATGGTTCGACCCGACGATCTGGTTGAGTACCTATGGTGAGGATAAGTATTTATATTTTCATTATTTACCAACTATTATATTATATTATCAATATTATAGCATATGTTACTTTTTTGTAAAACTAGGCTCTCATCAGTCGCAAAACATGCACGGTACCGACTTCTCTCGCGGCCGCCTTCCTTATAAGATCTCTAGCAAACGCTCCTCTGTGTAGACTTTACATTTTTTTCTCTGTATCTGTACTCAAACATTAATAAACCACGCACACACATTCACACACAAATATATTCAAAATAATATATGGGCGCGGAGTGTAATTTACCACGCATTCAATTATAAGCACTCCCTCGCTTATCCCCATAACACTTTAATTTCTTAATGTTAGTAAAAGTGTGTACAGGATACGTCATTCTAATCTGCGCGCAAAAGGTACAGACTGATGATTCATAAGTCGCTTCGCTTTAATCTCTGTCCATTATGCTCACTCGAGTCCTACCTCCGAGAGAAACCTCATCCGTGGACACGGGCGATTGTATTGAAAGCAATCTACTTTATATTTACGGAAAATTTCAAACACTTTTGAGTAAAATCCGATAGAGCACGTTAAAATTGAATGAATGAACTTATATATTATTAAGGAGAACTCATTATCATTGTGAAATTGTAGTTTTTTCAGAACATAGTTTTATGATATATAGGTATGCTTTCAAATAATTAAATAATATTTGAATGTGCAACATATTTATGTCGTTACAAAAAATTGGCGAAAATTTAGTCAGCGCACTTCCCCGGATTGGAAGGGTTCCTGATTCGTGTCCGAGTGGCAACAAAATATTTTTTTCGATAAATTGATTTTATTCATTTAATTTCTATTAATCTATATCCAATTATTTAAGATGTATTAGACAAAAAAACGAGATGTTTATAAATTTAAAAACTATACCTTTCGACGCACTTATGTGCTTTCTTTATTGGTAAAAATATACACATATAAACTAAAAAAAACAATTTTTTATATATATATTACAACTAGCATAAATTAGTGATATTATTACACAAAGTATAATAGGGCAATCATAAAAGTGATAATTTTCGATACGAAAAGACAATATACGTGTGTTTGAGTCAAATTGGCGAAAATTTCGAGTCAGCGCACTTCCCCGGATAGGAAGGGTTCCTGGTTCGAGTCAGGGAGGCAACAAAAATATATATATTTTATCTGTACACCTTTCTTATTGATACATTTATTTTGTATTCAAACTATCGTTAGCAATTTTTACTTGACGTTGGTAATTAATAAACTAAACTTAAACTTTTTTATATATTTTTTAAAATCCAACGAAAAATTTACACCAAAAAAAATAACAAAATTTACGAGGTGTGTGGTATGTACATATAAATTAGTTTTCAGTGAGACCGTCCCACATCAGGCTGTATAAGAGATAGACTAACAGGCAGTTCCGAAATATATTGTGTAGAATTATGAACGTGGTGGGATTTTATCTGTTTATTTTTTTATTGTGTATTACAACGGAAACTCTAAAAGTAAAAACAATGTTTTATTCAAATAAGGAGAAATATTATTCTCGGATTAGAATTCAAATTTTTAAAAGGCATTTCAAAGAGTAAGCATTTAAAAAAAAAAACCTGTGATATCTAAATTTGTTTTAATTATCACGGAAATATGTTCTGAAAAATCTTAACAACACAACATATCATTTCATTAAAATTAACGCAATATGGTTTTATATGGCAATTGGTTCGAGAAAATATAATATATTGAATAAATTTAAAAATTAATGAGCTATTCAATTTTTGATTGTTATTATGTTAAGAATGTATAAGTATCAAAAAAAATATATTATTTCTTTCCGATTCAAACAAAAAATTTTTTTTACAAGTAACAAGATGACAGAACAACTCTGCGCCTCAAATATATAGTTGAATTGACAAGATAACGCTTCATTATAAGCAGCTTTTGTCTATTTCCGATTTATTTTTGTTATTCAGAAGAGTTTAATAATTTTATCAGTCCATTGGGTTTTAGAGCGGCCTGTAGGCCTCTTGATTGGATGACACCATTTGACCAACGAATTTATTTAATTTTCTTAGAGTTTTCTATTACTTGTATATCTCCTTTGAAAAATACTAAACAACCAAACAACATTCTTATAAATTGAGTAGCTACTTGGTCTAGTGGTTAAGACGTCGATCTAATGATCTCATAGTGGTCGCGGATTCGAATCTCATTCCATGAGACTATCGAGTTAGTACTATTTTCATAGTACGAGCGATTATCATAATTTTAAAATAGTAAGAATATCGATGTGACATATGTATACATCTCTATTTTTTTTAAATTTTTAAATATAGACCAATAACAGTTAGCAAAATAAAAATGAAAAAAGAATAAAAACATATTTAAATTATATGTAAATTACCGCTCAAATATTCCCGCAAAAATTGAGTCGTGCAAGTAAAAAATTTCGTATTTTGAATTAAATATTTCATTTTTAGTAATTTATAAAACCGTTATATAAATACAATGATATTAATATATTTTAAATATGAATTAAATATATTGATTAGAAATATATTGATATAAAATCAATTTTATCGAAAAATATTGTTGTTGTGCCACCGGGATTCGAACATCTCTTTCCAAACCGGGGAAGGTGTCATTATCCAACTATGCTACAGCGACTATATTTTTTAGCGACATATTTTTGAACCTATATGTTACCTTTTTGATATTAATACATTTAATTGTTCCATTATTTGAAAGAGCCATCTACCTTATTTTTACAGAATCTCAAATACTTTTGAGTAATCTTATAGTAGACGCCAGAATTATCTATTCATTTTTATTGAATTTTGGACACATTGATAATTACAACTTTACAATAAGAATGTGTTCTCCTGTATTCATTTTTATTAATAAATAAAAATACGAAATTTCGTCTTCTTTTCAATTCGATCACGAGAAATGCACGAAAATATTTTATTTTTCCTCATACAGAAGTAAAAACAGTTTTTTTTTTAAATATATATATTATATATCTCTAATAAATTAATGATACGTCATGTTTAGTTTTGGTAAAGTATACAGAGTATTAATTACAAAACAATGTTAACAAACATCTGCTGTACACATACAGGATGAACATTATGTTCCAGGCCGATGTTGTTTTTGAATAACTAAAAAATGAAACAAGTATTTTAAATATATTTGTATATATCAATTATATAGTTTATTACAATTATGTATAGAATATGATATTTGCTAAGTGACCGCCTCTGGGAGCGGCACAAATGCGTGCTCTTTTAACCATATTTTTCACAACGTTCTCACACACTTCTCGTGTTATTTCGGCATATTCATTTCGAATATTGTCCAATAGTCGAATATAGGTTAGCTTAATAGCGTAGACTTTTTTATTCAAGTATCCTCACAGAAAATAGTCTTCAAGGAAGCCTTCAAATCAGGTGATTGAGGACACCAGTCGATTTCACCACTTTTTGACATTATGTAGCCGAGAAAAATTTCTCGCAAAATTACAAGCGTAGCTCTGGCTGTGTATGAGGTAGCACCATTATATTGACACTCTCATGTGTTTCAGGGCCAGTCGACCCAATTCGGTAACAAACAAGTTTTCCAACATGTGACGATAGCCATTATTATTTATATAAAATATTTTAATGACTTCAAATCAATCAATGCTTTATAAAAAATTGTAATTGACTACTCTCTATGAATATCAAATTTGAATTGATAAATATTTACCAATACAAAAATAAAATAATATTCGGTAAAATAAAATCGGCCTGGAACATAATATTCACCCTGTACTTGTTAAGAAAATTAGAGTTTTCCTAAGGCAGTTTTATACGAGTAGATTATTTAAGAAATTAAGTCCGTAACTGGAAATGTGTATGTGGGGTGCATATTCCTGGTTCTTGAGAAATATTTCGTGCTAATCCCCCGCGTCTGAACTATCACCAACTCCTGTAAATGAAAGCTCAATTAAAAAAAAATAGTTTATGCACAAATTAATTAAATAACAGAACAACATATTTACTTATTAAGTAAAATTCACCCACATGGACCAAAATATTGTTTCATGTTCAAGAAATTTCATGTTATGGGGAGGGTGGCTACATTTTACGTAGATTTACTAACGAGTAACTATGCAAAAATTAAAATTAATTACATTAAATTTAATTTAGGGTGGATTTCAGTTATATTAAGGGAGGGGTAGCCAGGAAGATGGGATTTGACGCCCATGTTTTGGGCAGGATCCTCGAAGAAGCACGCAAAAGATCAGTCAAAAGACGCGTAAATTGAGTTTTATATACAAGGTGTAACAGACTTAAATCACAATATTTATACCTGACTAATGTGCGAGTCGAAAATGTTTAAGGAATATGTGCCCAATCTCAACGATGTTAGAGATATAAGCATTTTAAAAAAAAACAGAATTGGAGTATATTTTTAATATCAAATTATATATTGAATACAACAAAATAAAGTCATCGAGTTTTTGAACATCCACACTGTAGATTAATAATTAATAAATTTTGCAAATATTTATTTCAAAGTACCTACTTTCGTAAAAATTTCAAACAATAAGATTTTCCCCAAAGGTACAGAATTTGTATATATTCTTTGACTAGTAATTCAGTCAGGTATCCACCCATTAAATATTGTGGACTAGGTCTGTAACACCATGTATATAAAAATAAATATATATATATATATATATATATATATACATTATACTACTCTGACGCAAGTATTGTGCCAGCGTACGATGATATACATTTATCTATTTATTATAAATGCAATAATATCGACGCGTTTCGCATTACTGGTCAAGGCTAAGTGTGCAACGATGATTAATAGAATTTAATCACATGAAGAAAGTATATCTACGCAAAATGGGTTTATTTTTTACACTATATTAGCATATGGCAATCAAATTTCACTTCAAAAACGATTTGTCCAAAAAAATTAATGCTCCAAACAATTCGTAATGTTTTAAAAACAATATCAAATACATTATACGTGTTTCAAAATAAACTCTTTTATAAGGAAGTAGGGGATGAAGTCCCGCCATTAGGAGTGATTGAGTAGATCAAAGGAGGCGGAAGGGATATAGAGATGGAATGTTTTGATTTCTGTGGGTCCTTTTTTGATCGGACCGTAGAAGTCAGGAAAAAAATATTGTTTGTTTTATAAAAAAATACTGTCGATATAATATTTTTTTAGATTTTAGATACTAAACATTGAATGTGTTTGTGATGTGTGATATGTAACTATTTATCAACAATCTGATATAACAGAAGGGTTAGATTGGAGTGGCAATCCGCCTACAAGTTGGATTGTCGTGTATATGGTTAGAATGAAAAACGATTACTGATATGCTGATCCTGCACGCGCCCCACAGACATGGCCATGTAGGAACTCACCTAACATCCGCGTAAGACCGAAACTAAGCCCACCAATCGGTATACCCATACATCGAGACGGACACTGCCCTAGGAGTTAGCGACCACTTCTCCGCAGGCATTCTTTACATCTCGAGCGTTCAACCACACACACGCATATAACTGTATACCGCCTATGTATAAAACATCCACTAATAAAACGCCAACTTTTGTAAGTGATCTTCCATTTCTATATCTAGTTCTAGACAAAACGCAAATACTCACATGCGCACACCATACATACTGCAATATGCACTGACACGTGTTAGACTAAAACAAAACCTTCTGATAAATCACAATCAATCATATACTACAACCACAACCCCTACACTTTCCCTTATTTCACAAAACTGTTTTTTTACTGAATTTTTTATTCAAAGCATTAATTTATATATTTTTCTTTAAAAAAATACACTTAAATATAAAAACATATCGTACTCACTGTCGATACACGGACGATTCATGGTTTTATTTATACTATGGATTCGATGTGATGTATATCGAATATATTCGATCAATTAGATTCTTTAACCGTCTCAGAAAGTAACATAAAATCCGAAGGTTTCGTCACGCGTTTCTGAGTCATTTATTTCATCCCCTGCCGTTGGCCGGCACCCTCTCTTTATGACACCCATCCGAGACATTGATGTATCGCACGGGATTCGCTGGGGCGTAGGGGTTGGAAATACCCGGACGTGCCCGGTACCCCTCAACCGCTCGCGGCCCGCTACGAAGGCTTCTAAAAGGCTTCGACAAGTCTGGGGGAGAAATCAAACCCAGGACTCGACACAAATTACGAAAAATTTTGAAAGTCTTTGGGATGATTACTGTGTGTTATAAGTTTATGAACTGGATTTGAATAACTTAAAGATATTAATTTACACGTAGAGATTTTGGTAGTACTATTTTTTTTTTTTTAATATACTGCATACATAAGTATATTTGTATATGCTTTAATATAAACAAGACTAAAATCGTTCATTTTTATTACAACTTATATTTCACATATTTGCTTAGTTTTATTTTGAATCTTTGTAGTTTCTCCTGTTTTCTTATTTTTTCTGGCATTTCAGTAAAAATCTTCATCGCACTGCAGATCATCGATTTCTGAGATTTAGTCTTCTTCCTGAATGATGTTTGTGCCCATGTTGATTTGCATCAATTTTTCTTAAAATCATATATTTTTTGCTTACAAGTCTATTATATTCATCATGGTCACCTTATTATGGCAAAAAGATACATCGTTAAAGTCGTTTTATTTTTTAACCAGAACATTGTATTTCATCACGATATAGTATGACAAAAGTCCCGCCCGGATGAAACTGATGACGTCTCACTATATATTAGTTGTATATATTTTGTATTCGTTTATTTGTAAGGAAGCGTAGTTGGTATATCTTGTTTATGACCTTCTGGGACGAGCCTCAACCCTCCGAACATCCAGTAACTTGACCACGTAAAGCACGTCATACGGGATTATTTAAAATGATGGACTCAATTTCGTCACTTTATATTTCAAATTGCGAACAAGTGACAAATATGAAGTAAATTACGTTTGATAATACTCACAATAAATTTTACTAATACAGTTTAGAAATATTCAATGTGACCACTTTTAGCTGCACGGCAAACATCCCTTTCCACATCCAATGAAGCATGTCTTGTGATGTTACTGAGTTCACTACAGCTGTGGTACGGTAGAGATCGCAAATAAACTGCTTATTTTACGAACCTCCACAAAAAAAGTCACAGGGTGTGAGATCAGGAAATCTCGGTGGCCAAAACTGAAGAGCCAGCTTTTCATTCACAATGAACTTATCCATCGTTAAGGTAGAGATTCATTCAGAAAACCTCCAATAGCACAGTGCCGGAAGATGCCAGTTTTACAGTATGCCGGCACAAAACACGTTAACCTTTGGTTAGTCTATATAGATCATTAACATGCAACGAATGCATGAAATTGAGTCCATCATTTTGAATAACTGCTAGGTTATTCAAAATATATCTTGAATCTGACTCAAAGTGTTCATAACATGAATCTTATCGTCCAGGGTTGAGATGCATTTTTAACATATTTGGTTCGAAACGTTTTAATATGCATGTCACTATTCGCAAAGGTCAAGAAAGGTAGGCGTAATGAAATAAAAGATATTTAATTATAGATAAACGATAACCATTTATTAACCTTTACTGCCCGGTGGATCAAAACAAAACACGTCCGATAGTGGTGGGTCATTTTAAACCCACCCCAAGATTTCAGTTTTTCAACCGATTTGTGACAGATTTTTTATAGATATTTCATTTTATATATGATTTAATAAAATTGCATAATGTGCCGTAATCTTCCGTAAACGTTACGTAAAAATATATGTTAAAAATTAAAAAATATTACGAGTAATTTACCTATTCTCGCGCATCAACAGATGCCCTTCACGGGAAAAATATTATATAAACATGTACTGAGCATGTGATCTTCTCGTCGACTGGCGATTGTACTACCTACTGGTGTATAAAAATGGTTATAAACAATAAAAAAATATTTTTTTAAACATAAACCGAATGAAAATTATTTTTAAAAATATTTATAGATGTGAAATAAATATATTAAAACATTGCATCCTTTTTTATAAAACGCAAACAATATAATTAGAAATGCAAATGTAATTGATATAATTTTTTTAAATAAATAAAACAATAGATATAATATTGATTGTGTAATATGAATTACGGTCAGTAAGCTGTTTGTTATTGTCAGAATGTAATTGTTAAAAATATAAATAACAATTGCTACATGGCCGGCCCGCTTCTAAACTGTGTCGGAACCGCCTTTTGTTATTTATATATTGTTCAACCATAATACATTTATATTTATAATTCAATAGCAACAATAATATTGAAAACCCGACGCAACGGTCACCAGGTAGGGTCATAAAACTTACAGATAGGCGCAACGCCTCTTCAAATAGTTATATTACTGGTATTTTCTAAGAACCTTCAGACAAAAATAAGTCAAAACAGGTAGAATGAGGCAGTAAAAATATGCTCAAAGTATTGATAGTAAATGTTTCTGCATGAGCAGTGAGATCAATTCCGTAAAAGCGACAGTCTTAGGTCATTTTTGAGCGTTTTTTCACATTTTTATAAATAACTCATTTGAATTTTGTTCAGTAATATTTATTTGTACCTCAAATTATTTGTAAATATTTAATAAAAGACTAGCTAGAAGGAAAACAGTATTAAACGAACGTTTTTCGCGTAATTCATATTTTTACAAACACTCAGGTCAGATCTGACCCACCACCATAGAGCATGGGTTAATGAAAAGGTAACGACAATTATGAATGCAACTTTTAAGAGTTACCAATGGTTACAGTAGGAAATGAGCTTTCGCAGTCCGCCATTTTATAATTACCAACTGGATGCACGCGGATATAAAATGCATACACTGAGCAAATACCCGTCGCGTGATGCGAGTGGAAGTTTCCATCAAGCGACCATGTTAGAATTTGTACAATGCTTATTTAGTCTAACGGCATGATATTCACCTTGTGACCCTTTCTCAACCCTTTCTCACCTTTAACCCTTTCTCCGGGAAATCACCAAGTCGTTTGACTTGTTAATATAAAATCATTGTACCATCTCCGTGCATAGTTTAGATCCGAGAAATGAAATTGTTATGTAGAGGTGTGTAAATTGCGGTGTATTGTTATGTAGAGGTAAATAAAACGAGGGTTGCTTCGATAGTCGTATATTTTACAAGCACGTGTTATATATACCAAGGTTGCAAAGCGAGTCGGAGCGGAGGAGTTGGATCTGTACTGGCCGTGACTCCTATTGATAGGAGCCTGGCTCTCGGATTCAGATATCGCGATGATTATGGTGGATTTTAACCTTTACTATACCGTGATATAAAATACTCGTATTCAGCCATGCAATCAACTCATGTTACCGTAAGAAATTAGAGTTCTATTAGATTTGAAGTGCGTAAAGATGCTTTTGAAAAAATGGTTAATGCCACAAATTTACTACAAATAGTAAGCATTAAATATAAAATATATATATATATATACTATTACAATTGAGAGCATCAAGTCTTGTTTAGGAGATTCATTTTTCAAAACCTTCATTTTTATCGAATTAATTTAATTAGTGAGAAAAAGATGCCATTATATTCGTATATTTGTTATTGTTTTCACTGAAATTAATGTGTGATTTCTTTCTGTCTTGACGCAAATGGTATTTTTATCGATAATAATAATAAAAACTTATTAATTTTACAACGGATCAACTTGAAATCTAATTATTTTTTTAGGATTCGCCTTACATACTTGATTTTTCACTAGTCATTTCTAAGCGTAAATATTTTCCTTCAATTTAACTAAAATATGAATTGCATGTTGCGTGTATTTACCGAAATATTACAGGTTTAATTAGAGTGGTAGGCCTGTGTTACTGCATGGTTTGGGAAGGGTTAATCGCTTCTAAGATGGCTTTATTAGGCAACAATTAGAAAATAAAATATCATTAATATTTTATACAGGTATAAATAATAGAGGCGGAGGAGATTAAATAATTTAGAAAAGTAAGAAACTAAAAAATTCAGAATATTATTAATAACCAATTATATTTCCTTCAATCCCATCACAACTGAGGTCACACACTCATCAATCGCTCAACAAGTTATTTGTTTTATTCTATGGATCAGTTAATGTGTGTCCGTCCTTGTAAAGGTATAGTAGTATCGAAACCGAGCGACGTTACATAAATAAAAATGGTTATTCTTTAATTACCAATTACTTACGTCTAACTACAAAGTTAACGTTAAAAAATAGCATTTTTAAATTTAAAAAATATGAATAAAAAAAAAACTTTTTTTATTCCACTGTTGATTAATAAATTAACATATTTCAAGACCAATAGCCTCTTCTTCAAGATTTAATGTATACTAAAATTAAAAATATAAGCATAAACAAAAACTATAATGTGGTGGGTAACTAATTCGCAACTAATATGATAACAAATTAAAAATGTGACTATTTGCAAAAAGAATTTGGTTATTTATAATATTATATTTGCTATTACCACTTTTTCATATTTCTAAAATTTCTAAATCCTTATTACTGTCAAAAGAAGGTTTTTTTTTTATTATTAACGAATTAAGAATAGTTGTTGATATTTTAACAGTTGGAGTGTAAATTTGCAAATTGTATATATATAAAAATAATTGCAAACATCATGTATCCTGAATAAGGGATTGGTTTTGAATTGGTTTTTGATTAGTTGATTTATCAATAAACAGTGGTATGAATTAATTTTTTTCGTATTGTTAATATAATATGTTGCCACAAAGTAACTTTGCAATTATTGATAAGTAAAAAAATATTTGACTAAGTTGACTCACTTTATGTGTTAAAATTAGTATAGGGTATGGTTTAACATTTAACAACTTTCGTTTACTTGAAGCCGAATATCATAATGAAATATATACATTTATTACACCCACCCTGTTGAATAAACTCACAAAAAGTTCTTTTTTTATCTTCAAAACGGCTACTTATGTCATAAAGAAAGGAATTTCAACAGTAGACTCAAGACTATCGCAAACATTTCTCGTGTACGTACTACGTCTTATAATAATTCTGCTTCTAATAAAATTCTACTATAGAGAAAGTAACGGATCTCACGAACATACTACATACTAGTTAAAAAAAGTTTAATATTATTTATAGAACATAATTTTATAAGTAACCACTTGTAATATATAATATTATATATTATGTGCCTAATTTTATAGACGATTGTTTATTAAATATTTTAATTATCACAACTAAATTTTATACTACACAACTAATTTCGAGAGATACAGACCCTCTCATCATTAAGTGATAACTAAACTAAATACAGTTGTTGAATGTCACTACACTACCTTCCCCAGAGTAAATTATTTAACTTTATTATGCGGGAGCCTTAAAAAAAAATATATTAATTTGACGAGGTTCAAATGAATTATTGATGAAAATGTGAAAAAACGTTCAAAAATCAGTCGCTTTTACGAGATTGAATCTCAACGCTTACACTGAAATATATATTATCAACATTTTGAGCGGGTAGACAAAGTATTTGACTTATTTTCGTCTAGTGGCTCCTAGACAATATCAATAATATAACTATTTGAGGGGCATTGCGCCTACCTGTAAGTTTTATTGACACTACCTGTTCGCATTACATGCTCGGTGGATGTTTGTATTTTGGCTGTGTAGGCCGTCTGTTGATGCGTGAGAATACGCGTATTATTCGTAATATTTTTTAATTTTTAACTTTAATTTATTAGCAGAAACATTACGGCATATCATGTCGTTTCATTAAATCGTATTTAAAATGAAATATCTATAAAAAATCTCCCACAAAATGGTTGAAAAATCAAAAATTTGAGTTGGATTTAAAATGACCCACCACCGCCGGACTATTTTGTTTTAACCCACCGGGCAGTAAGTGTTAATGCACCTTTCCCGGATTGGAAAGGGATTCGGGTTCGAATCCTGGTAGCAACAACAATATTTTTCGATAAAATTGATTAATACATTTAATTAGTATTTAAATTTATTGCTCAGGAATTCGAATCTGGAAATATTATCGTATTCTTTAGCACCTAGTGTACTATCAATATAAGTGATAGCCAGAGCTGTTTTTAGTTAGACTGTGTTTGACTTACGAGAGAGTACTGGAGGTCTGCTTATTCCCAATACATCTCCGTGACTAAAACTTAGTAAACATAATTACTGTTAACCGCCAAGTCTTCATATTCAAAATCTTCCTTGCTAGGAGAGGAGGGGTTTCGGTCGTTAATAGGAATATGGATAGTAAAGGCGAAGTGTTAGGGAATATTAATTCTTCAGTATTTCAACGGTTTCTAAATAGTTAATTATTAATCCTTTATAATGAACAATCTAGCTCCATTTCCCTGATATACTACAATAATGTATTTAGTTTGGTTATCACCTGATGATGAGAAGGATTGCACCTCTCGAAACTAATATAAACAATAACTCAACGAGTTTTGTGTAGTACAAAGTTTAGTTATGAAAATTAAAATAATCAAGTTACATCGCAAAGTAACCCTCATGTCAATTAATGACTTATTAATTATTAGTACTCTAATCCCAAAAATTCTAAATGTTATACTCAATAAACATCGTGCTTTAGCAGCTCTGACCCTAATGACACGTGTCCATGGAATGAGATAAACCTTAGAGATTTAGTTGATATAAATCTCAGTACCATGTAGGTATACGCATTATGATTATAGCCTTATCATGGTCTTTACATTCCGTCCTAAAGTATTAATTCTTTATTCTTATTATAAACGGAACTCCTAAATGATCTCATTACCACTGAAATCAGTCTACTTTCGTTCCTCTTCTGTCTTCGAAGTCAAAGTATATTTGAAGTCGAAGTCAAAGTATATAAATCAACAAAGTCATTCAGTGATACGATATCAAATCACTTTATTTAATTATTGTTTCAAATATTTGTTATTGCAATAACCAACGGAGCAGCAAGACACAATCCTGGGTACTTACGTTCAGACAAACAAAATGCATAATATCACGATGGAGAAATAGCCTGCAGTATTGTTCTTCACTTGATACAAATCACTTCTTCAGCAGTAATATTATTGTTCATTAGTATTCTTGATTCATGCAAAGCCAACTGGCTTTTCTCCAATTTTCACCATTAAAAAGCTGGCCTTAAATCGCAGTTCTAATAATAGACACTTTTTAAAATTCTTCACATTAGGTCTATTGCTTCATCATCACCGCCGATGACCCTGAATGCAACCTGCTTATACCATTACATAAAAGAGAGCTCCTAAAATCGGAACCTTACAAACTCAGTACCGATGTCGGATGCCAATACTAATTCGCTCGCAACCGTCTAGAAGCTGCCATCCAGATAACATCTCTAGTAGAGTATTCTTTGTTCGACTTAATCATTTTTCTAAATTTGTATGAATTATACCATAAATAAAACCCAAAAAAAATACTGTAGCTATATTGTAGCTGTAAAGCTTCTTAATGTTTAATTCCTCTACGATCAACGCATTTGTTTTGCGGATTTCAAGAACGTCTATCTTATTGCGTTCCTTTTTTATCAAAATATATTGCGATACTTGAATTTGCTCGCCGAAATCTGGGTAACCTGTTTTACTAACATTTGGTTGGCTGTCTAAAAGAACGAATCAGAGACGAAAATCTGACTATGATGGAGCAAGACGTCACTTTGAGAGGGAGGATGCTCGGAGAGGGAGTAGCGGATCGGTGGAGCTACTCCCCGGAAAAGAATGGGAGCGGTGTGAAAACAGAAGCTGGAGTTCCCGCGGTGGATTCAGAATTTAGAAATACCCGCGATGCATCTGCAGTTTTAGAGGAAACTCCACTGCAATCAGAGAAGAGTCCACAAGCGCTTGCTTGATAGCAGACGAATGGGCTTGACGGACTCCACGGTGACGAGATGGCATCAAGGTAACTTCCTGGAGAAGAAGACTCTGGTACAGGAGCGTGGCGGCCTAGACCGTATTGATGTCAAGTATTTTATTTATACATAGAAGTAGTAAACACAATGAAAGCGAAACAATCATTTAACCAGTTAAATGTTTTCTTAGAAAACACAGTACACTTTAAACAGTGAGGACAATTTAAAAAGGACTATAATGTACTTTCTCTTATAATGCAGAAAAAAGTGAGAGAGAAAGTTGAAAATAAAAATATAAACAGAGAAGAGATAAAAACTATATAGAAGAAAATAAGAGAATATTCTAGGGGAAAGGGTGAGGAAAAAGGAAATGGGATAGAGAATAAAATCTGTGTGATAAAAATATAATGAAGGCCAATAAAGTTTATGTATTTAATTTAGATTTAATTGAGGTAACTGGAGTATTGAAAATATGTTCGCATGTATTGTTGCCTAGTAAATGAAAAAAGTAACATATGAGAATTTCGACCACTGATTTATATTTAACTAACTCACTAACCGACGTTAATCGGGAATCAGATTTAGATACGTCGAAAGGCATCGAAAGGACCCCAATCTTTCCCGAAACCTTTATATAAGTTACTACTCTTAACAAAAGCAAGAAAAATTTAACTGCCAAGAATATATACGCTTTTTTTTAAGGAAAACACATCATTATTGTGAAGTTTAAATTTTTCAAAACATATTTCTATGATATTTGTAACACAAATTAAATGTATCAATTAGAAATTTATTTAGATAAAATCAATTTATCGATAAAATATTTTTGTTACCTATTGGATTTTACTCAAAGGTGTTTTGAAAATCCATACATATGAAGTAGGTTGCTTTCAAATAATAGAATGGCAAATGTATTAATTTGAAAGTGTAACATATGAGATAGAAAAATTATCGTTATCTTACTATAGTGTTGTGGTGTAATAGATCAGCGCACTTCCCCGGATAGGAAGGATTCCTGATTCGTTTCCGAATGGCAACAAAATATTTTTTTCGATAAATTGGTAAAATGTATTAGACAAAAAAACGAGATGTTTATGAATTTAAAAACTATGCCTTTCGACGCCCCTATGTGCTTTCTTTATTGGTAATAATATATACATACAAACTAAAAAAAAAAAAATTAATACATTTATTGTCACTAGCATAAAAATGATAATTTGCGATACGAAGGAACAATACACCTATATTTGAGTCACGCTGTCCTCTATCTAATTTCAGTCTACCGGTCTTCCCAGTATTTCCCATCGCGAGACCCACACCATAATGAAACTGCGGAAAAGTCAGATATAATTAAAAATAGGGGTTTTTAGAGGGAAGTGGTAGCGGAGTGTGTTTGCCAGACCCTAACAATATCAGTTAAATTTGGTCCAGGCAAGTGGAAGGTGAGGTATCCGAAGAAGAATAAATAAAATTTTGATGGCATTCAGTGTAATACACGCTTATATAGGGGGGAGGATGTTTGTTTTTTGCTTAGGATTCTATTATAATAAATGTCTGCGAAATTTGAAACAGATGACGTTCAACATAATATATATATATATATATATATATATATATATATATATATATATATATATATTTACGTCATTGGCAGGACATTGTGGTGGCGGAAAAAAAGGGTAGGATGGTCTCTAGGTTTTTTAAAGAGTCTTAAAATGTAACAATGCAAAATTTAGTTAAAAAGTATATTAACAAACATACATTTTTAATCTATTTAAAAAAAAAACAACAATTATTTAAAAAATAAATTTAGTACCTAACTCAAATTGTTACTTAATACAAATTTACTCGAATGATTTTTAGGAATAAATTTTAGAATGAAACTCGTAGTTAAATTTAGTTGGTTGTTTAGATATGTTTTTAGTTAGTAATGACATCCTGAAGAAGAAAATGGTGTTTTTCGAAACCGGTAGATGTATTTAAACTCAATCAAGTGGTCAATAAAACAACGTTAACAAATAAAAATATGAATTTTAACCACAAAGATAAATTTGCTAATTTAAAAAGTACATACATTTAGTTTTAAATATACAGATATATTATAAATAGTCTAATAAAAATAATGTTTCGTCTTCCAACACTTATTCTCATGAACGATGATGAGATATTGGAAAGTGTATTATCGCAAGACTGTTTGAAAAAACTTACGCTGAGCACATGTAAAAGAGTATTTTGCGAAGTTTTCTATCTCCATATTGTGGATATTCATGATGTGATATTAAATTATATTAGCTACTTCACAGTTATTCTGACAAGTCAGAACGACTGCCATAAACGTGTAATATTCAACAGCAAAAAATATACAGCGTCTTGCATCATCCGCTGAATATATGATATTGAAACCATACAATTTTTATTCATTTTATTATTCGTACTGGAAATTTTTGCGAGTAATGCCATGTATTTGCGTAACTGAATTTCGCGATGGGTTCAGGAATGTATTTTTTAAAAATGTTTATTTAAAATGAGCAGGAGATGAGGGCTAACGGGCATATTTTGATAATTCAGAAATTGTATAAATAAAATAAAATTATGCACATACATCGAAGACGGTTATAACTCGTGACGAGCTCAAAATCACGAACCGTGAGACAATCACTGATATCTTTGAGTCACACTCACTATCAGTGATTGTATATCTGGGAATATCGTGTTTCGTAATTAATTTTTTATTAGGAGAACACGTTCTTATTGTGAAGTTGTAATTATTCAGAACACAGGTCTATTCCCGGTTAGAAAAGAGATCCAGGTTCGAATCCCGGTAGCGTAACAATAATATTTTTCGATAAAATTGATTTTTTATGTATATTTTTTTAATTAATATATTAAATTTATATTTAGAGTATCACAAACCTACGTTCTGAATAATTACAACTTCACAATAATAATGTGTTCTCCTCATAATAAAGTTGTATCAATATGCCTAAAATTTAATAACAATGAATTGGTAATTCAGACGTCTGCTATCAGATTACTCAAAAGTATTTGAGATTCTGTAAAAATAAGACAGATGGCTCTTTCAAATAATGCAACTATTAAATGTATTAATATCAAAAAGGTAACGTATAGGTTCGAAAATATGTCGCTAAAAATATTGTCGCTGTAGCATAGTTGGATAATGCACCTTCCCCGGTTAGGAAAGAGATACAGGTTCGAATCTTGGTGGCGTAGCAACAATATTGTTCAATAGAATTGATTTTATAGGTATATCTTTCTAATTAATATATTAATTATAAAGATATACATTACTGATGTATGAGTTTTGTAAAAAAATGTTTATATTGATGCAAGCTGTAAAATAGAATTATTTTTTCAATAAACGCCGATTTACTGACACGGAATTGGAAATATCTTCCCTTGGATTAGCTAAAACATGAATTTTATATTACCCGCACTTACGGAAATATTACAGGTTTTATTGGCTCGGATGTTTTATATAAGGGTGCACAGTTAGGGAAGGGTTAAATAAATTACTTACAAAATTACTACTGCCTATAAACAAAACAATAACGCTACAAACTTGTGCACCGACACATATTACAGATAAGAAGTGGGTATATAATAGAAAAACATTGTTTTAAAAAAAGTTATGTATATATTATAATAAAAAAGGGTAATAAATTATGGGAATAATAAAATATAATTCAACCAAACTCAAGACTTTCCCGTTTCAAAAGTATGAAACCAATACGAAAAGTTTTACAATGGAATAAAATTATTTTCATTTATTTCGCTCGCTTACATTATTTGATATTTATGATTTCATTCCGCGCACAACTTACCCCAGCTTATCTTAATGCCTTGTTAACATAACACATTAATGCTAAATAATATAATATAGGGCCCAGGCCACGATCGGTTCTTAAAGTTTCGCTAATTCCCCAATTGACCTTTATTTTTTCTAACCTCTCCACCCGAAAAACCTCTCGTTTCTACCCTTAGAATATTAATAAGTCTGCAAAGCGGTTTGCCTTGGGGTTTAATATAAGGCTTCGCAGGAGATATAAGCCACGACGGAATGTAATATATATATTTTTTTTGTTTAACAACGGTATTCTCGTGTCGGTTTTTGAAAAACAACTTTTTCATCCCTGAAGAAAATGAGGAAATTTTGAAATCGTCCTTCCGAAGTCTCGGGCTGGTATCTTACGTAATTTTAGAAAAATATAAGAAGTTGTCGAGGAAAAATTTTACTAAATTATATTTCTGGAAGTTTTGTGTTTAAAATCTTGGAGTTGGCCTAGCAGTATCTTATAAATGTGTTATTTGAAGTTTATTTTCGTTTACAATTCCGGAAACATTAGCCATTGCATCACAGTGGCCAACATAGTTCTATTGTCTTATTTATTTATTTTTAATGTACACATTAGTAAGAGATCCTTAATGACTTCTATAGATTGTCTTTGATTATGCAAGTTGAATGTTACCCGTGAAATTCTTCATTCCAGTACTTTCGTCACGATGTCGCATTCGGCGGACGGTGAAGAGTGCAATTTCAAGTCTCAAAAGTCAACACGCGAGTGGTTCCGCCGAGATAGACTACTACAGTGCTTTAACGTTATGCAGACCGCAAAACAATATTCAGCCGCAAAGCCAGATACTTTCGGTCCTTTTACTTTTTTAAATCCAAATAAACAATAACTATAATTGATACAGTCTACCACGTGATCTATTTCCCACCAGTCCTAGTATGACATTAAGGAACAGTAAGAGAAGTGACCCATTTTATTTTCAAATAATAACTGGTTATCAGATGAAATATACCTCTCACTGACATTAAAGTAAAATATAAAAAATAATAATTAAAAATAAAAGATTTGTTACAATTTACATATACATTGTGATTATGAATGATGCACGTGAGATCATGATTGCGAAGGTAGAAGGAATAGCTCATCGGATCCCCCAAAATGATGATCTATCAAGAAATTAAAGGAATCTCAGACATTTATGGGCATTCATTAGGGTGTGGGTCTCCCGCTGGAGGTTGCTGGGATGGACTATGCTGGGAAGAGCAGTGGGTAAAAAAACCTAACTGAGTGTTCTACTAGCTCTCTCTCACATCTCTTGTGACCTGGACAAGATGAATTTGTGACCGAGTTCTGTAACACATTAATGTGACGTCTACTCTACCCTTTTGGTTTCTATTTGCATGATTTTTATACCTTATATAAGGAATCTCACTTCAAATTTTACAGGTATGGCATTGATACGATGATACCGGAGCCAATCTATGATAATATTAAGATGTTAATAATAAATAAATACTAAATTACATAACAACAGTAGAAAGTAAACAAAATTTAAAAAACTGCCCCATAAGTACAGAAGAACGTAGGTTCCAAAATTAACGAAGTCTAAACTAATGTGATGCGTGCGACACTACTCGGTATTCCAAAGTGAATTTGCTTTACGGTCAGCATTAGTGGTGAGAAAAATGCCATTCTTGATTCACTGGTGTGATTGTGATTGCTGTTCAATAATATCAGTGATTGAAAACTGTGACTGTGATCACAGTTTCATTACTAATTTGATATCACAAACACGAAATAAATAAGTAAATACATTGTTTTGAGCGTAATTACTTATATAAAAAACATATTCTAGCGTATATAATTAAATATCATCACAAAAATAATGAAAATACTTTAAATAATGTGAGTTTATTTTTCGAGTCAAGTTCACAATATTCTCAGGTCAAATGCATATAACGTTTTTGGCAGATGGCGCTCAGCTACTAGATGGCGCTCATCATGAATTATAACTTCCTTTATGAATATTTTCGTTTCATATGCACATGGGCCGAATGCGCCGGTTCACAACAAAATATAAAAAAAATAATCACGGATCACTATATTTCCAGATATTCAATCACTGATAGTGAGTGTGACTCAAAGATATCGGTGATTGACTAACGGTTCGTAATTTTGAGTTCATCACTAATAAGCATGTATTAAATAATTTATATTATTGTGATATTCTTTTTCTTGTGTCCTATCCGTTCAACGGACGTTGGGTATCGTGTTGACTATAATTACTTTGTTTGTAAAGCTCTACAGTAGACTGGCCAAACCATTGCCTCGGGTAATTCAGTTATGATGATATGATGTATTTTCTACCTTTTGCCCAAATACGATCTGTGATGTACTGTTCTTGTGGGTTAAATCTGCCGGCAGTAATGCGTGGAGGGTGTCTCCTACATGTTTTTCTTTTGTACCATCTCGTTTCCGGGAAGAGAGTGCCTTTTTACTTTCCCTCCGCTCCCCGGCCTTAATAATTGTATTATTTTATATTATGTTTAATGTAATGTATTGTAAATATTAATTAATAATAAAATGTGCCAAGCGGAGACAATGAGGGCAAATTTTGTTTGGCAGCTGTGCGGTATCGCCCTGTCATATATGCGGAGCGCTATCGAACAAATGCCAACCAGGCCGCGAATGAGTGGCAGTATAGAGCTTATTGTATCGGTCCTGGATAAGCGGTGAATCCGCCCTCGGTTATGATATTTAGGGTCATAGGTGTAATGAGGGATGATTTGGTTGGCGACCGTGCATAGTTGCTTGGATGCATATGGGCCGAACTGCTAAAAAGTAAGTACCTGAAAAATTATAGTTTAGCATTGTACTTTCATTTTCAGTGCCGATAAATCAGCGTTTATTTTTAAAACAACATTCATATAAATCAATATAATAATCCTTAAAGTAACCAATACACCTGAAAGTATTAATACTGCATTCCATTTACATGCAAGCCTGTTGGCCCCTGCCTACCTTGCTAGCTACATATAAAATACCTGTTCTGAGGTAGCTAGCTATTAGGTTCCATTAGCTAAACTATAGTTGTAAGTAATGTAACAAATTAAATTAAATGGTAAAAAATAGAAAAATCAAAAAGGAGACAAGCAGATAATAAGTAATATGAACAAAGTAAAACTTTTGACACAGACAAAAGACATGTAAGAAGTAAAATAAAAGAAACAAGTAGGGATATAAGGACAAAAAAGAATTACTTAAAATGATCATTTAATGAACTCTTCCAGCTGACTTCTTCCAATTTTGAAAAACCATTTCTTTATAAGCACGCAGAATTGAGGATACGATATCATTACCGTCTCTTGCGGTAGCTTAGTGTATATTCGCGATCCTATAAAACATGCATGTCTTTGAGCAAATGAGGTTTTCATTAACGGTACAGCTAGTTTTACACTACACTTAGAATGTGTGATAAGGCGCAGGGTTATTTTTTCATGTATGTCTTTAAGCAGAGTCTTTATGAATAATTGCCTGATATTTAGCACAATTATCTGAAACAATTCACCAATGAAACATACTCACATTTTAACTATCTAAGTAGAATATATTTTTTGTATTTACTTATTATGAGTAAACGAGACAAACGACTTCTGCTTTCACTAAATGGATAAAGGTTCTGTTAGTATTTTGACAACTGTGTTATGCGGTGCACGATATATTAACGTGTAATAGTGGCTCTGATTCGTGCTGAAAGAGTTTATTAAGAATTATTCTAATTACGCCTTTTTCCATTTTAATCAGTGGGTCGAGTGTTGCGATAGCGGCTCCACCCCAGCCCACTTTACCATATCCTATGTTGCTCTGACAGAGTGCGAAATATATATTACGCATTTGTTTTATGTTCAGCACGTTACTTAAAATCTCGAAGCAGTACATAAGTTTCTTAAGCTTAACCAGTTAACATGTCGATATGAACTTTTCATCTAAGTTTATCATCAATGGTAATCCCTAGATACAAAATAGTTTTAGCGTGTCCTAAAGAGTCACATTTTTCATCACACATTTTACTCATATAACATACGTGTATGAGTGTACTAGGATAAAAATATGGTTGACCTGCTTTATTTATTTTGTTTTAACTATATTTAGAGTGAGTAGGTTACTGCCTAGTCATAATTTAATTGTTCTCTTTTTTTTTCAACTTTTCCATAGATTTTTTCCCATGTGGATTATTGGTTTTTGTTGGTAGATAGGTAGATATATATATTTAAAGAAATATACGTACAAACGTACACTTGAAAGAACATAATTTAATTTTGAAACTTATAAATTTCTAGTGATTAAGATTATGAAAGAATCACTCAAGTGACTTGGTCATATGGAACATATGAATAAGGAGAGAATGGTAAGAAATATATATGACGCAAGTGTTGATGCCACAAGAAATATAGGACGTCCGCAGAAGACTTGGCATGACCAGGAAAACTAGATACTGGAAGATGGTTCTGTCAGAAGCCTCAATAATCAACGAGCTAGCCTCAATAATAGGTCATCATATCCCCCGGAACGATGACCTATTAAGAAATGAAAGGAATCTCAGACATTTCAGGGTATTTATTAGGGTGTGGGTTTCTCACTGGGGGTTGCTGGGATGGGCGATGCCGGGAAGAGCAGTGGCTAGAGCACGGAGCATTCTACTGACTCACCCTCGCACCTCTTGCGACCTGGACAGAGTGAATTTTTGCTGGACTTTGACCGAGTTCTGCGACTGCAACACATAAATGTGACGTCTACCCTCCCCTTTCGAAGATGTATAATTTCTATAGCTTCTTTCTGGCTGCCTTCTGAATTTAATGTGATAACGAGTCTCACATCAAATTGTACAGGTATGGCTCTAGTACGATGATACCGGAGCCAACCTATGATGATATTGTGATAATAATGTTAATAATGAATGAATGTAATAAAATAAAAAAATATGTAATTATGACGAATCGAAACGAGGGTAAACAACCCTCAAAACGATTCAGGACAGGGTATAAATAAAATCGACTAGCTAGTATGACAAGATTTATGAATGTGAATAAGACGAGAATTGTATGTCAGAACAAAAGAGTGTGGCACTCTATCTTCTCTGCTTATCTTAGCAGCGAAACGTCATGACAGTAAGTTACTCTAAAATGTGTCAAAACATAAGTTTGACGTACACGAATATTGAAAAATAATCACCATGGTGATTTTTTTTAATGAGTTGGCGGTTGGAGAGGGGGACGCCACACATAGAAAAACATTTTTGGAAAGTTTAGACCTTCCCATTTATACGAACCTTACTCATGGGTAGTTACTGATATTTGAGTTCACCCCTACTGAATACATATTCTGCGATATTTAATACAGGAACTTTTTTTTTAATTTGTATTTATGAAACAAAGACGAAATAACATTGATAGTCAGGTATCACATCAGGAACGTCAACATAGTCAAAAATATTAATATATAATAATTATTCGACAATTATTTGACAAAATTACTTTTCGAAAATTTCCAAGTACCATAATTTCGTGATCTACTTAAAAGAAATTCTATTATTCAAATATTAAAAGAAAAAGAAAATAATAATTTTATATCTGAAAACCGAACTAGGTTTAAATTTAAGAAACGAATTCCGATCTACAAGATTTAGATTCCAAATTGATATTCCAAAACTAAAATATACCGCAACCCAAAATCACTATATTTACGAAGACATCAAAATTTTTAGCAATCTCCCCATCACAATTAGAAAAATTACAGACTACTGCATATTTGTATCTGAAGTAAAAAAAATATATATATGTACACAGACTAACTGAAACATAAACGCTCGTATACACTTCTTCTCTATATACGAGTCTTACTCTCATAGAAAATAAATAAATGTTAAAAGAAATATATATATATATATATATATATATATGAGCCAGAAGGATACGGAAAATAGAGAGACTGCGACAAAAGTTGAAAATAATAGATAGATAAATATGAAAAGTTTTATGGTCGACATATCTGAGTACATACTTTATTTTTAACATTGTTCATAATTGATATCTATTCTATACGTATGTTAATTATACTGCTTTTTCTTAGTAATGGGCTCAAAATCACGAATCGTGAGTCAATCACTGATACTTTGAGTCACATTCACTATCAGTGATTGAATATCTGGGAATATCATGATTCGTGACTTTTTTTTAATTTTTATTTATATTTTGTTGTGAATGATTCAGCGCATGTATATATGAAACGAAAATATTCATAAAGGAATGACGTTATAATTCGTAATTAGCGCCATCTAGTAAATTCTGACAAAAACGTTTTTCGCATTTATTAATTTTTTTTGGAGAAAAAGAAGGCTGTTTAAATTACGCATAAAATGTTTAGAGAAAAAACCTTTTTTTATTATTTGAATGTACAGACACTGATTTGTTACTGTGCTGTATGATGGCTTGGACGTATATCGTATTTATAATAATATGCAATAGAGACAGCACAACACCATTACATACATTTTGGATATTACATCGTCCATCTTTTAGAGAGGCGTATCTCCAATTTGTTTATTTTATATCAGACGATATATTAACACGCTGTGTGGAATTTTTCACTATTGAAAAAGGATTTAAAAAATAATCTTACCGATTCTAACGAAATTTTTTTAATCTAAATACAGTGTGAGGTGTATTTATTCGCTAAATACTCCTTATTACTATCATTTATAAGAGTGACATATTGAAATAGTCGATACGTAAACATAAATGAGTCGATACGTAAACAAAATTGAGATACGCCTATTTGAATGGATTTTATTGAAATATATTTAAGCAATGTAACCTCAGTTGTATCTCGATTTTAACAAAAAACAAAAAATATAATAAATTAGGTATTGCGTTATAGTTTTCGTTACAATTTTTAATATATAACTAAAAACCACCCCTACGGAGCGTCTAGAGCGGAGGCTTCGCTCTCTGCATGCCCGTCACACCTCGTCGTAAATTCTCGTTAATTCAATTTTCTTCCCCCTACCCCTACGGGACTATTATTTTATGAAGCCGACCAGATATGAACCATCCCCGGCAGCCACGACGCGTAGTTTGTTATGAAGACAACTACAAATGCAATTTATGGTGGTCGTCCGCCGCCAGACCGTCATTCGAAACGTTGTTTACATTGTGTCGTATATTGTTTGGCAAAACGTTACGATATTTTTTTATACTTTCAAAATTAGGAATATTAACTTGGTGGTTAAAATTCATATTTTTTATTTATCTTAGTTTTATTAACCACAATTGAGTTTAAAAAAACATCTACCGGTTTCGGAAAACACCTTTTCCTTCTTCAGGATGTCATAACTAACTACGAGTCTACTACTAAATTTAACTACGAGTCCTATTCTAAAATTTTTTCCTAAAAATTATTCGACTAAATTTGTATTGAGCAGCAATTTGAGTTAGGTACTAAATTTATTTTTTAAATAATTGTTTTTTTAAAAAATTTAAAAATAGATTCTGGATAAATAGAAAAACAATGCTATATTTTTAGTTAGTTTTGACATATCCTGAAGAAGGAAAAGGTGTTTTCCGAAACCGGTAGATGTTTTTTAAACTCAATTGTGGTTATTAAACTAAGATAAATAAAAAATATGATATTTTTTTATTTCGATCTAACTGGATTTGTATCCTGCCAAGAAAATTATGACTCCGAAAAATAAAAAAATCTCTTCCCGTACTGGCGACAAGAATTCGATTTCGTCAGAGTGTGGAAACGAGGAATATATTTTTATTTTATGTAGATAAAATTATGTCATTCTAAAATGTCTGTTTATCACAAATGAAAATTTAATATGAAATTCATACGGTTCACTGAATAGATGTGTCGAATTATTTTGAATGTGTATATAAGACATTCATGTTTTGAAGGTTTTTTTTCTCCGTCTCTGTATTTGAAAATATTGGAACATTGCAGTGCCGCTATGAGGCGATTCAAATTAATATTAATTTTAAATGACAGTAAACTAGTACTAAAAATAAATAAAAATAAAATGAAATACCTCATCGTCGTCAAGGAGAACACATTATTATTGTGAAGTTGCAATTTTTCAGAACATAGCTCTGTGATATTTTAATACAAATTAAATGTATTTATAAGAAAGATATACAGATAAAGACGATTCATCGGAAAAAAAAATTCATCTGTAAATTATTGTATTACAGTGATGAACTCAAAATCGCAAACCGTGATTAAATAACTGATGTCTTTGAGTCACACTCACTATGAGTGATCGAATATCTGGGAATATCGTGATTATTTATTTTTTATGTTTTTATTTGTTATCTTTGTTTTATTAACCACTTAGTTGAGTTTAAATACGTCTACCAGTTTCGAAAAATACCATTTTCTTCTTCGGGATGTCATAAATTATTGTTTCTTTATCAAAATCTATTTTTAAAAAAACAACAATTATTTAAAAAATATATTTAGTACCTAATTCAAATTGTAATTTAATTCAAATTTACTCGAATAATTTTTAGGAAAAAAAATACAATGGGACTCGTAGTTAAATTCAGTTGATTGTTTATAATTTTTTTATTTGTTTTACACGCTTTATTTATCTCCAACGACTCCAAATTATTTAATTTGTGACCAACACCGTTTATATGCAAAATTGTCAATCAAAACCATGACTACCATGGCTATCAAATGATTAGAAAATTCTGAAACCCACTATTATTCAAACAACTCAAATGCTCCCTTACTCTTATATTAAAATTTCTCCTTAAAAAACCCGTTTTACCAATATAAAATGCAGCACAATCCTTGCAACTAAGTTTATAGACACCAGAATTGTTAAATTTATCATCTTTGTCATTAGAATATATGAGTGAATTTCCTATATTATTATTTGTATAAAATGCCGGTTTAATGTTTCTCAAACAAAGATAACAAATAAAAATATAAATTTTACCCACAAAGTTAATATTGCTAATTTTAAAAATAATATTTATATTTTGTTGTGAACCGTGATTTGGCGCATGTGTATATGAAACAAAAATATCCGTGAAGGAATAAATCACATTATTTAAAGGGTTTTCATTATTTTTGTGAAGATATTAATGTATGTATGCTAGAATATGTTTTTTTACGAAAATGAAGTTTGAAAAATATAAGTAAATACGCTCAAAAATACTACAAAATTATGTTTTTTTAATTTATTTCGTGTATTGTGATATCATATTAGTAATAAAACTGTGATCACAGTCAACAGTTTTCAATCACTGATATTGTCGAATATCAATCACAATCACACCAGTGAGTCAAGAGTAGCATTTTTTCTCATCACTATTGTATTGTATTACCTTATCGCCAATTGATTAGAATCTCTTATAAGGAACAATTCTTAAAGAGACTATGAAGAGGTTGAAGAGAATATATAAAGTTATCTCATTCTTCAAAACATGGTGGATATGAAGAAGAAATTCGAAGACATCAAAATCATATATGCACAGTTTTCTGGCCTAATTTTCCGTGTACATCTGGCCTTTCCGGCCGACGTTCCTATTAACCAAAATCCGACTAGTGAAATCTCTGATATTCTTCACAGCACGATATTAAATGAAAATATAGACATTAAGATAGAAGGAATGGAATACGTTGACTGCTTTTGAGATATGGTGCCAGTGCCTCCAGAGGCGGAAATTTTTACATATATGACTTATTACAGATTATGTAAAGACTTTCGAAAAGGATTCTTATATAATTTGGACATATTGCTAAAAGAAACGATGAGAACCTCATGATCATAGTAACAGTTGAGGAAAAGCCAGCAAGGAGACGGTCAGCTAAATAACCAAACAATAGGGAGTTGATTCTTTAAACGCTGCTGACAACGTAAACCTTGACTGAAGAGTAGAGACGTATTATTTACCATATTCTAGACATGTTAGGGGACCATGATACTGAACATGATACTGAACATACGATAAAGAAGACTAGTTACTTAGTTACTCTTCTCTAGGACCAATATTGGACGAGGACAATTCTCCAAGTCGCTGGTTCACATCCGGCTCGAAGGACCAAAAATGTATAAACAAGAGGTTGAGGAAATTTTATATGTGGGAATGATAGAAGAAATTTAGGATAGGATTATAGAACAGGGGGGCTGAAGGACCAACCAGAATCACTAAGAAGAACGACCGACCTGAGAAATGTTCCTTTAGGTATCTGGATTTTTCTTCACTGGAACCACAAGTCTTCTGGCTTCAAAACTCCGTTATTCCAGTGATGACGCATAGTGCGACATAACAAGCACAATAGCAAGATGTACTACGCGGCATGCATGGTAGCGAAAAATCGCTCATACGCAGTACACTTTCCGTCAATGTATCATTCCCACATGGCAGGAAGATAATTCACGAGATTTTCACCACTTCCCGTACGTATTACTGGTAAACGATAATTGACACTTGACTGGTCCAAAACTGTAGAGAACAAAAAACACAAAAATGGCGTGTTCTGAACTTAAAGGGGGGGAGGGATAGTGGATAGGTAACAGACAAGAACCTTTATATCTATACGGTGGAAGGGGATCCATGAATCTTAAAGATCGAACAGCGGAATTAGAATTTTTAAAGTTTTTGAACTTGCCACCATTTTGAAACAAGATAGCGGTTTAAACTAGTTAACTAACTCAGCTGTGATACCTACTAGACCAATTTTTCAGAAAGTTTTGATTAAAATCAGATTAGAGCTGTGGAAGTTATTGTGTCCACAAAATATTCCATGTGTACATATATAACCTTTTAAAGGTGAGAGGGTGGTTTCAAAGTTTCTTGGTTATAATCGAGAGAATTGAAATTTTACGGAAGTTGGCTCACGAGAGTCTTTGCAGAAGGCAGTATTTCTAACAAAATTTAGCCAAAGAAAAGTTGCCACAGGGCCGATAGAATGCCATGACCTATGAGAGATTTCATTTATATGATTAACGTGGCTTAATGGTAACGCGGTAAGAGATCGTATCCCGGTGGCAACCAAATATTTTTTCATTATTAGGAGAACATATTATTATTGTAAAGTTGTAATTATTCAGAACATAAATCTGCGATATTTTAAATACTAATTATATATATTAATTAGAAAGATATGCACATAAAATCAATTTTATCAAAAAAAAATATTATTGCACCACCGAGATTTGAAGCTGGGTATCCTCCTAAACCGGGGAAGGTGTATTATCCAACTGTGCTACAGCGACATTATTTTTGACGACTAATTTTCGAACCTATATGTTAAACTTTTTCAAATTAATACATCTATTTTTTTACGGAATCTCAAATACCTTTGAGTAAACCAATAGCAGACGCCAGAATTAATAATGAATTTTTATTAAATTTTGGACATATTTATACAACTTATATATTTTTAGGAGAACACATTTTTATAATAATGGAACGATTGATGTATTCATTTGAAAAAGTGTAACATATAGGTACGAAAATTTGTCCCCAAAAATAATGTCGCTGTAGCATAGTTGGATTATGCACCTTCCCCGTTTTGGAAAGAGATCCAGTCTTGAATCCCGGTAGCATAACTTAAATTTTTTTTCGATAAAAATAATTTTGTATATATATATTTTTCTAATTAATTTAATTAATATTAATATTTAAATTATTTTTTCGATAGATACATATTTTCTGTTTCATCTAATTTGTTTATAACATCATAGAACTATTTTCTAAAATTGCAACATCACAATAAAATATAATATTTTCACTTAATTTTATTTGACAGATGAAATTGAGCGTTCAAAATAAGGTCAAATACTTAGGCCATATATTCAATGAAGATGGACAAGACGATGATAATATAGAACGGCAGAGGAGACAGTTGAGCGTTCGTGCAAATATGCTGTCACGGCGTTTCTACCGATGTAGTAAGGAGGTGAAGAGTATCCTGTTTAAATCGTTCTTCACCAGCTCTGGTCGAAATACAAGCAAGTGACGTATAACCGTCTCCGAATTCAGTACAACAACTCATACAGAATACTGTTCGGATTGGCGCGTTATTGCAGCGCATCTACAATGTTTACCGAAGGCTGTATACATGGATTCGTCCTGCTTCTAAGACATCGAGTTGCTGGCGTAAAGCTTAGCACCAACTCTTTGGTGCAAGCGGCGCTGTCATGAAAAGCTGGTTCCCTAACCAGAGAATGGCAGTACCTACAAAATAGCTACATATACAAAAATGGCCGTGACTAAAGTAGTTATATATGTATATTTTGTATGTGTATATGTTAAACTTTTTACTTTTTATTAACTTTAAAAAAATATATATATATATTTTTTAATATTTTCCTTGGTTTTCTTTTTCATAGCATTATATTTATTTCATAACCTTTAATGTATAACATAATACGTATTATCTTTATTACGCTGGAATAAACACATTATTATTATTATTATTAAATTGTTCTTACATCTGTGCCTGTAATTTTATCTATAATAAATTTGACAAATTTCAATGTTGCCGCAAAAAGACATATATTTCCATTCATCAGTATTATCTATTATGAAAACAATATGTTACACATATGACAAAGCGATTTTAGTTGTGACATTGTAGAGAAGAAAAACAAAATGGCAATTAAATTAAATCAAGCATTGTTGCAAACAAAACTTTCTACCGCAGCTCACGTATTACTTGTATCGAATCGTCTTCGGCCGGCATTATCGCTACGTCGTTTTTTAAACAAAACTTTCGGAAATATTGTCGAGCAACGGAAAACAAATTATTTCAAATTTTGAAAATTCGAAACGGAAACGCCGCCATGTAGCGGCCCAAACTTTTCGGCAACGGCTGTGGATGGCGCCCGCTAAAGTTTTGACACATGGCTTAAATCAAATGGGGGAGAACCGGGGAGCTTGGCAATGATGAACTGTATCGTTAAAACAGCGCGTTGGATCATTTGTAAATCAAAATGTGAATCTAATAGTGATGGTAAATTGTTATGTGACAGTGATTTTGAATAATGAATTACAATCGAACACAATTACAGTCACAATAACGGTTTAAATAATTATTTTAATAACTAAATAAATATTTGAAATAACTGTTTAAGTAATGATTTAAATAATTATCAAACGCTATTAAAAAAACACATTTCAAAGTGAATTCAAAACGTAAACTTGAATTATAGTATTATTTGTGCAATATTTTTTATTAATATATACTCCACTTCTCTACACAAACTATGCTTCCAAGAGAAGTGAAGGAGAAAGAAAAAAAAATTTCTGAGCTAAATATTGTTGCATCATTATTTGAAATTAATTTTTTTTTTTAAATGTTTTAAATAACTGTTTAAATAACCATTTAATCATTACTAGTATCTAACAAAAGACAGTGATTTTAAATCAGCAGAATCATAAAAAAATACAATCTTTAAATATCAATACAAATCAAGTTGACCTAGATATAAATATTTATATAAAACGTACAAATTTTTAAAAATAATTTGTATTTATTTTGTGTATTAGGAGCTAGTCAGAGAGGATAGAATAACGTACTCTTCTGTTCTAACGTACCATTCTTACATCGCTCACTTTCTTACATCATTTTTGATGATATTTAAAATTTCCCCGTTTCTATATTTAACGTTTATTTTGTATGCAAAATATGACGTGTCTTGGCGCAGCAGCTTTTCGATCATCCGATATGTACATTTCCATGGGCACGATTTCTCAGTAACACTGTAGTGGGTATGTTAGAACACTCCAATCTCCCACTCCACCAGTCTCCGTCTCCACTACTTCGCTTCTAACCTCTTTCTTTCACTCTAATCCCTCTTCTGAACTTGGTGATCCTCGTCCGGCTTTCAATGGCGGCTCCTAAAACAATGCACTGTCTTTACTTTCTGCTCAATAATAAATAATTTCCATCATTTTAAAATTATTTTTTATTTGAAATATTATAACCCAGAGTACCGAAATAAGCTATCATTATTAGATTGAGTGAGAGGTAATGATATAGGGGTACCCACGGAATTAAGCCCCTACATATTGAAAAATCTAAATTCTGCTGAATTAACGATTATAAAAATGCATCTTCTTCGCACCTCTTGAGGGAATGCAGCTGGTGGTCATTCCAGATTATGCTAAACAACACCGAAGACTATATGAAGACTGATTTATCAACAAGTACCAAAGAGGCGGAAGACAGCGCAAGGTTTTTTTTAATTTTATTTATATATCTTATGATAGTTTATTACATATTTACACATACAAATAATAATTAAATATATTAATTACAAAGACATACATATAAAATCAATATATGGAAAAATATTGTTATTGCGCTACCGGAATTCAAAACTTGATTTCTTTCCAAACCGGGGAAGGTGCATTATTCAACTATGCTACAGCGACAGTATTTTTGACGACAAATTTTTGAACCTATATGTTACACTTTTTCAAATTAATACATCTATCGTTCCATTATATGAAAACCATCTTAAGGGGGACACCATGAACATTCTCTGCTCTTTAGATTTGCGTTCATGATGAAATACATCCATGACAGTAACAATGTTATTACAGAACACTAAGCTATCTTCTTGAGAATTTAAATCTTGAAACTCTTCCTGACGATCTCGAAAGAAACACACTTAGTATCTGTATATAAAAGATTCCAATCTTTTAGCCTAGATCCCAAAAGCTCGGATTCTTTCTTTGACAACTGCAAATCTCGGACAAGGTCTTTTAATTCTCCCTAAATTATCAGATGAGGTTCCCTAAATTACCAGAGAGGATTCTGCTGAATCGGAATTACTTTGATCCTTTTGTTGCACTACGGTGGCTACTTCATATTCTGATTCATCTTCTAAATTTATAGAGTGTCAAGTGGACAATTTTCAAGTTTATATTAAATAAAAAAACTACAATGCTATTCTTGTATTTTATTTACACAAAATGGAGTTTAACGATGTGGATTTTACGTTTTATAAACAGTATCGTCTAAATGCCGTCCATTTCTCTCAATACATTCTTGCAATCGGACTCTTAAATTTGCGAATACGAGAAAGCAAAGCGTTGGTTTAATGGCAGCAACTTCATGGCGGATATTTTCTTATAAAGCCCGAATTGTTTAAGGATTGTTACTGTAAACTCTCGACTTAAGTATCTCCACAAAAATAATCGCACGGTGTAAGATCCGGTGATCGAGGTGCCCAGGGTATATCTCCGTACTTGCTAATTAATGTATTGGGAAAAATACCCCTCCGCTTCTCCATTGAAATTCTACCTCTGTGTGGAGTAGCCCCGTCGTGCTAAAATTGTAGTCTGTTGTTGAACCCGGAAAACAGCTGCAGTTACGGTACCAAAAACTTATTGATCATTCGGCAAAAAAATTCGCTGGTAAAAAAAATAAGAGCCAATTATCCCTTGGGCAGAAATTGCACACCGTAATGTCATTTTTGGACATTGTTAACATTTTCGATGGCATTTTTGTTGTCGGGGCACCAGTATCTCATGTTCTGTTTATTAACATAGCTTCGATATGAAAATGTGCTTCGCCAGTAAAAAATGTTTCAAAGCGTTCATACTATTTCAAAACATTCCAGCATCGTTTCACGTAAAGAATAATAATTTTCATTGAGAAACTACACGATTTGCAGTCTGTATGGATAGAACTGTAATTTATTTTTCTAAATAATGTGCACTGTTGAATGTTGTATTCCAGTACAGGCTGCAATCTTCCTTATCGATTTACGCAGATTGCGCATCATTTCACATCAAACTTGACCTACATATTCTGCCGTCGCTTCTGACTTTGATGGTCCCAGAGGATTTTGGTTAAACATTGTCCCTTCTTGTCTGAACTTTTAAACCCAACACCAGATAAGCTGCATGCTCGGCCCATCATTTACTCGTCGAATATTAAAATGAGTACAAAAAACGCAACGCGCATGAACCAATGAATCACCGCACTTTAAATACTGCTCAACTGCGAACGCGCGGTGCGCTCTCGACCAGTAACTCATTGCGACTGGTAATTCCGCAAATCACGCGCGTCGAACATTTAATCTTGAAATTTTTCTTTAAACCTTTGTTCTTAATAATTACAACTTCACAATAAGAATGTGTTCTCCTAATAACATTTATATATATACATAAATTATTTTTTTGCCAAACTGCATTACGGTTTTACGACAAGGATTGCCTTTTAGATAGTTATTATTGAGGTTTGATAAACAATGTTTCATTTTTATTTTTTATATATGAAATATAACAAGGAGAAAAAAAAAATGAAATAAGATGTTAATGAACTAAAAGTATTCATTATCCTATACCTAATTAGTATATTAATATAATTTACAGTCGTTCCCATTCATACTGGTGGGACACGCTTATAATAATATGTAATAGTAAAGTTAAGGTAAATTAGATAAATTTCTTAAAAAGATATAATGAAAAAATGATGGAATGTGGAAGCGCCTTGTAGGAACTGTAGGCCTCCAATCCTCGTAGGATACAAAATAATGATAGTGACTTTAATGTCAGTCGCACTTGGCTGCGCCCATCTTGAAGCAAATATTTTACACTGTTAATCAACAATCATCAAATAATATAAATTAAAAATGATGAAAGATTATGTATAAACAATAGGATAAACAAAAACATTTATTCTTTTAAATTGTGTTAAATGTTAAAAGTTTACACTTGTGCAAAGTAATGTTGGCAATGAGTTAACATAATACAATATCCATTTACGTATCCAACGTGTTTGGTATAATAGTATCTACAATATGTTAATAGTTGTAAATAAAAACAAACTCTTTTATATATTTTATTATACACATTACATTATTTAAATATCTTTTAGAAGAATTATTAGCCCCTGTGTCATTGGTTTGCTGATGAAGTAGTTATTGGAAATACTCCCACATTTTTTTCCTTCCAAAAGATAGTCAGAGAGGCGATAATTTTTTTATGAAAAATGTTTATGCCTTGGATGAATATCGTTGTTCAACATGATGAGTATGGGTTTTTGTATGCATGGCATATTCAAGTACGTACATTATCTTAAGACGACCATCGTCATTAAGTTAGGACCATAGTAACGTTTAACACTTAACACACAGTGCGGTGTATATATTTCGTTAACCATCACATCACATTTAAGATGAACATCTTAAATGCTTAAATAGTACTTAATGGTTAATATTATTGAAAAAGATCATTATTTTAATAATATCACAGGGGTCAATATCCTCCATAAAAACGAGTTTGGCCTCCGGTTGGACAATTTAGAAACCCTCAAAATAAAAAAAGGCAGTAAATAGTGGTATGCCAATTCTTAAAAATCAAATTAAATTATCCATTAGCCTCATGTTTGGTACGTTTCCTTTTAAATCAATTTTATATCCATCAACACTGTATTTACCCCTCCATTAATATTCCGTCTAACTGTATATATATTTTGTCTCTCTCTATTACATTTAATTTTATATTCTATCTCACTCTTCATATATATATATAAGTGCACTCTTTGTACACGTGGTTACATACCACAAATTTTATTATACGGATTGTATTTTATTTAATCAATTTATTTGTATACTTTGGCATCGGTGCATTGTTTCCAATCACCGGCCGCCACTGCTCGCCGCTCTCCTCACACATACACAGCCCCAGCACCCCGCAAGCCTTCGCACGTGGCGAAGCACGTCCGGGTAACGCTGGGCAAGAAATTTAATATCAAACTTTGACAGGTCTCGAGCACCAGCCACTTACTTGTTGTCAGACTGAAAAATTCTCAGCTCCGCCACCACCCCCGGGGGAGAAACGTAACTGAACTGAACAGGATCGGTGCAATTTACTTTTACTTTGCCAAGTAAAATAATAACCGATCACTCTGTATTTCTTTAATTTTATTACAGTCGAGTCCCGATTTTAAGTTTTTGAGGAACCAATTTGCTGCATGTTTTTTTCCAATAGTTATTTCAATGTTTTAGATTGAATTAACACATACCCTATGGTAGTGGGTCAGATTTGACCCGGGTATTTGTAAAAAGATGAAATACGCTACAATTACTTATTTAATGCTGTTTTCTGTCTAGCCAATCTTTTATTAAATATTTTCAAATAATTTGAGATATAAATAAATGTTATCGGACGATATTCTAATGACTTATTTGATAAATATGTGAAAAAACGCTCAAAAACTGACCTAAAACAGTTGGATTGTATCTCAACGTTTACGCCGAATCATACATTGTCAACATTTTGAGCGGGTGAACAAAGGATACCAGGTATGCGTCTATGTATCTATTTTGACTTATTTTAATCTAACGGCCCCTATATAATGCCAGTAATATAATTATTTGAGGGGCGTTGCGCATACCTGTAAGTTTTATGACACTACCCGCTTGGGTTCCGACAAGAATATCGGCACATCATACCAATTCGGTACGGCACATCACGCCTTCTCGATACGACACGATACGGCATATCATGCCATTTCATTAAATCATATTTAAAATGAAATATCTATAAAAAATTTCCCACAAAACGATTGAAGAATCGAAAACTTGAGGTGGTAAAATGATCCACCGCCGCCGGAGATGTTTTGTTTTGACCCACCGGGCTGTAAAGTTTTCCGGTGGTATATTACTAATACTAATCAAATATTCTTTGAGGCAGACACTTCTTCGTCAGAAGGTTCTTCTTCTATCAAGTTTTCATTAATACAATTGTCCACTACTTCCAATGCTATTACGTTGAACGTATTCCATTTTTGACAAAATTTTAATAAATTTTATACGTAAATTGCGGGGAAAAAAACCTAAAATAAGGTTTTAATTATACTAAAATGACATGGAACTATTAAAATAATACGCAAATGGAGAGGAAACGTGAATTCCGGGCATGTAAATTTAGAGTTCCATTATATGTATTTTCAATTAATGTTATTATATTGAAGAGCTTTATAAGCTTCAGTTAATAGTTAAGAAATTTAATCGTTTTGCGGTTAATAAATCTAAAAGCATAACAATAGATGCTCCAATGTGTTGACTATACCTATCTGCCCCCCCTCTGTATAAATAAATTATGAGATTAACATTGTCCACATTTATCAAATTTTTGAGTATTATATATATGTTATTATGTGGATTCGCTTCAAATACCACTATACTATCGCCATCTATGGGCCAAATTTAATAATTCATTTTTCCTTTTTTTTTATTTTTTAAGCACCTTATATGTCATCACTATGAGAATCTACTAATAATCGCATATATTTTCCATTAAATATAATAAAATATAGCTTGTGTGAAAAAAAAAATTTAACTATTAAATAAACGCATACCCACGAACGACACAGCAGAAAAATAAAATATTTCATCCATATTAAATTGTATTTTCAAACAGCAGATATTTCTTGAAATTCTTCAATATTAATATTTCAGTCACTTTGACTTGTAAACTTCAAATTAAATATTGATCATTCTAGAATGTTGAAGACCTTTTAGTTTTTGAAACAACACAAACTTTTTGAAGTTTGAACAATTAAATGAAAAGTAGTTGAAGCGAATAGAATAGTACAGATGCTTATAAATATAGAAATATAAAATATCTTGATATAAAATTTCTTGACCGTTGTGTAAGATTCTCACTATCATAAGATGTATAAAAAAATTATAGATGAAACAGTATCGTATTATAATAAATAATGTTTATAAGCTTAGTTTACTTTGTATGAAGTGAAGGCTGGAGCTAGTAAAAAAGGAACGTATAGAGATCGGGTCGGACGTAGTGCGCAAATCACCAATACACCTGTTATTCAATGTTGTCTGACTCCACATCAGTTCATACACAATGTATCGTGTTCTGTGAGAAATATGATATTCTTCTTCGGCGGTCCATCGTTACGAGACTGACGTCTGCCATGGTTAATGATTGTGAGTCCAAGTGTGGCTGAGGAGTTCTATTCTTGAATCGCATCCCCATCCACATGTAGTACAAGTACATCCACCGGGCATCATTTTAGTGACCATATAGGAGTGATCTTGCTGAGTACATTGCCGCTCGATTTATTGGATTGGCAAGGCAGAGGCCTTATAAAAGGCAGCTAGAGGGGAAATGGGTTTAGAAGCTACAGCTTCCTTGTCGATCGCACTCATCAAAGCTAATAAAAATACGCGTTTTTAATTTAATAACATATTTAAGTATATGAAAAACGAAAAAAAAGAAGAAATTCAATGTGGTTATTAGCAATTATCGCAAAGATTTTAAAATTTAGACCCTCCAGCGTCCCTTAAGTGCTGTTTTTCACTCATAAAAATCATACAACATAAATCCATAGAACATAGATTTACATACAGATAGAAAATTAAGGTGCAGTAGTTCAAGGTAGACACTACACAAGATAAAACACGACAGTAGACGAGACATAAAATAGATTGAGTCACGCTTACACGGACAGACTAATGGATTTGCAAAAAAAATGTAAAGTGAGGGGTAGGCGTGTAGGTAAAGTCCTACCCACGCATGCTGGCTTAACTACCTACCTAAGGAGCTCCAACGAGTCACCCATACCCGAATAAATTCGCACATGAAGAGGCCTTTGCGTGGAACTGTTTAAGGCATATGTAATATTTCACAGTACCACCCACACACACTCTTGGAGTAATGCAAAGGTTGGTCTAGTAGCAAGGGTGGTTCGAGATAACTGGAGCTCTCCGTTACTTTGCAGCCCTTTCAGATCTGTGCATAGGACTTTGTACAGAACTCAATATAGTAGTTTCCCAGATGTATACAGTGGTATAGGGCAGCACCACCGCCGAGTGCTATTTTCAGGATAATGCATAAATTCAGTCGCATACGGTCAGACATCTCATTTGACTTGACTGTCACTTATAACATCAATTCCTATTTGTAGGCAGTCGGTTGAACATTATCAATAAAAGGCGATTATAATTGCGTTTCTAATTGATTACAGAGAGGTTGACTCTTACTGGCTACAGAGTTCACCTACCCCACTTCGTATTCCACGTGATAGATTTATTAATCTGGCAGTTTACTTATTATTTGTCGAATTACAGTTAAAAGTGGCAGATTTAAATGGTTTAAATACACTCGTGATAATCACTAAATTTTTCAATAACTGCACCGGGGTTATCAAGTCTTAAGATTCGCTATTTCACGTCTTATTTCGCGCATCACTTGAATTCATCAACCCACACGACAAGCGCAGGAAGATGATAAGCCTCCAATATAGTTGTTTCGCGTATATGTTCCTATGTGTTCGTGTGGAGTATCATAACAGTAAGTTAATCGGGTAATTTAAAATGAAATGATAATACTCATGATTCAAATACGCTGAACGTATTCAATTTTAGATTGCTGTTTAACTTATCTGAAATGTACTATTTGTTTTTTTCCTTCTATGTTTGGCATATGGAACGTTTCTCTTTAGCGTCCAACAATAATCTGCAACTATTCTTACATTCCATTGTAGCTGTTACCTGTTTTCTATGACTAAGATTTGCTGATGAAAGCGTTCTCCATGCTCGTCACTGACGGCGCCGAGATTGTCCGGAAAGAAATCCAGGTGTAAATGCAAGAAATGAACTTTGAGGGACACATTACACCTCATACGATTGTACAACTGTAAAACCCATAATGTAACAGTAGTTGAGGGATTTATGAAAATAAATATTAAAAAAAAACTACAATGTTATTCTCATATCTTACTTATACAAAATGGAGTTAAACGATGCGGTGTTTTTACGTTTTATAAACAATATCGTCTAATTGCCGTCCATTTCTCTCAAGACACTCTTGCAATCGGACTCTTAAATTTGCAAACACGCGAGAGCAAGGCGTCGGTTCAATGGCAGCAACTTCATGGCAGATATTTTTTTGTAGGGTTTGAATTGTTCGAGGATTATTGCTGTAAATTCTCGAATTAAGGTATCCTCTTAAAAAAGTCCCACGATGTAAGGTCCGGTATTGCCCGGACCGGTATATCCGGTAATTGCCCAATGGCTGACCTGCTTAAATTATATCGAAACTGCCCTTTGTCATTTATAATTAGCAACAACAATATTGAAAACCCGACCAGGTAGTGTCATAAAACTTACAAGTAGGTAGTGTCATAAACCGTACGCAACGACTAAATAGACATATTACTGGCATTGTATAGGGGTTGCCAAATTAAAATAAATCAAGGCAAATACATGGATGAATACCTGGTATCCTTGGTTTACCCGCCGTAAAAAAAATGCTCAAAATCTGACAATAAATGTTTCAGCGTAAGCGCTGAGATTCAATTCAGTCAGTTTTTGAGCTTTTTTTCACATTTTTATCAATAACTCATTTAAATCTCATTCGATAATATTTATTTGTATCTCAAATTATTTATAAATATTTAATAAAAGATTAACTAAAAGGAAAACAGCATTAAACTAATATTTGTAGCGTAATTCATATTTTTACTAACACCCGGGTCAGATCTGACCCATCACCGTAGAGGATGTGATAATACATTTTTTAAATTTCCCTAAACATTTACTTTATTTATATTTTAAACGTAGACCACAAAGCCTTTCTTCTAGTTCAGCCATTAGTCCACTAGCTTCTGTGCTTGGCGGGGCGGTACTGGGTGGCCGGGAAGTCAATTGTCTTTTGTGAAAATAAACCGTTTATTTCAGGTGCAGCTGCCTGCGACTGGTCGGCTTGTGGTATCTTCATCGTGATTTAAAATATTTAGAGAGACAAGAGGAAAAATTTAGTAAATAATATGAAAAAATAAAATAAAATTAAAGCGAAGGGGAATATAAAAAGCGCTCGACTTACTATCCTATGTTATATTGTACTATAAATGAGAATAATAATGTGACAGCAAGGTACGTTTCGTATGAAAATGTATGATTTAGAAATATTAAAAACACGTTTGATTTAATCTCGTCAAAATTCAATGATAAATGCTCAATATACTTGCTAGCATGAAAAATTTAAAGACAGTGTAGACTTCATGTCAAAGTAAATATATATTTGCGTACAATTATGTAAGAGAAAACTTTCGAGCAATCTTAACCTAGAAATATTAAAGACACGTTCGATATACTTTGATATATTTTTTAATGGAATGCACACTGACACTAAATACGTTAAAACAATATAAGTACCTAAGTATAGTTTAGTTCAACTCACTTAGTGTCGAACTGCCGGCCTAAGACGTGTTTCACGACCATTTTAGAGTGACACTTCACCGATAAGGTGTCCTATAAAGATGAGTAATGAGACTTACGCGAAACATTGGGATAACTATAGTCATTTTCAAAACTAACAGACGCTGGATAAATAAAAAACTTTAAGTCTGACATAATATCAAAAAAACTGAGTAACTACGAGCCGAATTCGGAAATAAGAATCCCCAGCCGGTTTATTATTTTTATTTTGTTAATTTAGCTATGACACATACCGTCTGTGTTGATTGTTTTTTTGGATTATTTAAAAGCAATCTTTTAAATTTGGTGGTGCGTGTGTCACCGGACTGATAAATTTTGTTGTTATTAAAAACATTTTAACAATATTTCTGTATTTTTTGCTTTATTTAGTTCAATTGCAATACTAATCTTATTATACGAGTATAAATCATTCAGTTTCTGCTTGATTTTATATTCTCTTTTGAATTTTCTCTAAGCCAATAATAAAATCAGTACTGTATTGCAGATCAAAAAGATATGAGATAAACAAGGGAGCACGTTTGGCTAATGTTAAATTTTTTGATACAAAATTGCAATTAAAAAAACCCACTAAAATAGACGTAAAATATCCAATCTTTTAGATTTATATGTTATTTGATGGCCAATTTTATTATTGTTTTACGACGCCTAATCATATATTTTCATTACGTAATATTATATTATCTTATGTATAAAATCCAAAAGTATTTGTTTATTTGAAACTTCAATAGATTAAATATTTAATATGTTGCCGCCCACCTCACTAAATCAGGGTCCGCAGCGAGATGGATAATGTTTTCTGTATATCATGAATATTCGCACATATATATCATTTACAGTTAGTTACAGTGGCTCTCAATATGGATATACACATACTATATACACTTATGTACAACTATAGAACTAAGATATTTATTTACTATTAGTACGATGGAATAAGAGACCCGTTCCCCAGTGATGGCTTCTTATATACCACGTCCCCCACCACTCATCTCACACACACACATGCAAAAGTAACAGTTCTCACATGTAAAAGTAGAGTTAGATCATTAAGACAATAAAACTTTACCCATCCTACTGCTGGCCTTCAGTGTGAATTGTAAGCCTGACGCCATCGGGTGTCACTTGATCAATTTTGTTTGTTCGATTGCGACATCGCGATACCATTCGCGATGTGAACAATCACCTCCAGTGCGGTGGAGCACTATGTGTTTATCATATTGTGTGTACTGTAGGTGAACAGTGACATCTCCGTCTTCAGTCGGAAGCGGAGAACGTCGACTACCCTCGTGCAGCAGGGTACGAGGATAGTCTATGGAGTTTTCGGAGGCGTCATACTTGAGGTAAGGCGAGCAGTCCTTTTTTTAAAAATTCCGGTCCCCTTGATCACTGATCTTTCGAAAAATAATTTTCCTGTCATCAACCTCTTCTAATATCCATATTCTGATTTGCGGTAATTCCGACTTACGTAATTCTCTCCACGGGAAGTGCTACCCGGAGATTGCATAATATGATGATTTCTGGAGTTGTTGCATGGAACGCGTCACGAGAATAGTGATGATAGTGGGTCGGCCAATCCGAGTACTGCTAGCCGCATTAGTATTGTTATATGCCGTTGGTACTCAGCATCTTTACACCTGATGGGAGTTGCGTTTCACATATTGCCTTACTGGGTACGTTCAACATCGCTGAAAAGACTTTTATTGCTGGGACACCTGTACGTATAAGATTGTTATTATTTCTCATCTGACCACACGGCGCGTCGTTTAACTTTTTTATACGCTTTTATTATATTTTCAACGTTCTCAAGGCAACCATTTGTTTTATAAACGTTTCAGGGGTTAAACGTTGTGTTCAGGACTCGGGCAGGGAGGGGAGATCCACAGTGACTAATAAACTAACCGTTGTCCAATGTGGAAGTGACATGTATTTTTAAAATGGTTGCGGAAAAAAGCCTGTGGGGAGAAAACCAATTTATTTAAAAAATTAAAAACCGAATACCTACCCCCTCTATACAAGACGAAATTCGGCTTAATAATGAATAGAATTATTCAATACTAGTGTTTAAATTCCGTCTGATGGGCACGAATGATATACATATGACAAAATTTAAATAATTACCTACCCGTTATTAAATAATTAGATGATTATTTAAATACCGCAATTCTGTTAATTACAGGACATCGTCTTCATCATTATTTTTGTATTCTTATCCTAAAACACTTCAATCTCTCCTTGTCCAGTGCCGCTTTGGTACTTATTGACTTGACACAATTCACAAAACGTGTCCAGCTACATTAATTAAATTTTAAATACTAAATTAATGTATTAATTATAAATATATACATATAAAATCAATTTTGTCGAAAAATATTGTTTTAGCGTCACCGGGATACGAACCTGGATCTTCATTTCCAATCCAGGGAAGTGCACTACCTTTGTGCTATAACGCCAGTATTTTTCTTGACAAATTTTCGAAACTATATGTTACATTTTTCAAATTAATACACCTGTCGTTCCATTATTTGAAAGCCATCTACATTATTTTTACAGAATCTCAAATACCTTTGAGTAAACCGATTTGCAGACGCCAGAATTATCAATTCATTTTTATTAAATTTTGGACACGTTGATACAACATATATTATTAAGGAAAACACATTCTTATTGTGAAGTTGTAATTATTCAGAACATAGGTCTGTGATATTTTAAATACTAAATTAATGTATTAATTATAAATATATACATATAAAATCAATTTTGTCGAAAAATATTGTTTTAGCGTCACCGGGATTAATTAAATTATTTATATGAATAATCAGACAAAGCACTTTATTTATACCACTATTTATTGATAAATCAACATGTTGCGATGCCTATGGTATCTTCTTCAGTAAACAATGTGTGCAAAAATTAAAAATACATGCATAAATAAAAAGTTTTTATCTGTCCTTGTATTTTTCCCTTCCTTCCTTGGCCTAGCCGCCGACTAGTCGATTGACGTCCGTGGACCAGCACGGTTACAAAGTGTACGGACACATGTCTCGAGACTTTGCGTCTATATATTCGAGAAATGTCAAGCTGTACAGAGATTTCATCAACGAGGACTATGAGATGGAGTATATTAGGCAGATGACGACAAGATAAATCGTGCGTAACTCCGTTGGCCTGTACCGTGTATGGCGTGACTCTTACATTATTGTGTTTCGTCCAAGTCCCTTCATGGGAGAGTATACTTGATATGACTGTCTTGTATCCACTGGTTTCTTTCCTTCCGTACATAACACTCGATTATCTGTTTGTTTATAATGTTATATACCTGTTTCTTAAAATAAATAAAGATAGCAAAATAAATAAAGGGGGCAGGAAGATCTAAATTAAATTTTCTAATCCTTTTGCAATTTCTTACATTACCTACTAACATTAATTGTAGATTTCGCGTTTCTGTAGCATCTATAAACCGATAAAATAAGTTGCAAACTTTTACAACGGTTCCAAGAAAGGGTGGGTCCCCCCCTTCTAGCGCCCCTTTAATTAATTTGCGTGTATACTTTGTGGGAATCCTTGACGGACATAGTGAGTGAAAAAAATACAGTCCACATTTTGAAAATGCCAACAGAATTCGGATTGGTGGTGAGTGCTTATTACTTTATATCCTGAGATTCTTCCGACATATTTCTGGTATTTTAGTATACATTATTTCCTGAAACATATACTATAGGCATCGAAATATGTTGCTTTATCAATAAATAGTGGTTAAAACAACGTATTTTATTTTATTGTTTATATAATAAGTTAAGTTAAGAAGAAGTAAGTTATTTCTAGTTATAGAAATAGAGACTCTATGCCAAGAATCTTCCATATTTCGGTACTTCTCACTCCACATTACCAAATATTACTCCATGATGTCTCATTTCACCAGCCTGGATTCTTAATAACTGGAACATATATTAATATAAACATATTTTGTAATTTAAATAATTACCCACCCACAGTGCAACGGCATTGTATTAATCCAATTTTCAAACTTTTGACTATGAAATTGTTGCTTCATTGTTTCAGTACAATTCAAATGAAATGAACACTTAACTATTTAGCAATATTTGAATATGTCCGAGAACACAAAATTACTGAATTTTCACCTACAAATTGCACCTGTCTTCGGCTGGCTTTAGTGATCACTTTATACAAATATAACGTTCACCATTCTCACCCATCAATCTCCACATCTATAAAATTTTTAAAAGTTGTATATATGTTAATATGTGGAAATACTTCGAGTGCCACTGATAATTCATTTCCCTGAAATAGCATATATATTTAACTGTTTCTTTTCAAATTTCCTAACGTTTGATACACATAATAGGGATAGTATATATAAGATCCAGCAGATAAACTAATTTAATTATTAGATGAACCGTGATTGTTCTGTGATCGGTATAGAATGGTGAACATTACATTGTATAAAGTGATCACCTAAGCCAGCCGAAGACAGGTCGTAAGCCTTGTAATTACCCATACTTCCATATTTCCCATATAATATAATATAAATAGCTTCGTCTCTGTAAGATATCTATATTTTATTTAATAACAATGCCTTTTGAAGGTAAAAATCCAGTGATTGTGCGTTCTTACAAAATATTTTGACACACTCAAATATTGTTTATGTTACTTACTTACTTACTTACTTACCATCACGCCATTTCCCCGTGGGGGTAGGCAGAGAGGATAGAGCGCCACACTCTTCTGTCCTGACATGCAATTCTTGCCTCATCCACATTCATACATCTTGTCATACAAGCTCGCCGATTGTTGAGGCTTCTAACAGAACCATCCTCCATTATCTGGTTTACCTGGTCGTGCCAAGTCTTCCGCGGACGTCCTCTATTTCTGGTTCCATCAACACTTGCGTCATATATCTTTCTTTTGTTTATGTTAGGTTAGTATAATAAATAGGAGCCTTTAAAATATTATTTATAAGAGTTATTTTAATATTACTAAAACCATTCTAGATAATAAAAAAAATGATTGTGTATGAAATATTTTCGCACTCGTAACCCATCTTCCGCATATATGATTTAGCCTTTGTAAAATGTGAAGCCACCCATTGCGTAACGAATATTTACTGAAATGAACGCTATTCAATCTACTACGTTAGCTGTCCATCGCTTTTCAATCAACATTAGCTGTATCATGGGAAAATTTGCTTTAAAGCCTTGCCTTGTAGGGTGACCAACACATTTTCAGCCTGTGCTAAATCAATATTACCATGTGATATTATTGGTTGGGGTGGAGCTTTATAATAAATGTTACCGTTAGAAGTAATAAAATTACATTATAAGGTGTTGCCATAATTAACTTTGATGTCTGGGTTCTGGATTTACTATTGGTTTACTGATTGTACGCAATATGTAAATAAAAATATTAACCTTGGTTGACTGAGTTAAAAATTTCCGATTCTTCTACGACGGTCAAAACTAGGCCGCAGTCCTATTTGAATGTCCGAAACTTAATTAATTAACTGACAAACCGAAAGATATTATACATGTGGTTACCCTGCACGCTCCTCACACACGTGGCCGTATAGAGACTCACTTAACATACATATAAAGTCGAGACACATACAGAGTCAAGACTTCAGACCCAACACCACTAAGTGAGCAGCCTGTGTATGTGTGTATTAAATTAAATTGCACTGTATTATTTAAACCTGTCAAAATGTGCATTATCCTTACAAATTTCAAGTAAATTATAAATTTATCAACATCAAATATTGCATCATATTTTATTACTTACAGTTTTTATATATTTTAAATTAATAGTTAATAAACTAATTATGTATGGTATTACATGATTGTTGATTAAAAATATAAAATGTTTGCCTCAGCACGGGTGAAGCCCACTGAGGCAGATATTAAAATACGAAATTTAATTACGACATATGATAAATAAATAAATATAGGGCCGAAACCCAACCAAGCAATTTGTAGACAGCATAGATCGTGACGGACACTGCCCTAGGATCTAACGACCACTTCTCCGCAGATCTTCGCTTCATCCACAATATCGAGAGAGCCACTCAAGCGTTCAATCATATACGCGCATTTAACTGTGTACTTCATCCATCAATAAACGCCAACCTTTGTAAGTGCTCTTTCATTTATATACCATGCTCTAGATTATGGTCTCGATTCCTGAGAATTACCGGAACCTGAAAATTTTTACTTTCGAGTCCCGGGAATTGAAAAAAGTCTAAAACACAGAATCCCTATGCAGACCATGTTGCATGCCCATACGTTAGCACTAGACATTTCAGTGAAGTGTCTTATACAGAAAAACTTTGGTGTTTTTGGATAGCAGTCGAGATAACCTTCTGTTTAGGCGATTTCTACTTTAGTGAGTAGAACTGGTATTTAAAACTTGAATACGTACATTATATTTATGTAGATTTAAATAGGAAGAATAAAGCGGAACCGCTTCTGTTGGGAGACGGTGTCAAAAATATTTGTATGTAGGGGTTATGGTTGTTAACCTTTACCATACCATGATATAAAATACTCGCACGCAGCCATGCTGTCAACTCGTGTTACCATAAGAAATTAGAGTTCTATTAGCCTTTAAAATGTGAAAAAATGGTTAATGACAAAAATTTACTTTAAGTATTGAGCATTAAATATTTAAAAAATATGTGATATTATAATTCGGAGCATTCGTCAAGTTTTGTATAGGAAATTGAATTGTATAATACAACCTTCCCTTTTATCTATCTCCATTTAATTAATGACAATTAATTATATTCGTATTTTGTTACTATTTTCACTGTGAAATTAATGTGTGATTTCTTTCTGTCTTGCCACAAATGGTATTTTTGTCTACGTATTAATTTTCTAAAGAAATGAATTAAAAATGAATATTTTCGTAGGATTCGCCTTACATAATTGATTTTTCACTAGTCATTTCTAAGCGTAAATATTTTCCTTCAAATTTACTAAAATATGAATTGTATGTTGCGTATATTTACCGAAATATTACAGATTTAATTAGAGCGGCAGACCTGTGCTACTGCATGGTTTGGGAACGGTCAAATATTATTGACTAGTGATTGTAACATGAGGTTTTGTGGGTGTGAGACTGAATCCCCTAACATTTTATAGTCTCACGCGTGTTAGTACACGTCGCAGTGTGTATGGTGTGCGTGTGTGAGTATTTATGCCGTTTCTAGAGTAAGGTATTTAAATAAAATATGATGAATTACAAAGGCAGGTTCGACGAGTATTGGCATCTGATTATTGGTCAGTTCGCTTCAGGGTTATATAGCTGTTAGGAGAGTCCCTACATGGCCATGTCTGTGGAGCGCGTTCAGGATCACCACAATTGTTTATTGATCATACTGATCTGGGGATGCATGCCCTTTCTGTAATTTAAAAGTGAAGCATCCGTTCTCGTTTTATAACTAGGGTCCGGATCTCTCGCGGTAAAACGTGGTAAATATTTGACACATTTTTAATTTCGAATCTTTATCATAGTTCGTACATATTTTATACTCTTTCAAGCCGACACTCTTGTATTCAATATCATTTAAATGATAATATGCGTTTTCAAATTCTGTTTCAAAATCAAAAACTCGACGTACAACTGTATCGTATTTCCTCATATCTTTTTATGAATTCTCCTACAATCTAATGAAGAGAACTTGCCTTTAAGCCCTGCCTGTTCTACAGTTTGACAGTAGTCTGGGGTGTCTTTTAGCCGATTTAGTATTACCTTTGTGAATACTTTATAATAATATCGGTAGTAGGCTTAAAGGTGTACATTTTTTAGATCCCTTTGGTCTCCTTTTTTTGTAAAAATTATGATGACCGCATTATTCCTATTCTCCGGAGGACCATGTATCACGCATGCAACGTGTAGGGATGATATACAGGGTGGCCCAAAAAAAGTGAGAACATCTCGTAACACAGGTGGTATTTCAAAACATAATATAATTAATTATATTTTTTATAATAATAAGACAATGAAATTATAGTTAATACTCAAAGTGTTACTACATGGTAACATATATACAACTTACGAAAATTTTATAGATATGTAGGTCGATTGGTTGGAACGGTGAACGTTACATTGTATATAAAGATCACTTAAGCCAGCCGAATACAGGTGGTAAGCCTTGTAATACCCATACTTCCCATTTAATATAATGTAAATAGCTTCGTCTCTATGAAATATTTATTTTATTTATTCTTATATCATCTGGCATTTTATTAAAAACCTTCAGCGCACTGTAAATCATTGATATCTGAAATTTAGCCTTCTTCCTGAATGGTTGTCGCATTCCATCTCTTCTTCCTGTATAATGTTCGTACTCATGTTAATCTGTTTCAATTTTTCTATAAATTACACTGATATATTTTAAAGTGGTTTATAAAAATTGACACTACAACATTGTAATATATTTTCTGTTTAAATGTCAACATATTAAGATCTTTCAGCGTTCATTATTTGCTTCCGTACAGAAACATATATACGTAAATTTCCTAAAATAAATAATTAAAAACTTGTTTTCGGCAAAAACACGGGGACCCCAAACGATAAGGGGTGGTCTGGTACCCCTACGTGCCGGCGTGTTCCGGGGGTGTTTACATTTATTTTAAAAAATACAACAAAGGATCCGTCGAGTATTAATGTACGGAGACGAGGAGATACATGAAATCAAATATCACGCTCTGTGACTTCACTTGATGTGTTCAACTGCCCGTAACGAACGGTTAATATCGTTTGTTGGCTAAGCATAATACAAAAATAAATCTAACAAAAGTTTTCATTCCATTCAAAATATATTTATTTTTCTTTTAGCTATTGTTATAATTTAGGTATTATTAAAAATTGTGTTTATGTCAGCAGCTGACGTGCTATATTAGCATTTTACTAAATTATTTATTTTTAATTTAACGGCTTCATTTGATCCTTTTACACTAGATATAATATAATACAGTTGTACATGAGAGTACAGTTGTACACAGTAAGATAAAATCGAAAAATATAGAACAAAAGCAATAAGTACACGATAAAAGTTAAATCATTTAATACATAGAAAAAATAATAACAGTAAAAAAAATGTTGGAAATAAAGATTATATAATATTATTAGAACTTTGAGTAACATTAAGGCTTTTAAAAAGGATGTTTCAAATTTGTTGTTGAAATTATGTAGAGCATGATGTGTATTGTATTGATTGCATTATAGCTTTGATCTTGCATATTTTCTAGTGATGAGCTCAAAATCACGAACCGTGAGTCAATCACTGGTATGTTTAAGTCACACTCACTGCCAGTGATTGAATATCTGGGAATATCGTGATTCGTGATTCAATTTTTTTTTTATAAAAATTCTATTGATTTTCTGACACCGCTGTTAAAATCGATTATTATCTATTATTAATAATATACACTTCCTATTCAGGCATTAACATAATATGTAAAATAATAGAAAATATCATCTGGAGTTAATTCATTATCACTTGAATCAGCTCCATATACCAGATTTTTTGTATTTGGATCAGCTCCATCTAATATATTCTGCTAAAGTTTTTTACGCATATTTGCTGAGAATTTGACCCGAAGAATAAGATTACATTTTTTTAAGCATTTTAATTATCTTAGTGATTAGTGTTGATATTAAATTAGATTTTATAATAATTATTTATGCTATGATGTATTTTACGCAAATAAGGTTTAAAAAATGTAAATAAATACGCTCAAAATCATGCTTTTTTTTAATTTGTTTTTGTTTCGTGTATTGTGATATCATACGGTGCATGCGCGCATTAGTAATGAATCTGATCACAGTCACAGTTTTCAATCACTGATATTATCAAAAACCAATCACAATCACACCAGTGAGTCGAGAGTAGTATTTTTTCTCATTACAAATATTTTCCTTTACCTTATATATATATATGCTTAAATTCTTTTATATACTGTTTGCACGTTGTTTTTTTTTTTCTCTCATTTTATATATTTTCACATTTATTTGCCTTGTATGTTTCGTATTCTATTTGATTGTGTTTTGCGTTATCAGGCTAAAAATAAATAAAACAAAGTTAATAATGTAAAATTATTAGAAATTAATTGTTGTGTTTAAAAGGAAGGCATTGTTAAAGTGGATCCAGAAACGATTAGTAAATAGTTAAAAAAATACATTCGTTTCAAAGATAAAAACAAAAATCTCTCCATTTTCCTTCTCACCTCTTTTTAAAAAATGTAATAGTTCTTACGAACGTATTTTAAAATGATATTCATAACATAATTTTCCAAGAATTCACATATCTTCTTATATATACATATAGGTATCTAATGCACTATTTACAAGATCAATTTAATACAAATTAAATGAATTAACTAAAAAAATCTATTTATTTAAAAAATATTTATTTAACCACACATTATATATATATTTACATTACTCTGTTCTATCTTTTATCTAGTGAATTACCCAAGTCATATAATTGGGTATTTATTGAATTGAAAATTCTTTTCGGTTGATCCGTTTTGTATGAAGTCGTCAGAATAACATTAAATAAGCCTACAACATTAAAATCTTTGTAAAATATATGTTACAAACTGTCTTTTTTTGTGTGGCTGTACAATTCTTATACGTTATACGTGTGTCTAAATAAAATATAAAATAAAAAAATATATATAAATTTTACAAAATATAGAAATTTTGTTAAGCACCATTTTTAAAAATACATTTCTTACATAATAATTAAATATACATTAGAAATATTCTTTGTAGCTTTTGTTGGTTTCAAAACAGCCTCAAATCATCCGATCTGTCAGTCAAAAACAAACATGTTAGAAATCCTCTCTATTCCGGTAATGCTACGTTCCATACATCAACAACATCCGCGTACTCATTACCCATGTTCTGAATTCTGCGTAAAGGAAAGTTAAACTGAGCAACCGTCCCAATATTGTTACAGTAATAGGTTAAATGATTTCAGTATTTCTGGCAGGTACATGGAAATTGATTAACCGCAATAAATCAGGGTTACCAATTTTATGATGCAAAATTTAAATAGATACACTAGATCAAAAATAATTATTCTTTCGCTCAGCTTTAATAAGTTCATTGAATATAAGAGAAAATCATAATTTAAATGCTCTCTTGATATATTTAGTTTATGATCCGGTACTTATCTGGATATCGCATTACAAGTCCCAGATATTGAAGTTTACGATTGTTTGGATTGATTGTCGTTTTGCGCAAAATTGAACGCGACATATAGAATACTTCATGCCTATTACCTACAGATCCGCGACTTCTTTAATAATTATTTAATAGACAGTTATACCATACCTAAAAACACGTATCCTTAGGTACAGTATAATGCGGGAATTCAGTCGCGAAAACAAAGAGCAGGTGTTCTTTTTCAACCGTTAGATGAGTCACATAATTATGACTTAAATAGATGTACTATATGCGTGCATTCTAGAATAATATTATTATTCACGTTCATAACAAATAATTTGTAACCATAACCTAATTTGACACCAGTCTCCTAAAAACAATAAAAATTACAATGTTTTCTAAAAGCTTTCTTGCCTTTACTGCTAGCACAGATGCCGCATTCGAACACCAGATTTAATATTGAAATGTAATTACCTAGGCACATTCCTGCTTCCTCTCAGTGGAGGCGGCGAGACCACGTCTACGTTGGACTGTGATGCATCGCAGTCTCTCCAGGGGCCTCCAGGGCTCTCCCCGGTACGGCTTATGAATAACCAGAGAGAGAGAATCTGTATTAAAATTGTTTTATTTACGATCTGCAAAATACGTAAGGGTGTGAGTAAAGTTTGCAGGTGCCATACATTTTCATTCGCTTGGCCGATGGAAATTGGTGTTGCTGTTAATAATAATTAATCTCAATTAGGGGCTGAATCCGGCGGGGGGTGTCTGCTATTATTACCGGTAATTTTATAACCTTTTAACCTACGCTCGTCAATCATTATCGGGGTTCCCAATTTATTGACGAGAACACATTAATTTGTTCCGCTTGGAAATTATTATGGTTCAATCTGCAAAAAAGTAACGGGTTGATAAAACCTATTTGTAAAAATTTAAGATTTTTAACTCTTATTATGCCCTGTTAAATAAAGACGTTAGTTGCACGCGTAAGAAAAGATAATCAAGTTGATTTTGTCTTTACTAAAGTAGATTTATTATTTTTTATTTAGTTTCAATATTTAAAGCCCAAAGCATTATATATAATGATATTATAATCCATACTAATATTACACTTCCCTGTCTATATCTATGACATTCTTGATGTGGCAGCTTCAGTAATGTCATTATGGCATTATGTCAAGGTCTGTGAGATGTGAGTATGACAAAAACGAATTTTTAATATTTCGTGTTTTTAATATTTCTAGGTTAAGATAACTTAAATGGTTTATCTTTTACATATTCAATAACACTACGTAAATAAGTGTATCTTTAATTTGAAATGAAGTGTACATGGTTTTTATTACGAGTAAGAAAAATAAACATATTATATCGAAATCGTATATTAACATCTGTCATCTTTTCTTCTGTCTATGGTAAGGGAAAAATCTTACCTTTAAAAATTCTCTATCCACGATTCTTATATGTCATCTAGATGTCATTTTTGTTCATTTTGACAGCTAACTTACAAAGATGGAATAATTTTAATTACATCGGCGAAAACCGATTGCTTATCTGCTAGTATTATTGAATTCCGTTTTCAACTATTTAATTTGTTCAATATTTTCAAATCCGTTTGTGTTTAAATGTTTATAACATATATTTATGTGTGTATAAATATATAAATTTTTGTACGGAAACAATGCACTGTGCCTTCCCCCACCTCAAACCCTCCTTCATTCTAATCGATTGGCGATCTTGAACCAGTGCGGTTATACGTGTACGGTGCAGTTTGCAATATTATACAATCTCGATACTTCGCGTCCATACTGTTTTACTGAGTTAAAATATTCAGTCCACATCTATGGAGATGTCAGTAGAATCCGGGTTATGGTGAATGCCAATTTCCTTCTTGTTCTGAAATTCTTCAAACATCTATGACTTGTACGCAACATGTACATTCTGTAAAGTAACGGCTAGTTATACAGTAATAGGTGGCTTACCACTTACTCGTATATAAGTACAAATTACCTTATGGGTCCTTCTCATTCGCCGCCAGATTGGCATTTTTTAAATGATAAATGGCAACCGTACCCCACCTCCATATTAAACTGACAAAATGGCAGTGACTCGCGGCTACCAGACAAAATACATACCTCACTATCCCTGCAACACATAATAAATGAGAAATACAATAATTAGTCCAGGTTTATGGAAAATCTCATGGTTTGTAGAAAGTCAAGGTAGCCAAAGTTAAAAAAGAATCCAGATAGAGGAGCATTACTGTAGGTAGGTCGTGTTCATTTTGGTACCTGGTTGAATCTTGAGCCCCCTGTTCCTATTCAAAATTCCTACCATCAATTCTATATTCCGTTACTCATCCCTCGGTTCGAACGGAGGTTGTGTTAGCAACCATTGTTTCGTTTGTTGTTTGTTTTCGCCGTAACGCAAGAAGCGAGATACATGTACAATTGCTATTTCTTCAGCCCAGTGAATGAGACCCACCACTTACCCGGGACCGTTCTATGAGCGAAAGCTTCCATATCGGTCCTTCTCATTCGCCGCCAGGTCGGCATGTTGGACAAAGGCGACCGTACTACGTCTCGGAGCTGCACAGCAAGACGGAGGTGTGGCACGTACACCAAAACCAACACCATCCACTGTCCAATTCAGCGCTCATATCCAAAATAATTTATTAATATTGTACATATTTAGTTATTACACATATATCAGATTGAAACATTTAACAGGGCACAGAAACAGAACAGTAAAGGTGAATAATATAAATCACCCCACAAAAGGAAAATAAAAAAATGGACTAAGCACATCTTCTTCCGCCCAGGATCGGCAGATATCTGATCAAAAGAAGCCAAAGTTACAGAAAGGGCAGATAACTCAAAATCTCCCAGCGGGTCATCCACACACCCATAAACTCTCGAAAGTATCCAAAGTTCCTTTCATTCCTCATAAAGTCGTCGTCCCTAACCGAATGATGACCGGCCACATCTAATCCCGCAATCATAACTTCCCTTATAATATCACATTCCCAGAGGATATGTTCCAGGATCTGTCGAACACGGTCACTGACGCACCATGGATGCCCAAAGAGATTTTCCCCACACTCGCCATGGCCCGAGACCATCCGCACCGTGTTGTGGTCAAATCCACCCCTTTCTCTCACAGCCACTCGAGGGAGGATAGAGTGCATCAATCTCCCCATTATGGCCGTATCCCATCTTTATTCTCACACATCTATCGCCATAATTCTCAATCTGCGACCCCACTCCTGGCGCTGTGCTGTGCTGTGCGTCCGAAGGCCCGAGAGTTTGACCAAAATAGTCCACCTCCAGGCCTGGCTGGCACTTGTCTCTTATACTTTATTCATCCCAGGTATACAGTGTAACATAACAGAGATGGGTTTTTATTTAAAAAAATATATATATTTACATATCGTAAGTAACATTAATATACAGGGTGGCCCAAAAAAAGTGAGAACATTTCGTAAAATGTGATATAATTGCATTAAAATTAGTTTAGCTATGTAAACAATAGCTTAAATAGTTTACTTATTTACTTACCTTTTTACCTATATTACGTTTTATTTCGACAATTTCCGATCGCCATCTTTGATTATTAATTTTTCCATTGTTTATATTTGTTTTTTTCAAATTGTTGCCCAGAATGACAAAAATCACTGCAGAAAACCGTATTCTGATCAAAAATTTGCTAATTGAAAAACGTTGGGGAGCTAGAAAAACAATCAGAGTTTCAAAATAATGCCAGGAGTATAGCTAGACATTACAGCATAACTGAACATTACAGCAGGACGGAGCTCCATCTCACACAGCCAGAAATATAATCAACTTTCTTCGTGGTGAGAATGTTAATTTGCTACCGAACAGCCCAGATTTAAACCCAGTAAATTATGGAATATGGGGTGTTTTAATGATTTCTGATTACATTAACATTGTGCAAAAAGAATTACTCATGGAAAAGAAGACTCGTGTGTCACGAGATGTTCTCACTTTTTGTGGGCCACCCTGTATGTGCGCCATACGGCCACACATATATTCCGCCGAATAAAATCCCCCCAAATCTAGCATCCAGGTAGAATGCAAAAAGGCGAAATGTATTTTCCCAAACGGTCATTCATTTCTGTCAGTAACAAAAGAATAATTCCCACCTCGGCAAACTTTCACCTCTACTTTAATGAAATAAAAAGGTGTAACAGATAAAAAGATCCCATAAATTTTCATTCCTGGTGGTTTTCCGACGCCATCTTTGATTTTATTTTATTTTAGTTCCCGACTCGACCGCCAGCCGAGGGCGCCATCACAAGCCTGCAAGTTGTTCTTCGACATTTTGAATTGCACTCATTTTATTTTTTTAAATATACGCAGGCATACATATCAATATATATATATAACCAGAATTATGTACGGACAAAATGTATTTATCGACAAATATTTTAGTTAAATAATAAGACAAAATACTTTGTTTAAACCACTATTTATTGATTATTTTACAGGAAACAATGTATACTGAAATTAAAAATACAAGCATAGATAAAAAATAAAACTATAAAGTGGTGAATAAATAAGAACTAATTTGAAAACAAATTTGGTTATTTATAATATTTAGCATACTATTAACATTTTAACGACATGACAATATTGACTGTAAACCCCTAGTATTTGTATGTATAATTTCTAAACCCTTGTTAATATCTAAAAAATTGTTTGTTTCTAAAAGATGAATGGAAAATTCTGAACGGTTATTGTTATTTAGACATCTCAAGTGCTCCTTAATTCTAATATCAAAATTTCTGCAAGTTTTACCGATATAAAAATAATTGCAAATTAATTTTTAGTAGTGTAATTTTTTAAATATCACCCTTATCCTTGTAATTTAATATATATTTATTTAATTTTTTAGTGTAAAATACTGTTTGTATAGAATTTGGGATATTTTTATAATTGAATTTGATCTAAGATTATTTACCCTTTGCAAATAGTCACCTTTTAAATTTGTTTTCATATTAGTTCTTACTTATTATTCACCACTTTATAGTTTTGTTTTTATCTTTGCTGGTATTTTTAATTTCAATATACCTTGCTTCCTGAAGAAGATACCATAAGAATCGAAACATGTAGAATAATCAAATATCTAATTATCTAAATTTTCTAATTATTTATATAAAATGAGGCCACAAAGTATTTTTGCAAATATTGAAAAAATATTTTAGTGGCTACTGGGATTAAAAACTGCATCTTTTTCTATTAGAGGAAATGTGTTATCCAATTCCGCTATATTAACCAAGTACGTTTACGACCATTTTTGAACATATATTCTGTAGCTAATTAGTTATATTTTAAAAATGTTGCCTTTTGAAAAAAATTATGTTGCATCATGAAATTTTTTTAAAAATAATAATATATACCCGGATATTTCAATATAAGATAAACGCTTATACTGTGAAAATGGGACTAATTCGGTGGTCTCCCAAGACAAGCAGGCCGGGTGACGGGGGGAGGTAAGGGAGCCCTATTCTTCGTTAGTTTGTTATTATTAATTATTTAAAATACGTCATACAGGGATGTGTTTTAAATACTGATAAATAAATAACTAGCATTTAAAATTAAGTAGGATTAAGAAGTAAGATTAAGAAAGAGACGACAATTTTAATTGTATTGTTTTGAGAGTAGTTCAGTAACTGTTTTTACGTTCGCATTAATCTTCATGATATTGTCGTCAATTAATTTAAAAGTTTACTTCAGAGTTTCATTAATAAATGTATTTTCTAAGATTTAACGGCGCTCCGTTTAAATAATAGCTTCCCCGGATTCCGTTCTATTTCGATTACAGTTTTATTACTTCTATAATTTTTAAAGGATATAAATCCCCTCCTTTCACTTTGATTGGACGGTAATAAAGAGGGCGTATTCCTTATAAAGCTCGATTGACAATATTCTATCATGATTTCGATTAATGAATTGATGGAAGCCATCGGCAAACAATTGCTGATGCTGTATTCGTAAAATTAAATTGATGACGTACTAAAATATATACACCCTTCGATACAACTCAAACTTTTATAGCGATGTCTTTTCTTATCCTTATATATTTACGCATTGTTTCGAACATAGCATTTATAGTAAACAATACAAATAAAACTTGGTGTCATATACAGGGCTATCCGATAGTGATAGAATTTCAAATAAAATAGCAGCAATGTTCATTAAAATTTTGACAGTTGTCGTTATTATTTTTAATCGGTATAGTCTGCCATTTCACATTGGGACAACGTTTATAGGTAATGAAAACCTATTATCGGCAAACCTGACGTGCACTCCGTGAATTTTATGGTCGACACAATCGTCAATCTGAGCTAGCTATTCGACGAATTGTGAAAATATTTAAAACAATTATTTTGTACATGATGTGAGGACACCGGTAAGACAAAACAATTCCCGTAGTGAAGTCAGTATTGCCTTTGTAACTGTAAATGTAAGGGATGATCCAAATTTATCGATTCCTCTACGTTCAAAACGTTTAGGCATTTTGCGTAAATATCAGGGCCTACACCCCTACAAGATCCAGCTAGTGCAACATCAACAAAAAATGAACAAATAAAAAATAACATATTTTTGGTGGAATTGCACCAGATTTATGTGAAAGATTGGCTGAAAATTGGATCTGAACAATGTATTGTATCAAACGTAGTTGTGGTGCACATTTTAATGGAATAATATTATATTCCAGTGGTGCAGCATAATGTGGATATTTTTTATATTTTCCAAGCCTATTATATTTTAATTTCAAAAAATTAAATGTCACGAAAAAAACAACAACACACTGCGCGTAGTGTACATAACCGATGCTATGTGTCAAGTGCGTTGTTGCATTACTGTCTAGCGTGAAGCGGTCATATAACTTTATTTCTTTTTCTCATAGTTATCGCTCATGCACACATTGACGTATATCGGTACACAACACATTCTTAAAGTGCCATGACAAAAAATCTATATATGACCACGATGTTTAGTTTAAGAGCGTATTAATCTTTTTATAACCTTGGGTTTCACTTTCACCTTTACGGTGTCGGAATCGTTATTGGGTGCTTCCAAAATTTTTTTGAAATCAAAAAGATATTGAATGCACTGTGTATTGATCTCACGTGCTAAGCGAGTGCTCCTGCTATCACTCCGTTAAACGTTTCAAATTATTATATAAATGCTGACTATTTTGTTTTAGAATTTATTTTTTATGACTTTATGTAAGTCAAAAGTCCACGATTCTATCGATGATATCTAGAGATTTTATTTAAAATTTTCAATAATTCTAAATTTGTAAATGAAATAAAAACTCACTATACAAAAAAGCAAAGCCATTTGTTTACACAAGGAGTAGAGAAACGAGATGTAGGAAGGATGATATGGATCTTCAATGATCAACACGAAGCACTGTGATACACAATAGTGGTTGCGGTACGCACACGCGAGAAACCGAATACACACAAGCAACACGTAACTTTACAATAACTTCATGTTAGTGACGAGCACATAACATGATATCCACTATCTTTAACAATTCAAAAATGATGGACAAATTAATACAGTAAACATAGTGGAGCATGTACACACGCGCACCATTATTTAACAATGTTTCAATAGGGGATGGTGACTTAACACCATGCGAGTCACCTTGCTGACCATGAAAATGGAGGTGATGATGATAAATCTATACTTTTATTTGCACCCTTAACGTAGAGTATTTATTGTGACTTTTTAGGGTCACCCATAATGTGGACCATAACCCGCTAGTGGGCGTTACTTCGACGAAACGCTACGTTATTAAAATTATAAATACTGAGAAAATGTATGAAAACGAAATTGCTTTTATAATGCTATCATAATAAATATACATTTTCTATACAAACGAGTAATGCTGCAGAACGAAGCGAGCAAAAATGTTGTCATAATATTATATATAAATGTTTAATATTGTTTTATGTCATCAGGTAGGTACAAATACAAAAAAAAAAAAAAAAAAAATAGTTGATAAAAAGTTCACACATATATACACACAAAATATAAATATAAATACATATGACCAAACCACCTAAGTGATCCTTTCTTAATCTTACTCACTATACTAACATCAGCTTTACATTCTTTCCTTATTTTTTCATTCTTTACTCTGTCATAAATAGATCTGCCACATATACGCCTAAGCGATCTCAATTCTACTCCATTCAATCTTTCAATCCCGTCCAGCCAGCTCCAGACCTCACTTACATACATCAGTGTCGATACCAGGACTCCTTTGTGAACCGCTAGTCTTGTCTCAGTTGACTCAAGAAATATGAAGTATCAATGGTTATTCTCTATATAAATTAGCAATATTAACTTTATGGTTAAAATTCATATTTTTTAATAATATCTCTGTTTTATTAACCACTTAATTAATTCATTAAGTGGTTAATAAAACAAAGATAATAAATAAAAAATTAAAATTAACCATTTTTATTAAGGAGATCCATAGACCACAGTAAATGAATAGACATGAAATTAAGTATAGATATAGGAGAGGGGTATGGAACATTAATTGCGAGACGATGGGCATTCAATACAAATTCTTTGTGGAAACACAAATCTGGTAGCTTACGACACATTTATGAAACAGGAAAAGTATTTACTATTAAAAAATTCAATATTTATGTAAACATGACGTGTCTTGCCTCGCTTGACATGTTAGATATAATTCCAATCAATGTTCTGTTCATTTTATTCCCTCCAGGGACTGTACTTCCTATTTCTATCAAACATACTTTAAACAGGGTTAAAATATGCGGTTTAAATAACGATTTAACTATCACTGGTGAGTGGTACTAGGAGGCGCGTAATTAAGTATAGATTTATTCTATATACAATTAGAAATTATCTAATATTTTTCAGAGAATAAATATCTATATAACTGTTTTTTTTTTTAATACAGATTTGCACGATGTTTTCTTCTGGCGTATCAAGTGTATTCATTTTTTTATTTTGTTATTACATTCTGTCATTATTAACATTATCATCATAATACCATCATAGGTTGGGCTCCGGTATCATCGCACCAGAGCCATATCTGCACAATATGACGTGAGACTCGTTATCACATTAAATTCAGAAGGCAGCCAGAAAGAAGCTATTTTATTTTTATTTTATTAAGGAATTTTGATAGTGTAAACATATTGTAATAAACATAATAAATATTTAACATGTGATACTAATAATGAAAATCCATAAAAATATTTGGATACATTAGTATGTTTAGATGAAAGAAGGAGAAGGATGGGGAGGTTGCAATTATTGTTGCGGTAAAGGGAGAGCAACATGTATTTTATAGGTAGAGTAAATGGCCAAAGTTAAGATTGTAGTGTTTCATAAGAAGAACCCTTTGAGCGTAGTAAGGCTAATGTTGAACAAGTCAATTTGTGTAAATTTATCATTATGGTATTTGCATGACCGGCGAATGAATTAATTTTGTATGTAAGATGTTTTACTTCTAGGAATGTGGAAGAGTACGGATTGCCGGGATGATCTAGATGGTACATGGAGAGATATCAATTCCAATTTGTTGGGACAATCAATATGGCCTTGCAGTAGTTGGAAGAGAAGTAATTGGTCAGCACGTGTTCGTCGATGTTCTAGGGTCTTCACATTGTGGAAGTTTGCTGCATCTAAATAGGAGCCAAATGATAGATTAGATCTAACATTCAGATATCGAATAAACCTATTTTGTATTAGTTATAATCTCGCAATATATGTAATCTGCCATGGGTTCCAGATTTGAGAAGCGTACTCTAAGTGACTACGAACGAATGCGAATGCGAATACAGTATTTTGAAGCACTTATTATTTTGGAAGTGTTTGCAGGTTCGAAGTATGAATCCTAGCATTCTATAGGCCTTGGAGGTAATTTGATCAACGTGATTTTTGAAAGTAAGTTTGCTATCGAGGATTATTCTTGGGTCTTTAATATCGCTTTATTTTCTAACTGAGTGCTGTTTATTATGCTTTAGAAATCATACACCTTCAAAAGGGGATGGTAGACGTCACATTTATGTATTGCAGTCGCAGAACTCGGTCACAGTCCGGCAGAAATTCACCCTGTCCCGGTCGCAAGAGAGCCAGTAGAATACTCCGTTAGGTCTTCCTATCCACTGCTCTTTTCAGCATTGCCCATCCCAGCAACCCCCAGCGAGAGACCCACATCCTAAAAATTCCCCGGAAATGTTCGAGATTCCTTTCATTCTTAATAGGATAATTACGTAGGTTATTTTTTTTCAATTTTTCCGTTTTAAAGAATGAATACATAAAATAAAAAACACGTTACGTATCTCATACATATGTATCATATTACCAAGCATAAGAGCAAGTCTCTTTTTTGGAGAAGTAATTTATTAAAAAATATGTAATTTTAATAATGTATAATACCAATTAATTCATATTATAAAAATTGTAAAAAATTTCAAAATAATAAAATAAAAAATTTAACGCCTCAATAACGTATTGAAGTCTTTAAAATATTAATGGTGATCGCTTTTATCACATGTTGTAAAACTTATATTGGGGGTCGAATTGGACAGTGCCACCTCACACACAGCCCGTGCTACGACTGAAATATTGCGAGAAATCGAGACGTTGGCCTGGAACATCATATTCACCCTGGATGTTGTCACTTCCATAATAAGATTAAGCTTCATTTTTTTTTTCGATAATTCACCCTACCCTAGGTTATTTCACATCAAAAAGAACGTTCAATGATTAACATTTAATCCATTTATATCGTATTCTATGGTACAAAAGAGCAAGAAAACATTTGTTTACCCCAAAATGATTTTTTTTCCTTAGATGGGGTAGGTTAACCCTTAAATAATTCAGCTCGAAGCCTACGTTTATCACGGGGTATAAAATACAACATTCCTAAAATTCAAGGAACGAAAAAACTGCTCCTCGGCTCCCTATTGAGGAAAAGGTTTTCATTGAATATTCAGAGGCCAGTTCGTTAGAAGATCCTTTGTATTCTTTTACATACCCTGTTCCAGGCTCCTATTACATAATTTAATAGCACGTGCCCAGAGGCATCATCTTACGGCAAGGACCTCCGTGCGCATGCTCTCGTCAATGTATCAATTTTAAATAATTTACAATGTTGTATATGAAACTAAAGTTCCTATCGAAAGAAACAAATTAAATGAATTAACTAGAAAGATAAACAGAAAAAAAAGGTTCTTTGCTGTTATGATCCGAAAATGGACTTCTTCCTATGCGGGGAAGCGCGATCATCGTTTCGCTATAGCAATCGATTACATTTTCGTCAGATATTTATCCAAGTGATAACCTCGATACTATAGTGATAAATGAGATAATAAATATTATAACCTCTCTTAAACCTGGCACTTCTACAGGTGAAGTTAAAATATCTGCAAATATTATGAAGAGTATAAAAACTTATGTTAGTAAACCTCTATCACACATAATAAATTTGTGTTTCTCCAAAGGGAAATTTCCAAATGTTTTAAAGAGCGCAATTGTTAGTCCTATCTATAAATCAGGGGAAAAAAACTATGTGGATAATTATCGGCCAATTTCTTTTTTGAATACACTCTCTAAAATAACTGAAAAAGCCATGAAAACGTGGCTATATTCCTATCTAGAACAACAACATATGTTGACAAAAAATCAGTTTGGCTTCAGAACAGGTAAAAGTACCCAAGATGTCTTAAACTCTTTAAATAAATATGTATGTGAATCTATGGATGCTGGAGAAGGAGTATTAGCAATATTCTTAGATCTTGCTAAGGCTTTTGATACGGTGTCACATAAAATACTTCTAAGGAAAAGGTTTTTATTAGATATACGTGGTATGGCTCTTGAGTTCTTTAAACTTTCTTTGGAGTTTGTTTTCTTTTGGATAAAAGAAAACAAACTCCAAAAATTTAGTAAGCAACAAAAAAAAGATCGAATATGGAGTTCCACAGGGAAGTACACTGGGCCCATTGCTTTTTTTTGATATATATCAATGATCTATGTGATTTGAAAATTAAGGGTAAAATCATAACTCTCGCTGATGACACTGTATTAATATTCAAAGGAACAATATGGGAACATGTTTACCATATTGCTGAAAAAAACCTACATATTATCAATATTTGGTTGGATAAAAATCATACAAAAATAAAATTTATACCATTCTCCATTGCAGAGGTAGGACAACTCAAATATTTAAATTATATTAAATTACCTTAAGTACTTGTAAATATATAAATGGCTGTAATTGTTCTAGTATAGCAAGTTGTAAATCATTAAAGTATTTGGGAATAGTTATTGATAGGCACGTGAGATGGGATGTTCATTTAGATGGATTAGCTAAAATATTGCGAAAATTAATCTATATATTTAGAATACTTAGAAATATTCTGAATAAAAAAAAGATTAAAACTGTATACTATGTATTGTGCCAATCAATCTTGAGCTATGGTATTGATAGTTGGGGGAGTGCATCTGGTGTACATATTATATCAAGTAAACATTGCTCAGAAGGCTATACTCAGAGTAATACACCGCTGTGACTTTTCATTTTTTAGAGAATTTCAGGTTTTGGATATAAGACAGTTATATGTGCAGAATATATTAACTAACTTTCATAGGAAAATAAGGGCTCCATCTGTGAGGACTGAAAGATATTATCCCACAAGAGCAAACAAGCCTAAAATAGTTCCAAGAATGAAAACTAGTTTTGGGCAAAAATTATTTACCTTTCAAGCTCCCAGAACATATAATCAAATTGAAAATAAAATTAGAAATTTAACTGACATTAAGACTTTTAAAAAGGATATTTCAAATTGGTTGTTGCAATTAGGAAGAGCAGAAACAGAGAGTAAATATCTATTTTATATAATGAAATAATTTGTATAACTACTTTTGTGCGTTTTGGTCTTGTATATTAACATCTACCTTATATCTGCTTACATTATTGGTATCATATATTTTTTTCTCTTCTCGCTTTTTTATTCACTTTTTTATATTTTATATTTATACTTTTTTTTTTCTTCTTTCTTCTTAAATATTTTCACATTATATGCTATGTATGTATTCGATCTTACTGTGTTTTGCCTTCGTTGAGTTTTGGTTTTATAAAATATTATATATATATATATATAATTTTCCCAAAAACAGGCTAGCTTAGTTGGGCTATGTATTTAAATGTGTGTAAAGATGGAAATATGATGTGTAAATGTGATATATTTCTGTTAAATCAAAATAAAGTTCAAATAGTAGTGACAATAACCAGGCGCGGTCGCTTCATATATGCTTTGAATGCTCCGAATCCCTTGTGTTCTAGAGTCAAAAAGCTTTGGACTATATATACATTCTCAATAGCATACATATACATACCAGCAACAGTGGATTCTATCATTCGTTCCGTATCTATAAAGTTTGATAATATTCGACTTTTTCGCTTCAGTATTATTATACACGCCCTATTTGAGTATCAACATGATTTGTAAAATAATAGAAAATTTCATCAGAAGTGCAATACACAAAGAAAAAAATTATGTATTATTGACATTTTTGTTCATAATCAAAATTAAAAATAAAAATAAATATATAATGTGAAGTAAAACAAATTATCTGTCACCATTTAGTTGAGACATAAAAAAATTGTAATTATGTAGTCCTATAAAGAGTTAAGTTAACACCAAAAATGTCGACTACCTCCGCATATTCATTCCCCAAAAAATGCAATATGGGGACTGCACAGAGTTATCTAATGCGTGTGTTCTGACATTACCACTGTAATAGAATAATGAGTTGTATCTCGTTGACCTCAATGGTGCGTGAAAGTCAAGCAGACCAACAATCTGGGGGCAGTCTATCTTGTATTGTTTTATATAAGTATAATAACATTTTTGTATTATTAAGGAGAACACATTCTTAAAATGTAACATATAGGTTCGAAAATTTGTCATGAAAAATACTGGCGCTATAACACAATTGGTAGTATACTTTCCCGAATTGGAAATAGAGATCCAGATTCGTATCCTTGTGGCGCAAAAACAATAATTTTGCGACAAAATTGATTTTATATGTATACATTTTTAATTAATACATTAAATTAGTATTTAAAACATTATTGTATACTTAAAGTACAGTATATAATGGCATTGATTAGTATTATTTTTCAATTTGTTTTCTGACTGCCCATCAAGCTGTCAATTGACTGATCCAATTTTAGTTTGAATATTCTTCTTCAGTCGTTTCCACAGACTACAGAATTACTAGTCAATTCCCACATAACTGAGTATCGTGATTTTACTCAACCTTTTACAGCCCGCAGTTCGAAAAGCCCTTGCAATAGGATAGCTAGTATCTTATTTAATCCGCTTTGTTCATCTTGTTGGATTTTTCAGGTCAGCACCAGTTTCACACGATATTTTCATCTCTGTATGAATATATTTGAAAAATTGAGGGATACATATCAGATCTATCTGATTTACCGTAGATGGGTTGTCTAACACGATTTTTTAATTGTTTCAAAATTGAGGCATTAGTTGGCATGATCAAGGAATTCTATTTTTTTTAATATTAGTAAATATAATACATTTTTAGAATAATCAGTAGGATATATATATAATCTTTCTCTATACACGAGTCTTTCTCTCATAGAGAAGAAATGAATGTTAAAAGAAATATATATTTCTTTTAACATTAATTTATTTATATATATATATATATATTTCTTTTTACATTTATTTCTTCTTTATGAGGGTAAGACTCGTGTATAGAGAAGGATTATACGCGAGAATTTATGTTTCAGTTAGTCTGTGCACATATTTTTTTTACTTTAGATACAAATTTATAGTGTTCTGTTATTTTTATAATTGTGATGGGAAGATTGTTAAAAAAAATAATGCCTTGATAAATATAGTGATTTTGGGTTGCGGTGTATTTTAGTTTTGGAATAATAATTTGATCTCTAAATCTTGTAGATCGGAACTAGCTTCTAAAATTGAATTGATTTTTCATTTTGAAAATTTGCATTATTGATTGATATATTGGTACTTTGAAATCTGTGAATAATTGTATGCTTGGATAGTCTTTTTATAGCCTCCAGGATCAAATTTCAAACGCGTCTAGTTAATTTCTCTTAATTACTATCTATATTCTATCTAAATTGTATCTTAGTCAATACCCCGATTCCTCTTCTACATAACTTCAATCTCACAGCCACCATTATTGTGATAACTTTAAATTACCACCAGATTCCCTTGGGATTCTATCCTCTGAATAATGACTAATTTCTTGGTTCACGATTCCTTGTAAGTGAAACTCAGTTTGTCCAGGTAACAATTTTAAATTTATTATTATCTACAGTCAATAATAATTACACACTTCAGAGATAGACTAGTTATTCAGAAGATGCTGCGATGGAAGAGAGCTGTACTCCCCAGCCTCTTACGGGATCTTATAAGGTTTGTCCCTCACCACCCATCTACTCACTTTCATGATACACACACACACACGTACATTTAAAAAGTGACAGTTCTCACTATTATCAGTCATACAGGATGCGAAATAAACGAAGATATTCACTATTTCTAAATCTTCTGAAATATAAAACACTTATTTCATATTTTTTTTTACATTCCTGTATTCATTATAAACGCTTCAAATACTACTTTATCTTTAAATAGCATTAAAATATACTCTGTAAAATTTTCTCTCGTCAAAGTTCAAAATCTGTTATTTATCTAGCTTCCCAAAGCGTTCTACTTTCGTGATCTAAAATTATACAATATAATAAATAGCTTGTTTGGTTAAGTAGTTCTGTTCACCTTCGGCACCAAAGGTCGGAAGTTGGTTAATTAAGTTAGACCCAGTTTCATAGCACAATCGCTTTAGCTTAGTTAGAAAATAAGTAAGTTCACCTTAAAGAAAAACGATCCATTTAATCTATCACAGCATAATTCATTTAGTTAAAATACAAAACAAGTTCACAATTCCTTCAAAGATTTTTTTAACGTATTATTGAAATGAAATGGTTATTGATTAAGGTCAGTATGATGTTTTTTGGTTTTTGAAAATATCTTCGGCGGCATTCGCAGAATTTTTCAAAATAAAACAAAACCGATAAATACTGATAATACTAAAGCAAGACTGAAATGCCAACTTCTTCTTTGATAACATTTTGAGTATGTTCAAATCTTTGTAGGAACCAATTACTGTCATTTATCTAATGAAGGATTTGTCATCAAGATATAGATGTATCGCAGAGACAAAGCTATTACTTTTATTTTAATGGGAATCATGGAAGTATTTGGGATTGCATGGCTTACGACCTGTCATCGATTGGCTTAAGTGATCACTTTACACAAAGAAACGTTCACCTATTTACCTATGCTACAACGTCTATCAAATTTTTGTAAGTTGTGCATATGTTAACATCAGTGGCGTGCAGTAAGTATAGATTTAGGTTATGCTGTTACCAATGTCTTTAGACAAAATAAATCCGTCGTTTTTACGATCCTGCCATGTATTTATTTGTAATTTTAGAGTACTATTAATAGTGTTTTAAATTTTAAGTTTTAATGTAAAATAATACCCATATAAAAAATATATGGACGTTTTTAAAAACACTTACTATGAACATTATTAATTTATTGTTTGAAAATCCTTCACGTAATAACTAAAGGAAATAATTATTTCTACTAAAAGTTAACGTAGGAAATGGTTCTGCCAATTTGTAACCCTTTCTAATGTTATTCTGTTAAAAAACAGCATAGGTAACGACTCCATACAAAACGGATGAACCTAAAGAAATTTTCAATTCAGTAAATAATTATATGACTTGAGTATTTCACTAGCTTAAAGACAGAACAGAGTAATGTGAATAGTTCGATGCGGTGAATACACGAGAGCGCCATGGGTAGAGCTGTGAGTTTTCGTGGTAGTTTTTAGAACTAAAAATTAAAATCTCTCCCGCTACACAGATGTCGCCAATTTTAAAATATTTTTTCCGTTTATGTCAATCTAATTATTTAATTTATATTTGTTTCTCAGAATTTTTAGTAATGCACAGCTTTTTTGCTTGTATGCGCTGCACACCCCTGGTTATCAAATACATATACATACATATATACAACTTCATATATACAATATGTATATATATATATATATATATATATATATATATATATATATATTGTGACGTGGTCGCCTATATGTGACGGGTAATCGTCAGGATAGGACGTCATGTTTTCACACCACTGGCTTGCACAAAGGTTCACATGATGGGCGTGGGTCTTTGGTTACAGAATTCAACATAATAACTTGTCTGTCACTTCAGCCATCATACTCAGGTAAAAATAAAAAGATTATTACAAATTTTATCACCAAATTTAATTAATTTAACTAGGAAAAAAAATATAAAAGGAATAGAAATCATTAAACATTACAGAATAAATTGTAATTCTAAGTAAGAGTTGATCTCGGCAATTTTTGCACATAAAATAATAAAGTTTAAGTGATTTCGACTTTTCTAAGCCTATTTATATATAATTTTATAATAAATAATAATTTTCCTGGTCGCCGGCACCACCTGGGATGAATCCGGATTTCCCTATTTCTAACTTAATATAATTTTAGTGTTACTATTTCAAAATTAATGCGGAATCTTCAATTTCCCTGTGCGGCGTCCTGCTCGCAAGACACGCCTCTGTTATGGATTCGGTATTCTCCTACGTGCGAGCTCTCCCGGTCGCCAGTATGGAGATCTATCTTTTTACCTTACTTAATACTAATTTTTACGCTTAATGCTAATCTATTCGCTTAATATCTAAATTTGGCCAACGCGATCGTTCTAGTGGTTAAGAATATTCCCCATGTTATGTCCGTAATAATCCTAATTCTTTTAACCCGCGTTTTCAATTATCAGGATGTCTAAAGTTTACAAATATCCAAATATTATAGCCGTTCAAATACCTATAGAGCAATTATTAAAATAAATATACCGATTATCTTATAGTATACGACTAAGTAACAGAAAACTTCCCGTCAAGCGGTATGATATTCGAGCGCGCCCGTTATAGCATTAATTATGTACGTGTTATTCAGAGTTAGAATGTAAGAGCGTGGAAGAAATTATACATTTGTACGCATTATTCGGAGCTAAAATGTAAAGTGAGGGTGAAATTATACGTATGACACCAACCTTGTCGTAGACTCGTACTCGTGACTGTGGCCGCTTCGTGGTGTCGCCTGCTGTTCATAAATTATGTGGACATGTGAAACAACATGCGACATGCTAAGTGTCTGCCTCGCTTGACAAATATGTTCCGTGATTAAATGATAAGTTCTCTAGACACCAGTCTGTGGCGTACGTTCGACTCCCCTGACCCCAAATTCAAAATCCGTACGTCTGGCGCATGTTCGCAGTAGACGTCGGGTCCTGAACTTCGAACCCTGCACCCAACGCGTTCAAAAGTTTAAAGATGATGATGATAATAATCCAAAGTTTTGATTCGGCCAATGTCTAAGTGAACAATATCATTTGTTATGACTCATTCAAGATGCATGGCCGAGGTCCTTGTATCTCCAATACGTTGCTGTTCAGTATCGGTAGGAAAGTGGCCAATCCGGGCCGCGTCCACCACTGAAGGTAATTAATTGTGATGATTGTGACAGCTATTCAGTATCGGTAGGAAAATGGCCAATCCGAGGCCTCGTCCACCACTGAAGGTAATTAATTGTGATGAGGTTGTGACATGACAGTACGATTCTCAGGAAATTCCCTAACTCCTTGGGTGCGTCTGAACACGTAGGTCATGTGACAATGGTGTCAGAAGAATAGTTTAATTTATCTGCAGGATGATCCTCGGTGCCTCGAACAATGCATCTCGAATAGAGTCAGGAACAATTTGTTAGGATTGTTAATATTGTGTAAGTCCGTGCAGAATGACGCCTACTGATATAAATCTCCCTCTCGTCCTTTCAATAAGATACCCACGCTATGTGGTTTGAAATGACTATCTCCCGGCATTCATGTTTAGAGACTCATCTCTTGAGAAGTCCGAAGAGGTACCTACGGTTCGCCGAGGCGTCCTTCCTCTGGGATCTGTTCCGTCCACTCACGTCTTAGCCAGGGCGTGGGGTCACAGCATTCAATCGGCAGACTCTTTCGTCTTTTGTGCCAATAGCGCCACTTGATCAGCTAGCTTATGTCAATCCTTCTGCTCTGCAACTAACGTATACGATTGCATTAAAACAATACCCGTGAATAATATATATCGCCCAGAACAGAGACCCTCCTCAGCAGTTGTAGTCCACTCCAAACTCGACGAAAGACTATCTTGACAATCAATCCCTCTGCATCAATATCTGTCACCCACGACACTATTGTTACTTTGATCACAAGGGAGCGAGGCCCTCGAATAAATTCAGTTTGGGGGGGGGTGGATGTTAGTACTAGTAATGAAATAGTAGTGACAATAAACGCAGTATGATTTCCTACCCATGCGATCGTGCGATTTCAAGGTAAAATAAACATACAAAGGCTCTCCGATAAATTCTATCATTTCAAACTGCAAGTCATTTCTTCGGATCGAAAATGTAATCTATAAGGTGCGCCCCGTCAGGATTTCATGAGATTTTTAGATTTATATTTCCGCGGATAAGTAAATACACAAAAGTTACGTGCATAGTTACATGATTGTTTACCCGGCCAATAGTAGTATATAATTGGTCCTAAATGAAGAGATATATGTAACTAAAACTTGTAGGTGGGTGTTCCCAATTTATAAAACGGACAGTAATTAAATAAAATGAAATATCAAGTGGCCTAGCGGTTACGCCAGTCCCTTTCTATGAATGAGTAATTACATGGTGATCCGATTCACACTACAGTATTTGTTAGCGGTTTTAATTATGTATACAAGCATGCTAAAAGGTAAACTTAGTATTTTGGGTCCTCTGTTACGGCTCTCAGCGTCAGCGCCAGTCCTGGTCTGCCCTCTGGATCCCGGAACCACTGCACTCGCGATTTATGAATTTTAACGCGGCCTTCGCGGACCCGGAGAACAACACGATCACCCCAATAACACTCGCGGCGCAAATCTCCGAAGTAAAATCTAGTTTCGTTCCCCGCGCGATCCCGGCTCAAAAGCGACCCTCTCACGTGCGATCACGGAACTCTCCCGAAACTCGCCGAACTGAAAGCTCGAACCCGACTCTTCGCCCCCCTGAAGCCGACTGCCGAGTCATCCCCCGACGGCGTCTTCCCCTCTCGACCCTCCCCTCGCGTCTCCCTTCCCCGCCCCGCTACCATGTCGCAACTGCTCTAGAAATTTCTCGGAATTCATATTTTTTTATCAGTTGTTTATATGTGGATCATCACAAGTTTACTATTAATTTTTTGTCATTATCATGAAATCGTCTCCCCGCGTGGGCTGTATTGCCAATATGAAAATGTTAATCTCGACTTATTTCGCGCGCGTTAGGTACCAGATTTAATGTTGTAATATACTCGTATATACATATAAATTCTAAAAATTTGATAGATGTGATAGCATGGATAAATAGGTCAACGTTTCAATGTGTTAAGTGATGACTTAAGCCAGCTGATAACAGGTCGTAAGCCCTGTAATGCCCAAGACTTCCATACTTCCCATATAAATAAAAAATAATGGCTTCGTCTCTGAAAGACATCTGTATATTTTCTTTATTGCTGTACTCCTGGCAGAGCAGTCGCTATGATAATGACGAAATCATATCTAGAACTATCCGATGCCATCTGCAGCATTTCTGGTGGTGGAGTTAACATGGTTACAGACTTCACGAAAACCATCGGTCAATAACATGTCGGATTATATTATGTTTTGGATATGAAATCAAAAGGGGAAACATGAACACATCGACATCGATCCTATTTCACCGTTTTTAAGGTAAAAAAGTTAGTACGTTAGAAGGCAAACATTAGCTAAAGAAACAACACGTAAAGACGCTCACTAAAAAAAGTGATTGAACCTCTCGCAGCACTCCACCACTCGCCATATATTAATTTATAGCGCGTCTCGACTAAGACATCAGATGCCCACTGATGGCATCAGACATTCGCTACAGATCCAAATTCAGCGATTAAGCTATTATGAACACAGAACTCTCAAAATTTCATGAACATACGTTTGCCAAGAGAGATTGCTGACAACCGTATCATATAAATTGCCGCAATGCTACACTGCAGCTGTCAAGGTAGAGTAAAAACGCTAACCTGACGGCGAATGAGTAGTACCGATATGAGAGCTTTTGCGCATAGAACCATCCCGGATAAGCGAAGAATCGCCATGCACTGCTAAGGTATCTCACTTCCCAAAAATATGTTTTTTTTTAATATTCGTAATAAATTAAATGAATTATCATTCATTCATATTATTGTTAATTGTAGTATATGGTTACCAGTTTTTAGTTTATTCATACCCCCTTAGCCTGTTTTCCCCAGTACATTTTGTTCCTTTGGCTCGTCTGGTTGTTCTTTTGGAACTCGAGAAGAGTAACGTGACGGCGTCATCAACTAGATGAGTCGAGGAGTCCTTTGGTTCCGTGAGTTTATCCTGATCCCTATCGAAGGTACCCTCTCCATCCCCCTATTCCCTCATTCCTCTCACATAATCCCTATTTCCTATCTAACTCATCCTTCCGATTCCATCATCCATCCATAACTTTTAGTGACCAGTGACTTGCGTCAGTCACATTTAATTTAGCTTAAATTTAGCAATTTTTGTATAGTTTTCACAGCTAAATGATGACAATATTTTTTTTGATAGATAAATTTTTGTGTGCATTTTAAGTGATTTATTTTAGTATTATTATTTAAATTATTTTGACTTTAAAAAAAAAGATGTCACCCATTATTTCTAGCACTCTGACATTTTAAATTGCCGAATGAATCTGGAGACGACATAGTGACGTCAGAAAAATAACGTGTGCTGTGTAAAAATATCAGGCATTACATTATGTAAATATTCCCTCTTTCAGCTTTCTGTTGAACTAAAAGCACGCCATCTACATTGTTGCATTTTACTTACAATGTTCATTTCTCTGAAATTTCAAAAACACAACATCTACACACAAAACATGCTACGCCAATGGTTCTCGAAGCTATGATGTTAACGGAAGTATATTTAAAAAATATATATGCTTATTTTCTAATACAACTCACCGCAACATCATCACGGACAGTAGCGTAGGTTGTCTTTTTATCCAAGTAAGAAAATTTGCAGTATATTATTTTAAACCGCAACGAAGATATATGATTTTATGAGTCGTTTACTTCCAAACCCCTCTGTAATCAAAAATGAACTAAATGTTTATTGAAATGCAGTTTTACTAAGAAAAAATAATACTTGCAATTGATTCAATTAATATACCACATTTTTTTTTACTTCATCTTAATTTTGTACATATTACATAACAATCTTATTTTTTTGCCAAACTGCATAGCAGTTTTACGGCAAGTTTTTTACTTCAATTATAGTAAAATAACATATTAAATTAAGGTAAACTAAAATTATTTACAATTTTTTTTAAATGTAATACAACAGAAAATTCAAATAATTAAATAAAAAAGTGTTTTATATTTTAATGTGTACAAAACTTTTTTAATGTAAGTAATATAAAAAACAAAAACAAGTTTAAGTTTCATGACAAAATCCTGCTAAACTTTCTAAATAAACTGCTAAATAATGAAACTGACCAATAGGTTTTAGTGGTATGCTACTGGCTTGTACCAAAGAATGTCAAATAATGTAAGTGACAAACACTTATATAAATGGTAGAGTAGCACATCCCTATATAAAAAATATAAATTTCCTAATTTCTCAAAATCGACAACATATTTGTATTTTTTTTGCATTTCCTATTGTATTGATGCATAAACCAGATCTTCAAAATATCTAATGAAGTATTTAGATGAACATTATTATTCAAACGTTTTAAGTAATTTTGAGTTTTTTTTACCTTACCTGTTCCAGAATTGATATCAAGCTCATGCAAAACTTCTTGTACATCCTTAAGAGAATCATAAACTCACCCTGGTTTGTCAAAAACTCAATCATTCACAGACGACTCACTCAAACGACACATACACTATTTATCTTCTAAATTTTATTCTGAATTAATTTCCACCCCAAACCCTTTCATAAACTCCCTCGACCTATATGATCCCTCATCCGATCCTCAACATCTTCGTCTCATTTCACTTCTTCACTCTGTTCTTGACCATAATTTATAAAAAGATTAAAAATAAAAATTGAACATAATTTAAAAAGATTAAAAAACATCACTAATAAAATAAAATTGAAATACATAATCAAACAATACAAGAATTAACAAAATATATTAAAAAAATATATATATTTTATAAAAAACTTTACTCTTTTTTGCTACTACGTTATACAATTATACACAAAGTTAAAGTAAAACAATTTCAGCGAGTTCCCCAAATAGGTCCCCCAAAAAAAATCTTACACCATTGTCACCTCATATGTCGAAGATAAGAGGGCTCAGCCCTTATCCCTCTCCTTTTTAACAACCGAATTCGAAAGCAAAACCTCTTTGAAAAGATTTTAGAGGAGCCGGTTATCAAACCTGCTACCTCTCACATGCTAAGCCGTGCCCAGAAATATTAGCTACTCCCTTAATGGACTATTGTGTCAAATTTTCACAATGGTTATTTTATTTTTCTTAGAAATTAATGCATTGGTATTCCTACCTATTTTATAATGTATTTTTAACACTTTATTTTGTGTTACGTATCGATGCCTGCAATCCATTATGAGAGACAGCCTATTGTTTCTGCTCTTTGACGCCCGTTCTTATCCATAGACTCCCTACTAGCGACGTAGTTTCTCCCTGCTAAGATTCTTATGTCGTGGTTCCGATCAAGCCGTATAGGTGTTTTTTCATATGACTGCTCTGCGGTCGCATTATATAAATAATTAATTTATATAATGCGACAGAGATCATATATATTTTTGTTATTTTATTATTTTCTTCCGTAAATTTTTGTTTTAAATGTGCGACATAACCGAAAATCGGAAATGGCGGTAGGCGACCAATGATTTAACAAACCGCCTAGCGTTTCAAGATCCTCAAAATAAAGAAGTCGCCGTTCTCGACATCATCGGAGTCCTAACCTTCCCCCGAAGTAACATGAAAAAAGTCCAAAGTCCTAGTTGCAACAAATGGGACGCCAGCGTGGCTCCCGTATCTATTACACCGGAATCTACAAGAGTCTGTTGATTTGGATAAGGAATAATAAGGACAAGCCAGAATATTTTATTGGAGTTCATTGGCAAGCTCAGTACGGTGGTGAAAGGTAGTGAAGGCGAACCCAAATCGCATTGACTAGATCTTCGAATTTTTTATTTACATCCTATCCCAGAATCGTTTTGAGAGTTGTTTACCCTTGTTTTTATTCGTCAATATAAGTTTTTTTTTTATTATATTCAGTTGTTAACATCTTAAAACCATCATAGGTTGGCTCCGGTATCATAGTATCAGAACCATACCTCGTTATCACATTAAATTTAGAGGGCAGCCAGAGAGAAGCTATATAAATCATGCACCTCCAAAAGAGTAGGGTAGATGTCATAATTATATGTTGCAGTCGCAGAACTCGACTCACTTTGTCTAGGTTACAAGAGGTGCGAGAGAGAGTCAACAGAATGCTCTGTTAGGTCTCTCTATCCACTGGCATCATCCGTCCCAAAAATCCCCAGCGGGAGTCCCACACCCTAAAAAATCCCGGAAACATTTTGATTCCGATCATCGAATTGCAACAAATCACTAAACAAGAATGAGCTGGCGTACGCTATGAGGATACTCAAAATGACTTATTTCGAGCTGGAAATGAACGACGAACTTAATCAATTAACCATATTTTTTTCAAATTTCTTTCTATCTATCTACGTGTTGTGGCGCATCACACTGTTTGAGAGCCAGTGGAGTACCTGTGATACCTTTTGTACTCTATGAATATTCAGTTTTTTATGAAAGCATAATAAACTGCGCTCCAAAGGCCATCCCCTTTAGTTTCAGCACACCAAAAAAACATTCATAGAACCCTCTAAAAAAATGCAATTACAACCAACTAATTTTAATTTTATTTCAGAAAGACTCCATCAAGCGCTTTTTGTGAAGCATTTTTATTAAAAATGTGAATAATTTTTTTCCACGAACCGCCATTGTGTAATAAACCTTACTAGTTTGTCAAATATTACCTAGATCTCTGTTTTCGATTTTGCTTTCGATATTCTTTTTTAAATACCTATTGGTTAAAACAAATGCATTTTCCTTATTGAATGGAGTAAATAAATTATGATTTTGATTAAAAACCCTATGAGATAAAAGAAATAGTAATTCTTATAACTGTATTTTGTGTTTTGATCTTGCATATTTCCCTTTACCTTATATGTGCTTACATTCTTACATATTGTATTGCACATTGGTATTTTTTCTCTCTTGTGTACATATTTACGTTTACTCGCTTTGTATTTCATTGTATTTTGCCTTCAATGATTTATTTGGTTTTGTGAAATGCAATTATCCCTAAAACAGGCTTGCCTAGTTGAGCAATGCATTTTAAAATTTGTGCAAAATATGTATTTTTTTTAGTAGCTGTACAATAATTCTATGTTATATGTATATTAATGAATAAAATACTTTTTATTAATATTAGGCTTATCATAGTCCTTATTAAATATCTTATTATAACAGCTCCTCCAGATAAGAGTCTCATATGTTGGATAAAACATCTTTCTGAGGAGCTTACGCTCAAATACTTGTATATATTATATGTAGAATACTTTTATTAACTGTGATCTCTTTTTTTTAGGCTGTACCTGTTTGGTGTTCTCTCAGACGTACGGCAAGGATCGAGGAACCTTCAGCAGCCCCGACTACCCCAAAAACTACCCTCGAGGAATAGACTGCCTGCTGTTCACCTTCATAGCCGGCCCAGACCAAATTGTGGAGCTCACCTTTGCTGATTTTGATGTTCACAAGACACACATGGAGTAAGTGAATTGTTTTTCACTTATTTTATTATATTTTCCATTTCCGCTCTTACAAGACAGAGTACAACCGGTGTACAGCTGTTACGAAACGTCCGGGACACTTGCGTTTGTGATAGACATCTATGATTTAGGCTTTCCGCAAGTATTCACAAAATTTATATAATCTTTTACAATACTTAAAAAAAACAGACTTTACTAAATTTATAAGGCACATGTAAAAAAAAAAAGAGGAAAAATAATGAATTTTTAAAAATGTATAAATATCGTTTACGATATATTTCGACAGTTAATTTTAGAAAAGGACAAAGAAAATAATTAGAAAGGCTCTTTAGATTTTGTCAATAAAATTTCAGTAGGATCATAATATAGAACTGCTCCTATACCTGGATAATTTCACGGAAACAAACCATATTCATTCTAAAACCTGATCATGTCTTCAAGCTATTTTAGTACAGTGAAAAAATACAAAACAAAAAGAAAAAGTTTTATAATAAAAACCATTTTTTAATCGGATTAAATCGACTTGAAATATATTTTTTCTTGAATGTGGGCTTCCACAACATTGTCAATATTGCCAGTGAGAAAAAATAATAAAGTAGCGTAATCTAATGAAATCGTGTGTCTCATATGTAAATTTTTTTCCCTACTGGCAATTATATTGACCATTTATAATCTATGGTTATGATGATCTTTGATATTTTTTTTTGTTTGTTGCATAAATAGTACATATGAAAAAATATATGTAATTACTTTACTAGACGTTGTCTATTCTAAAGCAATTACCTGTTATTAATTATTGTTAAGTAAGTTATAAAAAGTTATGTGAAAAAAGTACAATCTGAAGTTATAAAAGATTATTGAAAAAAAGTTATAAAAATATTATTGTCTGTAATATACAATAGTTGGAGACAAAAATGTGTGGGTAGTTAGGTTAGAAAAAATGACAAAGTAGATTCATTTTGCTTTTTATCCACACCAAGCAACCACTTTGTTATTTTTGGTTTGAAGTCGTTAATCACATTAGACCCTTTAAGGTATAGTGGTAATTTGTTAAATATTCGCCGAGCACAAAATAAGAAAGTTCGTTGAGCGAATTTGGTATTAAATTTTGGCACTGAGAAGTATTTTAAAGCTTCGCTCCTAGTTTACTTTGGATCGGATCGTGGAAGAGAAGTTTTTTTTTTTTTAAATAGTTTTAATATTGCTCTGGAAACAGTTGTATTATATTTATATATTATAAGTATATCTAACTTGTATTTACATAAAAAATTAGGTTAGAATAGTAAAAACTGTAAATAATGGGTATAACCTCCAAATCCATGCTCATCCGTGCATGTTCCATCGTAAGTAGAATATCTCAGTGGCCCATCGTCGAAGTTAGTTTTCTTAGCACCCCAAGGCGACACAAATCGATTGGTAGAAACAAAAATAATGTAATGCGAATAATGTAGACCGAAGGGAAACAATCTCGTTCCCTGAAAAAAATGTTGACCGTGCGATTAGGTCAAAAGAAATTACAGTAAATTGTGCACTAGCGATTGAAAAATATTAAAGTATTTATCTTACTGTTAGATGTTGGATTTTTACGGTTACATTTTAAATTCTTGATAAATAGCTTCGCTGACAGTTCCGAGCGAAAAATTAATTTCAACCATAGACTCCGACCATTTTTACAACCTTCGAGCCCGCTCGCATTACCAACATGAGTGTGTTGTTCGTGACTACTAAAGTGGTTGGCATTAAAAATAAAGACATCAATTTTGTAATGTCACAACATATGTTAATTGTATGATTGCTTTCTGATAATTTTAATAAAATATCATTTCCACCATTTATTTTACATATAAAATGATAATTTAAAAATATACGTTCTGCGTCATTTTAACGCATTTAAAAAAATCTTTTCTGCACCGTTAGAATTGAAAGTATTATGAATAACATAAAATTGTTCGTGCCAGTTGGTTTTCCGTTGGGAAATCGAAGATATTCATGAACCGCATGACCCGACAAATTCTCAAATGAATTTGGTCCATTGAACTCCCTCCCGTCCCGCCGCCCGACCCCTTCCCCGACGCCCGCCCTGACCGCTCCGCCACTGCGCCACAAACACCACATAAACAAGCGTCCAATCATCTCCATTGTATCTCGGAAGGGAAACCATTAGTTACCGTTGCTTACTTAACATTATTCTTTTTGGTACGCATTTCCGTAAATTTAATACTGAATTAAATGTTATAGATAAAAAAATTGTGTTTATATTTATTCGTGTTTCATATATTAAAGCTGAGAGATTTCATTTATTTAATTAATACATTCATTATTTTATCTGTTTCTATTAAGGACAATATTTAAATCAAAAAAATAATCAAGTATGTATACAATTCACTGGTAAATATATTTAAAAATATAATTTCTTGGAAATTATTTAAAAATCATGTTTGACGTTTATGGGTACTGAATTAAACATCTAATCACCGTGGTTAAAAATATGGTAATTACATTGCTACGGTATCCCGGTAGAAATTAGATTTTTTTAACGATAGCTATTTTTTTCTGCGTATCTTTCTAGTTGATTAATTTAATTTGTATTAAAATACCATAAAATTGTGTTCTGAAAATGTAACTTCACAAAATAAATGTTTTCTTATTATTTGTTTTATGGACGATGGTCGCCATATCTATTTTTATAAACAAGCCTGCTTAGTGGCCATTTAAATTGCAGAGTAGCGAAGATTACTATTAATTGAATTTTAATAATGGCGACGGGCAAGAGCAACTGACTTTAAAGCTAACACCAATAAGAGCTGTTTGATTATTAAGACAATAGTACAAAGTGTGAAAGTTATTTTATTTTATTGAGTGGAAGCATGAATACTTGCCGAAGGAATGATAAGGCGACCTGGAGCATTTGAGATGATGGATCTATAGAATAATGCTCAAAAAATCTGAGTTACATATGAAGATAAAGAATAAAGAAAAATATGTATTCAAAACTGTGATATTCAGCACTCTGTTGGTATGTGTGTGTACGAGAGTGCGGCGCGCCAGAGTTGACAGAGGATGGATGTGTGTGTGTGTGAGGAAGGGGGAGCCGGAAATAGTTAAAAAGCCGTGCATATGACAAAAAAAGCTCTCTTCTTCTAGTAATATAAGCTCTAAATGTAATCGTTATAATATTCTATGTAACTATGCATCTTGTATTAAATGACAATTTGTTGTAAAGCAGCCGAGTTTCATTGTTACACATGCCGACCGTATTACACGAGACAAAGCTATAAACTAAATCTATTCACTAAAATTTACCACAAAAACAATAAAAATTCGACAACTTCGTTATCCAGAATATGTGATGAGACATCTAGAGAAGTATGAGATATTGCAACTATTACATCTTCTCTTCTGTAAATATTAGTCCATGCCACAACCACTTTCATTTTTCACCGAAACCCCTATCTCCCCAACACCGCTCTCATACAGCCACCTCCCCCCATGCATGTAGTCGATAGTCTATTTTCTAGTTTAAGCTTTGGTTTATCACTGACGATGAAGCAGTTCATTAAGATAAAGATTGTTGTAAGTCGGAGTCTTGGAAGAAGAAGTCTTCTGTAAAGCTTTTCAAGGCTGAAGTGAAAAAAATTATGATAGCCAACATGATAGCTAACGTCCGTTGAACGGATAGGACTTAAGAAGAAGCATAAGTTATAGGTATATGAGAAAAAAACTGTTTTAATAGTTATAAAAATGGGGGTTGCTAATTTTTCAACCCTCATATATTTGTTAAACTTTGAATGTTTTGCTTATTCTAATAAATAACTCGTGGTCACCACAATTTTATTTATGGGAAAAGTTTATGACTTGTGATAAAAATAATATACGACATTATTTGTGAATATGATATTATCACATTGTATTCGATGGTTGGCCATTTCTCCGTCAGATGTTACGTTTGGCAACAGATCCACTGAACCCAGACTCTGCCGATATAATCAATCCTCATTGTGTATTATAACACAGATGATAGTCCTCTCAATTAATTTTGATCAATCCATTTTACCGATATTCGTATTCGGTAATCAACAAGTTGAAATTTAATATATATGTATGACGTTTATCAAAATTTAGAAGCGATAAATTTATTTATTTCTTGCTTCAATATTAGTAGTCTTATCATAATAGAACGCCATTCATTCTTTGATATTGTCTTTGTGGTTTGGCTCGGGTGAGAAAGTTTTGTGCGTGTTGAAAGACTCATCTAATTTCGTTAAATGGACCACCCTGTGCAGCTTCCTTGCTTTCATATTCACGATATCTGGGGCTGTGTACCATTCTCGAAGTCCCAAGTTCTTTAATTTCCTTTAAAATCAAGAGCCAAGAAATCAAGAGGCCAATCGTCATCAAGAATTTGTTGGACTGACAAAAGTGAAAGACATGGAGAGGTATTCATCCAGCAGTGGATATAAAACTAAACTGCTAATAATGATGATGATTAATAGGGACGTACCGTGCATACAAGTAAAAAAGCTGTGCATTACTAAAATTTTTAGGAAACAAATATAAATTAAATAATTGGATTAACATAAACGGAAACATTATTTTACAATTAGCATCATCTGTGTACCAGTAGAGACTTTAATTGCTAAGTCCTAAAAACTACTACGACAACTCACCGCTTCTGTACCCATGATGGTCTTGTCTATTCGCCGCATCGAGTTATTCACATTACTCTGTTCTATCTTTAAACTAGTATTACTCAAGTCATATAATTGGCTATTTACTGAATTGAAAATTCCTTTCGATTAATCCATTTTGTATGGACTTGTTATTTATGCTATTATTTAACAGAATAATATTAGAAAGGCTTACAACTACGTGCAAATCATTGAAGTGTCTACTTTCTCTTTTACTAATTCGCAAATTTTACTATCTTACTGTTTTTAACGTGTTGATTTCATGATTGTTTTTTAAATTTAGTGCATGGATTGGTTTTTGATTTGGGAAAAACAAAAAGTAATTCGCAGAACTATTTTCTATCTTAGCCTTTAATAAAAATAATTATTTCCTTTAGTTATTACGTGAAGGATATTCAAACAATAAATGAATCATGTGCAGTCATAGAAAGTGTTCTTAAAAACTTCCATACATTTTTTATACGGGTAATAAAGTATTATATTACGTTAAAACTTAAACTTTAAAATACTGTTAATAGTACTTTAAAATTACAAATAAATACATGGTAGGGTCGTATAAAAGATGGATTTATGTTGTCTAAAGACGTTAGTTAAATGAAACTATATATATTATATATGTAAGTATAATATCATTGGTAACAACATAACCTACATCTATACCTACTGCACGCCACTGATTTTATTATACTTGAAAATGTACTCAGTTTAAAAGCTAAATTATTTTAAATGCATCGGTTAAAGTACCACCGAGATTTGAACTAGAATCTCTTCCTATCCAGGGAAGTGCGATAACCAATTACACTACGTCAGTCTCGTAAAAAGACGACAAATTTTCGAACTTATGTGTTGCAGGTATTTCAAATTGATACGTCTTACTTTCAATTTATTTAAAAGCTCAACTTTCACTTTTTTTATTGCGGATACCTTTGAGAAATATTCGCTAGAATTTAATAAAATAATTCATGCTTTACAACTGATGCATTTAGTTCGTATTAAAATATCACAGAGGAATGTTCTGAAAAAAATACAATTTCACAAATAATGTGTTCTCTTTAAAATAATATATTACATTTGGTTGATATGCGTTCGAGCGCGTAATACATGTTATCCATACAGTCACGTACACGGTGCTGCGAAAACGCACGTAGTTGTATACGCCACCTACTATCACGTGCTTCTATATCAATAGCTTTGGAAGACGTGCGCCTTGTATAGCAATAATTATACGTAAGATATATAATATTTTTTCTCCTCAATTGTCCTCAACACTTTATTTTATTTTTTTATTTAGACTTTACTGACATACATATTTTTGTTGTAACAGAGGTGAATATATTATAATAGAACATAATAAACATAAGATACAATTATATTGCAATTAAATACTCGCAGTTTATTGTGTGGGATGGAGTAGACTCCACCTCTGATATATATAGCATTGTCCTGGCTACTGTGCTAGACTGAAGTCTATGTTAAAGTAGCCAGGTTTTTTCGTGCTGTTGTAGTGTTATTTAATAAATATAAATAATACCAATACTTCCATATATTTCCATTAAAATGTAATAATAAAAAATACATACATGACATACATGAAAATAGAACCCTGCACCTTATCACATATTCTAAGTGTAGTGTAAAAATAGTTGTCCTGTTAATGATAACCTCATTTGCTCAAAGACATGCATGTTTTATAGGATCGCGGATATACAATAAGTTACCACAAGAGATGGCAACGGTATCGTATCCTCATTTCTGTGTTCTTATAAAGGAATGGCTTTTCAAAATGGGAAGAAGTCAGCTGGAAGAGTTCCTTAAATGATCAAAGCTACTCATTGTATGTAATTATTTTTGTCCTTACATCCTACCTCGTACTTATCATATTTTGTTTGCTCCCTGCTTGTTTCTTTTCTTTTACTTACATATCTTTAGTCGTATCAAAAAAATTACTTATTATCTCTAATATGTCTCCTTATGATTTTTCTGTTTTTTACTATTTAATTTAATTTGTTATCCTACTTCCAACTTATATTCTAGGTTATGGAACCATATGGCTACATACCTCAGAACATATACTTTATATCTGCCTAGCGAGGTAGGAAACGCCCAACAGACTTCCATGTAAACGAAATGAATTATAATATCTGTACTAAGGATTCTTATATTGATACAGCCTATAAAAAGAATGTTGTTATAAAAATAAAAGAAGATTTATCGGCACTGAAATGAATTAACGCTTTTGACACGATGACAGGAAATAAATTATAAGTATTTCTTTTTTGTTAACGTTAACCTATACAGAAGCTATCAATTTATCCATAATCATATTATGAATCCCTTTGTATCTTCATATATTTCTATAACATTCTAGATGTCTGGCAAATCTTAGATATTGTTTAATTATGGCTCTATAATGCTTGAAACAGCCAGATTTGTAAGACGCCAGCGGGACAAAAAATAACATGTTCTTTAAGTAAGGTTAAGATAACGACCCATTAGAATAACAAGGTTCCAACTAAAATTTTCGGCTAATTTGAGTTATTGCGTGAAAAGGGTTCCAAATGTATTATACTTTATTTATTCCATACACACCAACTCTATTTAACGAATATTAATGGAAATAGCAAGAGGTGCAGTTAACTGCATCAGTTATTTATTTCAATTTGTGAACCATTATTATTAATTTATAATGTTTTTATTTATTTTTGATTTCCCTCATCTCACAGTGGTCATTGATAATAAGTCCTTAAAACTGATCATATTTGCATACTCAAAACAAAATATATATGAATATATATATGTTGAAATTCAATCAACACCTTTGAGCTCATTATCTCAAAACAGCGTCAGTGTCAGATGGAACCTTGTTATTCTGGGGGGTCGATAAGCCAAATGTTTTTTCTCAAATTCAATAGCATTAAGTAAATATATTTCATTTCATATATAAAAAAAACACGCGTTCTTACATGTCACTTCCACCATATCCTGTAAATGGCACGTATATAGGAATAATAATCTGCCATTATAAGATGCCTGTAGTTATTTTTTAAGCAGTTATCTTGACAAATTTGCTGTGCTAACACACCTCGAGTTATTTATTTTATTTTATTGTTATTATTAATAAAAAACCAGCAGCTAATAAAGAATAAAAATAAATGGAAATATAAATTTTATTCTACATATTTTGATTCGATGTTAAATACTACATTAATATAATCTCGGAAAAAGATCTCGGATCTTTTTTCGAGATTATATGATTATTATGAAATACTGGTTAAGTATATAACACGATTATATAATAGCCGTCATAGCCAAATTTATATGTTAATAATAATAATAATAAAAATAATGTGTTTATTCCAGCGTGATCAGGTTTTTTTTAACCCAATTCGCCATAGAGATAATACATATTATGTTGTGAATTAAGGTTATGAAATAAATATAATGCTAAGAAAAAGAAAACCAAGGAAAATATTAATAAATAAAAAAAGTTAATAAAAAGTAAAAAGTTCACACATATATACACACAAAATATAAATATTACATTTATTACTACTTCAGTCACGGCCATTGTAGTATATGTAGCTATTCTGTAGGAGCTGCTATTCTCTGGTCAGGGAACCAGCTTTCCATAAGAGCGCCGCTTGCACCAGAGAGTTAGTGCTGAACTCCGGCCGCAGCTTTACGCCAACAACTCGATGTCTCAAAAGCGGAACGAATCCATGTATACGGCCTTCGGTAAACATTGTAGATGCGCTGCAATAACGCGCCAATCCGAACAGTATTCTGTATGAGTTGTTGTACTGAATTCGGAAACGGTTATACGCCACTTGCTTGTATTTCGACCAGAGCTTGCAGGCATACATGCTGGTGAAGAACGATTTAAACAGGATGCACTTCACCTCCTTACTGCATATTTGCACGAACGCTCAACCGTCCCCTCTGCCGTTTTATATCATCATTGTCTTGTCCATCTTCATTGAATTAACAAAATAAGACCAAGGTATTTGACCTTATTTTGAATGCTCAATTTCGTGCCATCCAGCTATACGAGAGGGATATTATCTGGCCCTTTTCTATAAAGTTAAGACTCGTACAATATTTCCATATAAACAATACCTCAATTCATGGTCAGAACACAAAACAAAGACTAAACATATATACACTTGTTCCGAGACTGATTGGAAATCTATCACTTATAAAATAAATACGCAATTATGGACTCAATACATGATTCAATTGGATATAGATCAGTCAGAAGCATCGCTGTTCAATATTCCAAATTAATTACAATACAATACACGAAAGATTAACTTTACATCTACAACACTTTTCAATTCTCTATTATTTATTTTTTATATGTATCTCTGTCGAATTATACTGTTTCCTTTTTTTAAAATTTAAATTAAATAATACCGCAACAACGCGAAAAAACTGTCTACCTTAACACAGACGGTAGTCTAGCAAAGTAGCCAGAACAGTGCTTTATATATCAGAAGTGGATAACTACTACATCCAACACAGTAAATTAATAAGTTATTAAGGAAAACACATTCTTATTGTGAAGTTGTAATTATTCAGAACATAGGTCTGTGATATTTTAAATACTAAATTAATGTATTAATTATAAATATATACATATAAAATCAATTTTGTCGAAAAATATTGTTTTTGCGTCACCAATACACGCAAAAACAATATTTTTCGACAAAATTGATTTTATATTTATATATTTATAATTAATACATTAATTTAGTATTTAAATTAAAAAGTGATCATCTGATGTATAAAAAAATTATGTCAAATAAAGATTGCAAACAATTTTTTTTATTCCATAAACCGTGGACCGAGTTTTGTATTACATAATTTAGTTTAATAATATCGTCGAACTGACAACACTGGACTAAATACACTTGCACGTAAAAAAAATACAAAATGTTTCAGAACCACGTTTATATATACCCTTTACTGGTTCCAAGTACGCACTTGGTTACAGTGAAGGAGGCTTTAGAATGTTATTGAACAAAATTGTTCGAATGGGGGAATGTAGCAAAACAACATTCAACGTATTTCGGCTAGGAGGTTTACGGGGTGGTTATAATTTATTACCGATATGAAGGTGTTTATTAAGAGGTTTATCAGCAGAGCTCTCACTGTATTACCGAAATTACTCCTTTCAAGGCTTCTTCCTTTTCAAAAATAATTCATATTTCCTCGTTTTTTTACGAAAATATGGATTTTTATTATTCATATAAATCAGAAGTAATAATATTTTGTTAATTAGTCTCAATTGAGATTTGACTCCTAATCTTGGCTTTAAGATTATAAAATAATATATTTCATTTCTTTAATATTAGCAAAATTGCTTTGTGGCCTCATTTTATATAAATAATTGGACAAAATACTTTGTTTAAACTACTATTTATTGATTATTCTACATGTTTCGATACCTAAGGTATCTTCTTCAGGAAACAATGTATACTGAAATTAAAAATACAAGCTAGGATAAAAACAAAACTATAAAGTGGTGAACTAATGTGAAAACAAATTTAAAAAGTGACTATTTGAATATTACACTAATCTATTGATATTAACAATTTTTCTTATTTCAAAAATTTTAAATATATCTAACTATAAATCTTTAGTATTGCATGTATAATTTCAAAACTCATGTTATATCAAAAGAATCGTTTGTTTCCAAAAGGTGATTAAAAAATTCTGAATAGCTGTTGTTATTTCGGCATCCCAAGTGCGCCTTAATTCTAATATTAAAATTTCTGCAAGTTTTACCAATATAAAAATGTTATTTAATATATAATTATTTAATTTGTTATTAGTGAAAATGCTGATTGGAATGAATTTGGGTTATTTTTTATAATTCAGTTTGAAGTAAGATTATTTACTCTTTCTAAATTACCTTTTAAATTTGTTTTCATATTAGTTCTTACTTATTCCCCACTTATAGTTTTGTTTAATCTATGCTTGTATTTTTAATTTCAGTATACATTGTTTCCTATAGAATATGTAGGATAATCAATAAATAGCGGTTTAAACAAAGTATTTTGTCAAATTATTTATATGAAATATATTTCGTTTATTATATAATTTTATAGCACGCGGAAAATGCATCTATCGGTGGCGGTTTTTCTTATAATGCTTGTAATACCTTAATTATACCAAATAACATTCAGTTTATTAGTTTTAATTGATTGTTAATGGTCTTATCTAAGTAATAATTAAAAAAACGTCAAATCTAATGTATAAATTCAGATATAAATGAATAATAAAAACCCACATTTTCGTAAAAAACGCGAAAATCATAATTATCATCGAAATTAGTGCTTTAACTATGAATTACACGATAATCACATGTATCAGAATTGACAGCAGATCTTCTTTGATTTATTTTATCATGCAAATCGGACAGCTGTAAAAATATATTTGTTTTACGTAGCTGTGCGTTAGAAACGGAAGGAAATTATTATAATAGCGATAATAATAGAAGTAATTTATTATGATTTGTTAGAAGCACATACATTTTGATTTGCAAAAATCAGAGGTGAATTAAAGTATTATAATATTTATGCAATTGGGATATAGTTTTATTTATATTATTGTCCTACATTTCGATCAGATGCACCCCGTGGCGTAAATGAATCATTATGTAACGTAAAATTATATCCAGATGATAATTTAAATGTGACAGATGATAACAGAATGCGCCTGTTAGTGTGATCACGATAATTTTATTATTCGCATATCCGAAAACTGAAACCCGAAGGTAATGTGTGTGAATGATTTTAACACATATATGAACTATTATTTAATTGTACATGCAATTGTGTAAGATAATTATTTAGTTATCAAGTGAATGAGTTTTCGAACCTCATTTCACTAAGATAGTTCTATTCTCACAGTAGAATCATTTAGATAGTCTAAAAATAGTAAATTGACACAAAAAATATCAAACACATTTTTTAAAGATTTCTTTTAAAATGGTCACTAATTTTAGAATGTGTATTGGAGTCAGTAAATAAATCATTAAGGCGATTTTAAACACAATGCCAAAATGTAAAAAAAATACTGAACACGTCATGTAACCAATGACTTTAGATAAACTACAAGTATGAGTAATATTAGTCATACAACTGCAAAGGATAAAAAGTGGCGCCCGACATTTGAATCTGATATTTATGAAGGAAGCTACTGGCTTCATATTACCGGGAATTACTCAAAGACGATTTATTTATGAATATCTCTATTCTAACAACCGATAACTAAGACTAAAAAGTGATAGTATAGAGGGTACACGGGTGTTGTGAATACAATAATTCCCGTTGTTGCAATTAAATAATGAAATCAAACTTTTCTGAAAGATTTTTTTTTAAATACAGAATACGTGTCACATCAATATTCTTACTATTTTCAGACTAAGCTTACACTTGTGCTATGGAAACAGGATTAACTTGATGGTCTTCTATAGCGAGGCGTAAACCCTGAACATTGCTAGGCTAGCGTTTTAAGCACTATATCAACAAGCTACTCGAAATTGAAGATTGAAGAAGATTGATCTGGTAGCTAAATTAGCTAATTTTATTTATTAGCTTGATCCGCCACCTCGTTTCAAAATGTTGATAAATTTAGTCTTTAAACTAACTGTTTCACACTTTTATACACAGATAAGAAATCTACCTATTTTTTTATATTTGATTCCGTTCATTCAAATTTGAGCACAATATGTGACTAATTATTATAACCGATGACAACAATAACCGGCGTCTACTGTGTACGGCCTTATATAAATAATTTTCATAAGCAGATAGCATCAATTAACACATTGGAAATGGTTAATCAAACTGAATGAGAATATAAGCTTTTAATTCACTAGCGGCAGTTCGTTTTAACGATACCCAGTGGGACAGTGGAAACACCGCAGTGTACGTGACAGATATTCGTTGATATAATTATTACTGCAATCCATGCCGGCCATCAATTATATACCCAAATGACACTGAAAATCCAGTTCAAAGTAATTAATTTTCTGTAATGTCGTCCTTGTCGCATTACGTCGGAGAATTTAATTTAAAAAGGTTCATTTTTAAAGTATTTATAAAAAAAATCTAATCTTTCTTCCTCCCTTAGACGTCTAACTCAGACAACAAAATTGGGGACTATCACACCATAAAAGAAAGTCAACCTTTACCATACGCTGATAGAAAATACTTTACTCATTCATACTAAGAATAATTTTTTTTTATTAACGAAAACACATTCTTATTGTGAAGTTGTAATTATTCAGAACATAGGTTTGTGATATTTTAAATACTAAGTAATATATTAATTATATGTATATATTTATAATTAGTACATTAAATTAGTATTTAATTAATTTATTTTAGCATTTTAAATGCTTTTACTAGCTTAAATATCATACCGACCCCTTAGAATAACAAGGTTCCAAAGTAACATTTTGGGTTGATTTGAGTTATTGCGTGAAAAGAGTTCCAAATGCATTATTCTCTATTTCTTCCATACTCACCGATTCTATTTAACGGATATTAAATAAAATAGCAAGTGCTACAGTTCCAACTGCATCAGCTATTTATTTCACTTTATGGATCATTATTGTTAATTCACAATGTTTTTTTATTATTTTTAATTTTTCTTCTTTAATCTCACAGTGGTCATTGATAATACTGAAAATAAGTTATAAAACTGACTTGTAAACATATTTGCATACTCAAAACAAAATATATTTCAATGTATGTTGAAATTCAATCAACACTTCTGAGCTCTTTATCTCAAAACAGTGTCATTATCAGATAGAACCTTGTTATTCTGAGGGCTCGATACATTTACGATAATTGTTTAGCATTAAGAATGAAAAAATGTTAAGTAAGAAAGGTAATAATGATTGCAGAGAATAAAGTGAACAGCGCTTTGAATGGAATTATATCTAACGGGAACTTGTTAACCGAGGTAAGACTAGCGCTGCACAATAGAGTCATGGTACCGACACTGATATATGGAAGTGAGGCCTTGAGCTGGCAAAAGAAGAACTAATGTGGACTGAATGCAATGGAAATGAGATCACTATAAAATTTATTTACGACAGAGTAAAAAATGAAGAAATAAGGAAATAATGTAAAGATGATGTTAGTATAATGAGCAAGATTAAAAAAATTTTGAGTGTTTGGTCATGTGGAACGGATGAATGAGGAAAGAATGGTAAGAAAGATATATGACGCAAGTGTTGATGACACCAGAAGTAGCGGAATTCCTCGAAAGATTTGACATGACCAGGTAAACCAGAATGATGGTTCTGTTGGAAGCCTCAACAATCGGCGAGCTTGTATGAGAAGATGTATGAGTGTGGATAATTGTGTGTCAGGACAGAAGAGTGTGGCACTCTATTTTGTCTGCCTACCCCCGTGGGAAAATGGCGTGATGGTAAGCTAGTTAGTTAGTTATATACAAATTGACCCAAAAGTCATGTTCATAATAAAATTTATATAATAAAATAATCGATTGGCTTAATAACAATCTTATATTTCTCTATATTTCTCATTTGTACGCAGTCAACTTGAATTCGGATCGGTAGTTTGGAACACACATTTTTCCACCTACAGCGATCGACTTGAAAATGTCCAACATAATTTTTTAAATATATTAAATTCACGTGCTCGCTTAGACATTAAATCTCATTCAGAAAGTGAGTGTTACCATAAAATACCCCCCCTCTTAAATAGAAGAAACACTCAAGATTTATCCTACCTCTATAAAATTTTAAATAACTTAGTTGACTCGCCCTATTTATTAGAACAAATAACTTTCAACTGTCCAACGCGACAAACACGATCAAATAATCTTTTTTACCCAAATTTGAATAGAACTAATTACATAAAAAATTGTTTTATTATCCGCTCTACATCAAAATATAATGCCGTAAATTTTTCTAATAACATTGACATTATCAACGATAAATTGCTTCCTTTTAAATTTAAACTACGCCAACTTTTCAATAACTATTAACATAAATTGTATATATAATTGTATATATATATATATAGCATCCCATTTCCCCCCCCCCCCTCCTTACCCTTTCCTCTTTGTATGTTCAGTTTAAAATCACTCTTTTGTTTTTTTGTTTTTCTTGTTTCAGTTTATTAATATTATTTTTTTTAATATATAGTAGTTTTTAGTTTATTATGTTTACTTTTATGTAGAAGCATTTTTGTTTATCAGTCTGTTTGAGAATACTATTTTTTAGTTTATTATGTACTTAGTATTTAATTTCCGAAGAAACTTCACTGGCGTTATTTTTATATATTATGTAATTATTGTTACACTGTTTTTTTCTCCAAAAATAAAAAAAAATAAAATAAAATAAATAAACAAAATGTTTATTATGCATTTAAGTACGGTCCCTGGAAATGTACTTCTTAAAAGTTTTGTTCTCTAAATGTGATCCGTTATTTCGTCGGTACTCTTCTAAACGGGAGGCAAAATTTCTGAGAACTGGTCGGAACGTATTCTCCATGATAGCTGCCATTTCAGATATTTTCTTTTATTTATTCAAGAGAGGGAGGATTGTTACTGTATCCCTTTGGTTTAAGGAAACTGTGCATTGGTGTCAATTCGGGGCTACGTGGAAATCAGTTTATATCACCTCGTCGCAATATCAATTTTACAGAAAAAATTTCACTTCTCCGCTCCATAGCGACTGAATTCTCAACGATCGGCAAACGCCCCGCCGACAAAGATATGTATTCGTATGTATGTCATTATTTTCGATTTGAAATTAATTAGTAATTTCTTTATGTTTTAAAGTAAATGATATTTTTTATCGCAGTTGATACCCAACGTATGTATCAACTTTATATTAGATTAAATTAAAAAATAATTGTCTTTAGTATTAGATTTACCTAATAAGTTTTTCATTAATCATTTCTAAGTGAAAATGTCTTCCAAAGGATTAGATAAAATGTAAATTTTATATTATTACATGTATTTATAGAAATATTACAGGTTTACTTAGTACTTGTATTACAGCATGATTAAAGAAGGGTTAAAATAATTTTAAGTTTTTTTTTTTTTTTTTACACCCTTTGGAGACGTATTATACGATGCTATGAATAGGAATGTATGTTGATTTGAAGAATTTCAAGGTTATGTTGTAAATGATTTTTAAATAATTATCTTTTTTTTAAAATATATTCTGTTAAAGAAACAATAACATAGGTTTTTTTATTAGTTATTGACATGCTGAAGAATAAAATGATATTTTTCGAAACCAGTAGATGTATTTAACTCAATAAGAGGTTAATAAAACAAAGTTAACGACAAAAATAATAAAAATGTATTTTCATTAAAAATTATAAATGCTAAATTAATGTATTAATTATAAATATATACATATAAAATCAATTTTGTCGAAAAATATTGTTTTTGCATAACCTGGATCTCTATTTCCAATCCGGGGAAGTACACTACCAATTGTGTTATAACGCCAGTATTTTTCATGACAAATTTTCGAACACATATGTTACCCTTTTTCAAATTAATACACCTGTCGTTCCATTATTTGAAAGCCATCTACATTAATTTTACAGAATCTTAAATACCTTTGAGTAAACCGACTGCTGACGCCAGAATTATCAACTCATTTTTATTAAATTTTGGACACATTGATACAACTTGTATTATTAAGGAAAACACATTCTTATTGTGAAGTTGTAATTATTCAAAACAAAGGTCTGTGATATTTTAAATACTAAATTAATGTATTAATTATAATTATATATATATATTTATAATTAATACATTAATTTAGTATTTAAAATATCACAGAGCTATGTTCTGAATAATTACATCTTCACAATAAGAATGTGTTTTCCTTAATAATTATAAATGCATTTAAAACTATCACACATAAGTACAGAAGTGCGTTAAATCTTTCCTTAGATAATGACATATCATTTTCTGGATGTCTCACGATCGAGATATCGCAATTTTCCGATTTAAACTATTTTAGTAACTTCCTTGTATTTTATCCAATTTTTCTTAGGATCGCTATTAAGCATTCTTCAGTTGATTCTCATCTCAACGTCTCATATCGCCTTAGCAATGCTTCAGTAAGTGTTCACACTTCCACTTCGTAGAACAATACTGAGAACACGTTACATCACAGTATTCGCATTTGAAACATTGAACTAAGCTTGTGACTGCAAAATATTAGGTCATTCCATAAACAATGCGGTATTTTTATACTTTATTATATGACAAAATTAAGATAAACAAAGTTATTTTTTTAATCTAAAATATATTCTCCTTTATTTTCTACAATTTTATTTCATCTTCATCAAAAATACTATATTATCACATACTCTGCGGTAGTGGGTCAGATTTGACCCGGATGTTTGTAAAAATATTAGTTACGCTACAAATATTCGTTTAGTGATGTTTTCATTCTAGCTAATCTTTTATTAAATATTTACAAATAATTTGAGATACAAATAAATGTACGAGTATTTAAACCTAACCTATAAAACCTTTCCGGGCACCGGGACCCGGTCGGCATTCACACATGTATCCATCATCTATCTGTCAAACTCTGGCGCATCGCGCACAGACATACATTAAAACATAGTAATCGATATCACATATAATCCTCACGTATCTCTCTACAATCATAATTAATCAATTAAAATCATATGAAGATTGAAAAAATCAGCATCTAAAAGATAACAATAACATGAAAATACGGTCTCTATTCTATATGTAATAGTCAGTACCATCTATACTGATTACTTTCATCTAACATCTTTCAGTAAACTCAGTAAAGGCGGTTTTCATTCAGTTCGTGCGGCACCCAATTATGATTTTTGTTTATTTTACAGGCTGTTTTAAGTAGTCCACAAATATTGGATGACTAATGCCTTACTTTTGTGTAAGTTCTCAAATTGTTGTGCGTGGTTTTTATTATACTAACGTCTTTAATGGATCGTTATCACCTAAATAAGGACGCCAACCACTTTCTTTATTCCCAATACTTTCGTTCCCAGTGCGAAATTTTCGGAATCGCCATTTGATGAACTGTTTACATCTGTAATTCATTCATTCATTCATTTTTAATACTAATTTAAAGCAAAAGTCATAAAAAATGTTACAAAATAATAATAACGTCAACACAATGAAATAACACTTTAACTTCTTCAATATTTGTAAAATTATCCTAAATTCTATACAACCAGCTTTTTACAGTAATAACATATTAAAAACTTATATATTAAATAACAAGGATAAAGACGACATAAAAAATCGCGGGTCTACAAATTAATTTGCAATGATTGCAATTATTTTTATATAGGTAAAACTTGCAGAAATATTGATATTAGAATTAAGGCGCACTTGAGATGCCTAAATAACAATAATTATTCAGAATTTTCCAATCACCTTTTGGAAAAAAAAAACATTATTTTGATATTAACAAGGGTTTAGAAATTACACATACAAATTCAGTTAGATATATTTGAAATTTTAGAAATAAGAAAAAGTGTTAATAGCAAATTAAGTATTATTAATTTACCAAATCCTTTTTGCAAATAGTCACTCTTTTGTTTTCACAGTAGTTCCTGATATATAATTACAGTTTAATTTTTATCTGTGCTTGCATTTTTAATTTTAGTATACATTGTTTCCTGAGTAATACACTATAGGTATCTAAAAAGGTAGAATAATCAATAAATAGTGGTTTAAACAAAGTATTTTGTGTAATTATTAAAACTTTCATTGAAAAATATAATTCAGAAAACAGAATAGTGAATTATTTTTCTACCATCCTAATAGTTGCTTAATTTTATTCTGAAACCTTTTTCTACGCTATATCTATTGTACTTTACAAGGATCTATATATAGATTCCATAAATAACGTATTTCCACCAAGTGCCTTAAACCAGTGATTAAATTTCCTTCCCTTTGATATGGGGTCGTACTGAGTAGGTATGTGAATCGCAATAAAAGTAAGTCTAGCCCTACTCAAAATCAACCCCAACAGTCTTACAGAAACTTTCGTAACTTAACGTAAACACAGAATATCGGAGTGTAATAGTTTTCCAATTTAATATTTGTTTAGTAATTATACCATGCATTCCAAAATAACAAGAATTTTTTTTTAAAAGAATACATTTTTATTGTGAAGTTACATTTTCATAACAAAGTTCTGTGTTATTCAATAAAATTAGATTAATCAACAAGAAATATATATTTTTAGTCAGTATTGACATCCTGAAGAAGAAAATTGTATTTTTCCAAACCGGTAGATGTATTTAAACTCAATAAGCGGATAATGAAACAAAGTTATAAAAATAAAAAAATTTGCTAATTTCAAAAAAAAAATTTTTGTTACTACCGGTTTTTAAATGTTTTGTTTAGTTACTACCGGGTTAGCAACTTAATATTTTTTCAATAAATAGATATTTTCTGTGTGGTTATATTATGATATTCTAGTTGATTAATTTAATTTGTTATACCCAGATCACTGTTCTGAATAATTACAACTTCACAATAAGAATGTATTCTCCTTAATTAAATATTAATAACAGTAATCCTGTACATTTGACTAACTGACTTACTATTGAACACAGTATGCCACACTCTTATATTTTTGCATGATGCGCTATACTTTAGGATCCTATATCCAGGACCATCGGCTGATATCTGGTTTACTTATTGACTATGCTACACTACATATTTTATCTTCAATCTGACGTTCTTGTAATCTAGTAGTTAAGACACTTGCCTAGTAATTTATTTAGTCATATTTACATACCACAAACTTAGTTTGAAAATAGTAGAAAAAAATATCCATATTCTGCGACAATATTAATATTCAATTATCGACATATCGATAGAGTAAACTATTTCTAATGCGTATACCTAGTTTAATAAACATAGGGTTGATAAAAAAATAATAAAATAAAAATATTTATATTTACAGTTCAGTAACAATTTTTTTTAAAGTAAAATACCTACATATACATTATAATTTGTGACCATTCATAAACGGATGTTTTTTTGTACGAGTATATATCCAGTTTAATACATATATGTACATTTCCAATATTGACAAACCAAACTGAGCACAATTCGAGCACAATGAAAAAGTGTTGCCAATTCGAAAAACAAACCTCTAAAAAACACCCTTTAGACAGTGTTTTATTACAGCTATTTTGAGAAAGAGTATAAAATTTGTATTTTTTCTATTGGCATTTTTATTGTGTTGAGATTCATCTTGTGCACATAATTCTTGTGTTTCATTGAGGAACGATGCATTGAAAATGATTCATTTTATTTTAATATTTTTATTCATTTTTAATATTTTAAGACAATTGATAATTAACATATAAAAATAAACAACTCACTATATTCTCGAGAGAAATAATATTTTGTATAATAAATACAAAACCGGAAAGTTTGTAAAGGTCCAAACTGAACTAAATTGTAAGGATCAAACGTAGGTAGACAAACCGATCTTTCTTGAAAGTCAGTGAGTTTCTAATTGATTAATTGACAAATTCCTATTAAAGCGTTCTTTGATAGTAAGTTTCTTTCGTTCTCTTTATCAGTCGACGTGCTCATAGCTGAGCATTGTGGTCCTATGATTCGTTTACGTGCATGCGAATGATCAGATATTATTTGTTCTTAGTATTATTTTATTAAATGGAAGCGTAAACACTTACTAATGAAATTATAAGGTATTAGAGATATATAATACAACTACAGAAATCATCAAAATTAGAAGGACAGAGAAGTACGACTACAGTAATATGTAATATCATTAATTGAAATGGCGGTAATTTTGTATGGTGTAACATGATTATTTTTATTTTAATGACTAAACTTTGTACTATAGACACGTTGGGTTATTGTCACTAATAGTTTCGAGAGGTGCAGTCGCTAAGCTAAATACAGTAAGTATTGTAGTTTATTCTGGCAACGGGCTGGGGTTTGAGAAAAGGGGGAAGGTTTCGGTTGTTAACAGGAACATGAACAGTAAAGGCGAAGTGTTAGGGAATGTTGTTAATTAGTGTTTTCACCGAATTTAAATTCTTTTGAATTTGAACAGTTTCTAAATTGTTCATTATTAATCCTTTATAAGGTACCGAGTAGAGAACAAGTCTAGTTTTAGTATATCATTATCGAATGAATGGTTTGAAAATTCCGAGAAGTTGTTATTTTTTATGCAGCGGCGATGTTTCTTTATTCTCGTATTTATATTTTTCACGGTTTGACCTATAGGTCTAATTTAGGAACTCGGAAGAAGACTAAAATTATTTCGTAATGCAATTTTTTATTTGAATTCACTAAATGTTGATTTTATGTTTAGTAATCGTTGAAAACACGTTTTTTTTTAAGTTTATGTAAAATTTTTGCATCCAAAATGTTTTCTAATACAAAAACATTGTTTCATATTACAAAGAATAAATAATTATTATGTTAATTTGCCTTATATAATACCAGTTCCGTACAGCAAACCAGAATGTAGACGAGGATGGTTCGCCGATCTCAGCTTCTCGCAACCGGCGATGATGATGATGATTACGAAGATGAGGTCGAAAGAAATGAAACACAAAAAATGTTCAATATCGGTAAACTACGGCGACACGACACAATCGAGAATGGCTTCCCGCCTGCAGAATACTCTGTTTTTATTCAGATTCATAACAATACATATAGTCATATTTGCAAGTACCTACTCGGCTACAGGCACTCGCTGTGATATTTTACTAAAACGTTTTCGTTTTCTGAAATCTATCCCACGGGTTTTTTGGCACCACGTCGATGATTACACTTTTAAATTATTGATACGTGTCTTATCGTATCAATTATGTGGCACCTCCTCTGCGTGTAATTCTGCGCGATACAATACCAAAAAATGAAAAAAGTCGAAATGACTACGCGCGTCTGCTGCTGTTTCAGAAGACCTCGCGCCCACTTGAAGGTTAATATAAAATTATGATTTAAATATATCGATGTTTATTTCGCCTATGTTCGCTGGTATGACGTCAACAGTTCAGAATTAGCGAAGCAATTCAGTGAGATGTAACCCAATTCCGATGTCAGCAAAAATTACCGTCTAAAAGTTGGTAATTCTTGCCAACTTGACCCCGACCCACATTTGCGGTTGACCCTGGTGGAATACGCGCTTAGTGTGGATTTCGGAAGAGACTTTCAAAGAGAATATTAGACTAGAAGGATTCAGTAAGGTCATGAATTAAATATATTAATTAGAAAGATATACATATAAAATCAATTTTATAGAAAAATATTGTGTTCCGCTACCGGGATTCGAACCTGGATCTCTTTCCAAACTGGGGAAGGTGCGATATCCAACTATGCTACAGCGTCAATATTTATAGCGAAAAATTTTCGAACCTATATAATACTTTTTTGATATCAATACACTTAATCGTTCCATTACTTGAAAGAGTCATTTACCTTAGTATCTTATTATTACTCGATTACTCAAAGATATTTGAGATTCTGTAAAAATAAGGTAGATGGCTTTTTCAAATAATGGGTAATAATATAGTATGAGAAAGATTTTCATAGTGAGGACATATATAAAAAAAGGAAAAAATGAATTATCAAATTTGATCCATAGATGGCGATGGTGTAGTGGTACTCGAAGCTTATCTACTTACTAACATATATACAACTTTCAAAAATTTGATAAATGTTTGATAAATGAAACCATATACCTGCTGAAATGGCAGTCAATCTAATATTATCTAATTGTTTTTCTATTAAGAAGATATATGACAGCCACACATTTGCCTGTGAGCAAAAATCAAATCCAGAGTTTATCTATTAATATCGAAATTAATTATTAGTGCCTTCGTTTTAACGACTTGCGGTCAACGATGAAGGTGAATTTAATTTAATTTACAGCAATTTGTAATAAATCTTTATATAATATTATTTCGATATAATATGACATTAAAACAACAAAAAATTCTTGATGAAATATAACTTTTTGTATCAAAATTATGATAATTATTTTCTCTTTAAAATTGTTTTCCAAACACATAAATTTCTTAGTAATTTAGAAAATAATAAATAAGTTATAATTATTTCAGTAGTACATGAAATATTTTTTAAATTGGCAACAATTTTTCCATCGACAACCTCATATTTTACCGGTGACAGCTGATTTGTGCTCAGTTTGATTGTCATTTCATAATGAATAGACTTACGCCAGAACATTAATCGTTCATCATAATCGTTCATTGTTCATCATAATCGTTCATCCGAGCAAGTAATTCAAATAATAATGAAACGTTTTCGCACCACGCATACTCTAAATGATAATACGCATCCGCAGAGACGTCGTACAGTGCGCAACCAAGAAGCTGTTGTTTCTTCAAAAATGATGCTTTTTTTATTTTTTATTTATTTACACCCTATCCCGAATCGTTTTGAGAGTTGTTTACCCTCGTTTCGATTCGTCATAATTAAATATATCTTTTAAATACTAAATTAATGTATTAATTATAAATATATACATATAAAATCAATTTTCACAGACCTATGTTCTGAATAATTACAACTTCACAATAAGAATGTGTTTTCCTTAATAAAATATATCTTTATTTATTTTATTACATTCAGTCATATCATCATAATACTATCATAGGCTGGCTCCGTTATCGTCGTACCAGAACCATACCTGTACAATATGAGAGACTTGTATTTATTTCAAAAGGCAGCCAGAAAGAAGCAATAAAAATCACACACCCCCAAAAGGGAATGGTAGACGTCACATTTATGTGTTTCAGTCGCAGAACTCGATCACAGTCGGGCAGAAATTCACCCTGTCCAGGTCGCAAGAGTGCGAGGGAGAGCCAGTAGAATGCTTCCTTAGGTCTCTCTATTCACTGCTCTTCCAGGCTTCGCCCATCCCAGCAACCCCCAGCGGGAGACTCACACCCTAATAAATACCCAGAAATGTCCGAACGAAAATGATGCTTACCAGAACGTTACAATTAGTGGAGAGCGCTTTAGATCCATGATTAATGTGAAAGAGCTATTGTTTTAACAAGACGGCGCAATATGCAACTCAGCACTTGATTTACATTCGATGAGCGCATAATTTCGTGTAATGGATCTGTTAATTGGCATCCAAGATCGTGTGATTTATTAATATTATTATTGTATACCCCATAATTTCGTATTTTTGATTATTTTCTGTGGGGATATATAAATTCGCTAGTCTACATTACAAAACCAATGACGATAGATGACTTGGAAGCCAACATTCGTTGCGTTATTGCCGATATACGTCCCCAGCTGCTCAAAAAGCGGTCAAAAATTAGACTTCCAGATTACGTTTTATTCGAGCTAGCTGCGGCGCCGCTATGTATAAAATCATATTTAAACACTAATGGAATACAATTATCTTTCCAATAAAGCCAATATCATGGCCATTACCATGATTTGTATGTGTTTCATTTCATTTTAAATTTCTATACCTCTAAAAAACACCCTGTATTATATAACTAGCCCGAAATCATTAATTATTTTACTATTTTAAATTATCTAGTGACACTCTTTGATGATGAACAATTATATTTATAACTTTGAAGCTCAATATCTCATTTTAAAGAAAATTTTAGGTGGTATCATTTGTATCTAAGAGCATAATATAGCATGTATATTTTTCTATTGATCGTGCGATATACGCAAAAACTGGTTTATATTTAGTACTGGTTTTATAAAAATTTCCGTTTACCTAAAAGTAACAAAATTTAAATACTGAAAATAATTTTTAGTTAGATAAATTATTATTTATTTTAAAAACGAGTTGATTTAAATTTTACAAAACTCTGTCGAAATATTTTGCTACAAAAATTTGAATATTTACAAATTAAGATTAAGAAACTACGTAGATTTTAAGCGCGTTTAATCTTTAAAGGAATTTTAATTTTTGTTACAAAAAAATATGTTTTTGTTTTTTTTTTCCTTTGTATAATTAATTTAGTTAACTTTCGGATTTCATCCATAATAAGACATAAATTCGCCATGAGCCTGTGTTAACAGAATCTTGATTAAAGAAAGTTACCCCTGCGATAACATTTCAGATAACAATATGGCGAGGGACGTAACAACATTTACATAATATACTCGGTAAACAATACATGGTAATTCATAAGGGTGTGTCCTTGTATGTGATGGGTAATGTAAAGGAAAAAATAAGGACTAAAAAGAATATACAGGCTGTGATTTATTTATAAACCTTTTTCTGTTTAAGGTTTGCCTTTTATTTTTTCCGACATATTACGCAACAATAGCTTTTTTTAAATATTTGAATAAAAAAGCATGCTTTTATGTTTCACCTTTTGCCTACTTCATTAGCATCATCATCAGACGTTTTCTATCCATTGCTGGATAGAAAATTTCTATCCAACGACTGTTTGTACATGCTTACGTTGCTTTTATGTAATTTCGTATGATGCTCCGATATGTTACGTATCCCTGAAAATACTATTTGCCTTATTTAACTTCCTCTGATACTTTTCTATTCCTCAAAATCAATAAAAACATAAAGGGGTGTTGTGAGCGGAGGTGAAACGAGTTACAACGCGTGCTCTAAATAGCATCACGGGTAATGATTTTGAATAATAATTCCTGTTTTACCGTTATAGAAAGAAAACTTTTTTTTAATCTACTCGTTTTATCTACTTGAGTCGCGATAAATTCTAGAATACCAAAAATATCTCGCTTACCGTATTGTCTTCTTAGATTGAAAAATTATTTATTTATTTATTATTCTTTATTGGCATACATGTTTCTGTTGGAACAGGGGTGAATATATTATAATATAATATTATAAACATGAGATACAATTATATTTAAATTTGGTATATAACTCGTAGTTTATTGTGTGGGATGGATATATACAGCACTGGCTACTTTGCTAGACTGCCGTCTGTATTAAAGTATCCAGTTTTTTTCGTTTTATTGTGGTGTTATTTAATTCAAGAAAGATAAAGTTGAAAAAATGAGAGTATTGTAGAACTAGTGAATTATTAGTGCAGGCACTGTACATAAATTATGTTAGAATGTTGGATAGCCGTGCTTCTGATTGCTCTCTACCCGATTGAATCATATATTGGGTCCATATTTGTGTAATCTTATTGAAGTTGAACGATTTCCAGTTGGTACTGAGTATGTTGTACAGTTTCGGAGCTAAGAACATGTAGAATCTTTGATAAAATGTAGTTGTTACTCTAGGAACTGGCTTGTAGGTGTTCGTTGTTTGTCTTGTGTTGTCCATGATTTGTTTGTCCTTTAGTACAAATTACACAACAATAAAATATTATTAGTGTTGAAACTGAATAGTTACTTAAAAAATAATAATTAGAAGCATTTAAACGTATGGTAATCTTCAAAATTCCAATTAATAATGTTGTCTCTTTTCACCTCAAGTAAATAAAATTGTATAGCTGTCCTCTATTATAGTTATACATATAAGTTGTTGAATCAAATTGTTTAATCGATATGCCCTTGCAATGCGAAACACGACTTAAGTAAATTAAACGAGCATAATCAAAAACAAAACTATTATTACTTTTGAAATTAGCAATATTAACTTTGTGGTTAAAATTCAATATTTTTATTTGTTAACTTTGTTTTATTAACCACTCATTGAGTTTAAATACATCTAACGATTTCTAAAAACACAATTTTCTTCTTCAGAATGTCAATAATAACTAAAAACATATTATTGTTTCTTTAACAGAATCTACCTATTATTAAAAAAACAACAATTATTTTAAAAAAAAATTTAGTACCTAACTCAAATTTACTCGAATAATTTTTAAGAAAAAATTTTAGAACGGGACTCGTAGTTAAATTTAGTTGATTGTTTATAATTTTTTTATTGTGTTGGTCACAAATTATTTAATTTGTGACCAACACCGTAAACATGCAAAATTGACAATCCCAATTTTTTATCAAAACCATCAAATAATTAGAAAATTCTGAAAACCCACTATTGTTCAAACATCTGAAATGCTCCCTTATTCTTATAATAAAATTTCTACCCATTTTAACATTATAAAATGCAGCACAATCCTTGCAATTAAGTTATAGTATAGTATAGTAAATAATTGTTGTTTTTTAATAATAGATTCTGGTAAAGAAACAATAATATATGTTTTTAGTTAGTATTGACATCCTGAAGACGAAAATTGTATTTTTCGAAACCTGTAGATATATGTTCGGCTCAATAAGTGGTTAATAAAACAAAGTTAACAAATAAAAATAAAGATTTTTATTTTCACATATGAGAAATGCTTTCTGTAATAAATAATAACGTTGAATCAAATGCACTGCTTTAGAAGGGAATTATTTTGAAGAGTTTTGGTATTAGTGGATAGATGTACTACATTTGGCTGGAGAGTCACTGGAGTCAGAAGTGAGAGTGACTTAAAACCAGTACTTACGATGGTGCGTTATGAGCTATGTATTATGTGATTAAGGTCACTACACATTAATATAGACATGTAAAAAGAAAGAAGTGGAATCTATTTGAAACATCAAAGGAAATTCAAATTTTGTCGAACCTTTTGTGACAGTGCATTAATTTTATTTCAGAAAATGTACGCTCCATGTATGAGAAACAACATTTCTATGAATATATTATTCAATTATTGAAGATCCCCTAACCTGGCAGAAACTCGATTAGCGATAAAGGGGATGAGGGGTGAATCATTCCAGGGCAGGGTGGAATGGATCCGTTCAGATGAAAGATATGAAGGGTGGCTCCACAATTAATGCTCGCCTAACAATAGACACAACAAGGTCTCGCTAATTTCGTGAAATTATAAATTTGATTAGACTACCTGATATTTCAATCACAAACCTGGAATAATTTTATGTAAATTTATATTATGTCTCCAGAAATAACTATAGTGGTTAATATACACGGGATTAGATTTTTGTTTCGAGACCGAAATTAAGTTACCGTGAGATTATTTGGAGACTACTAGATTTTCGTAGTCCGCCTTGTGTTTGATAACTTTGAAAGCTACACGCAAGTATCAGATCATCAAGGAAGCATATTGCGTTTTAGTTAAAAAAAAAACTTTTACACGACACTTTGTTTTAATAAAATATGAGCTAAATAAAGGGTGTTTTTTTAGAGGTATATAACTTTAAAATAAAATTAAACACATAAGTAGTACGTAGTAATGGTCATGGTATTGTCTTTATTGGAAAAATAATTTTATACCATTAGTTTTTAAATAAGATTTCCATACTACTCATAATATATAACATAATACTCCAATTCACCTTGTTCAAAAATAGCGATATTTTAATAGAATAACTAAATACACACTATATCCAGCGCGACCGCAAACAAATCTCAGTACTGATCCGCCAGTTTTCGGAAATCTCTTTGATGCAGCCGCTATCTTTTGTCTATCGGATCGGCGTCTTTTGTCTGTTTAAATTCCGGCTTTTTTATGATGACGTTATTTCTCTGCTTCGCTTTCTATGAGCAATCCTTTCGGAACACCTCTAGCCATTAGTCTAAGATTTTAACAATAATTTATTTTTATATATTTAAAATTCGCAATTCGTAATAAAATTTTCGGAATTCTAAATTATATTTATAAAAAACGAATTTCAGAATTCACTAAATTTCTAAATTTCGTATGCAATCCCTAGTTTTAACTGCCCCCGAGTTGTCGACTAATTGGCCCTTGACTAATTGTCCCTGAAGCCTCATAATTCCAAACTACGTACCTACGCACTACGGTTCATATAATCTCATAGCGTCAGCAGTCTGCCATTGTTTATATAATATGGTGCATATTAATCGTATACATAATATGCACCCGAAACGATATAGTATATTAAAATAATTTTAAGAATGTGTCTGATTCGGTATTTGAATGCATGCTTGTAAAAACACCCTAAACACCATTGACAAAAGTTTTGGGAAATCAATAAAAAGATATTATTTCGATTGTATTAAATAATAATGTATTTTTTTAAACGTAAATTGGTTATTATTAAAGTTACATGTATTCATTTTTTTTCAGAAGTCTAATAGATATTTTTCCAATTAAGATTATTTTTATAATTATATTAAAAATATAGGGATTTATTGTTCTCGAAATAGAATTATAATTCTTGCATTACCAACTATGCTACAGCGACAATATTTCTGAAGACAAATTTTCAAAGGTATTTGAGATTTTGTAAAAACAATGTAGATGGCTTTCAAATAATGTAGCGATAGATGTATTCATTTGAAAAAGAGTAACATACGGGTTCGAAAATTTGTCGACAAAAATACTGTCGCTATAACATAGTTGGTAATGCACCTTCTCCGGATTGGAAAAGATATCCAGGTTCGAATTCCGGTAGCGCAACAACAATACTTTTCAATAAAATTAATTGTATATGTATATCATTCTATTTAATACATTTAATTAGTATTTAAAACAGACCCATGTTCTGAATAATTACAATTTCACATTAAGAATGTGTTCTCCTTAATATTTTTTATTTTTCATTGCGAAAATATAATTAATTATCAAAAAAGGATTAACAATGCGAATTATATGAGAATAATTCAAAATTAAAAAACAACCAGTCGAACCAAAGGAACAATGTATACTGATTGGGAATAAGCTAAGGGGTAGGAACAAAACTAAAACTGGTGATAACAATACTATATTTCATAATAACATTTGTTTCAAGTTGTGGAAGTATATGTGTTGTTCACCTTTTAAAAAAAAACGAATACGTAATACTATCTAAAGACTAAAACCCACAACTAGTCCGTATTACACATGGAGCTGAGACGTGGACGGTCATAAATAAATTAAACGGTGCCCAAAGAGCCACTGAAAAAGTTTAGATTAGAATATCTCTGAGATATCAAAGGTCAAAATCACCAGAAAAACAGGGTAACAAAAAATGATGCCCAAAATATCTGCATGCTCAAATAGGTTGGACAAATTTTTTGAAGAGATGATAGACAGAATGAAGATGCTTAAACAGAGGCCTCGCACTGGTAGAGGTGTTAATTATCCGATGGATAGATGAAGCGACGACAAAGACAAAAACGACAAAGACCGGTTGTGTGTTCTGTAGTATATTTTGACTATAGGAACCTTTTACCATCACCCGTGGTAAAAAAACGTTTGCGAGTTATTCGTACTTCAAATTTACTACTGTCAAAATTAATCTTACCAAACAGTGTAGCAAGGCGAATAATTTATTTTTTTTGCTTTATTTACCAGTAAGTTTGAAATCTGAAACTTTGCTAGTGAAAAATGTTCGGTAATATAAATTAAACAACGAAATCATCATCGGACATACTCCCATCACTAAAATAGCGAGATAATACATACGAGAAATACGAGAAATAATACGAGACATAAATAAAAAGTCTACCATTTTTAATTAACGATTTATTTACCTACAGTTTTTACGGTAAAATTATTTAATTATTGAATATACCTCGATAAGTATATATTTTGTACTAACGAGCAAACGACCTGTTTTCGAAAAAAAATACTACTAATACGAAAGAAACATTTTTTAGTGAAATAAGTTTAACACTGATCCAACTGGGCCTAAGACCAAGGCAAAGAGAATTTTGCGATCCTTGAGAGAGGCCTAAATCCAACAAGCTGATGTTAACAATAACTAAAGTACTTCAATTTTTTAATAAAACCGTCGCTGAACAACATTATCAAAAAGTTTTTAAAATATGAAGATAAAAAATATTCATGACTTTAATAATTTAATTTCTAATTCTTAATTACAGATTGACATTATTACTTTTTACTTCCAGGAAGCGAAGGGTCGCACAGAGGCTGGGGGATGAATCTTAACCATAATTAGGTTCTTCCTTACGAAATCACTCTTTCGCCCGATTTACTTTACAAGTTAGACTGAGGGAGGAAAATCATTTTATAGATAAACACTTTTATAGATAATTCAAAATTATGTGTTTTTTCTCTTTTTTTCATAACTGTTCTATAAAATGAAAAAAAAATTCACATTAAATCGATATTTTCATGAAAATTGTTGCATTTACGTGCTCTTTGGTATACGAAGCTGAAAGATATGTCATCATCCATATCAGTCTCTTAATCACTGAGGATCATGATCTCCGGAAAAAGTCACCCTCTTGATTATGTTCCTTCAGTTTTCTCAGAATCCTGCAATTCTTAGGGCAGTTATCTTTTCTACTTGGTTCGTCCAACATGTGGAGGATCTTTCTCGTCCCATTCGCTTTTCGATGTGGCTCTCCACAACAAGCTTCTTCAAGCTCTCTTCCCATCTCGCAAGATGCTCAAAAAGTTAAAGGATTTGTCTCTGGCGAATGGTTGAAAGTCTGTCCATAATATTCAGTTCCTATAGAATGGAGATATTCGTGCGTCTCGCCGGAGAGAAAAACATAATTGAGTGTTTAAATATTTTATATAAAACTGCCCCTATTTAAAATCAGTATCTAACTCAGAGATTACATTTAATTTTTTTTAATTTTCACAACTAATCTTTGTACTACACATGCATTGGGTTATTATCACTAGTAGTTTAGAGATGTGCAATCCCTATCACCATTATTACAAAGAACTAATAATACAAATTAAATGTATTAATTAGAAAGACATACATATAAAATCAATTTTATCGAAAAATATTGTTGTTGCGTCACTGAGATTCGAACCTGGATCTCTTTTCAAACCAAAGATGCATTATCCAGTTATGCTACAGCGTCAATTTTCGTAGCTATGTTTTACCTTTTTGATATCAATACATTTAATCGTTCCATTTTTTGAAAAAGCCATCTACCTTATTTTTACATTTAAACACAATAATTACTTTTTGATAACCCATACCTAATAAATAAGGATGGACGTCAGTTTTTTGATAATCTAATATAAGCATATTTTAAAAACGCTTTGATGAGATCCCTCTAATGATTTACATCGTTACAATTCATCGCATCATAAAAATACCAACTTGCTAAAAACACAAAACCATTTGAATATATAACTTTATTTTCAGAAACGAAATAAACCATTTTTTCCATTTCAATTTGGTACGGGGTTAAGAAATACAAATGCTCGGAAAATTCATTACATTTTATTTTTCGTCTCAGATACCCTGAGGAAAAATTCAAATTAGAGTATGAATGTTTTATCAAAAATGAATATTTTTCTATTTTAACCCGGAACGTGGGCTGTACTAACGTTAAAACTGTAAGGGTAGATTGATGGACAAAGCTAACGAAAATATTTCGTAACGAAGGCTTCAAACAAAGATCTCTACCGTATACACAGGGTAACCCAAAAAAATGAGAACATCTCGTAACACATTTCAAATTCTTTCACACATTTGGAGTTATTTCAAAACATAATATAATTAATTATAATTCTTAATGTAATTTTTTTTGCACAATATTTAGCTAATCAGAAATCATCAAAACAACCCATATTGCATTATCTACTGTGCTTAAATTTGGGGTTTTCGGTGGCCATATGCCTGGCTCGATGAATGATGGTTTAGTTTTCGCTATATCTTACATTGGCTTTTGTTTTTTATCTCCTTTCTTTTGTGTCTATCAATTGTACATTTCGCATTTCTGTAGTACTGTATGTGGAACCGATAAAAAAAGTTGAAACTTCTACAACGCCCCCCCCCCCTTCTAGCGCTTCATTAATATCTTTCTAAACGTGTTATTTTCATGATTGTTCTTTAGATTCGAGGATAATGCATTTTTATTGTGATGGATTCATTTTGCTTAATGACTTTAAGTACGATTAAACGAAAGTTCATAAACTTATGTGCAATGTAGCATATATATTAGTATATTATATAATATCATTGTAACAGCATAACCTAAGTCACTGCTTGATATGTACCTAGCGGCCAACAGGCTTGCTTATAAATAAAATGTAATATTAATACTTATTGTACTTCAATAGAATATTATTTTGAAAATAAACGTCGATTTTTCGACACTGAAATCAAAACAAAATCAAAAATCATCAATCTGAGCAAGCTATTATTTGAATTGTGAAAAGGTTTAACACGGTGGTTCTTTACATGATGTGAGAACATCGGTGAGACAAATATTGTCGCTCTAAATGAAAGTGTAAGGGATGATCCAAAGTTATCGATTCCTCGACGTTCACAACATTTAGGCGTATCATATGGCACAATATAAGCTAGAGCTTGTAAGCTAGTGATGATAGCCAACGTCCGTTTAAGGTATAGGACACAAGAAAAAGAAGAAGAAGAATACTTAATCACATCAAGTCAGTATAAAACTAAATCAAATAATTCAATACAAAACTGTTACGTAATTGTCTTCTTAGTACGTCTTCAGTGTACACCTCGTAATGCGAAATAGACTTTGTGACAATTATACTTTTATTACAATACGATACAATTTAGTACAAGGTATATCACTAGTATAGATCAAACAATTAAGCCGATGAATATGCAGAGAAAGAGGCCGCGCCCTGCCGTGCGCCGCCCTTTATATACTCGGACACACGCACGTCGGCGATGAGGCATTCACACACACTCATACATACAACTATACAATCCCAAAAACTAAATCTCATAATTAAGTATTACTCAAGACTAATCTTTAAAAATTGACAGTGTTCAAGTTCTTAAACATTTTTGTAAAGCGTTACAAGGGTTAGAAGAAGCGTGACTTACAGAATAGGTGTGGTGCTTACATTCTATTCACCAGTACTTACTTATTCTGGAACCGGTCGGCGTTAAACAATAAAACATAAGTGGTTATATACAACGTTATTTATATTCATTTTTATACATATCAGAAACCATAAAAATGTAAAGATGTACGTCTATCCATTTCTCCTTTGTGGTTTTCCCGATACATTTATAGGGTAGCGACTTGTATTTTATTCTTACAGCTCAAATTTCCCATCTTAATCTTATCGCTATTGGTCCGATTTCATTTTTTACGCCTCGTAATTCCGCGTGATCTAATGGGGAAGAATTGTTGGGGTGGGATCTGTAATGGACCCTCGCAGGCAGAAGCTGCCAGAAATTTCGTTCGCTCAAGTATAATATAAGCGTTATTTTTCTTCTCATATATTACGTCATTTGCATAATATTTTGAATTGTAAGTATTGATAATGTTCGTCTAAAAACCCATGCATAATAATTATTATGTTTTATCGTCTCGTACATACTCGTATATAGAAAACTATTTGAGGATTGTATTAGGTTGGTGTGAAAATTGTAATGTACATCGAGCGGCGATTGTAAGTACGGCTATGGATTTGTCTCCGGAAAAATCCTCTAGTATTCTGTGTATGGGGCGATCATTAAACTCGTTTTGGGTGACAATATACATCAGTTTATAATTTTACGAATGCAATGCTATTTACAACAACATTAGTTATCAAAATCGCGTCAGAGCAATAAAAGGAGGGAGATTGCACTCCCGGCGCGCTAGCTTAAAACGCCTCGCACACATACCTCCTACTTCGCCCGCGCTCCGCGGATCGACACACACACGCGCACACGTACCTTTTACTTCGCTCGCGCACATCAGAAACTGTCTGCAAACTAACCGTCAGTACTTTTCAGGAATGTACGATACAATACGGAGCCTTGAAGTTAATAACTGCCAACTAAAGACGGTAGTTGAATCAGAACTACGCACAACAATTTGAGAGCTTACACAAAAATTAGGCTTCAGTCATCCAACAGTTCTGTTTATTTAGGTGCCGCACAAAATGAACGAAACCCAAAACAATCGTACAATATAGACACTTTTTGGACTATGAAACATTTTCTCGTCCACCATACTCCATATTTTGACAATTAATTAACTATGTTATAATTTCAGCTAGTTCTCCATTTTACGGTTATTTTAGCTTTTTTTCAATAATTCATAATGTCTTACATACTACATACAGTTGCTCATAGCTTAAATCTGTATGTCGTTTATCGTAACAGGATTTGTTCAAATTATTAATTTGAGTTACATAAACCAAAGATTTCAAAGTACCAAAAATAATAGACGTATACAAAAAAAAATCAATAATCCAAATTTTCAAAATTATAAATCAATAAACTTTAGAAGCGAATTCCAATTTATAAGATTTAGAGAACAATTTCTTAAACTAAAATAAACCGCAAACCAAAATCATCAAATTTTTTAACAATCTTCTCATCACAATTAGAACAATTACAGACTACTATCAATTTATATTTGAAGTAAAAAAATATATACACAGACTAATTGAAACATTAATTATCTCTATACACGGGTCCTACTCTTATAGAAAAGAAATAAATGTTAAATTAAATATGTATATATCCCACTGATAAATCTAAAATTAATAATATTTTATAATATTTAAAAAAATATAATAATAATTATTACCTTAATTACCACACACTTAAACTACAATAATAAGTATTTCAATAATAGTATAATTTTTAATAGTACTGAACAAATTTTATTTATCGTACACAGAATTCTGTATTCATTTTTATTTTAATTAGGCAAATATACTACACATACAAATTTGTTGTAGAAAAAATATACACAGTCCAAAGAGTACGTTAAGCTTAAGCAATACAAGTGAACAGGTACAATCTGCAGTCTTTCGACGTGCCCCACCACAACAAGCTTCTCTAAACTATCTCCTCTTCCGCAAAATACCCAAAAAATTTAAGGATTCGTACCAGGCAAATTGTTGAGTATGTTTGCGTATATGGTAGTAAAGGTGGTTGTAATATTCCCGGTACGTATCTAGGCCGTAGATAGTGTATTATTATATGTTTCCTCATGGCGTATTTTATTTTATTTTTATTTTAAAACATACAGTTCTTCATAATAAAAGCTAAACAATAATTAAATCAGTTACATGTTTTCTCAAAAGATGCAATATACTTTATGCAGTGAGTACAATTTAAAATTTAATAAGAACTACAATGCAAAAAAATTGAGAGAAAAAGTTGAAAATAAAATAATAAATAAAAATGTTATAAAAAAGAAAATATTCGAGGGGAACGGGAGGGTAAAGAGAAAGAAAAAGGAAAATGGGATAAGGAATAAAATCTGTGTGATAAAAATAAAAAATAATATTGAATTTAGATTTAATTAAGCTAACTAAAGTATTGAAAATGTCTAGTTCTTTTATATGTAAATTGAAATAAAGGAGTGCTCGGTAGAAAAATGAGTTTTATTTGGCATTAGTAATGCAATATAGAAGATCAAAAGTAAGATTAGTTCTGATTGATCTGGCTGACACTCGAATGGATATGCGTCTGAGTCTACTTTATCAGGACAGTCTACTTTAGAGTTGGCTATTTTGCGTAGTAAAATGACATCGGCCGAGTCCCTTCGAGTTTGTAGTGATGGAACTTTGATAATAACAGATGATTTAGTAGTACCGATTAAAGTTCGATAACTATGAAAGTTAAAATATTTCAGGAAAATGTACTGTATTTTTTCTTATGTATTTATGTTGGTAACTGGGAGGATTACTGATACCAACGTGATAAATATTATTTCCGAAATAGTTTAGTTGAATGAACAGTTTCCGCCAAAGGTCTTAACTGGCACCTGTTCTCTTTGAAATGTAATAATGTCTGCATATTAATATTCCTCGCGAATCTTAGTCGCAACTCCGGGAACTTGTCTCTGGTGATTCATTTGCAAAAGTTATAGTGATGGAGTCGCAAGAAATTATAATTTATTCTTGTCAAAGTATCTAACACGCCCATAAATTACCGTAAATATATATAAAAGTAAGCCACGTACTTCTACTCTGACACTCCTTACACTTGTGTAATCACCTGAGACCTCTTGAACCTTATAATTGCACTCTCGGCGTGGTCACGCACCTTAATATAATATGTGACATCTCGTGCTTAAAAAATGACATTTTTCAATATTCTTATTATGTTCAACTAAGCTAAATTGTTTATGTAAACGCCTTCGATAGCTGGTTAAAGTAATATTACGATATTTTAAATTTGTCCAAATCCTACTAAAGGGATTTATAATTATTAAGGAGAACACATTCTTATTGTGAAGTTGTAATTATTCAGAACATAGGTCTGTGGTATTTTAAATACTAATAGAAAGATATACATATAAAATCAATTTTATCGAAAAATACTGTTGTTGCGCTACCGGGATTCGAACCTGGATTAGGATTTATAAATAGTCTTTTCATATTATCTTTATTCAACCATCTCTCAAAATGATTTACTTTTTATTCTAATAATTTATTTCGCAATAAGTCCAAGTCATCATTCTTAGAAAATAATTCATTCAGCAGTCAAAACTACCAACAATAAGTTGGCGAAATCAATGAACAAGATAAAATCTAAATTGTCCTGACAAACATTTACTACCCCGCTCCAATGCGTCTTCTGAGGCATGTTTGTCTTATTATTGTAGGACTTCTAACAGGGTCACATTCCAATATCTGATTTTCTCGGTCACGATGGGTCCTTCGCAAACGACCCTTATTTCAAACCCGTTCGGCTTATATTCATTTAATTTTTTTTCTCATTTTCGGTGCCGATAAATCGGCGTTTATTTTTAAAACAACATTCTTTTAAACCTAGCATCAATATAACAATCCTTAAGGATGTTCCCAAAGAGCAGTCGTACTCAATCTTCAAGGAGATTCCCCCGTCTGTAAACTACTATGAACTACTTACTATCAATAGAATAAAAAATGGTTGTACTTTTCGCTTCCGCTCACATGCGCAGAAGTTTAAAAATCTCTCACTTTTCAAATTATAAAAGGAAACATCAAAACCAGTCAAAAGTAGTTCACTTTTAACATTTTTTATAACAAAACTAATACCACTTGTTTTAATTATTTTTACAGAAATATATTTTTTAAATTTTCAATTAATGATTCTCAGTTTTCCAAAACAATCGTAAGAAAATTATTATTGCTATTCAATTAAACGTGCGCTACAACATCGATCGGGGTATGGTTCGTATGTTAAGAATGCTCATTTTAATAATCAATATTTACAAATCACCGCAAGGACTATTGAAAAAAAATTCTACGCATAAAAGACACTCATAAGTATGAATATTCAAAGTTTCAAAAGGATTGTTTCATTCATTGATTCATTGATTCATCAGACCTTATATTTAAAGAGTATAATGTCCTTGATATAAGACAAATCTTTATGTTGAGACTCGTTCAATACTTCCATACTAATAACAACTCTCCCCAAGCAATAAATCATGGACACAACACTAGACAAACAACAAACATCTACACACCAGTTCCGACAGCAACAACGACATTTTATCAAAGATTGTACATGTTCCTAGCTCCGAAACTATACAATACACTCAGTACCAACTGGAAATCGTACAATTACTATAAGATTACACAAATATGGACCCAATATATGATTCAATCAGGTAGAGATGAATCAGAAGCATGGATATTCAACAATTTACTATAATGTATACAATTCTTTTACTAATAACTCACTAGTCCTACAACACTCCCACTCCACATATTTTTATTATATTTTTATTTTATTATATTATTTTTTTTTTTTTTTTATTCTTACTTTTTTATTCATATTTGATTTATTTTTTTATTCCAAATAACACCACAACAGCACGAAAAAAAAAAAAAAAAAAAACTGGCTACTTTAACACAGACTTTAGTCTAGCAAAGTAGCCAGGACAACGCTGTATATATCAGAGGTGAAGTCTACTCCATCCCACACATTAAACTATGTATTATGTATGTTATGTATCCACCTCTGTAACTACAAAAATATGGATGTCAAAATATATATAAATAAATAAATAATAAATAAATAAATTGTAAGAAAAGTGATTTTTTTGGGAAGGCCCTTAATGTAACCCATACACCAGAAAGTATAATACTACATTCCATTTACATGCAAGCCTATTGGCCGCTACCTACCTCGCTAGGTACATATAAAGTAACCGTTCTGAGGTAGGTAACCATTAGTTAGATTATAAGTTGGAAGGAAGGTAACAAAATAAATTAAATGGTAATAAACATAAAAAACTAAAATCGAAAATGAGAGTAGATAATAAAAAGTAAAAATTGTGATACAGACTAAAGACATGCAAGAAGTAAAATAAAAAAAACAAGCAGGGATGTAAGGACAAAAAATAATTACATAAAATGAGTAGCTTCGATCATTTAAGAAACTCTTCCAGCTGACTTTTTCCAATTCTGAAAAGCCATTCCTTTATAAGAACACAGAATTGAGGATACGATACCGTTGCCATCTCCTATGGTAGCTTAGTGTATATCCGCGGTCCTATAAAACATGCATGTCTTTGAGCAAATAAGGTTTTCATTAACGGTACAGCTAGTTTTACACTACACTTAGAATGTGTGATAAGGCGCAGGGTTCTGTTTTCATGTATGTCTTTATATATAATCGCCTGATATTTGGCACAATTATATGGAACAATTCACCAGTGAAACATACAAGTGCAAGTAAGTATAACCTATTGTTTATATTTACTCACTATGGGTGAACGAAACAAACGAGTTTTTGCTTTCACTAAATGCATAAGAGTTCTGTTAGTATTTTGACAACTGTGTTATGTGGTTCACTATACATTAAAGTGTTGTTCCTAACCCTTAAAATGATGAGTCAAAAATTACATATTCTTCAAGTGATGTTTAGGAAATTCAAACAAGCCAATAGTGCTACGGCAACAGCTGAAAAATATGCAGTGTATACGGGAAAAGGACTAATAACTGATCGAGCATCCTACCAGATATGAAAGCAAATATTCATGGAAATCAAATTTTTTATCTTTTAATACAATCCGTTGTAAAATTAATACTTTGATAAAAATCCCATTTGTGGCAAGACAGATAGAAATTACACATTAATTTAATAGTGGAAAGAATAACAAACATAATAATATGATGGTGTCTCTTTCTCAATAATCAAAGAAAGATGAATAAAAATGAAGGTTGTATTATACAATGCAACCTCCTATATAGGACTTGATGAATGCTCCTAATTACAATATATATTTTTTTAATACATTTAATGCTCAATATTTAGAGTAAATTTATGGCATTAACCATTTTTTTAAAAGCATTTTTTCATGTGTTAAAGGCTAGTAAAACTCTAATTTCTTACGGTAACGCGAGTTGACAGCATAGCTGCGTACAAGTATTTTACATCATAGTATGGTAAAGTTTAAAAAAGAGTTACTATTGGGTTAACATTGTCTAAATATATCCTCACAATGCATTCAAACAGGTATATCTGAATTTTATTCTAATAAAGTAATATTATATAAAAACATGTTGACGTTATCACTATTATTTCGAATTATTACAAATAACAGTAATAAGAAATATCATTAATTGACATAGCGGTTACTTTGCGGTGTAACATGATAATTGTAATCTTCACAACTAAACTTTGTACTACACACACGTTAAGTTATTGTCACTACTATAGTTTCGAGAGGTGCAGTCCCTCTCATCATTAGGTGATAACTAAACTAAATACAGTATTACAGTTTATTCGGGTAATGGTTGCCTGTAACACCATAAAAGGTAAAACTAATTTACAAAATACAAAGTAAGAACGCTATAGTACGTGGGTATACTTTACTCTCATCATAGACTTACAAGGGCTGTGTTCGTAATTCCTAATTCAGATCAACTAAACATAATACATACATGTACATAATACAAACATACTTATACATTTCTTATGATATATTGTGTTAGTTAGCTTCCGAGATTGTTGATATGGTAGGGTGGCTTCAAGCCGATACCGTGATCACTCATGTGGACTATGAGTAAGCGAAGAAATGGCTCCCGATCGTCGTTTGGATTCCACTTAATGGTGTTGCCGTGTGGTGGCGCCTCGACACAAATCTGTAATTGTTTCTTCAATATTTGCAAAATTACTTTGTGGCAAACACATGATATGAGAACACTTTGTTTAAAATAAAATAAAATATTCCAAATTCTATACAGCTAGCTTTTTACACTAATAAAGAATTAATAAATTCCTTCGATAGCTGGTTCCCAGGTTTCCGATGGAAAACAAGGGCACATATGATATATGAACACTGCACTAATCTTCTTATTGTACTTGATGTCTTTTTGGTCCGATGTTGTTGTTCTTTTAGCTGGGTAGATTTCAACCGACCGAAGTGCGTATTCCTGACGATCGATTTATTTGGACCTCTGGACTGGTCGAAGCACGGGATTTAATTGATCCGCCTGTCGTTTACCGTATTCTTCATTCTCCGAAAAAAAAAGCGGCAATACTTACACTCACACATGCTCAATATTATAAACGAAAAAAACCCAGTGGTGCCAATCAAAGTAACAAGCCGCGTATACACAAGGGTAAGAATGTTATTTAAAAAAAATCGGGGTCCTACAAATGAATTTGCAATGATAGCATTTTTATGTATGGTAAAACTAGCAGATATTTTGATATTAGAATTAAGGAGCACTTAAGATATCTAAATAACAACTATTCTGAATTCGCCAATCACCTTTTGGAAACAAACCATTCTTTTGACATTAATAAGGGTTTAGAAATTTTATATACAAATACTAGTTAAATAAATTTGAAATTTTAGAATTGAAAAAAGTGTTAATATCAAATTAAATAGAATAAATGTGGTAACTTTGGAAAGTATTACCATATACCTCAGGTGTTCTATCCTCTGATTAAGAAATAATTTCTTAGTCCCGATTTCTTTTAAGTGAAACTCCGTATGTTCGAGAGACAATATTCATTTTAATACAACAACGTATTTACAGTAATTATTAATTACACACTTCAGTGATAGACTAGTTACTCAGGACGATCAATGATGGAACCTCTAGAGACAACCTCTTATAGTGTTTTACCCCCACCACTCATCTACTCACTCTCCTGATACACACGCAGTTCTCATATCCCTTCTCACTTATCACAATCACCTTCTCATACGACACACCCCAAAGTCTCTCTGACGCTGGTTTGTACATTAGTTTTCACATTAGGTACTTATATTTATAGTTTTGTTTTTAATAAGAGTATACATTGTGTTCCGTATTCATCGAACACATTTTTGGCACTTCTTGAGAATCGGTCACAACCTACATTATTGACACCTTTCCACATTCAAATTCCCACCCATCCTTTTTCCCTACTGCTTGGTCTGTGTGAATACCTTGACCTTGTCGTCGGAACGCGACGCGATACTTGTTCGATTGCGACACCGTGATTGCATTAGCGGTGTTCATTTTGTTCACCTCCGGTGCATCAGCACTGTTATATTGTGATCCTGTAATTTGTGTGCACTGTGATTATTGTATGAGCCGCGGGTGAAGTGATTTGATATCGCCGTCTTCATTTAGAAGCGGAGATTTTCCCGCCCGCATGGTGTTTGTGTAATCTCGGCTGCAACTGCAGGAGTAACGGAGGCGTCATACATGAGGTAAGGCGAGCAATGTCCGAAATCTGGTTCATCGACTGGACTCCCTATCCCATCACCGATCCTTATCCCCGTTAATTCAAGTCTCTACCTTGTTTCCTTACTTCCTTCCTTTACCGCCCTCCCTTCGGCGATTCCGATTTACGACTGAAATCGTCGTAATCGACGTAATCGCACAATTTCGTTCGGTAGATCATATTCGACGCGGGATCTACACTTTCTTTTCACATTGTTTCCTGAAGAAGATACCAAAGGTATCCAAACATGGTGATGTATCAATAAATAGTAGTTTTAAACAAAGTATTTTTTTATTATTGATTTATATTTTTATTTGTTATATTGAAATATCGCAAGTACAATGTGATTCAAATTCTTTTGAATTGAAACGAATGTGCACGACGCATGAATAAAACCGGATCCAAATAAAATTTTAAGTGCACACCCATAAACATTGCAACAGACACTAAACATGTTCATTAAATCCGCACTGAATATGTTATATTAAGTCTTAAAAGCAGAAGTAAAATTCTAAAGAATGACGAAATAACACACCGACTGAGAAACATGAAACCAGTATATTTTTCCGTTTCTAGATATTAAAAAACTCGTTGAATTTTACGATCCATGTTTATTTCATTTTCTTAACACAACATTTCTAATCAAATTAAATTATTTGAAAAGGTTATATAAAATTGATATTTGTTTTGGTTTTATGCAATAACAGTAACTGTTCTACACAATTTTTTTGTTTTTAAATTAAAAAAATATCTCTGCTAATATTTTTGAAATATCAATATCTAATCCATGCTTATAAATATTAGTATGCTTTAAAAAATCGTTATTATTTAATAGAAGCAAATGTATGCATGATCAGAACTAGTATTATTAATATTAAGGAAAACACATTCCAATCGTAAAATTGTAATTATTCATAATATAGGTCTGTGATATTTTAAATATTAATTAAATGTAATAATTAGAAAGATATACATATAAAATCAATTAATAGAAAAAATATTTTTGTTGCTACCCGGATTCGAACTGAGGGAAATGCATTAACCGATTATGCTACACCAACACAGTAAGTTGACAACAAATCTTCGAACTCATATGTTGCACTTTCAAATTGATACATCTATCGTTCTATTATTTGAAAGCCATCCCGATAGGAATAAAAATATTTTTTCGATAAATTGTTTTTGTATGTATATCTTTCTTATTGATACGTTTAATTAATATTAAATGTATTATTATTATCTAGCAAGGCAGATGGTGGCCGATGGGCTTGCATACGTTCATAAATTCGATATTTTTAATTTGCTGATATGTTGTTAAATATAAATAAAGAGATAATTTAAAAATACGCAGATTTATCGAGCTGAACTGAAATTTATGTCAAATATATATTTATTTATTTTAAATAAATCCCTACACAATAAAAAAATTATTTTATTATACGCCGATGATGCAGTACTAATGGTGAATAATGAATATGAAGACTTGGCACGACCAGATAAATCAGATACTGGAAGATGGTTCTGTTAGAAGTCTGAAAAATCGGCGAGCTTGTACGAGAAGATGTATGAATATGGATGAGGTGAGAATTTTGTGACATGATAGAGGATTGTGGCGCTCTATCCTATCTGCCTACTCCCTCGGAGAAACGGCGTGATGGTACGTTAGTTAAGTTAGTTAGATATTTTCATTCTCTTTTCTTTTCTTCTATATCAAATATACATTTTAAATAAACGAATCGGTTACCAATCATCATTATATTTTAACACAATCACGATTAAAATAACACTTTAGAATATCACTACTAATCACGCAATTTCCACTCCACTTAATCCACAAAAATACAAAACAATTCCAACGAAGGGGAAAAATTGACTAAAGTAAATTGCGGACAAGTTTCATTTATAATTTTATATTTAAAATTCCAATCTGATATTACGCTTCAGACTAGATTCCTCTTCCATTCGAGAACACCTTTCCTTTCTACAAATACGATGAGTCTGCTTACCTTGAGAATCCTTTTTCAGGCAAAATCCTTATCTCACAACTGGCACAGCCTCCATTATTACCTGATACAGCCCCGTGCTCCCTGTCCTCATCCCCTTTCGGAATCCTTCAAAGGTAATCACGGTTTTGTGATGCGAAAATCATTAAATAAAACGTTGCCGAGCAGCTGTTAGCAATGATGTACTTACCAAAATTTGCGAGGCTTTTCATAGTGAGGTAATATATAATAAATGGAAATCCTTAAAATCTGCGTGCTTTCATAACTTATTGTATATAATATTATGTGGAGCAAACATCAAATGAAATTAAAAATATATTATACAAGGAATGACTTTTCAGACATAGGATCGGACAGCCGTACGACTTATCGCAAGAAACAGGGGTGGTTCACCGATCTCAGCTGAGGTCGAAGAAGGACTGAAACGCAAAAATATATTCACTGAAGGCACCCCGCGGCGAGCCATATCATATTTTCCCAACATTAAACACATTACAATTAACCGGACTAAACGTATTCATACAAAAATATTAGATAATCTTTGTTGTCCTATATTTGGACGCCTAGCCCGTCATTTTATTTTTAACTAAATTAATTCATTTATTACGTACTTAGCAGCTGACCGATACCAATAAAATAATGTAAATTGCAGCGGATTTATTAAAATTTGTACGTACAACATATTTTAGCTACAAATTTATTTTTTATGCTAACGAAAATTCTTCGAATTTTAATGAATAAATAAGTACGGATCTGTATTAATACTTTTAATAACTGACGGTCTACCAGCCTAAGTAAATATTTGAATATTTTTGAAGCCATGGAATTTTATGTATCAATAATATATTTTTCTTCATTTGGTACGGTAGTTTCCCACTTTTCAATAAACTTAAATATATATAACTTTCATAAAAATGGACAAACTCTAATGGAAAAAAAAAATCACGGGCCTTTGTGATGTTACAGTATAAATTTTTTTTCTTTTATCATTTAGTTACGTTGCGGCGAACTAAATATTTTAAAGTCAGAAAAGTTTACCTTATGTCACCATTAAACAACCACTCAATCCATCACCAACAGCTTATGTTGCATTATTTTCACTCCGTTGACGCGCATTATAATAATTTCGTCATAAAATTAAAATCATTTATTTTTAACTTCTAAAAAAATAATAATTATTGAAACAAAACACAGCGTTGCTTACTTCAAATTACACTTTAATTAAAAATTATAACGTTTTCGACGTTTAATGCGTAATCTTCAGTAATAAACTAAATCTTAAAACCAGAAGATGAACTATCGATTAAATGGGGGGCGGTATGAGAGTGGTGTTGGGGAGATACGAATTTCGGTGAAATGTGAAAGTGGTTGTGGGCGGGGTTAATTTGGACAGGAGAGGGGATGTAATAGGAGGTGTTTGTATGTTAAGCACATTTTTATTGTTAATATTAATCTCTCTGCTTTCTAAAATATCAAATTTTCTACTCTTTTCGCATATATATAATACTTCTATGTTGTCATGGGCGAAAAGATGACCCTCCGATCATGCATGGTCTGCCATCTCTGAGTTGATGCTTAAGTTTTTTATCTCCTTAAGGTGTTCTTCTATTTGTGTGTGTATTTTCCTTCCAGTTTGTCCAATATAAAATAATTGACAGTTCTTACAATTAATCTTGTATACTACACTATTAATTGTTTCAAAAATATTGTTAAAAGTTAATTACAATAAACTTCCACAAAGTTAATTACGAAAATTTTGAAATGTTATATTTATTTTTATCTACACACGTTCTGATGTAGTGTTGAATAAATTATAACTAGCAAAAATTTAAAGTATTGACAGTCGATGTGTTACTGAATACAGTACATAAAATACATAAATGTATGAGATTTTTTAATTAGAAAATTAATATGAAATATTTTTAAACCCTTTACATTCTCTACATTCTCTAGTTCTCAGAATCTTCCCCCTGTCTGTTTTTGATCTCTTTGCACTACTCTGACGACACCAGCAGAAACTAACAACTGTATTTTTTAATTAACTTGGGTTTAAGTAAATATTTTAAAAGAGAATTTTGAGATTTTCAGTGAAACAAAGATGTTGATGACAAAGATGTGTTCACCTCGTAATATGAAGGTCCAAAAAATAGACTTTGTAACAAATTAATAGATTTATTATAATACGATACAATTTAGTACAGGATATGTCACTAGTATATGTCAAACGATTAAGCCGATAAACAAGCAGAGAAAGACGCCGCCCTTTACAGCCTCGCACGCACGCACACCGGTGGTGGGGCATTCACACACACTCACACACACAACCATACAATACTGAGGACATAGAAATAATGTTTTAAAATCGATTGGCGATATATAAAAAAATCAATGTGGTAATTAATTAAAAATATTACTTTTTCTCGTCTTTTTCCATTTGTATATGTGGCCATTATTATGAAAGTGGTCTAAGTCATGTAACTTTTGTTTCAAAATATTTGAATTGATTAAAAAATATTTTTATATAACACAACGTAATGTTTCAAAATTTATTTGGTCTACTAGATTTATAATTTATTTCGACGTATAAATTTTGCATGTAGCTTTTAAGGAAATAAAAAAACTTTAAGGTTTAAATGGCTTACTCCATTATAAAAATAAACACTAGTAGAATATCATTAAATGTCATAACAATACACTGAATATAACGTTTCAAATTTCATACAATTGTTACAATTATATTATATTCATTTAAAACAATGTGACGCTACATTTTTTCCAGCAACAGTCGATTTGACAGCTGATAGCTGTTTTGTGGTCAGTATGGTCTGGCATTTCACTATGAATAGACTTACGCCAGAACAACGCTTGCAAATTTATTTAGAAAATCTTGGTTCAGTTCGCAAAACTTACCGTACGCTACGTCCATCCGAGCAAGTAATTCGAATAACCATGGATCATTTTCGCACCACGCATACTCTAATTGATAAAACGCATCCGCAGAGACTTCTTACAGTGCGCACAGAAGAAGCTGTTGTTTCTTCAAAAATAATGCCGGCCAGAACGTTAATGGAGAGCGCTATAGATCCGTGATTACTGACTTTTTTGTTCCCCAATTGAATGGCGTTAACGTGAAGACCTGTGGTTTCAACAAAACGATGCAACATGCCACACAGCATGCGCTACAATCAATTTATTGAAGGAAAATTCGATGAGCGCATAATTTTGTATGTAATGGACCTGTGAATTGGCCTCCAAGATGGTGTGATTTAACACCTTTGGATTATTTTCTGTGGAAATGTGTGAAGTCACTAGTCTACGCCGATAAACCGATTTGGAAGCCAACATCCGTTGCGTCATTGCCGATATACGGCCCTAGCTGCTCCAAAAAGTGCTCGAAAATTGGACTTCCAGGTGGTGCCCATATGCGCGAAATCATATTTAAACAATAATACCATAAAATTGTCTTTCTAATAAAGCCAATACCATGATTTTTATGTGTTTTATTTCATTTTAAAGTTCTACACCTCTAAAAAAACACCCTTATGATATTAAGCTGTTTCTGGTCAAATTTTGCCCCCTCCTTTTCTTCTAATGTCATATCCAACAACTTGCCTGTCTACCTCGTCTCAGGGTAGATGGAATGATAATAATATAATAACACACAAATATCCTGCAGATAAACAGACATATTTCATAACAACGTAGAGCAGCTTTCGGCTAAAAGTTGTGCAGAAAGTATTTCTCTTGTTTCATACTTCCCAGAGGAAGTGAGATGGGCACAAAAGGCTTGATTCAAAATTTCAAGTGAAAAATGTCTGAGCCAAATAGTGGCTGCTTCGCCTCATTTTTTTTTTCTACATCCCTTTGTGTGTGTATCTAAAATTCATCTCGGGAAAATTGTCCGCGTAGTCCATTGTACTTAAATCTTTTGTTACAATAAATTAATCTGTAATATTTTGAGCAAAGTCGTTCAGACAACGCGAAGATGGGAAAGTGGACAGTTTGGAAAAGGGCCGGCGGAACCTTCAGATAAAAATTTTAACGAAAAATATGATCGAGATGTGAATTAAAATTGTAAAGAGAAATGCTTTATGTTGAAAAATTTTAAGAAACGTTTTGTAAAGTATTTTATTTTATTATTTATATTATTTCAAGCAGAAGGTGGGCTGTCGAGTGGAGGTTGCCTTTGTTTTGCACGTGTTCTAAAGAGTAACGATCTACGCAAAGTTTAATCCAGACAGATAGGGGGTAAGATGTCCGAGGAGTCAGGGTTGGGGTGACTTTATTTTTCTCAGGATCCTAAATGTAACTGAGCAAAATTTAAAATAGATCTCAGATCGCGTTTGGAGGGCGTGGAATAACCATGAAGACTATATTTTACTCAGGGTTCAAAAAATTAACTGCAATAAAAAATTTGGACAAGACGGCATTTGTAGAGGACCATCGCCTTCACTGTTATCATTTTGAAACCGACCGCACAGCGATGTTGCGAAACGAAGATATTTGGGTAATTATTGGGGCACCCGATACCATCACATCATGTTCATCAGTCTTCAAATCCATCTGATCTGGAGTCAACTTACATTATCATATACCCACATAAACATACATTCATAATCACAAACTCTAATACATTAAATATAAATACTAAATTAATGTATTAATTATAAATATATACATATAAAATCAATTTTGTCGAAAAATATTGTTTTAGCGTCACCGGGATTCGAACCTGGATCTTCATTTCCAATCCGGGGAAGTGCACTACCTTAGTGCTATAATGCCAGTATTTTTCTTGACAAATTTTCGAAACTATATGTTACATTTTTCAAATTAATACACCTGTCGTTCCATTATTTGAAAGCCATCTACATTATTTTTACAGAATCTCAAATAATGGCTTTCAAATAATGGAACGACAGGTGTATTAATTTGAAAAATGTAACATATAGTTTCGAAAATTTGTCAAGAAAAATACTGGCATTATAGCACTAAGGTAGTGCACTTCCCCGGATTGGAAATGAAGATCCAGGTTCGAATCCCGGTGACGCTAAAACAATATTTTTCGACAAAATTGATTTTATATGTATATATTTATAATTAATACATTAATTTAGTATTTAAAATATCACAGACCTATGTTCTGAATAATTACAACTTCACAATAAGAATGTGTTTTCCTTAATAATACATTAAATATAATAAACATGGTGAGGAGTGAGCAAAGAGTGATGCCTATATATTAAGCAGAGACTACTAATGAGATATTGTTTGAAATTTGGCTTAGATTGGTAAAGGGCTCTAGAATAGTACAGAGAACAAGCAGACAATCAATTTTATAAATAGGATGATCTAAATTCATACATTTCATTTCATGCTATTTCACCAATAGCAGTTTTAAAATTGGCTTTAAGTACTTTGATTATTTCCGGAGCATTAGCGTAGACCCAATTTTTTACATTACCCTAATAAAAAATTCCAAAGATGTTAAATCACACGATTTGGGCGGCCAATTGACGTCTCCGAGACGAGAAATTACGAATCCATAAAATATCTACCTAATAACTCAATTGTTTCCCGGATTGTATGGCTCGTAGCCCCATCCTGCTGATAATAGACGTCTTGAAAAAGTATTTTAAACTTTACAACCTTTTTATAGTGAATTTATAAAATTTCAATGCTCTATTCAATCGCGTATCGACATTTTCGTTAACGGTGTTGTTTTTATTTGACAAATGTTATAAAAAATTGTATAGTAGTAAAATAAAATCGATATTTTTAAGACACATACATACCATATACTTTAATATTTGATACGGGAAAATCTGCATTCAAAATTAAATTAATATTAATTGATTAATAAATATTTTATTAGTAATCTACTAATTAAGACTAATCTTAAAACATGTATGTATGAATTTATTTAAATACTAATTTAATGTATTATTAAAAAATATATACATATAAAATCAATTTTGTCGAAAAATATTGTTAAACATCACAGACCTTTGTTCTGAATAATTACAACTTCGCAATAAGAATGTGTTTTCCTTAATAATATAAGTTTAAATCGGAAAATTGCGATATCTCGATCGTGAGACATCCAGAAAATGATATGTCATTATCTAAGGAAAGATTTAACGCACTTCTGTACTTATGTGTGATAGTTTTAAATGCATTTATAATTATTAAGGAAAACACATTCTTATTGTGAAGTTGTAATTATTCAGAACATAGCTCTGTGATATTTTAAATACTAAATTAATGTATTAATTATAAATATATATATATAATTATAATTAATACATTAATTTAGTATTTAAAATATCACAGACCTTTGTTTTGAATAATTACAACTTCACAATAAGAATGTGTTTTCCTTAATAATACAAGTTGTATCAATGTGTCCAAAATTTCATAAAAATAAATTGATAATTCTGGCGTCTGCAGTCGGTTTACTCAAAGGTATTTGAGATTTCGTAAAAACAATGTAGATGGCTTACAAATAATGGAACGACAGATGTATTAATTTGAAAAAGTGTAACATATAGGTTCGAAAATTTGGCATGAAAAATACTGGTGCTATAACATACGGTAGTGTACTTCCCCGGATTGGAAATGGAGATCCAGGTTCGAATCCCGGTAGCGCAAAAACAATATTTTTCGACAAAATTGATTTTATATGTATATATTTATAATTATTATAATTAAATTAGTACTTAAAACATCACAGACCTATGTTCTGAATAATTACAACTTCACAATAATAAAATGAATTTATTTATTGGAAATAATATAGATAATGGAATTGGAAACAGAGAAAAAACAAATTGTGACAATTTACTTACATCCTTACTTACTTACAGGGTAGGCATAGAGGATAGAATGCCACACTCTTCTGTCCTGACACATATTTCTCGCCTCATCCATATTCATACATCTTATCATACAAGCTCGCCGGTTATTGTGGCTTCTAACAGGATCATCTTCCAGTATCTAGTTTACCTGGTCGTGCCAAGTCTTTCGCTGATGTCCTCTGTTTATAATGCCATCATCACTTGTGTCATATATCTTTCTTACCATTCTCTTTTCATTTATCCGTTTCATAAGTAGTTTAACGGGTAAGACACTGATCTAGTGATCTAATGATCTAGTGGTCGGGACCAATAAGTTAGTCCTATTTTCATAGCACAAGCGTTTAGCTTGGTTTGAAAATAATAGAATATTTATGGGACATTCTCTATTTTCTTTCTTTTTTTTTTCAAATAAACAAATATTATTTGACCAAATCTTCTTAATTCTTATTCACTATTCTAAGATCAGCCTTATATTTTTCCTTAATTTCTTCATCCACTCTGTCATAAATGGATTTGCCACATGTACGCCTAAGTGATCTCATTTCCACTGCGTTCAGTCTACTTTCGTTCCTCTCTCTCAACTCCAAGCCTCACTTCCATACATAGCAGTGTCGGTACCAGGACTCCATTGTAAACCGCTAGTCTTACCTCGGTTGACATATTATATTTTACATAAACAAAAAAACGATATGAAAATGAGTATATTTTAAATAGAAAATATATCAATGTCGGTGAATAAATCATTGCAAGCTCTGTACATTCTCACTATAGGAGAGCACAATTAGTATTAGCATAGTTAGTATGGTAAGTTAGTTAACTATCTGAACTTATGATTTTTCTTGTACCAGGGGCGTTCTTTGTCTTATAAGCAAATATACCTTTCTGCACAGGTTGGGAAATGACGTCACACGGTAATCGTTAAATTCACGTCTCTACCAGCCCTTACGATCCACCTTTTTAATAAAATCGTCCAGAAATATGGCCGAACGGAATATCTTTATTCTAAGCCCAAAACGATTCGTTTGGCGATACCAGGCGATCATCTAGATCGAGGAGGTGTATAAACTCGCACCAAGTACACACTTTATTCGACACGGAGTGATGAACGGGCTTTAGCCAAGGGTAAACTATTCCAACAAAAGTTATCTCCGCCGTAAAATGCGCTCCTGGCAGTGCTGCGGACGGCGAGAAAAAGGAGTGGATTTCGTAAAAGTTTTTATTGTTTTCATTTCTGTTTATGTTGGTTTGGCAGACCATAAATGTGTGTAAAGATGAAAAAAACCTCGCGAAAACTTGATTAGTTTTATGCTCTCCTTTCACACGTCGAGAGGTAGGCGAAGCTGAGATGATGTTTTTTTTGTATGAAAAATTCGAGGCAGGTCATATATAAAATTTGAATATCAGCGCAGTGCGAATTTTCAGTGACTGAAGTCACGCAAAAGCTTATAAATCATTTTTTTTTTTAATTTAAGCATTTATCACCCGTAACCATTTTATTTTTAACGAATAATATGTTTTTTAGTCGATCCCCTGGTAAAAAAAATGATACCTATGTGAAGGATTTATGGGTGAAAATAGAAAGTTTCGCTTCCATGTCTAGTTAGCATTCATTACTCGTGTAGTCTAAATACAACAATGGTTGATTGGACTTGGTTGGTTCGCGATTGAGACGAGAAACGTAGAGAAAGCTGGCTGCCGTTGGGTGCTGGTGGCCCATGCAGCCAGTGCATTGTGCACATAATACAAATCTATATGTTGAGACTTATCCAATATTCCCACGCTAACAATAACTCACCCCAAGCAATAAATCATCACAAGACAAATAAACATCTACACGCCAGTTCCGAGAGCAACGACATTTTATCAACGATTCTATATGTCCTTAGCTCTGAAACTATACAAAACTCTCAACACTAACTGGAAATCGTTCACTTCCAACAAGATTACACAAATATAGACCCAATATATGATCCAATTGGGTAGAGATCAATCAGAAGCATCGCTGTCCAACATTCCAACATAATCTGTTCACAAGTTTTACAACACTCTCATTACATATATATTTTTTTTTATTCCTGTCGAAGCTTTATAACACCACGAAAAAAACTGGCTACTTTAATACAGATGGCAGTCTAGCAATGTAACCAGGACAACGCTATATATATATATATATATATATATATATATATATATCGGAGGTGGAGTCTACTCCATCCCACACAATAAAATACGAATTGCAATATAATTGTATATTTTATCTACCATGTTTAATTATAATATATTCACCTCTGTTACAACAAAAACATGTATGCCATTAAAATCTAATAAAAAAATAATCTTTGGATCCGTCGGGTGGAGTAGTCACAAGGTCCAACTGCAACCTGGTGTCTCCGGATCAGTCAAATTATATCAAGAATAACTTCATTACTTGTTTCGTTGCGATAGTGTACTTCCATTCCATTGGTGTAGTAAAGCTTTGTGCGGTTCCATCTGCGCATTCATCTCACGCTTATTCGCCATTAGTCTTCATGGTAAATTATGGGTATTCTTCCTGACTCAGTTACAATAATCTTCGCCATGACGTCGTCTTATAGCAAAATCGCCATCGTACTAGAAAAGGATTAGATCCTGTAATTAAAAAAAACTATAATGACACCAACACATAGTAAGCAAACTACAGATTTGCAGAAATTTAACTTATGGTTATATTTATTTACCCTTTCTTGATACGTTACATTTTAATGAATTTTATATGTGCAATTTCCAGCACACCATAAAGAAAAATGTGCTGTTAACCGCCGTTAGTGTTGTCCATAGATTTTTAGACATTCTAGGGTTGGTGTCATATTATATCGCAATGTTATAAGATTTTGTGGATGGTGAGACTGAAAGCCCTAACTCTCTTCAATGTCTCGTACACGTGTGCATGAGAGTATTTAGAGCAAATTATTTAAATAAAACCGAACTTACAAAATATGGCATTTATTGGGGGACGATTTACAAGTTGAAGACTGGAGTGGTTCGCTTGAAGTGTTGACTCATCCATCTGCTATTGGCGATATGGCAATATAAGGCTGGCAGGTGATTCCTCACACCGCTACGTCTGTAGGGCACGAGCAGAACCACCACATACTGATAAAAATTAAATTAAATAAAAAACATATATACATATATATACATATTATACATTGACGAGTAGTCACGCGCCACGTTGGCGGGAGCACGTGACCGACAATTCAAATGTCCACATCTGATAATGTTGTTGAATAAATTGTATTTATTTGCCGACAAGTTTGTTAGAATTTCGTTAATTAACTTTAAGTACCGTCGAGAGTGTCGTGGAAAATTAAATTAGCTTATTTAATTTCTTCAATTATACCTTCGGGCAGTAATTGATGAAGGAAAACTTACCTGGGATCCCTAAATAATTACTACCTTACTGGACGTATTCCTGACCGTGCCAGGTTAAAGGAGGGAGATCTCTCCTTTTCACATCGAACTGAAACTTTTGTGGTTTTTCGTTTTCGAATGTCTTCATTCATATTGAATATCGTTCATGGTTTATTTGTACGTCTGATGATGAGTTGCTTTACAAAGAACATACTGATGAAAATTTTAGTACAATTAATGGAGTTAAAAGTTCCCCGATGGATACATATTCTTATTGTGAAGTTGTAATTATTCAGATCGTAGGTCTGTGATATCGTAAATATTAATTAAATATATCAATTAGAAATATATGCATATAAAATCAATTTTATCGAAAAATATTGTTGTTGCTTTTCGATTATTGTTCGAAATATTAGGATTCGAACCTGGTTCTCTTTCCTAACTGGCTCTTTCAAATAATGGAACGATTAAATGTATTAATATCAAAAAGGTAACATATAGGTTCGAAAATTTGTCGCTAAAAATATTGTCGCTGTAGCATAGTTGAATAATGCACCTTCTCCGGTTAGGAAAGATATCCAGGCTTGAATCCCGGTGGCGCAACAACAATATTTTTCGACAAAATTGATTTTATATGTATATCTTTCTAATTAATATATTTACTTAATATTAAATACATATTTATATTTTTTATTACAAGAGCATATGTAACAGAAACAGTCTACAATATTTTATGTATGGATACCTTACTAAGCTATGAATAAAACCATGGAAAACAACACGATACAACAGAAGAAGTTATTCCTATTATATTCCAATTAAACAAATGTCATGGCCGGAACTACGAAAAAATAAATATACGATTGGAGTTATTCATCTATGTTCCAATTAAACTATGACGATGTAAGTGAATAACTATATTTGCATCATATGTAGATGTTAGTTACATCAACTTCGAAATCTAAATATCTCCTAACAGTGCAAACCGAAAGAAGAATTTTCCGTACCGATCTATTTTATCAGTCTAAATTGTCATTTAAGCGTGGTAAAATGAAATAGTAATAGGGACAGAGCTATTTTATGGAATTTTGTCGAATCAAATTGCTGATAAGCATGGCTTGGTGTTTATTTCTTGTAAAGCATGTTTTTTTAGAGGTATACAATTTTAAAATGAAATAAAACACGTAAAACTCGTATTAATGACCATGTTATAGGTTTTATTGGAAAATTAAGTTTGTCATTAGTATTTAAATATGATTTTGCGCATATGGGCGCCGCAGCTCGCTCGAATAAAGCGCAATCTAGAAGACCACTTTTTGGAGCAGCTAGGGACGTATATCGGCAATGACGCGACGAATGTTAGCTTCCAAGTGATTCATCGTCTCTGGTTTATTGGTGTAGACTACCGATTTCACATATCCCCACAGAAAATATACCAAAGGTGTTAAATCACACGATCTTGGAGGCCAATTTACAGGTCCCTTACGCGAAATTATGCGCTCATCGAATTTTCCTTCAATAAATAGATTGTGGCGCGTGCTGTGCGGCATGTTGCGCCATCTTATTGAAACCACAGCTTTTTCACATTATTGTCATTCAATTGAGGAACAAAAAATCAATAATCATGGATATATGGCGTTCTCAATAGAGAATCGACTCTTTCAAGTTCTCCTCAATACTACGCTCCAAAACAGTTTCTACAGTGCGTATTATCAATTAGAGTATGCATGATGCGAAAACGATCCACGTTTATTCGAATTACTTACTCAGATGAACGATTATGTCGACCATAAAATGATTGTAGCGTACGGCAAGTTTCGCGAACTGAGCCACGATTATCAAAATAAATTATTACAATCTGCAAGCGTTGTTCTTGCGTAATGAAAAAATAACAAACCAAACTGAGCACAAATCGGCTATCAGCTGTCAAATTGTATGTCACTGTAAAAAGTGTTGCCAATTCGAAAAACAAACCTCTAAAGAAAACATCCTATATAATCTAGGCACTACAGCTGTTTACATTATGCGAATCATGCGTCAGAACCATATTTTCAAAGCATAATTTTTAATATCCTAAGTTGAATTTTGCTATTTCTACTAGTAATTACATTTCTACAGTTAGTTTTATGATTTTAACACTTAACGATAAAAGTATTAAATCTACGAAGAAATTCAAAGCTTAAACAGAATAGGAATAGCTCCACATGTTGGAGATGTGAATACGTGACGAAAATAAATATATCCCCATAAAGCATACCGATGAAGACATGAGCGCGATAAAGAAAATGAATAACTCAACTTGGAGCTAACTGGAGGAACTCTACGGAGTACACCAGTGTTTTTCAAACGGTGTGTCACGGCGCACCAGTGCATCACAGAAATTGTGTTCTAATGAATTTTCTTTTGTTATATCTCTAATAACTAGAGGCGTGCACTGCATACAAGCAAAAAAGCTGTGCATTACTAAAAATCGTGGGAAACAAATAAAAATTAAATAATTCATAATATGTTTTAATTACACTCGCGTGTATCAGTAAAATCATTAGGTACTTAGTTATAGATACTACCGTGCGACACCACCAGAGGGCTGTAGTCTTCTACAAGTGCTAGCCACAATTTCAATCCATCGTTCTATTCAAGCCATACAATTGTTACCTCCTGAATTGAAAATTCCACTCGATAGAGTCAGAAATGGATACCTTACTAAATGTGGTGTTTTCAAGATTGTTCTTTGCGTTCAAGGATAATGTATTTTTATTGTGATGGATTCATTTTGCCTAAAGACGTCAGATTAACGAAAGTTCATAAACCTATGTACAATGTAATCATTGTAACAGCATAACCTAAGTCTATACCTACTGCACGTCACCGCTAATAACATAACATAAAATCTTCTATCCATGTCAACGATTAGCAGATATATGCGATGGACAGGCAGAGCGTGCCTAGCCGGGGCGCCCACTCAACCAAAGTAGTGTCACAAGGGACAGGCATCATTGAGGACGTTGGGGCAGCAAATAGTACTAGATGTCCTACTATCGGTAGCATAGTCTAATACTTGCAATCTACTTGTGTTTATTCATGTGATGCTTAATCGTTCATTACTTGTTTATTCTAATCTCTTCATTAGACCTTAATAGTTGAGATATTAGACTAGACTGATACGTAATATCGGCTCTATACTTCAATCGATTAATATTATGGGATTACGATAATTCCGGTTGAAAGTCGAAATTACCACATGGTGAGGAAGGAAATCGGGAGACGGATATAGGAGGAGATTAACGACAAGTGAGGGATTTTTTCGAAGGACTAGTGATCTCGGAGACCGGGATTTAGAAGGAATGCTCGCCTTATCTCAAATATGACGCCTCCAAAATCCATGGTGGCGCCGGCGAAATCGCACATTGCATGCACGAGGAAAGTCGACGATTTCCGCTCCCGACTGAAGACAGTGATGTCACAGTTCACGCACGCCACACACAAAAAACAAACAATATGAAAACACACAATATGGAGAATAGGTAACTGGTTAACTGTAAAACTGAGGCCAAGTAGTGGAATGGGTCGAGGGTAGGAATTTAACAACATTATACGCGACTGATATTAAAAAATGCGACAAAAGTGTGTTCTACGAATACGAAACAAATATAAAACCCCTTATATTATTATTATTTTTTATTTTTTTTAAATAGAAATGCGTACACGGAATACATGTCACATCAATATTCTTATTATTTTCAAACCAAGCTAAATGCTTGTGCTATGAAAATAGGACTAACTTGCTGGTGTCCTCGAACGAGGCGCGAACCCTCGACCACTAGATCACTAGGCCAACGTCTTGACCACTACACCAACAAGCTACTCATATTAGATATGCTAATTATATTAGATATGCATTCAGAATTTTTTTTGCTCGTACTCTACCGCCAAAGTGCCGCAAAATGTGCTGTGAGCTAAATCTGCGTGCGTCACTGAATGAAGTGGAAACTTTGTCGATTGTACAGTATTGGCAAAGTTTGTGAGTCGCACTTTGTTTACGGTGAGCATCTGGTATAATTATTATCTCGATTCTGGGAGTTTGACAGAGGGTCAAGTGTTCCGCTTTAGTAAAATAATTTTAGAACACTGGAATACTCATATAAATGTTCAGAATTTTAAACCTCTTAATAAACAAATGTTTTGTATTAGTGTGTTATTTCATATATTTAGTGTTAATTAAAATAAGGATAGGTTAAAATAGTAGAATCAAGTAAAGTTTATTAAAAATATTTACTTTTACTATAACTCCTTTCTTATATCATTTCACTGAAAATCTTTATCGCATTGCACATTATTGATATCTGACATTTGGCCTTCTTCCTGAATAGCAGTCTCAGTCTTTCTTTTCCTCTTGTATGATGCTTGCGCTCATATTAACTTGCCTCTATTTGTCTTATAAATTCAGCCAATATTTATTTAATGAGAATTTTAGAAATAAACACATTAAAGTCGTTCAGAATTTTACTGATCTGAGTACAAATATTTCTTTTCAGTATTATTCTCAAAGCTATATTTTTCAGTACTAATAACTCTTAATAACCCAAAGATAAAATGCTGCTACAATAGTTTGTAGGAGGAATAATAATAAACAAATAATATATATCTCTCTTAGAGACGAAGATATTTTTTATTAATGGGAAAATATGGAAGTATGGATAATTCTAATGGATGGATTCTATGGATAAAGTCTTCGGCTGGTTTAAGTGATCACTTTACTTAATCTAATGTTCACCATTCCACCCAATCAACCTCCATATCTATCATTTTTTGTTCTTGGACATATTCCAATGTTAGACATATTAAAATATATGAAAATTGAAAAATATTGATTTTTCATGCGTGTTCTAGTCATTCTAGAATATTGCTTTAAATAATTTCAAAAAATAATTAGATTCTCATTGTGACATGTATACTGTTTCAGGGAAAATGAATATCAAATTTAGTCTATAGATGGCGATTCCACATATTAACATACGTACATCTTTCAAAAATTTGATTGATATGGAGATTGATTGAGTGGAATGGTGAACGTTACATTGTGTAAAGTGATCACTTAAGCCAGCCGAAGACGGGTCGTAAGCCCTGTAATTACCCATACATCCATATTTTTCCATTAATAAAAAATAGCTTCGTCTCTATAAGATATCTATTTGTTTTATAACAGTGTCTTTGTAAGTGTAAATCAAATAATTGTGTGTTCTTGGACATATTCAAATGTTGGAATAATAATAGATGGTGTATTTAATTTAATTCCTAAACGTGTATTAATTTATTTAAAATTTGTTTAAATAATAATTAAGTTACATAATATTTTACAAGACTCAGTAGGTACTGATGAATCTTTTAATCTTTCCCGGAAGTGAAATGTTTTTAGCAATCATTTTAATTGCGCGCCTTGTATTTTGCAAAAAGTTCGATCCAGACTCTATACTGACTCTCAAATGTTTACTTTCAGTCACTTCTTTCACAAGCTCAGTCACTTCTTGTGAAATTAACTTGTGAAAGAAGTGACTGAAAGTCACTTTTTTCACAAGTTAATTTTAGTTTATTATTGCTACATTGTTTTATTTATTCATTATAATTTCAGAATTATTTCTTGTTATTAATCAACAAGATTTTGAAAAAAACTGTATAATCTTTATATTTCGAAATAGAACATTATATATATTGAAAATTTAACTCAGATACGTCGCCTTTCAATATACAGCACACTTTTGAAAAAATTGTATTAACCTCGTAAGCCAAGAATATTACCACGAAACCCTTAGCGAAAATCGCCTCAAAGGATCCTCTTCCTAGAAGGATTAGGGTTGTATTTCAGTTGAAAACCATTAAATTTTCAATCCCCAATACAGATCACACGCCATATGGAGTTTCATTGATTGAATACTGAAGGCTGTGCTCATGTTGACTTGTACACCATTAGGGGAACATGCTAAGCCAATTAACAACGCTTCATTCGGTAAGGGTAGGTATGTAAAGATCTCTGTAATTGTTCAATGATTTTTAAATGTCCAGACTTACGTAAAAATAATTTGAAATCATTTTTATGATATATATTATTTTTTCTTCTTTTATATTGATTGTATAAAATATGATACAATTTTTAAAACTGAATGTGCCTATTGGGTATAAGCATAGATGCCGGAAGAATTCAGGATACGGAAGGAGCTTGGCACTCACCACAATTCGATTCTGCTGGCACCTCCAAATATGGACCTTACTTTAATCATTATTTCGTCTTAAGTTCCTTTAGACGATGACATGTTCCGACACTGTCTAGACGCGAAGTCTCAAGTGTAAAATATTTTAATTATTTCGATTCACGCATAACCGCATTCGCCAATCAGCTGGTTGGCGGCGTACCGGAAGGAAAAAGGAATGGGGGGAAAGGCATCGTGCATTATTTTCGTTCAAAATAAATATATATGTAAATAATGGCAATCTAGATCAGATTATATATAAGAAGAGATAACGAAATGTATTCAACACTGCTATGCAAAGTTACGCGCAATTAGCTACTAAAACTAAGCTAGATTTAGAAGCTCACAAGTCGGTCTTCCTGATGGTTTCCAGTCGATGTTATTGCGGCATGTCCCCCGACATCGGTATCAGGAGTGTTTATGGCTGTTGAGAGCCTAGTTTCACGACCAGGTAACTGTGAGGCTTATTCAGGTACTCAACAATTCTTTTGCACACAACTTTTTACTCAAACCTCACAAACTTTGATTAATTGTCTTTAAATCTAAAGACATCTGTCCTCAATCTATGACACCATTAAATTCTACCTGCGTTGTACGTTTTCTGAAAAATAGACATTTAAAGCCTGAAGTTAGATTTTTAAATTTGCACTCCAACTTTGAACCAATTTTAATTTAACATTTATCGAGTATGATTCGAATATTTATTTAATAAACTTAAGCACTTCTAGGTAGGCGTATGTCACGCCCGTTGAGTGTCTAACGTTCTAAGTGATTACGTTGTTACAGATAAATTCATCGCTCAATAATTTAGTTGCCGGATTACACCATCAATAATTATTTCGTACCAAATTATTCCATTAGCAATATTAAGCAGATAAAGCGATTGTGCTGTGCACATGTTAATTATATAAACTAAGTCTGTTTCATTGTCGGATTGACCTTCTCCTTTGAAGTCTGAGATTAACAAACAATTCACTGTAATCACTGACAGTGTTTAGATCTCTGTCACAAGATTCCATGTATTGTTAATTAAAGAGCTTTCATTAAATAGATTAATATCTTTTTTAATTTTTAAGAAGAACGCATTATTATTGTGATGTTTCAGTTTTTCAGAACGTAGTTCTGTGATATTTTTAATACAAATTAAATATATCGATCAGAAAGATATACAGATAAAATCATTTATAGAAAAAATATTTTGTTACAACCGGGATTCGAAACAGGAACCTTTGCTATCTGAGAAAGTGCATTGACCATTACACCATGTCAACATAGTAAATAAACGACAAACTATACGTTTCACTTTCTAGTTGATTAATTTATTATTTCATTTTTTTAAAGCATTCTACTTCATATTTACAGAGAATCTCCAATAGCTTTGAGTAAAGCCCACAAAAGTAATGTGTTCTCATTTAAAATATATAAGTTGGATTAAATAAAATACAATCACTTTATATGAAACTACAAAATTTATTAAATATCAAGAGAATATAAAATATGTGAAAGAGAGAGACAGAACACATATACATATAGACGGAACATTAAGGGAGGGGAAAATACAATATTGATGAAATGAAAGGAAACATACATAATATGGGGCTAATAGATAAATTTATTTGATTATTAAGAATTGACGTACCATTATTTACAGCGTTTTTTTTTATTTCGAAGGCTTTTAAAGTGTCCAATAGAAGGCCAAGCCCGTTTTTATGGAGGATATTAACCCCTGTGCTACTATTAAAAGAACATTTAAAATGTTTTTTTAATCATAATCATATCATAAATTAATATCAGTAACTCATCCGCATTACCCTTTAATTTTGTTTTTCCTCGCTTTATCTCAGATAGGAATTTGGCTACCGTGAGATTTTTTAGAGACAACTCTCGGCTTTTGTTATCCCCGTGTCACAAAGATTCGCACCTCCCTTCAAGCTTATTGTGCAACGTTTGTACAACAAACATTGCACAATAAGCCTGAAGAGTTTAAAGTCAGTCTATTGACCATTGATATGATTGATGCAAAGACCGCATTCAATTCAGCTCTCGTACGCAATAAAATAAAGGAGAACAGAGTCGAGTCAGAGTTTGATGAATAATGTTTAACTGCACAAGTCACCATTTTGAGTAATTTGAGTAAGTAAACCGTACTTTTTTCTAATAATTACACGCCAAGTGTCACCAACGATCACATTAGTCACCGCTAGGCATTCTGTGTCAAGGCATCTCGGGAATTTCATGGTTTTTTAGTGTTTAGAGTCCCGGAATTGAGACTTTAATTATTCTTGATAATATTAATTTTAAAAAAGTTATTAGAGTTTAACTCATTTTGCCATTGTCATATAGTAGGTAGTTACCCAGCGACGAATTGTGCATGTGTAATTATTATAGAGTCATGGGGGAAGGGGGTGCTTTTGATTTGTGTAGGTCCTAAACAGTGATAATTCTATTCAGTTGCACACAGTAGCCTAGAGTGTAACCGATCAAAATTTTTATGGCTTTCAAAATACACATTTAAATTGTAATGAGGGGAAGGATGAACGTTTTATACAGAGTCCTGAAGAATAACTTTGCAAAATTTGGTTCAGATAGGTCAACGGGTATAGGATTGTACAGAGAAAGAAGAGACAGACATACATTGAATTTTGCATATATGAGTCCATTATTATGAAAGTGGTCTAAGTCATATTTTTTTCGTTTCGAGATATTTAAAGGTTTTATCACAACACGATGTCGCATGTAGCTTATAAAGAAATAAAAATAATGTCGCTGTAGCATAGTTGGATAACGCACCTTCCCCGGTTTAGAAAGAAGAGATCCAGATTCGAATCCCGGTGGCGCAACAATAATATTTTTCGATAAAATTGATTTTCTATGTATATATTTCTAATTAATATATTTAAAATATCACTGACCTATGTTTTGATAAATGGTAATGATAATAAGAATGTGTTCTCTTAACCCTTCCCTAGCCAGGCAGTAACATAGGTCTACCGAGCCAATTAAATAGTATTTCTATAAATATGCACAATTTAAACTTACATTTTACCTAGTCCTGATAAAAAAAAATCATTTGGGCTTAGAAATGACTAATGAAAAATCAATTGTGTAAAGCAAATCATAACAAAAAAATATTTTTTGAATTCAATGCTATATAAAATTGACGCGTTGCATGCTATCTGCGTTAAAAATTCTACTTGTACTACGTGAAAAAGATCACACATTAATTTAAATGAAGAGAGATTAAGATGAAGATCATATTAGGATGGGTCTTTTTACGAATTTGTTATAAGAATGTTTGAGAATAAAATGAATGTATTAAATTATTATATATATCATTACTTATTATATTTATAGTAATTATAATATTAACTATTTTAAAATCATTTACGCTTATAAAAGCATTTTTTTCCCATTTAAAGTTCATAAAAAATTCAAATTTCTTTCAGTAACACGAGTTGACAGCATGGCTGCGTAGGATATTTTTAGCATGGTATGGTAAAGATTAAAATAAAAACTGGTTAAAAAAACTCGTTTATATTTATCTGCTATGAAATTAATGTTGTATTATACAATGCAACCTCCTGTATAGGACTTGATGAATGCTCCTAATTACAATATATATATTTTTTAATACATTTAATGCTCAATATTTAGAGTAAATTTATGGCATTAGCTATTTTTTTAAAAGCATTTTTTCACGTGTTAAAGGCTCGTAGAACTCTAATTTCTTTCAGTAACACGAGTTGACAGCATGGCTGCGTAGGGTATTTTTGGCATGGTATGGTAAAGGTTAAAATAAAAACTGGTTAAAAAAACTCGTTTATATTTATCTGCTATGTATTAATCTATTAAAATGTTCAATTGTCATGTCTCTCGCCCTCGATAAAAATGATGGTCCTGATTTTATTGGTTAATATTTCTAAATCCTTAGCTAGTATACAGTAACGACTTTTTTATAGCCAGAATATCCCTGATGCCCCCAATGTCGTACAAAGGAAGACGCCAATTATTTTTTATTCACGTCTATTTTACTGCCTCCGATATAAAACCTTTTTACAAGATTCAATCATTAAATTATTGAATCATACAATATTTTATTTTCTCAGATTACTAGGTTTATTCCCTCAGCAATAAATTTGTTACCTGGCAAAATTGAAAACAATATTTTTTCCAATACAAATTAAATGTATCTATTACAAAGATATACAGATAAAATCAATTTATCGAAAAAATATTGTTTTGCTACCATGATAGCAACAAAAATATTTTTTTGCTACCGGATAGCAACAAATTTTTTTTTCGATAAATTGATTTTATCTGTATATCTTCATAACCTATGTTCTGAAAATTTTTAAATGTGTTCGCCTTAAAAATATTTTTTCCTGTAAATATACGTTTTAGCATAAGTGAAAAATATTTAACTTAGCTCTTATGTCACACCTACGTTTGGTATTAAAGTATTTATTTATTTATGAATATATAAATAGAGGTTAGTGGTGTAACACAAAATTTTAGAAAACGTACAAAAGTATAGCGGAATATGAAGAGTTAGCAAAGCGAGGTGATGGCGCTCGTATCAGAGCGAGTTAGAGACGAGCAATCCGACTGACCGGCAGGTGCCTTATCTCCGAGTGTAGGTGTCACATATAAATAGATAATATATTATCATCTGGAAGCTGTCACATATAAATAGATAATATATTATCATCACAATAAAGAGCTTTTTTCTCAATAAAAATTCAAATTTATTGTTGAATTTATGATTAAACCAAAGTAACTACATACAGATAATATATTTCTCCATACCTAATACTGTGCTTTGCGGTAAATCCCAAAAATCTTTGAGTTGAATGACAGATGTATCAATTCGAAAGTGTAACATATAAGTTCGAAAATTTCTCGTCAACTTACTGTGTCAGTGTAGCATAATGGGTTAATGTTAATGCATTTCCCCGGATAGGAAGTGATCCAGGTTCGAATCCCGGTTGCAACAACAAAATTTTTTCGATAAATTGTTTTTACATGTATATCTTTCTAATTAATACATTTAATTTGTATTATTTCTTATTTAATAAACATCTCTATGAATTATAAGTTAACAATTGGCTATTTAAATATGTACATAATTGTAATAAAAAATTAAGAATGGAAATAAATTTAATGATATACATCCTTAAGGAGTTAAATAAACATAGAATTAGATTGGTACAAGGGTATTTAATACACTGACGCACATAGGGTGAATTCCCAAAGGAAATTCATGATCCACGTTTCAGTTAATATTCAGGAAAATGATATGCATATGAATATTTTCCATTAATATGTTCGGGTTTTTTAATATGGGAACATATTATATTTGCCTAATTACATTTTATAACTTTAATTAAAATTAATATATTAAAATTGAAATTTTCCAACACGTTTCAATATTATTCATCTACTGGATAAAGATCTCAATAATATATTTATATGTATATTATACAGGTATCCCAGATACAGTAGTCCAAACGGAGCCTACGGTTAGGGGACATAACTAGCAATTCATTGAGCATCAAATAGGTCATGCGGAATTCAACTGTTTAGATATTATTCAAACTTTTTGTGATTTTCATAAAAAAAACAACTTTTTTTAATTTCCATAATCAAAATATGGTACTTTAAATAATATCTGCATTATCACAGTGTAAGTGTGCTAAATTTTATAAAGATAGGTTTAGTATTTAAGGTACAGCGCTTATATTTGTAAAGATAGGTCGCAAATTTCTCGGAAATCATAAATGTTCGAAAGACCAGTAAATGAATATAAATAAAGTGTTCATATAGAAGAAGGATTGAGGATATAAATTGCTGGACAGGGGGTATTTTACACATATGATTGATCGAACTATAAATCCGATAGTTTATGATACATTTATACAACAGAATTAAACCAAAATTAAATCTTTGTGTAAACAAAAAGTAGTTTTTACATTAATGCATATTATACTGTCGACGTTTAAATTTTCATTACAATCGAATCATATTTTTAAAAAATATCGCCTAGCTATTTGATTGCATAAGTGGTATCAAAGTGATCACCAAAATGACACCAAAATGAAAATATTAGAACAAGAAATTTGCGTTAGTTCATATCTGTGAAACCGTTTAATTTCGAACTTCCGGCTCCGTTTAGACTACTTTTGGATATCCTGTATATGTGATATTCATTCATATTATTTATTAATTATCTTTGTTTTATTAACCACTAAATTGAGTTTAAATACATCTACCGCTTTGGAAAAATGCCATTTTCTTCTTCAGGATGTTATAACTAACTAAAAAACATTTATTATTGTTTCTTCACCAGAATCTATTTTAAAAAAAAAAACAACAATTATTTAAAAAATAAATTTAATACCTAACTCAAATTGTTACTTAATACAAATTTAGACGAATAATTTTTATGAAAAAAATTTTAGAATGAGACTCGTAGTAAAATTTAGTTGGTTGTTTATAATTTTTTGATTATTTTTACACGCTTTATTTATCTCCAACGATTCCAAATTATTTAATTTGTGACCAATACCGTTTTTATATAAAATTGACAATCCCAATTTTTTATCAAAACCATGACCATTTTCTATCAAATGATTAGCAAATTCTGAAAACCTACTATCATTCAAACATCTCAAATGCTCCCTTACTTTTATATTAAAATTTCTACCCATTTTAACAATATAAAATGCAGCAAAATCCTTGCAACTAAGTTTATAGGCTCCAGAATTGTTAAATTTATCATCTTTGTTTTTAGAATTTATGGGTAAATTTTCTATACTATTATTTATATAAAATGCTGGTCTAATATCTCGTGGTAGGTGTTTAGATATTTATTTCGAAAAGTTATTTATGTATAAAATCCTACGCCAATTATCATTATTATCATTATCTTTTATCTGTGATTTATATAAAATTTGATTATTATATTATTTTAATTTATTTTTTAAAATAGTGTCTATCAAACCTGTATTATCCCCACTATTAACTGCTATCTTTTTAATTGTATTCAATTCAAATATATTTTATTATTAAATAAATAAAGGAAATTTAAAAATGTAGTTAGTTACAGTAGTTACAGAGATGACAATTTTCTTACCAAATTTTTTACCAAAACTGCAATGTGGTATTTTATCTTGACTTTTTTACTCGTATTTACTCAAGGATTTGTTAATAGATATATTTATTATAAAATAACACATATAATATTATATAAAAAATAAAAGGTATTTATCTAATACAAATTTGATTGTATAAAGTTAGCATGGCGTAATCAAAAGAGCATTCTGTTGACTTAGAAAGTTATTAGTTCGAGATTTGGTGATAACCATTAACATTTATCATTTCGACTTTCCACTACAAAAAAAACGCTTTGAAAAAATAAGTATTCTTTTTAATTTGGTAAAAACTGATTATATTGATTAATAATTTTATAAAATATTACTTCAAACCTAAACGAAAAATCCTTGCAATATATTACGTAGTCCATAATTTAACATTTTTTTAAAGTAACTTTAACGATGGGATATTTTTCTAAACGAGACTTAGCATGACTTTATCGTCTTCAGGAATAGTCCTTCAACCCGGATCCATAAACCATGCCGGAACCAGGGTACCCGACCGTATAAATGTTAATTTCTGAATATCCACTAAGACCGGGTGTACGTGGACGAAAATTTCGTCTCGATTCTCGGAGATTTGGTAGTAAAGGTCGGCATGCGTTAGTTGATCATTTTGCTCTGCGTATACAATAGTTATTAATTAAGGAAAACACATTCTTATTGTGAAGTTGTAATTATTCAGGACATAGGTCTGCGATATTTTAAATATTAAATTAATGTATTAAATATAAATATATACATATAAAATCAATTTTGTCGAAAAATATTGTTTTTGCGTCACCGGGATTCGAACCTGGATCTCTATTTCCAATCCGGGGAAGTGCACTACCTTTGTGCTATAACGCCAGTATTTTTCTTTGACAAATTTTCAAACCTATATGTTACATTTTTCAAATTAATACACCTGTCGTTCCATTATTTGAAATCCATCTACATTATTTTTACAGAATCTCAAATACTTTTGAGTAAACCGATTTGCAGACGCCAGAATTATCAATTCATTTTTATTAAATTTTGGACACGTTGATACAACATATATTATTAAGGAAAACACATTCTTATTGTGAAGTTGTAATTATTCAGAACATAGGTCTGTGATATTTTAAATACTAAATTAATGTATTAAATATAAATATATACATATAAAATCAATTTTGTCGAAAAATATTGTTTTTGCGTCACCGGGATTCGAACCTGGATCTCTATTTCCAATCCGGGGAAGTGCACTACCTTTGTGCTATGACGTCAGTATTTTTCTTTGACAAATTTTCAAACCTATATGTTACATTTTTCAAATAATGGAACGACAGGTGTATTAATTTGAAAAATGTAACATATAGGTTCGAAAATTTGTCAAAGAAAAATACTGGCGTTATAGCATAAAGGTAGTGCACTTCCCCGGATTGGAAATAGAGATCCAGGTTCGAATCCCGGTGACGCAAAAACAATATTTTTCGACAAAATTGATTTTATATGTATATATTTATAATTAATACATTAATTTAGTATTTATACAATAGTTAACGAATGTGTGCTCGCTCCGCGACCAACTCTGCACTCTTCTCGACAAAGATACACGTTCGCCTACATGTCTTACCGGTCAAAATTGTTCGCGTTCGACAATTCGCTACATATACTCTGGTTGCTCGAATGCGAAAAGTCACGTTGATAAATTGGCAAGAAAGGTGGGACGCCGCCACGCAGGGCAGATGGATTTACACCTTTCTACCCTTTGTGGAGGGGAAAATTAAAAGTGGGGGTGATCCTCCGGCGCTGGACCACTACAAGATGCAGGTGATCTCGGGTCATGGGCATTTTATGAGTAAACTCTTAGACTTAGGACTTGTCCGTGAACCGTGGTGTGTTTGCGCTCAAGTGAGGCAAATGCCGGAGCACATCCTCTGGGATTGCGTGATTATGAATGATGCACGCGAGATCACGATTGCGGGATTATAAGGAATAGGTCATCGGATCCCTCGGAACGATGACCTATTAAGAAATTAAAGAAATCTCGGACATTTACGGAATTTATTAGGGTGTGGGTCTCTCGCTGGGGGTTGCTGGGATGGGCGATGCTGGGAAGAGTAGTGGCTAGAGAGTTCTAACAGAGCATTTTACTGGCTCTCCTTTGCATCTCTTGCGACCTGGACAGGGTGAATTTCTGCCGGACTGTGACCGAGTTCTGCGACTGCAACATATAAAAGTGACGTCTACCCTCTCCTTTTGGGGGTATATGATTTATATAGCTTCTTTCTGGCTTCTGAATTCAATGTGATAACGAGTCTCAAGTCTAATTGTACACGTATGTTTCTGGTACAATGATACCGGAGCAACCTATGATGGTATTATAATAATAACGTAATAAAATAAAACAATTGTGTAATTATTACGAATCGAAACGAGAGTAAACAACTCTCAAAACGATTCGGGATAGGGTGTAAATTAATAATAAAAAATACATATACTAACAATATTATGTCATCCCATAAATAATGCGGTATTTTTATAATTCTTTTATTTTTCAAAATTAAGATAAACAAAGTTATTTATTATTAATCTAAAATCTTTTTTCATTTCCTACAATGCTCTTCCATCTTTCTGGTAGACTTGTGTGAGAATTGTCACATTTGTATATGTGTGTGTATGTGTGTATCAGATGAGTGGTGGGGGGTCGTGGGATAAAAGAGGACGTCACTGGGGAACGAAACTCTTTTCACATCGTTCCTTCGCATTGGCAATAAGCAATATCTGTGTATATTATTGTACATTACTTTAAATATATTATTGGAATAAACAAGTATCATACCGAGTTTCACTACAATCAATTTGAGTGTGTAATAAGAAAAAATAACCCAAGAGAATCTGTGATTGTATTTCCAAAGGCACCTCACTGGTGCAATCAAATTGGAAAGTCACTACTACATGCGAGGCCCCTCTTCCTGTCCGTGACGAAAAATACTCCTCTACTACTGTTCTAACCTCGTCTACAGAATTCATATTTTTTTTATCAAAATGATTTTAAAGATTGCGGAATAATTGATAATCAGATAGAGTAACAATGTCCGTTGGGTGGGGCAACGTTTCTAAAGAAAGTTCATTCCTGAGACGTGACAGCTAAGAAAAGCACATATTCACTCTCTGCACGCAATTAGTCTCTGAAAGTTTGTGAGCAACCCATTGACCCAATATGCTGACTTTTCCAATGGCACTCAGGTGTCGATGAATGGTTGAATGACCAAATCTGAGCTTCTCTGCTGGTAACAATAAGATTTTGTTCCATCAGGGTTTGCAGGATATCCTCGTCGATTTTTATGGATTTTCCAGGACGAGGATAGTCTTCCAGGCTAAAAGTTGGCTTACACTTATTATCCGATCCCCATATTAATATATTTGCACTTTAAGAGATAAAGCAAAATATTCTGAATATGCTTCTTTGTCATTTCGAAAATCGAACTGCAGTCTTCAAAACTTGTACTAATAATAAGTTTCTTCCTGATTTTTTAGCAGATAGTAAATAAACCTGATGCATGTAGTTTATCCCATCCTCCTTTGACTTTTAGTTAATGTTATTAAAAAAAACCGCACTATTTATGGGATGACTCAATATATATATCCTAGATAAGATGGTCACACAAGGTTAATACGCTTTTAAATCCAGTATAAAGGAGATAACATTAATTTATATACATAATTAAAAAAACATTGATATGATGACCTATACACATAAAATGTATTTCAATTTTATGGTGTAAAAAATAGACTTGGACTGCTATTCAGGTAGACGGCTAAATCTCAGAAATCGGTGATGTACAGTGGAATTAAGATTTTCAATGAAAGAAGGAGAAATTACATAGATTCAAGATAAACTAATCAAATATGTACAAGATAAGTGCTAATAAAAATACAAAATATTGATATAGTTTACATTTATACATTCTTACGTATGCACTAAATTGAGAATAAATAAATAAATTCCTTGTAACGAGCCAGTAACTAAATATTGACTAACAGTTATCAAACATTTATAGCTTAAGCAGCTTAGGCGTTGTGTTACTTCAACTAATAAAGTATAATAAACTAACATAAATGTATAATATTATTCGAAACTAGTTCGTAGTTAGCAATTCAAATTCTCGCAATTTGGGAACAAATATAATTAAATTTTTTGACAGTAATGCTCGACCAAAATAGCGACGGTCCCACATGTTTGCGTATTTTAGTATTATTTCTAATGAACATTTTTATTGGTAATATAATATATTTATATATAATCATATTATCAATAAAATCCTATGAAACTTACTTACTTACTAAATATCAGAGAGGATAGAGCATCACACTCTTCAGTCCTGACGCAATTATTGCCTCATATATATTCTCGTACAAGCTCGCCGATTATTGCAGCTTTTAATAGGACCATCTGCTAGTATCTGGTTTACCTGATCACGCCAAGTCTTCCGCGGACGTCCTCTATTTCTGGTACCTATATATATTTATTATCATTCTCACCTCATTCATCCGTTCATTATCACCAAACCACCTGAATCCTTTTTTAATCTTATTCACTACACTAAGATCAGTTTTACATACTTTCCTTATTTCTTTATTCTATACTCTGTTATAAATGGATCTGCCACATATACGCCTAAATGATTTCATTTGCACTGCATTCAGTCCACTTTCGTTCCTCTTCTGCCAGCTGTCCTTCCTTGGTTGACAAGTTCCCATTAGCCATTAATTCGCTGTAGTCACCCTCCTTTCGATATCATTCTCAGCCATTCCGTTTCTATCAAACATACTTCCTAAATACACAAACTCATCTACCAATTTCAAACATTCATTACCTACAAGTATATTATGAAACAATGTATACTAAATGTATAATTCGAGCAATCACTCTACCCTACACCCAAAAGTAGTCCTCCAATGGTTAAATCTTAGTTACCAATCATCTTTTAATCTCAGTTTCCAATTATCGTTGAATCTTACTTACCAATCATCGTTAAATCTATGTTACCAATCATCGTTAAATCTTAGTTACCAATCATCTTTAAGTCTTAGTTACCAATCTTCGTTAAATCTTAGTTTCCAATTATCGTTGAATCTTTCTTACCAATCATCGTTAAGTCTCAGTTCTCAATTATCGTTACAATCACAGTCACATGACAGTTTACCTTCATCACTATCTACAGCAGTGAACAAAAGATTCTTCCAATTCTTCAGCCATATCATGAGTCAATGTACCAACTGGTGATTATCCCGGGTATAACTTTATGCTGGAGAAGGTCTAGAAGAATGCCACAGCGGTGGAAGCCTTGCTGGAAAGATCCAGGAGTCAGCTGCGAGAGCGACCCAGGAGCGGAACTTATAAAGGTGCTTTGCAAGCTGATTCTTATATAATTTAGGCCACTGTATGTCGATACTGACACGATGGAGGAAATAATGAAATATTTAAATTACTTTCGCAAAACGAAGGGAGTTAAAAATGATATATCTAATAAATCGTCACACGAAACTTGCCGTCAAGGACTGGGGTGTTAGACAACCAAATCAATCATCTTTCAAACATAATCAAATTTGACTTTCTCAATAATTGACAGCCCTCGAGGAAGAAAACCTTCGTGTCATATTTTCTCCCCGCCTTTTTGTAACTCGGCAACCAATCAAAACAGAAAAATATATATCTAAGAAGAATGTTGACACTCGAGAGAACTGAAAAAATTAATGTTCTTTAAATATAATGATATTCAAAATTGTAAATATTGAGAGAACTAAAAATATCGAATGAGCACAATTAATATCATATTATATGTACTATCGTGGTAATATATAAATATCACATACAACTGAGAGTGTATGGAACTGGCATCTCTTCTAGGTTTGTTTTTTTGTAGACGGTGGGCCCGGTAACACGTGCCATTGTCAAGGCGTTGCGTTAACAGTTCACTGGGAAAGAACAAAGGAAGATATTAAATTAAAACACGTTTATTTTTGATATTTAAAAAAAACACATTTGTTAGAATATTATTTTATAGCAAGAAAAATCACTACCACAGTGGTGAAAATTTTGCTGAAATTCTAAGTGTTTTTGATCGTCTATTATCAGAAGGATGGTGTAATACGTGTCACGCAATCCGGAAAACAATTTTATTATATTAGAAATTTTCTGGACGTGATTTCTTTCGACTCTTTCGTTAGGGTTATGTGAAAGATAAGGTCTGGGTAAATAATCTAAAAACGGTTCAACCGCATATCTCAAAACCTCAATTATAAAAAATATTTTAAGTAGTTGAGTTTCCATCTCTCGTTATAATATAATAAATTAAAATACTCAAAAACCATTCAAGTTTCTTGACATCCCCTTCATTTAAGACCCTAATCATTTTCTAGCCGGACCATAATCCCCGAGATTTCCCTTTCTTCTCGCCTGAACCTCTCTCCACACACAATACACACGCTGCTCTTGCCATTCATCTCTGTCAATCACACCCTTGCAGGAACCTAATTATCGAGATTCCGCCCCCACTGCCTTTCCAAATAAGATAAATCGAAAAACAAAGACTTTGCAAAAATTCTATGAATCACCAACATTTATTTTTAACGGAAAATTATTAAGTGATTTTATATTTATATAATACTTTTGTTGAAAAGTAACAAAATTAATACACAATAATTATATAATAATTAAAATAAGTTATATGAATCAATTACAAAAAAAAAAAATCTATCAAATATTTCGAGATTCAAATAACATAGATCTATATCTGTTCTATAATTGCAACTTCACAATAAAGATGTGTTTCATTTATGTTTTATTAAATAAAATATATTGAACAATCCTGGCGTTAATCTAGCGTGTAAAAATAAAATTTATTATAGTTTATAAATGGAGATAATACATGCCTTATTTATAAAAATACTACACAACGTAAGTCTAAAATTTGGCACAATGGCAAGAAAAAGTTTCTGATTCATATCCCGATGGTAACAGGTACATAGATACATTTTTTTTGTATATTCTTCGAATTTGTTTTTTTTTGTATTATTTAATATTTTTCATACGTATTAGTGATAGTAAACCTTTATGTGACTGTAATTGTGTCGATGACTTAAGGCTTACTTTCTAGTGTACCAATCATTGTTCGAAAAATTATGTTCATCATTTATCAACCATCGTTACAATCACAGTCACACTAATACGTATATTTTTAATACCGTTTTCATTGATCTTATATTAATACTCAACGTAGATACATATGTGTTAATTAATTAATTAATAACATTTTGTCCATGATATAATATCACATATCCTATTAATAACAGAAGATGATATTTCCTATCTTATCCAATTATTATTATCTAAATATTACTGATGTGTAAACATCTTACCCCCGCCCCTCCCTAGGCTTTCCACATAACATTATACTAAAGTAAACAAATACGCCATACTTGTCATGATGGATTTACATTCTATGCAGTACCAATATATATCAAACTTAAGTTTTGACATATTTTAAAAATTCGCGTGTCTAAAATCTATAACAATCACATGTTCAAAATTTTTTTAAATGGATATTTTTCATTCCGATAGGTAGGTAAGGAACTTCTCTGTAATTTATTATCTATACCTACATAAAAATAAATATTAATAAAATAATATTATACATACCTAGGTGCAATGGTAAGCAACGGTTTTCGAATAAATATATTTTTTTAAATTTAATAATAAATCCTTTTTTCCAGTACACATAATACACATAACCATAAAAATTTTATTTATGCACACACAATTTTTTTTCACTATTGATTGTAATGAACTTTTTTAGTTTTTTATATTATTTTAAGGATATTTTATGTGTTGAAATAGACTGCATTTATAATACATGTTTGTTTTTTCTAAACTCTTTATATTATTAATATTTAATAAAAATTAACAAGAATATACAAACGAAATATTTTTTTTTATGATTTTGTATTTTAATATGTACATAGGTTCTACAGCGTTGCACAACAGTGGTTAAATTCTGATGAAATTTATATGTTTAATTTTCAAATAAATTTTATGTAAGCATAATCTATTATTTTTCATCCTCGTATCGAAACCCTGAGATTCCGAACTCCTCCGTAGGGAGAAAGCAATGTTGAAAAAATACTGTTTTTCACGAGGGTGGTAATAATCCCACGAGCCGCACATGCTCCGACATGCGGACCCATTTCTACATTTTAATACACAGTAACCTACCCCTGGCTGCCCCAGCCAACCTCCCACCCACACTTCCCACCAAAACGCGTACATCGATCACGTGAGCCAAAGCCTACAAAGGATGAATTATATAAATGAAAAACGAGGAAATGAGAGGTGAATTTAAAAATGATCGTTATATGATTTAATATTACCCCTTTGCATATGCATAATCTATCGTTATATTGTACAGATACACAGAATATAAATGATAATATCGTGCTCCTGAAATAATATCGTAAAACTTAAATATTGAACTTCAAATTTTTGAATATTTAAAAAAATATTATTTATATATAACTTATTCATTCTACATGGTGGCCCTAAAAAAGTGAGAATATCTCGTAACACGTGAGTTATTTCAAAACATAATATAATTAATTATAATTCTTAATGTAATTTTTTTTTTAAATCTGGACTGTTCGGTGGCCACATGCCAGGCCCGATAAAATTAACATTCTTTGCGAAAAAAGTTGATTATATTTCTGGCTGTGTGAAATGGAGCTCCGTCCTGCTGTAATGTCCAGTTATGCTCTAATATCTAGCTATACTCCAGGCTTTGATTTGTAAATCTTTGATCATTTTCCTAGAACCACGACGTTTTTCAATTCGCAAATTTTTGATCAGAATACGGTTTTCTGCAGTGATTTTTGTCATTCTGGGCAACAATTTGAAAAAACCAAGTGTAAACAATGGAAAAATTAATAATCAAAGATGGCGATCGGAAGTTGTCGAAATAAACCGTAATAAAGTTAAATAAGAAGCAAATCAGTAAACTATTTAAGGTATTGTTGATACAGTTAAACTAATTTTGATGTAATTACATCACATTTACTGAAATGTTCTCACTTTTTTTGGACCACCTTGTGTATGCATTGAAATCAAGTCATTTCATAAAATATTCCAAATACTGCTAAAATATAACTTTGTTTTAACGTTATCTCCTAAAATGGTATTATAATTTTGACGAAATTACGACATTAGGGTTAAAATTATGATATAAAAAAGTCAAATTTGACCAAAATATCTGATGACATGTTGTTGTTGTTGTTGGCATTACGATATGCCTGGTTCATATAAAGCATCAAGATACATGACTGGAAAAATTTTTTTTTTTCATACATAAATTCATTCAAATCAAAAATCAACAAAAATTAAACGGAATAATAATAACACTAAACAAAATTGACAGCAGATCTTTATTTTTATGTTTCTGAGAGACATTTACATTTATCCAAATTTAAATAATTGTTTTTATGAAGGAGAACACATTTTTACTGTGGAGTTGTAATTATTCAGGACATAGCTCTGTGATATTAAAAAAAAAATTAATTGTATTAATTATAAAAGTGTAATATATAAGTTTGAAAATTTGTCATCAATGCACTGTGCTGGTGTATCATAATCGGTTAATGCGTGTTCCCCGGATAGGAAGAGATCCGGGTTCAAACATCAACAATAATATTTTTCGATAAAAACTGATTTTATATGTAAATATATCTTTCTAATTAAATACATTAAATTTGTATTTAAACGTGAAAAATCAAACGCCTAATATCGAATATACGGTATTTTCTCGGATATTTAAAAAAAAATTTAATATAAATATATTTTCATGATTTTAGTATTTAAAAAATTAGTATATTTAAAAATTTAGAATTTTCATCCTACATTTTGACATAAGAAACGCTTTATCTGTGGATATGATGAATTCATAGATAAGTCAGAATGAATACGTATGTAACAAAAAAGCTTATTTAAATTAAATTATTAACCGGTACCCTGTAAGCCCTGTGTATAATATATAAGAGACATATGAATATCATGTCTATTCGTACGTACGTCATTTTTTAAATTAGATATATTAAGTAACAGGCTATGGTAGGCGACCGGCGAATTAAACCAAAGCCACGATCACCATGGCCAACAAAGTACGTACAATAATACAACATTACAATGTGAAGGCTGACTCCTTTATATTTCTGGCTTTAAAACTTCCTTAATTGGACAACTCGACAAATCCTGGAGAATCCCTTCCAGGAAAATTTTGCCTATTTGCTCGCAAAACAAGGACACTTTTTTGTTTTACAACCTCGTTCTGATCACTCCGACTTTAAGCGTCTTACGAAACTTTATACAAGTATTTCTGTACAAATATTACGCATAAGAAAAGTGATCATTATATTATGTACTCGTACAATGTCACTGATAATACGCGTGATACATTTCTTCATAATTGAGTGTATTCCTTCAGCAGTTTGTTATTCCTGAGTTTGCAATGCAGGTAGAAAAATCACCACTAACCTGGTATTACGGTTGCTGTTTTTCTACTTATCGTGGATTATATTTATATTATTCTTCTTTTGTGTTCCGATCATGGGTCTGGATGCGCCAACTCGATCTTCACGAATTATTTCGACCGACCGAAACAATTAAATACCGGAACCAATTAACAGGAAATACCAAGCGGCAATTGTAGCTCTTGCCGTAGTTTAACAGTGATTCACCGGTCACAGAAAGCGACGACCTTCACACTACATAAACTAATCATACCAACAACAACAAAAACCAGGGATGCCAGTCAAAGAAATAATAAAGTGCGTAAACACATTATGTTAATTTATTAACAGTCAAAATTTTCGCTTTTTGATATAAATTGGCCATTCAAAATCAATAATAGTTATAAAACCAGTCGCTCTATCCGCTGCCATTAATATAATATTAGACTTTTTATGGGAAAGATGTGATGTTATGAATGTCTGGGCAGTACCAGTGAAATTATGTAGCTGGTGAGAGCTTATGGTTTGCACCCAGGTATTTTTCGGGTACGTTCATGAACCGTCGGCAGTGTTGTTGGATATAGAGGCGATAGACCATCACATTTTTAACCAATAGCATACTTCGCTTTTCAGAAATTTGAATAACCTCTAATACTTTTGGAAATATTACATTTATTTTGTATTTTAAATTACAGAGATTCATAATTCACGAGAAGGACACTTACTGCTAGGCCCTACGAGGGGCTAACGTATCGCTTCTAAATTTTTTTTGATTTAGATTCCGGTACTGATAAAGCTGAAAATAAAATATAAATAAAAATAGGAACATGTAAAAAAATTAAAACGTGCTATCTCCACCGCAATTTTTGTTTGTGAATAAGATAAATATTCTATGTTAAAATGATATTGTATTTTATGTTATATAAAATATGTAGATTTTAACTTTTTTACTTTATCTACGAGAAAATAATCAATTTTGACAGTCAGAGAGACGTGTATAAATTATAAAAATATTTCGATAAAAACATATTTTTCTCAAAAAATTTTCAAGAAACTCGCTGTGAATATTTTTTCGTTATTACTGTCAAAATCCTTGGAGCTCAAATTTCTTGGGTTAAGATATTCTTGTCGAAATGGCGATTTTTAAGCAATAAGAAATATACGTCCATCCAAGTTGGGGAGCAATTTAGATTTTCCGATTCCAGTTTTGAATATTCAAAGGTAAGAAGGGATTAATCCTTTCTGATTGGCTGATGTCTGCGGGCTGACGTGGGTGCCGGCCAATGTCTGCTCAGGATTACCCGTTTCTCAATTGTTTTATTCGATTCCTTTTTTCGTTTCCTGGTTTACTGCTAGGCTGGGTAGATTACATGGATTTTCTTATATACTTTGGTTAAATTGTTTTTTTCGCATGAAAGAGAACCTTATTTTTCAGTGTTGTGCACGGATCACTTACTTACCTGCTTATACTTTCTATTTCATTGATTATATTCAACACATTGTAAAACATTCATTTTATAGACCGAAATATATGTTTGTATTTAATATATTAAATTGTATCTTACATATAATAAATTAGAGCAGCTTGTTGGTCTAGTGATCTAGTGGTCGGGGGTTCACGCGTCGTTTCAGGATACCAGCAAGTTATTCCTATTTTCATAGCACAAGCGTTTAGCATAGTTTGAAAATAGTAAGAATATTGATATGACACGTATTCCATGTACACGTGTCTACGTTTTTTAAAATTCAATTAAAAATATATCAGTTACACTATTAACCCTTTTCTAGCCACGCAGTAACATAGGTCCAATTAAATCGTATTTCTATAATTATGCGTCATGTAAGGCTTACATTTTACCTAGTCCTAAAAAAATCGTTTGCGCTTAGAAATGACTAGTGGAAAACCAATTATGTAAAGATAATTATAATAAAAATAATAATTTTTGAATTAACGTAAAAAGATCACACATTAATTTAAATGAAGAGAGATGTAGATGAAGATCATGTTAGATGATTCTTTTGACGAATGCGTTATAATAATAACGTTTGAGAATAAAATGAACGTATTAAAGTATTATATTTATTATTTCTTATTATATTTATAGTAACTACGATATTTACTATTTTAAAGTTGTTTAAATTTGTAAAAGCATTTTTCCATTTAAAGTGCTTACAAAACTCAAATATCTTGCAGTAACGCGAGTTGACAGCTTGGCTGCGTAAGGTATTTTTAGCATGGTATGGTAAAGGTTAAATAGCAAGGTGCAAACAGGAACAAGCACTAATGAAGAGATAATTTACTATTCACTGTTGTGAGTGTGTTTGCAATTTAAAACTGTGACTCTTCATTGCAATACTATCATGATTTAAAATAATAATTATTTCATTATTGCATCTATTGACAGTTCATATGTCCTACACGAGCACGTACGAGTTACAGGCACGTTCTAATCACATGGAATCAACGTAAAAATAAATACAAAATAAGAATTCGATATACAATCATAATTGACTTCCAAGCACACATTAGTATTTTGATAGAATTCAACGAGGACAGTTTAATTTGACAATATTTTCATACGTGAATCGCAAATTAACGATACCTATAAGGTATTTATAGTACGCGTTCATGATTAGTGATTGTGACTTACAGATTTTAGTGATGCATTTTCTATATTGTCATTTACTATGTATAGTAAATGTATCACTTGTCATTTACTATGACAATATAGTAAATGTATCACTTGTCATTTACTATGACAATATAGTAAATGTATCACTTGTTATTTACTATGACAATATAGTAAATGCATCACTTGTTATTTACTATGACAATATAGTAAATGCATCACTTGTCATTTACTATGACAATATAAGAAAACAAAAAGATTGATCTATTAAATTTAATACAAATCAAAGAGAACATATTCTTATTGTGAAGTTTCTATTTTTCAGAATATAGTTCTGTGTGATTCAATTTAAGAATATTTTGTTGTTGAAAATTTGCCGTCAACTTACTATGTATAAGACAGGATTCAGGTTCGATTCGCGGTAGCAAAAAAAATTTTTTTTCATTATTAGGAGAACACATTCTTATTATGAAGTTGGAATTATTCAGAACATGGGCCTGTGATATTTTAAATACTAAAATCTTCCTTGTCGATTTACGCGGATTGCGCATAATTTTACGTCGAACTTGAGCCACATGTTCTGGCGTCGCTGCTAATTTTGATGGACCCGGTGGAGTTTGGTTAACCATTATTCTTTCGTAACCTGTAAGTTGCGTGCTCGGCCTATCACTTACTCGTTAAATACAAAAAACGCGACGCGCACGAACCAATGAATTACCGCACTTGAAATATTGCTCAACCGCGAACACACGGTGTGCACCTGAACAGTGACTCATTGCGACTGGCAAATCCGCAAACCACGCGCCTCGAACAATACCCCTCCCGGTTACATCACCCTTATGGTTTACGAGCAATAACAAGTTAATCTTGAAATTTTTCCGCTGAACAACCTATAGTTGCATTTTAAATTTATTCCTAATTTGTTACCCATCATTTATATGTACTATTAGAAGAACACATTTTTATTGTGAAGTTGTAATTATTCAGAACATAGGTCTGTAATATTTTAAATATTAATTAAATATATTAATTAGAAAGATATACATATAAAATCAATTTTATCTAAAAATATTGTGCACCACCGGGATTCGAACCTGGATCTCTTTCCAAACCGGGGAAGATGTACTATCCAACTTTGCTATAGCGACGATATTTTTAGCGACAAATTTTCGAACATATATGTTACCTTTCTGATATTAATACATTTAATCGTTCCATTATTTGAAAGAGCCATCTACCTTATTTTTACGGAATCTCAAATACCTTTAAGTAATCTGATAGCAGACGCCAGAATTATCAATTCATTTTTATTGAATTTTGGACACATTGATACAGCTTTATTATTAGCAGAACACATTCTTATAGTGAAGTTGTAATTGTTCAGAATATAGATTTATCAAAAAAGGTAATATATAGGTTCGAAAAATTGTCGCTAATAATTTCGTCGCTGTAGCATAGTTGGATAATGTACGTTCCTCGGTTTGAAAAGAGATCCAGATTCGAATCCCGGTGGTGCGACAATAATATTTTTCGATAAAATTGATTTTGTATGTATATCTTTCTAATTAATATATTTAATTTATATTTACTTATATTACAGTTTTGTTTTGTATCTATGTTTGTATTTTTAATTTTAGCTTACATTGTTTCCTGAAAACGGTATCATCGGGCTTGAAACATGTTTATTTATCAATAAATAATGGTTTAAATAAAGGTTTTTATTTTCACTTTAAGAAGAAAACATAAAATATTTCTTAACAAAACATTCACTTGAGATGTGTGCTTTACAGGCTGTCAGCACATTGAAGATACCACCATTTATATTATATGTTCCACTTTTCAGGATAAATTAAGAACGTTGGCATGAAAAAGACAGAGTGCAAAGAAGCGTTGCTTCCTAAGACTCGGCAAGATTACTAAGCATGATATCTTGACAGAGACATATTAAAAATATGAAAATAAAAAATCACGAACCTGTATTTATTTCATCACGTATTCCTGTTGGTATACCTGAAGACTCGCCAGCTTAAATGTATAATAGAATAGAAATGGTTTCTTTATTAGAATGTCTGATAGATTTTATTGTGTAAATACATTATGTGTTTGTTTTGTAAGATCTATCAACAATTCAGCATCAACACAGTGGAGAAAATAGACTTTGGATTGGATTGAGGATTGAGAGTCAAATAATCGAATTACAGAAGCTTTCTGTTTGCTGGACACGATTAAAATAAATCAATTTAAAAGAGAAAATTAATATTTTTATTATTAGTTAGTTGAAAATATTACAAGTAAATAATAATAAAGTATACCGTTGATTGATCAACAGTAATACCGTATGTAAAAATATATGACTATTTTCAAAGTTTTCAAATAATGTTTTTAAATATGTACGTATTAGTGATGACTTCAAAATTCCGAACTGTGATTCAGACCCTGATCACTAACAGTGATTCTGCGATTTTAAAATATCACGATTCGTAATTCTTGTGTAAAAATAAATTAGAATTAAATACTAAATTAATGTATTAATTATAAATATATACATATAAAATCAATTTTGTATTAATTTGAAAAATGTAACATATAGTTTCGAAAATTTGTCAAGAAAAATACTGGCGTTATAGCACAAAGGTAGTGCACTTCCCCGGATTGGAAATGAAGATCCAGGTTCGAATCCCGGTGACGCTAAAACAATATTTTTCGACAAAATTGATTTTATATGTATATATTTATAATTAATACATTAATTTAGTATTTAAAATATCACAGACCGTCTGTTCTGAATAATTACAACTTCACAATAAGAATGTGTTTTCCTTAATAATTAAAATCATATTATGTATAATAGTTATAATGGTTTTTCAGTATTTGTTAGAAAATTATCTAACTTTTAACTTTTACTTAGAAATAAATAAAGCATGTAAAATTATCCAAAATATTATAAATAATCAACTAAATTTTACTAGTCATATTTAAAAAAAATGTTTCATTAATTTTTTATCAAGTCAATTCCCACATATTTTGTGGTAACAATTTAAGTATAGTATATCAAATTTATTTTTTAAAAAAGCAAGTACTTAATTATTATTTTAATTTTAAGATTAGTTTTTTTTAAACATTAGAAGAACGTGACATATATGTTTTTTAGTTAGTTAATCCTATATAAGAAAATTGTGTTTTTCGAAACCGGTTGATGTTTTAAAATTACTCACTAAGTGGTGAATTATAAACAATTTTAGATAATTTATAAACCACAAAGTTCATTGTGCAAATATTAAAAATATTATATATTATATCAATGAAATTATTTTGTTCATCTATATGTTTTTTTTACTTATGCTTGGAAGCTATGATTTAACGAAATAGGAAAAAATATATATGAAAATAGGACTAACTTGTTAGTGTCCTGGAACGAGACTCAAACCCCCGATCACTACATCACTAGGCGAACGTCTTAACTACTAGACGAACAAGATTGTGATTAAGATTGTAAATGTGTTTTTAATTATGATTGTGATTTAGATTGTGATTGTGACGATTATAACAACCAATATGACAATATTGCGATATAAAAAAATAAAAATAAAAGAAGAATAAATTCATGTCTACATTATAATAATATTGGATAATTTGTATAGCGCCATTTCGTAAAAACCTTCACCCCAAAGTAGCTTACATTAGATATAAAAACTCGAACAATAATGTATGTAGATACATACTGTAAAATTATATCCACCAGCTACCTTATAATATGGGTCAAGAGTAACTCCGAATGCTCTCGACCCATCTCTATTAATTAGAAGGCTATTTATCCATTCTGAGCGTTAGAGATATGTCGATATTGATGATATTATTAATACATCGATAATATTTGTTTACGCGTTTTTATACTTAGATAGGTAGGCCTGGTATAAAGTTTGAATATGTGCATTCTATTTGTGTGGATTTAAAAATATCAAACAAAAGCGAAACTGCTTCTGTTGAGATACGATTTTCGGTTCGATCGGATATATTTACGGCGGTGATATAAAAACATTTTATATTGTATTTTTTTGGATTATCGGTTGAGATAAATTTAAATAAAAGAGGCTGATCAGCAGAGTTTGAAGATTAAACACTGCAAGAATAATAACGATCGGCGTCTACCAGCCCAGTTTCACAATGGTTCGTGTATTTTTGTTTTAAATACTAATTAAACGTGTTAATTGGAAAGATCACAGAATCAATTTTATCTAAAAAATATTATTGTTGCGCCACATTCGAACTTGGATCCCTTTCCAAATCAGGGAAAGTGCATTATCCACCTATCCTACAGCGACATTAATTTTGACGACAAAATTTCGAACCTATATATTACACTTTTTCAAATTAATACATATATCGTTCCATTATTTAAAAGCCATCAACTTTGTTTTTACGGAATCGCAAATACCTTTGAGTAAACCGATAGCAGAAGATACAACTTATATAAGTTGTATCTTATATTAATTACAACTTCACAATAAGAATGTGTGCTAATAATATTTTTATTTTCGTGGATTGAATTAACATATTCAACAATACCAATAGAAAACACAGAACTAGCTATCGAAGGGTAATTACGGCAACGATATTAACAAAAATGAAAACAAAGTTAGCTTCCTGACAATATATCTTATTATGTTGGTAAAAATAAATCAAATAAAACCAATGAATACATATTTAAGCTTACTCCATCTCGCAATATCACAGCGGATACATTTTTGTATCTCCCAGTTGTATGGTATTGTACATTATTTTATTGTCATTCTGCTGTTGTCTGCTGTACAGAGTCACGTTTAGCATTTACGACAAAATATGGAATACGATATCTCAAGAGTCGCTCGAATGCCATCGCTCGTTTGGTACAGTACATTACCAATGAGATAGAATGCATGCGTTGTTTAGAAAATATCTTGCAACTGTTGGCTTTTCCATAACGATCACACGGCGAGCTTGTTTTGTGTTTTCTTTATTATGTTTAGCAACCTGTTACAAATTATTATACTTTTCCTGGCATAATATATATATATATATAGGATCGGATAATGGAAGTACATCCATTTGATGGGTGAAATAAGGTTTTGATATAGCATTTTAGATACCCTAAAAAGTTATCAAATAGACCAACGAGAGCGGACTCACCACATTCCCAGGAATATTATATAAACTCAAGCCACCTGGTTAGCATATTTTTAATATTATAAAGGCGGCTGTTCGATAGCGCCCTGCATACAGTGACAGAACGATACCGCGCAGCCGCCTATAAAAAAGTTTGCACTCATTGTATCCAAACTTTTTTTTTATTATTACCATACTATTAATGAAAATAAAATATACAAAAATGTATAAAGAAAACGTGATCAAATGAATCTCACGCAATGGCAGTTTTTAAATAATCACGAGCTTCTTAATGGGACAAATCTAAGTATTATTTTGAATCCATTGAACATAATGAAATATTCCAAAAATTTACTCACTACAGGGTGTAACAGACCTAGTCTAAATTTCGAGTCAAAAATGTTCAAAGAATATGTGCAAATTGTGCACCATTACGAAAAATATTATTGTTTGTAATTTGTAATTCAAAATTGTATTCATTATTAATCCATACCTTTACTTCGGTCCCTTAATCATCTAAAAAAAATAGTAAATAATGTATTGTTACACACTCGAACTTACTATGTAGACGCTCCAATGCGCAAGGTTCTACGCAAGTCCACGTGGATTATTTAAATAAATTTATTAAAAATTTTCATACAAAGCAATCATTCTGTGGTTTGATATATAAAATTACATAAAACACAATTACTTTACATGAAACCATAAATTTTATTAAACGTCGCTTCAAACTTCGTCGGGACGTATTTAAAACTATCAATAAATATAAAACTAGTGCACTTATACACACATAAAAAGAGATACAGAATATATTTATTTTTATTTTTACCACGTCCGCTCGATACCACAAAGGCTGAACAATATATTTATTTTAAATCTACCTATGAGAGGATACACCATATATTTTTAACTCTAGTCCTAGAAAGATATATATATATATATAGATATATATATATATATATATATATATATATATATATATATATATATATATATATCTATACGCATCTCTTCAACTAAACCAGCATCGAAAAAACACTACGAAACACCTCATTTGTTTGGACCCTGGTTCTGAGTAGAAGCTTCGGAGGACACGACGTAGTATGGTTGGCCGCCTGGAAACGCGGACCTGATCAGTAATGCGAGGAATCTCAAGCTGTACAGGGATTACATCAAAACGTAGATTACGAAATGGGGTATATTAGGCAGACGATGACAAGATCTCACTTCACTTTTCAGTCAAATTCTTAAAACAAACAAAATCGTGCGGCCTGTACCGTGTATGGCGTGACTCATACATCATCGTTTTTCATCCAAGTCCCTTCATGGGAGAGTGTACTTGATAGTTAATCTTTTAATGGCTGTCTTGTACCATCCAATTTCTTTGCTTCCGTACATAACACTTTATTATCTATTATCTATTCTGTAAAAATAATGTAGATGGCTTTCAAATAATGGAACGACAGGTGTATTAATTTGAAAAATGTAACATATAGGTTCGAAAATTTGTCAAGAAAAATACTGGCATATAGTACTGGCATATGGCAGTATAGCACAATGGTAGTGCACTTCCCCGGATTGGAAATAGAGATCCAGGTTCGAATCCCGGTGACGTAAAAACAATATTTTTCGACAAAATTGATTTTATATGTATATATTTATAATTAATACATTAATTTAGTATTTTACTTTATTATCTGTTTGTTAGTATTATTGGTATATACCTGTTTAAAATAAATAAATAAATGTTAAAAATAAATAAAGATAACAACTAAAAGGTCGCAGGAAGGTATAAATTAAAATATCTGTTCCTTTTGCAATTTATTACATTTGCTTTTGTTTTTCTTATTTTTTATTAATTGTGTTATTAATTGTTGATTTCGCGTTTCTGTAGAACTGTATGTGGAACCTATAAAAAATGTTGCAAACTTCTGCAACGGTATCCTCTTCTAGCGTCCTTTTTAGAAGTAGTATGGAAAAAAGTACGGTGGGAATCACTAAAAGAGACAGGAAAAGACTCCAACAATGGATCAGACAAGATGAAGGATTGCCCTGATTGGATTGGTCACCGTCACATCCAAATAGGCGGACCATATTTCAAGATGCAGAGATTGATTGACAAAGGGAAATTTTGAATGGTATCCGTGAGATAAAAAAAATTGCCTACATGACTCGCAAAGTATCGATAGATGAAATTATCGTAGCATTTTGAGGCTCTTTGCCATATCACTCTAGGCAGAGGTCACTGTCATATTATTTAATTTTAAATCATTTCATTAAGAATAACACATTCTTATTGTGAAGTTGTAAGTTCAGAACATAGATCTGTGATATTTTTTTAAATATAAATTAAATGTATTAATTATAAAGATATACATATAAAATTAATTTTATCGAAAAACATTGTTGTTGCTACCAGGATTCGAACCTGGATCTCTTCCTATCCGGGTAAAATCCATTAACCGATATCCTATACCAACACAGTGCATTGACGACAAATTTTCAAACTTAATATCTTTGAGTATCTATTGTTCTATTATTCTATTGGAATACTCAAATATCTTTGAGTATTCCAATAGAAGATACTAGAATTAATAATTCATTTTTTATTAAATTTTGAACACATTGATACAACTTGTATCAAAAAAGTAAGGAGAAAGTTTTCTTATCGTGAAGTAGTAATTATTCAGAACATAGATCTGTGATATTTTTTAAATACAAATTAAATGTTTATATTTTTTATTTATTATCTTTAACCACTGAATTGAGTTTAAATACATCTACCGGTTTCGAAAAATACCATTTTCTTCTTCAGGATGTCATAACTAACTAAAAATATATATCATTGTTTCTTCACCAGAATCTTTTTTAAAAAAAAACAACAATTATTTAAAAAATAAAACAAAGATAATAAATAAAAAAATATGAATTTTAACCACGAAGTTAATATTGCTAATTTTAAAAATACAAATTAAATGTATTAATTAGAAAGATACGCATTGTAACGTTATACTGTAGTACTCGCCGCGGTAGCTAAATTCGTATAGGAAATGGTTATTTTACAAAAGCGATTACCAGTCTATAAAATTAAAAGTCTATGCCTGAGACAGCACTGCAAGCAGATGTCCACAGTGACCGAACCGAGAGGCAGTATGTATGTTTGCCGCTCTGGTTCGGCAAGGTTATTTTAAAATTTGCAAATACGTCCACTACTCGGACTGAAAGTTATTGTTAGCCAGTGCGCTGAGGAAATCTATGATGGCGATACGATAGGTTGTACGCCATCAATGCCTTTCAGGGTCTTCTTCTCCTTCCTTTTACGCAATATTTGGATGAGTGTTGTACCCGAATTTGAATTATGTCAAACTGAGCAGACAGATTGGTCCTGCCTGGCAAGACAGTGAAATATCTCGAGCTGGAGAAGGATTTGGCCCGACAGGCTTGCACTCCGAAGTTGCCATAAAAATCAGAGTCGAGTTCTGTACTTGGCGCGACCTAAGAACTTAGAAAATGCAGCTAATGTGCGATGTAGAAAGTAAGATTATCGTCTGTAAATAATGTTGTATCTGTTTTTTTTTATACGTAAAACTTCAGTGGACAAAATTTTTCTTTCATATGAAATTGACCCAATTTTACCCTTGTTAAAATCCTAGGTAAAATTTAAAGTATTAAACTTGTAATTTGGCAATCAAGTTTTTATTTATAATATTATGAAAGAACATATTTATCATCTTGTAACTTCTAATTATTTTTCTTTTGTCACGAGGGATGAATACAGATTTGGTAATCGTTAGAATGTTCTGTATGTTTTGACCCGGTGAGATCCATATCTCATGTTTGCCACTGAATTAGCCGGTGAAGGAGTGGAACCACCAGTTTCACCCTTACAACATATAAAACCAATTTTATCGAAAAATTATAGCTACCGGGATTCGAACCTGAATCTCTTCTTATCCGGGAAAAATTCATTATTACTGATTGATGCACAATTATAATTAAAATATAAGCATCTGCTGGAGAACTCATCAAGAGACCGGCTGAGACAAGAGAGAGTCAAAAATACCGGCTTACTGGGCGGCTGCCCGCACATATTATTGTTGTCAATGTCTGATCGGTATCGGCGAGATTTTGTGCCTTATGGTTTTTACTTAGGTATTCGATAGTTACGATCAGGAAACGTCAGTTTTGTTGTTGGTTATGGAGGCGACGTACCTCTGCACTATTAATTTTGAAAAAAAGAAAGATATCACGATGCACAGTTTGAGACACATTGGGCAATGTCGTGTTATTGTTAGCTTGAAAATATTATTTACAATTTGCAACAGGTACAAGATTGATACATTTCCATAATTATAGTAATAATTTTATTCGTTTTGAGTTAGATAATTTATGTAAATTGTTTGAAGAGTATCCGTTTTCTCGGATTTCGTTTAAAGCACCGCTTAAATGCCTCGAAATAAATCGAGTTTTGAGGTTGTTTCGTGATATCTATTTCAAAATGTCAAAGTTTAACTTCGACGATTTTAAGTACTAAAGGAGACATCGACGTTCAATTCAGAAGTTTTATAATGGCATTTTATCTGTTATGAAGTATTTAATTCTGTTACTTTATACCAATGTATCTAGAGCCAGCGTGTACTTTTTAGTGATAAATCCAGATACCATGAATTTTACTTTTAGGTAATATTCTGTATGGGTTGGGGTTACTTGTACGTGGCGCATTTTTAAAGTTAGTACCGTTACCGGATATTCCCGGTGTAGCGCTGCGGTTGCAATGTTGTGCATGCGCAATGGTTTCCTTTATATGTTGACTCACCACATGCAATGTTAGAGACATTCACATAGTGTGACCATCTTTTAGTGAGTGGTTGAAATGTTCAAGACAATAGATCAGCCCGCCGACTGTGAGATACGGTCCGTGATTCGTTTCTGTAATAGTACCAAGTGATTTTCATATTTTCTTTCATCCAAACGCTTATCATTCCTTAGTGATAAGCGTTTGGATCACGATGATGAACTCAAAAACGGAGTACAGACATGGCTTTCATCCCAGATGGCATCGTTTTATGACGAAGGTATACAAAAATTTGTGCCCCGTTATGACAAGTACCTTAATAATGGTGGCGACCATGTTGAGAAGTAGTTTAAGGTGTGTAGCGTCCGAAGAAAGTAAAGTGTTGTAAAAATGATGTGTTTTTTTTTAAATTCGGATACTTACTTAAAAAACGCGCCTTCTTCTTTTCCTACTTACTGCCTCAATATACGTTTAATTGTTTCTTCTGTCGTTCGATCTCATCATCTTCTTGTTCATCTCAATCAAAATATGACCAAGGTATTTGCTCTTTTTTTGATCGCTCAATCTCGTATCTTTTCCATATTTAATTGTTTCTTCTGTCGTTCGAAGTCATCATCTTCTTGTCCATCTTAATCAAGATATGACCAAGGTATTTGCTCTTTTTTTGATCGCTCAATCTCGTATCTTTTCCATATTTAATTGTTTCTTCTGTCGTTCGAAGTCATCATCTTCTTGTCCATCTTAATCAAAATATGACCAAGGTATTTGCTCTTTTTTTGATCGCTCAATCTCGTATCTTTTCCATATTTAATTGTTTCTTCTGTCGTTCGAAGTCATCATCTTCTTGTCCATCTTAATCAAGATATGACCGAGGTATTTGCTCTTTTTTTGAACGCTCAATCTCGTATCTTTTCCATAATTGAACCCCGTTACGACCGATTTTGTTCTATTGTACATATTATTATGGTATGATGACGATTGCATAATATCAATTATACAATCTTCACTTTTATGTTTTTGTAAGAAGCTTATTTTAATACGAATTAAGTGTGTCAACTAGAAAGATATAATTAATTTATATCAAAATACCACAGAACTATAGATACATCACAATAATTGTAATGTATCTATGGATAGAATGCGAGACGCACGCAATTATGGCAAAAATGACGCGCGTGAAAGAGATAAAGGATCGCGCCGTGATCGGCGCAGTCTCTTTCGCCTCCGAATCGTTGAACTGATAATATAGTATATAATACTGGATAACATATTTTATTTGATTAGATTGACGATATACGAATAATATACTGAAGATGCAATCCGATACACACAAGAAACGTCATCATCAGCACAATTAAGGATGTATAACAGTAAAATATTCTCCTTAAACGTTTATTTTATGCTGATCAGATCTTTAATACAAAATATATTTAATATTTATTTTTAATCATATTCTCTTAAGAAATATGCTGTCTAGGGAGCTCAATAAAACAAAACAGTATTATTTTCTTTGTGAATATTTAACGTTTCAAGCGAAATCAAAAAAGTAATTCTTGTATTTCAAAATTATTTTAATAGCGATCTCTCTTTAAGGACGCGTTTACAAAAATAAATCACATTTTCGTGTTTTTTGAAGAAAATGTGGGTTTTTTATTATTCATTTATATCAGAAATTATGTAACAGATTTGACTTTTTTTAAAACTATTACTTGGATAAAATTTTCACACTAATTTAAAATTAATAAACTGAAAAACATTTGTCTTAATTAATAAAATACAACCACTATAAGAAAGACGGTGAACATTAAATACATTTTCCGCGTGCCACAGAATTACCGTTATGTTTAAAATTATTGCGTATACGATATGTATTTTCTTTATAATATTGAGGCCAAAATTACGAAAACAAATCTCACTTGAGACTAAATAACAAAATGTGCTAAATTAATTGTTATAATTTACAGGACATATGATCAATTTTCGACGTTTTTAAATTTTGAAATTTAAAATTTTGTTTTAGTGAAAAAACATACCATTTTAAATAACATTTTATTTACTCTTTTGCTTTGAGACTTTAGCTACTATTTAAAATTAAGTTTAGTAAAAAATAGTCTCAGCTTCAGCGATATCTATACTGTTACATGAGAATGAATATCAAATTTTCAAAAAAAATCCATAGATGGCGACAGCATAGTTGGTAATAAATAATTGAAATGTTCCAACATGATATCATATATATACAACTTCTAAAAATTTAATAGATATAGTGCATGGATAGATAGGTGAACGTTACATTGTGTAAAGTGATCACTTAAGCCAACCGATGACTGGCCACAAGCCCTGTAATGCCCAAGACTTCCATACTTTCCATGTAAAAATAATAGCTTCGTCTCTATAAGACATCTATATCTTAATTTAAGTTTTTTTTTGTGATTTCTCTGATTTATATTTTTAATAATGTTAGATCTTCATTACTTATTTATGGATCACCGGTCACCATGCCCACGCATGTAAACATGATATGTAGATCGGTGGTTCCTATCTACTACCCCCGTTCCCCTATAACCAGAACACGATCTTTTCTGTGGTGTGTTGTCTATGGAGTTGAAGTTGTACCTTCGAACTGAATGTAGCGTTTACCTTTTTGGGTGCGTTGAGTGCTACCAAATTTGTCCTACTGTGTGGGGCTAATATATATTTATATGTAATCAGTTTCTCGCTACCGTGAGAATCGATTTATCTTCCTATTATTCATGGTGTTGTTTGACACTTCGCACTACCACCAAAGTGTATCTTCAAGTGTACTTTGTGCTGAATAGCGCCGTACGTGTCCTGTAGTCAAAATATCTGTGAACGAAGATCCAGATACCAAAAAGGGTGGTCCTTCAGCCGCCCCCTGTTCCCTATTCCCGTCGCTCTTCCTAATTCTATCAACCCTTTCTGCATCCAATATTTCCCCATCACCTCGTTTAGTCAAATATACTTAATTATAATAATTTTTATTTTTAAAAAAATAATGCTAATATTTAACTGTACTTAAAAAATGATAACTTCTTTGGGTACCTCTTAATAAGCCAGTATTAAAAAATAGTTGATAATTTTTGTAAAATTTTATTTTTCTATCTTTTTTATTTCCTTAGCAGTATATTTGAAAATGTTTTAGTCAAGTCAATAAAACTATTTTTTTTTAAATATTCTTATTTTATTTTTTTTATTTATTATCTTAGTTTAATAACCACAATTGAGTTTAAAAAACATCTACCGGTTTCGGAAAACACCTTTTCCTTCTTCAGGATATGTCAAAACTAACTAAAAATATAGCATTGTTTTTCTATTTATCCAGAATCTATATTTTTAGTTAGTTTTGACATATCCTGAAGAAGGAAAAGGTGTTTTCCGAAACCGGTAGATGTTTTTTAAACTCAATTGTGGTTATTAAACTAAGATAATAAATAAAAAAAATATGAATCTTAACCACCAAGTTAATATTGCTAATTTTAAAAGTATTCTTATTTTAACTTACACATCCTAATTCTACTATTTCATTAAACATTGTTTCACGATAAATGTTTCATTTCATTTATAAATCATTCCCCACTGATGATTTATCGATGCAATAGGGTTAAAACATAAATCAAAATTTTAATATAATGTTTCACTTGCCCGTAAATGAATTTCGTCACGAGAACATTCGTCATTTTAACACAAAAAAAAATACGTGACATCAGACTGCTCGCCACCATCCACTAAGTTCGTTAAGCCAGCCAAGATTACCGCTGAATGAGCCAACTTTTGCGAGGAACTCGTTTCTTCAAAATTTCCCTTTGCGAAGGGCTCTTGAGGTAAACTCTCAAGAAACCGAGCTGTACAGAATGTAACAGATTTAGTTCACAATATTTAATGTGTAGATATGTTCAAGAAGTTGGTACAGATTCTGTCTGGTTACGCAAAATATTATTGTATGAGATGTTTACAAAATTGTGTTAAGCTTTCCGTCTAAGTACCTCGAAATAAATACAGTGAAACTTGGTCATAACGAGTACAAAGGAATCAGCTAAATTTTCTCATTATAACCATTAATCGTAATTATAAAAAATATTTAATTTCCAATAAAATTACTATATTCAACCACATTTAAAACTTATTAATACTCATTACGCACAGAAAATAAATACCCATTGTTTTTTTTTTCTAAGAATTCACAAACCTGAAAGGAATCGTAAACAATAAGGAACTTCGTCGGCAGATGCTGCTTTCGATTTTATGACTTCTCAAGAATTAGATTTTTTAGATGGTGTAGTGTATTTTGTTTGTAATAATATTTTTGTACGTTATTTATAAAATTTAGGCCGTAAACCATATTACAATAAATGATCTAGCTGTATAAAGCTCGATTACTTTTAATTTTTTGTTTTTATATTTTAATCAATCTAAATAATCTGTAACTTCGACTTTTTTTAAAATACGTATACTTTTGACATGGTTTACACTAAGCACATGCAACTTGAACGTTTTCGACTCATGTTTTCAATATGTATCTATTTATCCCTAAATGATGCACTAGGTTTGTTAAACCCAGTATTATATACCATATTCTTATATACTAAGTGTTCACGTGTTTTTATACTTCGATAGGTAAGCCTGGTTATAATGTTTGAATATGTGTATTCCATTTTTGTAAATTTAAGTCAGGAACAAAAACAAAACTGCTTCTGCTGGGATACATTTTCGGAATCGGTCAGATATATTTTACGGCGGTGATATAAAAACATTTGGTGTATTATTTTTTGGTTATCGATTATATAAAGTTTCTGAGATTATCTAGCAGAGTTTAAGAAGTTTCAAGACTGCAAGGAGAACAACCATCAGTAACGAATCGACGACAATCAGGTATCAGGTAATCAGACAAAGGTTGGTATCTTTTCATTTATATGGATTGAATTAATATTAGATGTACCAGAAAAGAATGTCGTTTTTTTTTATTATCGCTTTTGAGTGGTCAGTTGTGCTTCGGCAGGCGAATTTTTACAACGTGTTCTGTGTTGTTTCTCTGACTACATATACCTGGAGTGTACTAGGACTTTTAAACAAAAAAATTTACAACCCTATATACAATGAAGAGCTTTGTACCGAATGAGGAATTTATTCGAAATATTATGCTTTACCATTTCATGAAGAAAGAAAGTGCACGATAATGCACGACCGCATACCTCAAAAATTACGAAAGAAAAAATTAAAGCCCTAGGTTGGACAACTGTACGTCACCCACCATATTCACCGGATCTTGCTCCATAGGATTACCATTTGTTCCGGTCAATGCGACACTTTTTAAACGGAAAAGAATACAAAAATTATGAGGATGTCACAAAAGGCATATCTGAGTATTTTACATCGAAACCAGCTGAATTTTACGAACGTGGTATTAAAAAATTGACTGAGAGGTGGAAGGAGGTTATATCAAACGATGGCAATTATATTTTGAACTAAGTTTTAATAAATAATTACATTAAATGGACCAAATTGTTTTATTAAAAAAATGACATTCTTTTCCGGTACACCTATTATATTCAACAATACCAAACCCAGGACTAGTTATCGAAGTATAAATTAGTTCAATCTTTCAAATCAATACAATTCAAAGATGCTAACAGATATTTCATTTAACACAAACTCTGCGGTGGTGGGTCAGATTTGACTTGGGTGTTTGCAAAAATATGAATTACGCTACAAATATTCGTTTAATGCTGTTTTACTTCTAACTAATCCTTTATAAAATATTTGAAAATAATTTAAGATACAAATAAATGTTATCGGACGACATTTAAACGAGTTATTGATAAAAATGTAAAAAAACCCTCAAAAACTGACCTAAGACAGTCGCTTTTACGAGAATCTCAGCGCTTACGCCGAAACATATATCGTTAACATTTTGAGCGGGTAGACAAAGGATACCATGTATTTGTTTAGACTTATTTTCGTCTGGCGGCCCCCAAACATTGCCAGTAATATAATTATTTGAGAAGCGTTGCGCCTATCTGTAAGTTTTATAACACTACCTGCTTGGGTTCCGACGAGAAGATCACATGCTCAGTGGATGTTTGTATTTTAGCTGTGTAGGACGTCTGTTGATGCGTGAGAATATGTACATTATTCGTAATATTTTTTAATTTTTAACATTAATTTTTTAGCAGAAACATTACGACACGTCATGCTATTTCATAAAATTATATTTAAAATGAAATATCTATAAAAATCACCCACAAAACGGTTGAAAACCGAAAACTTGAAGTGGGTCAAAGACTACCCACCACCGCCGAACGTGTTTTGTTTTGACCCACCAAGCAGTAAATGTTGATTATCATATTTTAATTATAGACTAGCTCTCAGTCGGGGTGCTTATGATTGACCATCATGGTCTGTCTGCTTCTGCAGAACTGATCACGATCCCGGGCCTTGCTCGTGGGGAATTGTATGACGTTTATGAGTGTATTATATCAAAATATGGTCGAAAAATCAGAAAGATTTTCTGTGAATGAGTGTTTCAATTATTTATAGTTTACGTGTTCATTTGATTATAATCGTCGTGTGTGTGGATGTGTGTGTGTGCGCGTGTGCGCGTGTGTGTGTGTGTGTGTGTGTGTGTGTGTGTGTGTGTGTGTGTGTGTGTGTGTGTGTGTGTGTGTGTGTGTGTGTGAGCAGGTTGAATAAGATAAATTACTTACAGTTGACAGAAGCTTATTATTAATTAATTAATACAATCACTTTGTATGAAACCACAAATTGTTATTACACGCCAACCGGTTTCGCTTAGTTCAAGCTTCATCTGGACGTATTCACTAGTTTAAAATACGTATGAGCTTTTAGCTTAGTGAAATTATTATCAACATTTTATTAATATGTCAAACCACAAAGTAAGTAATTGCTTTCTACGAAAAAAGAAAAAAATATAAATAAACTTAATAAACTCACTCTGATAATTTAATGCACATTAACTGAATCGCAAATACAATCAATTTTTCGAAAAAATATTTTTTGTTGCCGCCCGGACTCAAACCAGGAACCGTTCATATCCGGGGATTTAAAGGTGCAACATAGAAGTTCGAAAATTTGTCGTTAACTGACCTATTACGCTGACCTATTACTTCACGTCAATGTTGACGTGAAGTAATAGGTCAGCGTACTTTTCCGGATAGTAAGGATTCCTGGTTCTAGTCCGGGTAGCAATAAAAATATTTTTACCATAAATTGTTTTATTTTTGTATCTTTCTTATTTATACATTCAATTTGTATTAGAAGTTTATTGTTGCTTTAGTACAGTTACAGTTATAAAATATGCCGTACAAATTCAGTACCGAGGAGCGTTTCAGACCACAATTTCAGCAAGACGGGGTCGCTCCACACACAGATAGAGTTTTAATGGAGAAGCTGAGGCAAATTTTTCCCAATAAATTAATCAGCAAGTACGGAGATATACCCTGGTATACCTCAGTCACCGGACCTAACTAATATCGAATTTATGTTTAACTGTGAGATATGAATATATAATTTTTTATGAATAGGATGTATTCGCCGGGTTATAAAATGCAATCAGTCATGGCTTTTACCGCAACGAATTCGTTACAAAAGTTCATAAACACTCAATACTTAAAACGATGCCAAACTCGTGAAAATCTATTTGGCCCATAAGGCAAATTAATTTTAATCGAACAAGCACCATAGGCAACAAACAAAAAAAAAAATAGGTAAAATAGATAAATAGGTATCGTATATAGATAGAAAAATATTTTTTTCAAGTATTGTATATTATATCATTTAAAGAAATTAATGAAAACTTTATTGCAGATTTTTTTATGTAATCACAGTTAAATATAATTTTCAACATATTAATTATATACTTTATCGCATATTTATTAACTTTCAAAAGCACGATAAATACTGGCTACTTTAATACGGACGAAAGTCTAACAAAGACGCCAGGACAAGTCTGAATATATCTGAAGCGATACCTATTTGAAGTGATACCGAAAACGTTGTACTCATTCTTCCAGGTCCCGACTTTCAGTAATTTTTCCTTGTATAATAAAAATAATAATGAATAATTAATATAGCGCGATTTTCGTAAAAACTTTCACCTCAAGGGCGCTTTACACAATAATTATTTACAGTTCTACAATTATATTTGTTTTTAAAATAGAAAATTGTTATTTTCACTATTTGAAAAGGTGCATTTTTAGTTTCTTCTTAAATAAAGTCTCTGATGTACTGTTTCTTATGACGGAGAGCAAAGAGTTCCACGCTTTTGGGTCTGCCACCGCAAATGCCCGCTCACTAAATTTAAACTTCTGGCAATGGTTGGTCAGTTCTAGAAGTAACTAACCTGAGAGTTTGACATCATATTGGCATACAAAACTCTTAAAGATACAGAGGCGCCATGTTATGTGACGCCTTATACATCAACCAGCACAATTTAAATTCAACATTTTCAGGAAATCGGAGCCAATGTAGCTGATGTAAAAGGGATGTTATATGAGAGAATTTGGAAACTCCATATATTATCCGTGCAGCCGCATTTAGAATAGATTGTAATCTATCCAGCTGAAACATTGGCAGGCCAGCATTGATGCTGTTGAGGTGTAAGATCTCATATTTCTTTAAATGGTACATCATATGTCCAAGATATTGAAGTTTTTGGATTTTCATTTTCATTATTCATCAGAACCATAACATCTCCATTCATAACTGTATCCTCCTAGCTTATTTTGAGTATAAGAATGTGGATCTATAGAAGACTATGGATCCACATTACGCACACACTAAATTCGAACAGCTGACAACAGTGAAAAAAAAATGATGACAGATGTTTCCAACAAAAAGCAACAAGCTTCCATATTAATATTGCAAAAATATTTTTATAAAATGGTTAGGAGAACACATTCTTATTGTAAATTCAAAACATAGATCTTTGATTTGAGATTCTGTAAAAATAAAGTAGATGACTCTTTCAAATAATGGAACAATTAAATGTATTAATATCAAAAAGGTAACATATAGGTTCGAAAATTTGTCGCTAAAAATATTGTCACTGTAGCATAGTTGGATAATGCACTGGAAATAAATCCAGGTTCGAATCCCGGTAGCGCAACAACAATATTTTTATATGCACGTCTTTCTAATTAATATATTTCATTCATATTTATAAAATGGTACTTAAACATGATATTTTAATATGAAAAAGAACCCACCCGATATTTTAATATTGGGTGGATTTTCTGTATATTATACCATTACCGAAAATAAGTCGATATACAATTAAAATTGTGAAAATTCATCATAAAATTGATGAAAATTTTGCGGAAGCAAACCGAAGTGCTTTTGGTCGATATGAAGGGCTCTTTCGTTCAGCTATTGTTGATTTAGTAAAAAAAAATTGTATGTTCCGAAACACGAGCACACATTTCTCGCCCAAACAGATAAACTGAAAACATTTCTGCTGTAGTTGCAAAATGTTGCCGAAAGTTCGGAAGTGTCAATAAGAAAACGTGTACAGCAATTAAGTTCTCCGTGTGGCGCTTTGCATAAAGATCTTGGCTTAAATGCTTACAAAGTTTAATCGGTGCAAGAATTAAAGCCTGCAGATCACGAGACGGTTAAATTTTGATCACCCGTTATGACATAGTAATTTTAATTAACACTAATTTATTTTTAAGCCACACATATGAGCACTAATTTTAATTTTATTTTATTGAGGTATTTTGACGGTGTAAACATATTGTAATAAACATAATAACTATTTAACATGCTATACTAATAATGAAAATTCATAAACATATTTAAATACATATGTAAGTATAGATACAGAAGATTAATGAAAAGAAGAAAAAAAAAGAGGGAGAAGAGTGGAGAGGTTGCAACTATTGTTGCGGTAAAGGAAGATCAATATGTGTTCTTATAGGTAGAGTGAATGGCCAAAATTGAGATTGTGGTGGTTCATAAGAAGAAACTTTTGAGCGTAGTAAGGCTAATGTTGAAAAAGTCAATTTCTGTAAATTTCTCATTATGGTATTTGCATGACCGATAAATGAATAAATTTTGTATGTAAGATTTTATTCTTCTGGGAACGTGTCTTCCGTACTCTTACGGATTTAGAGTACTTGGAGAGATATTAATTCTAATTAGCTGGGACAATCAAAATGGCCTTGCAGTAGTTTGAAGAGAAGTATTTGGTCAGCACGTGTTCGTCGATGTTGTAGGGTTTTCATATTGAAAATAACATAATAAATAACTAAAAATAACATATAATAATACAAAAAAAAATACGAACTGACACTGTTGCGAAAATTATATTTAATGGCCCTAAAAAAATTATATGTGCACTTAAATATGTTACAATTGTGCAGAATTTTCTCTTTTTTACCAAACTGGATTAATGAGAATCAAAATGCAGTTATTGTGAATAATATCCAAAAGAGGCCGTATTATGTACAGAATAAGAAATACTGTGTTTCGTTTTATTTACTTCAGTCTCAGTTACTAATTTCTTAATAATAATAAAAATAATAACAATTCAATAAAATAAAAACTCGAGTTATGTTCACAAAGAAAATTTATCAATATAACTACTTCAACAGGCGTCAAATATAGGCAAATTATTATTCCTGCTAACGTGCTATTCACAGGGTATGGTGACCGTGACATATAAGTACATGTGTTCTTATATTTGAAATAATGCGAGAACTAGTGCAGGTGTTCTGTTCTTTCCGTTAAATACTGCACATAAGAAATGTCGTATATGAGACCTTACGTACTTATTTGTTAGTAGATAGATGGATTTCTGATTATAGAGGTTGATTTTTTTAGAGGTATGTAACATTAAAATGAAATAAAATATATTAAACTCGTGGTAATGGCCAAGGTTTTATTGAAAAGATAATTTTATGCCATTAGTGTTTAAATGTGGTATATTAAATGGTTCGAATAAAGTGAAATCTGAAAGTCCAATTTTCAACCACTTTTCGGAGCAGATGGGGGCCACATATCGGCAATAATGTGACAAATGTTGGCTTTCAAGTCGTCTATCGTCTCTGGTTTTTCAGCGTAGACTAGCGACATCACACGATCTTGGAGGCCAATTCACAGATCCATTACGGTAAATTATGCGATCGTCGTGTTTTCTTCGATAAATTGATTGCGACGAGCGTTGTATGGCATGTTGCGCCGTCTTGTTGAAACTACAGCTCTTCCACAATAATGCCATTCAATTGGGGAACGAAGAAGTCAGTAATCATAGATCTATACCGCTCTCCATTAAATATAAACAACAGCTTCTTCAGCGCGTATTATCAATTAGAGTATGGGTGGTGCGAAAACGATTCATGGTTATTGGAATTACTTGCTCGGATGGACGATTATGTCGACCGTAAAATAGGCGTGTAGCGCACGGTAAGTTTCACGAACTGAACCACGATTTTCGAAATAAATTTACAAATTTACAAGCGTTATTCTGACGTAACTCTATTCGCAGTGAAATGGCTAACCAAACTGAGCACAAATCAACTGTCAGCTATCAAATTTCCTGTCGCTGGAAAAAGTGTTGCCAATTCGTAAAACAAACCTTTAAAAAAAAATAGCCTTTACAACTAGGATGAAATCTCATCAAAACGATGGATAATCTATACTCCATTCCATGTCTACGTCCACTCCTAAAAAGTACAAGAAAATAACGGACTATAATTGTAAGTGAAAAATCATCCACGCCATCACTCGTCACTAACCTCAGTTTCATGATCATAATGCTCTCATTAATAGTTAAACAATAACGATGAAGAATGGTCATAAAAAATTATCTGCAATTATGTTGCTAGTCATAAATGTACGAGTATATCAAATTGAATTAGTTATCAACAAGATGGCTCATATTTTTAAACAAATAATATATATCTCATAGAGATAAAGCTATTTTTATTATATTAATGGAAATATATGGAAGTATTGGTAATTACAGTGATGACTTAGGCCAACCGATGACAGGTCATAAGCCTTACAATTACCCATATTTCTACATATTTCTCTATGAAATATCTATCATTTATTTAATAACAGCGCCTCTGTAAGTAAAAATCCAGTAATTATGTGTTCTTGAACATATTTAAATAATGAGTATTTTTAGCCTGAATAAAATAGATCATTAGGAGAACACATTCATATTGTAAAGTTGTAATTATTCAGAACATAGGTTTATGATATTTTAAATATGAATTAAATATATTAATTAGAAAGATATACATATAAAATTAATTTTATCGAATAATAAAAATAAGGTAGATGGCTCTTTCAAATAATGGAACGATTAAATATATTAATATCAAAAATTTAACATATAAGTTCGAAAACTTGTCGTTAAAAATATTGTCGCTGTAGCATAGTTGGATATTGCAAAGAGATCCAGGTTCGAATCCCAGTAGCGCAACAATAATATTTTTCGATAAAACTGATTTTATATGTATATCCTTCTAATTAATATATTTAATTCATATTTAAAATAGATCATTTTAATACCGTCTTATATAATATATCATACGAGTACAAAACTGCGAATTTCACACATTGCGAATAATTGAAAGATTTTCAGTCGATTTGCACTAGCACCGACGTTGTTATTTATTGAAACCATTGTGTAGGTAAGGTCTGATTTCACAAATCCTGCAATTAAGTTGTAATCGGAAACAATTAAATTCAATTCAATTCATCTAAGTCTTATCATTAAGGTCCAGATTTCTCTAGAAGCTGTATTTAGACTGAAGGGATTTTAGCGAAGCAAGGGGATTGAATCGTACATTGATATTACATATTACAATTTAAGTTATTGTTATAATATAAAATATTAACGTTTCAAGACATTTTCTATCTTTACATTTTATATTTAATAAACAATATATTTTAAATTTAACAAACGTTATGAACAAATATAAACTTAAATATTTTCGACAAATATGTACAAACGAGTCCATGACTTTTAAATATTGTGATCAACAGACATAAGATTTTATTATGAATTTTAGTTATAATATTGGTGGAAACTTGAACATTATTATTAATATTATGTTTTACAAAAGGTGTGCTATCTCTTTTTAGATCATTTCAGACGATCAAGGAAGAATGTATTTTGTCGACGTGTTCACTTTTTGATGTCTTAACTTCGTTCCTTCCCGATCGGGGGTGGCTCCTTCGGGGAGTATCGCTTCCACGGCAGACGATGGAGAGGTATTCGGATTACGGGAGGGGTAGCCTCCAGAGAATTGAGATAACGCGATCTAATGACCCAGTTACTTGTCTTGAAATTTAACCGGTCTCTTGTCTGCGACTCGCCTTGTATCTGCTACAGCCAGAAACCCAATACCGTTGGCTTAGTGCAACGTCAAAGAGACATACAAATTTATTTTAAACATAGATAAAACGTTTATTTTTAATTAAGATTATAAATTTTATTATTAAACGAGGTTTTTTTCATCGAGAACATCACATTGGTTTCGATTAATAAACAAAATGCAGTAATGTTTGTTGTAATAAAAAACATGAAAAAATTCACAAATATACAGGATGGCCTAAAAAAATGAGAACATTTCGTAAAATGTGAAATAATTACATCAACATTTGTTTAACTAGCTTAAATAGTTTACATATTTACCAATATTATGTTTTATAGTTTTTAGACAATTTCCGATAGCCATCTTTGATTATTAATTTTCCCATTATTTATATTTGTTTTTTTTTTCAAATTGTTGCTCAGAATGACAAAAATCCCTGCAGAAGACCGTATTGTGATCAAAAATTTGCGAATTGAAAAACATTGGAGTGCTAGGAAAATGATCAAAGAGTTTCGAAACAAAGCCTGGATTATAGCTAGACATTACTGGACATTACAGCACAACGGAGCACAGCCAGAAATACAATCAAATTTCTTCGTCGTGAGAATGTTAATGTCATCGAGCCAGGCGTGTGGCCACCAAACAGGCTAAATTTAAACCCAGTAGATTACGCAATACGGGGTGTTTTGGTGATTTTTTATTATCTAAATATTGTGCTAAAAAATTATAATTAATTATTTTAAGTTTTGAAATAAATCATGTGGTACGAGATGATCGCACTTTTTTTTGGCCACCCTCTATATGAATAAAATTTTAATAATAAATTTCATACAAATTAAATGCATCAATTAGAAAAATATACATACAGATAAACTTAATGTATCGGAAACATATTTTAACTACCACTGGGATTTGTATCGGACCGCCGGGAATCACCGGGAACTTCAACAGTCAACGAACTGGCATTTGATGTACAATAAGCGTGAAATGATCATTAATTAATATTGCCAGTTGTAGCAGTTATTTTGTAGAGCTTTGTAATTATTTTAATTTTTAACTAAATTATATATTACACTATACACAGATTGAGTTATTTTATTTTTAAGATCAGTGTACTTTGCACTGTGCTACTTCTTAATTAATTATGCTATTTTAGTTTGGGGAGGAACAGCAAAAACAATATTGGAGTCGGCTAAAAAAGCACAAAAAACAATTTTCAAGGTAATAATTGGTCGTCTCTTTGGATATCCATCAGATCTTATATTTAAAGAGTACAATGTCCTAGATATAAGACAGATCTTTATGTTGAGACTCGTTCAATATTTCCATACTAACAACAACTCTCCTCAAGCAATAAATCATGGACACAACACAAGACAAACAACAAACATCCACACACCAGTTCCGAGAGCAACAATGACATTTTATCAAAGATTTTACATGTTCTTAGCTCCGAAACTATACAACACACTCAGTACCTACTGGAAATCGTTTAATTCCAATAAGATTATACAAATATGGACCCAATATATGATTCAATCCGGTAAAGATGAATCAGAAGCATGGCTATCCAACATTCTAATATAATTTATACAATACCTTCACTAATAATTCACTAGTCCTACAACATTCCCAATACATATATTTTTATGATTTTTTTGTAAAAATAAAAGTAATTTTTTATACATATTTGTAATTCTCTTTTTATTCCTGTCGATAAATATCACCACGACAGCACGAAAAAAAAACTCGCTACTTTAACACAGACTTCAGTCCAGCAAAGTAGCCAGGACAACGCTGTATATATCAGAGGTGAAGTCTACTCCATCCCACACAATAAACTATGTATTATGTATGTTTATTATGTATTCACCTCTATTAAAACAAAAATATGTCTATCAATATATATATAAATAAATAAATCATTACTAAAGAATATATAATACTCTTAGTAATGAAAACTCAGAAACTGTCGAAAAACAACAACAAAAAACACTAATTAATAACAACAAACTTTTATTAATTATTAATTAGTGTTTTTTTGTTGTTTATCGACAGTTTCTGAGTTTTCATTACCTTGCAGTCCATATTCCCATTAATGACCGAAAAACCCTCCCCCTTTTAGCGCGCCATCCGTCTAACGGAATTGGTTCGAATCCCGGTAGCAACAACAATTATTTTCGATAAAATTGATTTCATATGTGTATCTTTTTAATTAATACATTTAATTATTATTTAAAATATCACAGACACATGTTCTGAATAATTACAACTTCACAATAAGAATGTGTTCTTCTTAATAATTATAATTTCGCAAAGATTATAGTTATATACAACTTTTTTCACAGATAGCCTCCTGGAATGAGGCTCAAACCCCTGACTACTAGACCGCAAGCTCGTGCTTCATATATTTCTAATTGATTAATTTAATATATTATATATTCAAAGAAACGCACGTAGTAATACTATAATTGAAATTCAAATCGTTCGCAAGGTCCATGTAACATTCAAGGCTATCAAAAATGATAATAGCATACCTACCACTTTGCAAAAAAATGATTTATTGGAAAAGTAATCGTAAATGGTTCGTAATAAAGATATTTTATCAGGTAGCCGAAATGACGCTAGGAAACTATAAGGAAACGTATTACGCTCGCAGCGAGCCGCAATGAAAACGTATTTTGTATGGCACGCTAGCGAATTTATTACGTCATTTTCAAACGATTGGGACCAATCAAGTCGGTCGGTTAATTCATCAGAAAATATCGTCGAAAATCCATTGGCGTGTCGACTAAAGCGGACGCTCATTGCAAAATTTTATTCGCTACGCTAAAGTATCATTCGAATTATTTCGGCCCTGTGGGCTGTAAAAAATAAATCGTTTTGATATTTTTTAATGTATTTTTACATATTGCTTTGATGAATCTTCTTTAATCCAGTGACGCTTCCCACGAGTCGCGACCCAAATAAAGGGTGTCCAGCGGAAAATTTTCAAGTTTAATATTAAATAAAAATAAAAAACCAGAATGTTATTCTCATATTTTATTAATACAAAATGGATTTTACGTTTTATAAACAATATCGTATAAATGCCGTTTATTTCTCTCAAGACTCTCTTGAAATCGGACTCTTAAATTGCGAACACGAGAGAGCAAAGCGTTGGTTCAATGGCAGCAACTTCATGGCGGATATTTTCTTATAGGCCCTGAATTGTTCAAGGATTGTTGCTGTAAACTCTCGACTTAAGGTATCCTCATAAAAAAAAGACACGGTGTAAGGTTCAGTGACCAAGGTGCTCAGGGTACGTTTCCGTACTTGCCGATTAATTTATTGGGAAAAATTTCCCTCAGCTTCTTCATTAAAACTCTAGCTGTATGTGGAGTAACTCCGTCTTGCTGAAATTGTCTTATGTTGTTAAACCCGGGAAACAGCTGCAGTTGCGGTACCAATAACTTGTCAATCGTTCGGCAATACACGTCAGCAATGACTGTATTTCGCTGGTTAAAAAAATAAGGGCCAATTATTCCACGGTCACACACACACTGTCGTTTTTGGACAATGTAAACGTTTTTGATGGTATTCCCTTGGGTTGTCGGGGCACCAGTATCTCATATTCTGTTGATTAACATAGCCATTGATATGAAAATATGCTTAGTCAGAAAACAATATGTTTATCGATTTATGCGGATTGCGCATAATTTCACGTCGAACTTGAGCCATGTTCTGGCGTCGCTGCTGACGTTGATGGTCCCGGAAGAGTTTGGTTAACCATTGTCCTATCTTGTTTGAACTTTTAAATCCAACACCAGATAAGTTGCGTGCTAGGCCTATTACTTACAAAAAGAGCGACGCGCACGAACCAATGAATCCCGCACTTTAAATATTGCTCAACCACGAACGCGCAGTGCGCTCACGACCAGTGACACATTGCGACTGGCAAATCCGCAAATCACGCGCGTCGAACATTGCCCCTTCCACTTACCTCACCCTGATGATTTACGAGCAATTACAATTTAATCTTGAAATTTTTCCGCTTTTCCCGTGTCCGACCTTTTAAATGGTGAAATAGAATTTTGAAGGTCTAACCCAATATGATGAAAGGACTTTTAGAGGTATGCAAGTGATGATATACGAGACGCGTTTTTTAAGTAAGTAACGCTGCCGGATATTTCCGGTGTAGCACTGCTGTTGTGATGTTGCGCATGCACAATGGTTTTCTACATTTGTTGACTCACCACATGCAACATTAAAGACATTTACTTAGCGTGCTCATCTTTTAGTGAGTGGTTGAGATGTTGAAGACTGTGAGATCCGGTCGGTGATTCGTTTCTTGAATGTACAAAACATAAAAATAGCTGACATTCATCGCCAAGTATGTCCTGTTTTATTTTGATTTGGCGCTAAGTGATTTCCTTATTTTTCTTCATCCCAGGCGGCGTCATTCTATGATGAAGGTATACAAAAAATGGTACCCCGTTATAACAAGCGCCTTAATAATGGTTATGACTATGTTTTTAGAAGTAGTTTAAAGTATGTATCATCCGAAGAAAGTTAAGTATTGTAAAAATGATGTTGTTTCTTTAATTAAAATATTCGACATTTACTTAAAATACGTACCTCGTTTGTATTAAAAATTATATCAGAGAGATTAAATACGAATTGTAATTCGCCTCCAATCGTTCTGTGTTCATCCAGGTATCACGATAGCTTATCTTAGTTGTGAGATGATGGCAGGCTGGTAGTATTTTATGATCGAAAATTCGTGGAAATTTGAGTGCGAAGCAAATACAGCTGACGATCGGCTGGCCGAAGAGAAAGCTGTCACTTAAGCCAGCGCGGGTCGCTCAATGCTACTGTCCACATTCAGTTGTGACTCGTTATATCACAGTGTTTAGTTCTGCTTGGTGTAAGTTGACCCGCTCTACGTCAAAATATAATGCCATAAATTCCTCTAATAACATGACATTTTCAACGGTAAATTGCTTCCCTTTAAAATTAAACTACGCCAAATTTTTAATAACTATTAACATAAATTATATAAATTGCATCCCATTTACCTCCCCTCCTTACTCTTTCCACTTAGTATGTTCAGTGTAAATACACTCTCTTGTTGCATTTTTTAGTTATTTTTCTTCTAAGATGTACTATTCTTAAGTTTATAATGTACTAGTTATTTAATTCCGAAGAAACTTCACTGGTGTTACTTTTATGTATTATGTTATTATTGTTACACTGTTCGTATCTCCAAAAATAAAAAATATAAATAAAATAAACTGCATCGACCGTTGTTCGGAACGGCTCACCATAAACTGTAAACATATTTAAATAAAAAATTCTCTATACAGATACAGCTTTCTTTGGTGATCCGCAAAGGTACATACTTAGGCCAAAGTTAAGATGGCTTAATTATGTTAGACTGTCATAGAAGAAAATGGCTACAAATCCTGCAGACAGCTAAGATTCATCATTATCAGCCGTAATGAACTCTACTTTTAGAAGAAACCCTGCTCACTGTTTTCTATTCATCGTTCTATCCACGAATTATAACATCTATTCATCGTTCTATCCACATATCATAACAGAGTTTGATGATTTCATCAGTCTAGCAAGCGCTTTTACTGAGTGTTTATGTAAATGCCTTCGCTAGTTGGTTCCCAGGTTTCCGATTGTCAATAAGGCCACATATGATATATGAACACTGCACTAACCTTTTTATTGTATTTGCTGTATTTGTGGTCTGATATTGTTGTTCTTTTGGCTGGGTAGATTTCGACCGACCGAAGTGCGCATTCTTGACGATCGGTTTATTTGGACCCCTGTACTGGTCAAAGAACAGGACGTAATTGATTCGCCTGTCGTTTACCGTATTCTTCATTCTCTGAGAAAAAAAGCGGCAATACTCACACACACACATGCACAACATAATAAATCAGGAAACCCTCGATTTTTAACATTTTTAAGTTACCAGGATTCGAACCTGGATCTTTTCCTATCCGGGAAAATAATGTAACGATAGATATATCCATTTGAAAAGCATAACATATAAGTTCAAAAAATCGTTGTCAATGCACCGTGTTAGTATAGAGTAATCAGTTAATGCACGTTCCCCGGATAAGAAAAGACTTAGTTTCGTATTTTTTCGATAAAATTGATTTTGTATGTATGTCTTCCTAATTAAACATTAATAAACAACCAACTAAATTTATCTGAGTCGCATTCTAAAAAATTTTTCTAAAAATTATTCGAGTAAATTTGTATTAAATAACAATTTGAGTTAGCCACTAAATTTATTTTTTAAATTTTTATTGTTTTTTAAAAATAGATTCTGGTAAAGAAACCATAATATATGTTTTTAGTTAGACATCCTTTAGTTAGACATCCTGAAGAAGAAAATTGTATTTTTCGAAACCGCTATATGTAATTATTTAAACTCAATAAGTGGTTAACGAAACAAAATTAACTAATAAAAATGAAAATTAATTCGTTCAACGGATTTTTTTTACCACAAATTTTTTTTCAGTTGCGTTATTTTGCAGAAACGACGATGGTCTGGCTTCCAGCACTTCTCATTCGGAGCACTCAAACGTGAACCGTTCAAATATTATTTGTTTCAAAGTCTTGTGAGATTTTAGCGATTCGTTATAAAATGGCTATAAACGTCAAAACGGGAATCATTTTTCTAAAATTTACTTTAAAATCGTTGATAGCGCAGATAACAAAGTGCTTAAGTAACTTTTCGTGTAGAAGTATCACATTTAACCATTATGGCGTCTCAACCGGCAATCAAATTAATTTGATACCGCCAAGATCCGACCAATATTGAAAAACTTAAACTTTTTACTTACCGAAGATAAAAGTTGCCTGTGTCGGAGATAACTCAGACTCGGCGAGATGTTTGGCGGCACAGGGCTGTAGGATTTATCTTCCCCAGCATCTTAATGCTTTGGAGCTTAGTATTCTTTTAGCGGGGAGTGTTGTTCTCTGAAGGCTTAAGCCATGCATAAGTCCGTAAACTTGAGAACTTAAAGTAGTTAGATGTGTTCGAAAATATAATGGCGAAAATATGATAGGTATATATTTTAAAAAGAATATTGATTTAAAATGTATTACTTTTAACACATTTCCGTGGTGGTGGGTCAGATCTGACCCGGGTGTTTGTAAAAAATATTAATTACGCTACAAATATTTGTTAAATGCTGTTTTTCTTCTAGCTAATATTTTATTAAATATTTCTAAATAATTTGAGATACAAATAAATTTTAAAAATGAATCAAATATATTAATTAGAAAGATATACATATAAAATCAATTTTATCGAAAAATATTGTTGTTGCGCCACCGAGATTCGAACCTAGATCTCTTTCCTAAGCGGGGGAGGTGCTTTATCCAACTATGCTACAGCGACAATATTTTTAGCGACAAATTTTCGAACCTATACGTTACCTTTTATGTACCCAAAATTTAATACAAATGAATTGATAATTCTGGCGTCTGCTATCAGATAACTCAAAGGTATTAGAGATTCTATAAAAATAAGGTAGATGGCTCTTTCAAATGATGGAACGATTAAATGTATTAATGCACCTTCCCCGATTAGGAAAAAGATCCAGGTTTGAATCCCGGCAGTGTAACAACAATATTTTTCGATAAAATTGATTTCTTGTGTATATGTTTCTAATTAATACATTTAATTAGTATTTAAAATATCACAGACCTATGTTCTGAATATCTACAACTTCACAATAAGAATATTTTCTCCTTAATAAAAATATAATTTATTATAAATAAGACTGTAGTGTACATTGTATTATAAATTGAATAGAATTTAATTAATTTATGTGAATTAATTTGTCTGTTGTGCCGGGGTCAAATGATAAATCAGAGCCGCGCATAATCGGGGTGTTAATCTTCGCGGCCATCTCATCCCCAGTTTGCATAATCGCGCTCGTGTCATATACCCGGAAGTGGGAACATATAACCGGAAGTGGGAACAATGCTCGCCGGAAACATATTCCGGACACGACAGCGAGCGTCAGGACGTCACACCCCGTCACAATTTTCCGGACTGCCCCTAAAGCCACTTTGGTGGAGTTGCACTTTTACGTCGGGAATGATGGCGAACTTTACGAGCGGTCGTTAAATTTATACGTCCGCGTAAACGAAGTAAAAATGAAACAAATAAATATATTTGAAAAATCAATGCAGTTCCTGAGAATTTTTTGAAATTATTTTTTAATGTATTCATCAAAACGACAGTGGCTCCCTCTTTTTTTCCCACTGTCCAATAATGGTCCTTTAATATGAAATCAATCTCTAACAGAATGGGTAAACCAAGTCCGAGATTTTACGAGAGTCTTGTTATACATTGTACGTAAACATGGCACAGGATTGTTAAAACAGGAAGTAAGCTATTTGTACTTTAGAAGCTTACCAGGAACCACTCAGCTCAAACATGAGAACATGAACTGAAAAAGAAAGATGAAAGATAGCGAATTTCGTAAATTTAAAAAATAATTTTAATAACTTACTCGTATAAATAAGTATAAAGAATTATGTTTGGCTGTCAAACAACCATTTTTTTAATTTGATATTTATTTATAGATTTATTTGTATTTATCTGACTTTATTGACATACATGTTTTTGTTGTGACAGAGGTGAATATATTATAATATTACATGTTAAACATCAGATACAATTATATTGCAATTAAATATATACTCGTGGTTTATTGTGTGGGATGGATTAACTCCATCTTTGAATGTTGGACAGCGATGCTTCTGATTGATCTCTTCTCAATTAGATCATATATTGGGTCCATATTTGTTGTAATCTTATTGGAAGTGAATGATTTCCAGTTGGTACTGAGTATGTTATACAGTTTTGGAGTTAAGAGCATGTTGAATCTTTGATTAAATGTCGCGGATGCTCTCGGAATTGGCGTTTAGATATTCGTTGTTTGTCTTGTGTTGTGTCTATGATTTATTGCTTGGGATGAGTTGTTGTTAGTATGGAAATATTGGACGAGACTCAATATATAGATTTGTCTAGAGCGTTGTACTCTTTAAATATAAGATCTGATGGATATCTAAAGCGACAACCATTTATTACCCTAAGAATTGTATTTTGTGCTTTTACATGGTTTATTACAATTATATATACAATATGGAATCGGCCAAGTGACCGCCTATGGTAGCGGCACACATGCGTGCTCCTTTAACCATATGTTTCACAACACTCTCGCACACTTTGCGTGTTATTTTAGCAATTTCCATTCGAATAATCAAAATCAAAGTGAAAAAATATTTTAAATGAGTAATAAAAAGATGTATATGAATATATTTATAATACAAAAACAAAATAAATAAAACAGTTAGAGAGATGCACAGAAAAGATCCATCTATTGAAAAATATTTTAGTTGCCACCGGGATACGAACCCGGAACTTTTCCAGATTATAGGAAACAAAATTTTTCGACGAGGCGGATTACGAATTTCGAAAAAAAATTATCTTTATATTTGTTGTGCGAATAATTGAAGCCGATTGTTGCTACACAGCATTTAAATGTAGGTACATGTAAAATAATTACGTCCGGAAACGGATGTGACATCAGTCGCCCCAGTCCGCGCTCCCCACTTCCGGGGGGTTGCAAAATTAAGCTCATTTGTCAGAAATCCAATTTGGGATGGGGTGGATCGTTAAAAATTATTGCGTCCGGGGTGCGACGATCGGTAGATAAAGCAGGCTTTGAGGGAGGATGCGGAAGATTTGAGTTGTTAATGGCGGCACTTCGCGCGCTTTTACTACGCAGGACTTAAGTCTATCAATGAATGAAATTTAAAACATAATATCCTGTATTAAGAGGGTGGGTGAGTTGAGGTGGAATATGAGGCCCCGCGGTATTTACATTTTGTTATTTTTTAATATTTAAGTACTACTAATGATCTGGGATTATTGAAGGAAATAGGAGGCAGTGTAACTATGTTACCATCACGCCGTTTTATCCGCGGGGGTAGGCAGAGAGGATAGAGCGCCGCACTTTTCTGTTTTCTCATACAAGCTCGACGATTATTGAGACTTCTAACAGGGCCATCCTCCAGTATCTGGTTTATGCTGCCATCAGCTCTTGCCTTCATATATCTTTTTTTTCGATTCTCTCCTCATTCATCAGTTATATATGACCAAATCACATAAGTGATCCTTTCTTAATCTTACTCACTATACTAAGATTAGCTTTACATTCTTTCCTTATTTCTTCATTCTTTACTCTGTCGTAAATAGATCTGCCACATATACGCCTAAGTGATCTCATTTCCACTGCATTCAGTCTACTTTCGTTCCTCTTCTACCAGCTCCAGGCCTCACTTCCATACGTTAGCGTCGGTACCAGAAGTCTATAGTGTCTTGCCTCAGTTAACAAGTTCTCATTAGTCATAACTCCATTCTAAGCGCCATTCACTTTATTCCCTGCAGTCACCCTCCTTTCGATATATTTGTCTTTCTGTTTCTATCGAACATACTTCCCAAATATAAAAACTCATCTACTTGTTCCAAATATTCATTATCTACTATAGTATTTTTCACGTTGTCTTGCTTTCCTCCTTCTCAAACACCACAACTTTCGACTTGTTGACATTCTTAATAAGGTCGCTTTCCTTGCATACATCAAACATTCTACTTACTACCTATTGTTTTATAATGTTCGTTATCTATGTATGTTGCGTGATAAAGGTAACATATAGGTTCGAAAATTTGTCGCTAAAAATATTGTCGCTGTAGCATAGTTGGATAATGCATCGATCTCGGATAGGAAAAAGATCCAATTTCGAATCCCGGTGGCGTAATAATAATATTTTTCGATAAAATTAATTTTATATGTATATCTTTCTAATTCATATTTTAATACAACAATATAATAGTTAATGTCAAAATCGTGTTTGACACAGTTCAATAAATAAAATGTGCTGTACAGCGTTGTTCTGCTCACGTTAGTTGTTCTGAGTTTATTTTTTTTGCAACAACGGCTACGTCTCTCTTCCAAAAATGTGATTGACATCTCTCTTGATATCTCCAGTTTGACATGTTGTTTTTTCTTTCTTTATTTAATCTCCGAACATCACTCGGTGAGAGGACAGCATCTGATTTCAGCATGCCGTTACTCCGTCAGGTTGTAGAATTTTGAACTATCGACAACACAAAAATGTGCGTAATTTGGTGTGCAACAATGTTGCATACACATTTCAACACAGTCCAATACGTGCCGCACATCGTTGTTCAGCTGACGTATTTAGTTAATATAGAATGAACTGCTAATTTACACGACATAAGTACAATGAATTTATTCAAGGTAAGTTACAAAGGTTCGATACAATATTTAACTTGATGATGTAGAATACTGATATCTGATGGGTAGTCAGTGCTAAAGAGAGAATAAACTAGATCTCGTGCGTGTGGCATCACCATAGATTTATTTATTAGCTTTATTGTCATGTGTTTTTTTGTTTTAACAGAGTTGAATATAAAATATTATAATATATCATGATAAACAGAAAATACAATTATATTGCAATTAAGTATAATACTCGTAAGTTATTGTATGAGATAGAGTAGACTTCACCTCTAATATATACAGCATTGTCCTGGCTACTTTGCTAGACTGGCGTCTGTGTTAAAGTAGACAGTTTTTGTCGTGCTGTTGTTGTGTTATTTAATTTAAAAAAGATAAAGATTCGACAGGAATAAAAAAATAATTAATAAATAAATAAATAAAGAAGAATAAAACTAGAAAATAAATATATATATATATAATTTTAAGATTAGTAAATTATTAGTGTAGATATTGTATTATGATTATGGTGAAATGTTGAACAGTGATGCTTCTGATTGATCTCTACCCAATTGAATCATTTATTGGGTCCATATTTGTGTAATCTTATTGGAAGTGAACGATTTCCAGTTGGCGTTGAGTGTGTTGTACAGTTTCGGAGCTAAGAACACGTAAAAACGTTGATAAAATGTAGTTGTTGCTCTCGGAACTAGTTTGTAGATGTTCGTTTGCTGTCTTGTGTTGTGACCATGATTTATTACATGGGTTAACATGGAAATATTGGACGAGTCTCAACGAATACGATGTATGTATAATTTCCTAATCCCAGGATCCTTCAAGAGGCGATGAAGTACAAATATACTACCCAAGTGTTAATTACATCAGAAACCAGTGTATGGTGAGAGGCGAATAACAGGAACGGAAATCTGGCACGATTACATAAACCAGATTTTTCAGCAGCTGAGATGTACTCGAAAATTCTATAAAAAAGATACCAAAAAGTTGATCCACATTTCATAATATTTTATTATATGAACGTATTTCTTGATACTTTTTATATGAACCATATTTCATGATCCGTTATTGTATGAACCATATGAATGGTACCATGTTATAATGCATAATACTTTCTCATACTTGTACTCAAATTGCATGATTTTTTACTGAATGAACAATATTCCATGATACCTTATTGTATGAACCACATTTCACAGAACAATGAAGAGAAAATATAATAATTCTTGGAGTTTACCAAGAAAATTGCGTTATAAATTTTTTCGAAGATTTTCATAAATGTATTATTAAGCGTAAATATTTATGCTTTATTTATTTATACAAAGCCGGAAAAACAAAAATATTTTCTAACACAGGCACTCAATAGTGACGATCGAAATACAAATATCACACTGCACCTGTGTGTGTGTATTGTGTTCGATGACTGTAATGGCGTACACACCACATCCGTTAGAGGGGGACGGAATTAGCAAACATTCCACAGCCATTCATCAGATGGAACATAGAACCGGAACACGCGGCATGGCGTGAAACGCTGGTTCTGAAACTGTGACGCGATTCATCTATTGTTTTTCATACAATGTATTTAAGCCTACATTAGAGACGCCACCTTATTAAAAACTAATTATGTATATTCAAATAATATATGTAATAGAAATTTACATATTTATGTATTACAATGCGCTACGTTATAAATAAAAATATATTTTAATAATTATACAAAATACTTTGTTTAAACCACTATTTATTAATTATTCTACATGTTTCGATACCTATGGTATCTTCTTCAGGAGACAATGTATGATTGCCAATCACCTTTTGGAAAAAAACCATTTCTTGGATATTAATAAGTGTTTAGAAATTATACATACAAATACTAAGGGTTTACAGTTAGATAAATTTGAAATTATAGAAATAAGATAAAGTGTTAATATTATAAATTACCAAATCCTCTTTGCAAATAGTCACCTTTTAAATTTGTTTTCATATTAGTTCTTACTTATTCTCCATTTTATAGTTTTGTTTTTATCTACGCTATTTCAGTATACATTGTTTCCTGAAGAAGATACCATAGGTATCGAAACATGTAAAATAATTAATAAATAGTGTTTCAAACAAAGTATTTTGTATAACTATTGATATAAAACGAGGCCACAAAGTAATCTTGCAAATATTGAAGAAAAAATATATTTAACTATTTATAATTAAAAAAATATATTGTCGATTAGTTTTCTTTGGGAACAAGAATCAGACCTTTATATTTAACCACTTCTTCATTACCATTATTGACTCTATATCACTGTTTTGTTATCCTCAATAGTTTTCTTATCAAAACTTTTCCTGACTATTTTTATTTCGACTATTTTTTTCCACTTTGGCTGTCATGAGAGAACTGGCTCTTGTTTTTGTCACTTGATCAGTTCATGTCCAAGGTCGATCATTGTGGACTGACTTTCTCTGTCTTCATGAGAAACTTCTGTAAGCTATCTTCAAGCAAATGTCAAAAAAAAACCGTTTCAGAAAAATTATTGATAGTCGATCGTTGATGTGTAGTTCCTGCAGATTGAAGGTATTTGTGCTTTTTGATATCTATCTATGTGCTTCCAATTCTATATTCCAAAAGCATGATTTCGCCTTCTCTTTCTCATCTTTAGAGTTCAGGGTGTCTATATTTCCACTCAAACAGAGCTATATAGAATACCAATATTTCACTAAAAGAATTTTCGTTCTTTTTATGACGAATCAATTTATCAATATCATCGTCAAACTAATCATCGCCTACTTTACCTTTCCGATTCGCCTTTATATTTCTGCTTAACATCCTTCATGTTTTATAATGAAAACAACTAGATATTATATCCTCTTTGTAAGTGTTTCAAATCGATTAACAATGTGGAGTTTTGTTTTCATTTTTCACTGCTCTTTACAGAATGGCTCAGTCATTTCATCTTCGTCCTTGGCTATTGCATCATCTGCGAATATTATATTAAAAATCTTGCGACCTCCTATCGCAAAATCGCTTTGCCACCCGTTCAGTATTCTCCACATATGTTGTAAAAATCTTTAAGCTCTGGCGCACGCAACAGTTACACGCAGATTATACTCGGTGGGACTTGGAAGAATGTGGAAGATATTTACGTGAATGGCTCCGTTAGCTGGTTCCCAGGTTTCCAATAAGGGCACATATGATACTAACCTTTTTATTGTACTTACTGATTTTCTGATCCGATGTGGTTGTTCTTTTGGCTGGATGGATTTTGACCGACCGAAGTGCGCACTCGATTTATTTGGACCTCTATACTGGTCGAAGCGCTGGATATAATTAATCCGCCTGTCGCTTACCACCCTCTTGCATTTTCCGAAAAAAGGCGGCAATATTCACATATCAACCAGGAACCCCAGTGGAGCCAATCGGAGTAACATGGCGCATAAACAGCAAAAGAATACGAAATATTAAAATACATATTCGATAGTGAATACAGTTTTAAGTAGGGACTAAAAAATATTATTTTATGTCTCCGAGTGAGCGGTAAAGTTCGAGCATCCTCGCAATAAACATACACGCGCATAACAATATGAGGGAAGTTGGTAGTATGTAGTGTGCATGTTAACAAGATCCCACCTTACGGGAAAAGCACAAGGCACCATCTGTGAACTCTGCCCCGTAGTTTACCGTGATGTACACGAATTCCGCAGATCATAACTTTGGTTGTGTTCTCCGCTACAATGGCGGTGTTCTTTCGCGGGTGAGGTTTGTTTGCGTAATGGAAACTGTTTATGAAGAAAGTTGAGCAGGGAATAAAGTAACGCTGCCTGTGTGCGGGTGCTTCATGACTTCATACTTTAGTAATAGTTAAAGTCTATTATTCCTATATTCAGTAGTGACACCATCAAGTACTCGTATAGTATACAAAGATAGTTACAAATTCTACTTACATTCTAGCGGCAATTCATGGAAGATGTGAACCGTGTTCCTCTAGTTTTGAGTTTCAAACTATTTATTTGGAGCATATTACTAGAAGATTGTTATACCCCGAGTACCTTCGACTAATTTATAAGTGGGTATATTTTTACAGTGAGGTATTCTAGTACGAACGTAATTATTTCTAGAAACTCATTCTTTTTTAGCACATGTTTATTGAAGTATCGACCCTTCCATAATAAAAAGGCTTCATCAAGGTTCAAAAGTGTTGATTGAATTTCAGCATACAGGAAGGACAAAAAAAAGTGAGAAGATTTTGTAAAATATGATATAATTACATTAAAATTAGTTTAACTATATCTATAACGGTTTTAATAGTTTACTAATTTACTTACTTACCTATTTACCTATATTACGTTTTATTTCGACAATTTCCGGTCACCATCTTTGATTATTAATTTTTCCATTGTTTATATTTGTTTTTTTTTTCAAATTGTTGCCCAGAATGACAAAAATCACTGCAGAAGACCGTATTGTGATCAAAAATTTTGCGAAAAATGATCAACGAGTTTTAAAACAAAGCCTGGAGTATAGCTAGACATTACAGCATAACTGGACATTACAGCAGGACGGAGCTCCATCTTACACAGCCTGAAACACAATCAACTTTCTTCGTCGTGAGAATGTTAATTTCATCGAGCCAGGCATGTGGCCACCGAACAGCCCAGATTTAAACCCACTAGATTATGCAATATGGGGTGTTTTGATGATTTCTGATTAGCTAAATATTGTGCCAAAAAAATACATTAAGAATTATAATTAATTATATTATGTTTTGAAATAACTCGTGTGTTGCGAGATGTTCTCACATTTTTTGGGCCACCCTGCATATCAGTTACCTTTCAAATAACTAACAACTGGTAATATCTGTATGAAATTTATGCACATATTAGTTCAAACATGATCATGAATCTTTTTTTGGGCCACCCTGTGTATATCGTTCTGGCAGCCATACTTGATTTTAGATCACGTGATGACCAACAAGACCATGTATATTTTGTTTTGATTATGCAAATATGATCAGTTTTAAGATCTTTACTTATTTTCAGTATTATCAATGACCACAGCGTAATGAGGGAAATTAAAAATATTAAAAAAATATTGTAAATTAACAATACTGATCCATAAATAGAAATAAATAACTGATGCAGTTGGAACTGCAGCTCTTGCTACCTGTGAAATTTACATCTTATATCTTTAATATCTTTAATATATATCTTTAATGCCCGTGAAATAGAGTTGGTGCGTATAGAAGAAATAAATAAAAATGCATTTGGAACCCTTTTCACTCAATAATTCAAATTAACCCAAAATGTTTTGGGTTAATTTGAATTATTGCGTGAAAAGGGTTCCAAATGCATTTTGTTGTTATTCTTACCCAAAACCTTGTTATTCTTAGGGGTCGATATATATTATAGTGTAATTCGTTCAAGTCTATAACCCAGAGTAAAATTACATAAAGAATCTTTCCTAAAGTGAAAATGCAAACAAACCTTATATAATAAACCATTTTAAAAAATCGCATATAGTCAAGAAGAATGTATCCAATACAATCAAGGGTTTGAACACTAAACATTACAAATAACAATAAAACTGAGTCTCCAATACGCTATACAGGTATACCAGTTCAGGTAAACATGACAAGTATACCGAAGTTCAACTTTGGCCATATTGTTTTTTCATTGAAGTGTTTTCTATCAATCCGCGTTTTAGTAACCCATCCCCCATTGACAGAAAGAGAATCCCATGCTGATAGAGCTAGCCGCGCATGGATTCTAGGTAATTGCATTATATCTCATAATTTCGAAACATCTGTAAATCAACGCTACAAACCTTTCTTTGCATGCGGTAGCGCTAGTTGGTTTTCTCGTCATCTTACGAAAAAAAGAAAGGTAAAGAATGGTTGTTAAAAAGAAGTCAATACAGTCACGTCAATTTGATAAAGGAATCAAATGTAGAGTCTCAAGATTGCTGTAATTATTTAAGAATGGATGGCTCATATCTATACAATTCAAGTGCGCTTGTGAGACGTCATTTTTATACAATTCAAGTGCGCTTGAAAGGTGTCATTTTTTTAAACTACGTAGCGCAACCCTTTCCTTTGCGGTGGACGAACAAATGATTAAATGGTTTCTTACAACTGCAAAAGATGATATCTACTTGTGTGCGGGAATCAAGGTAGTCAAGATAACTCGATGTAACAACAATACACTTTTGACGCGTCTTTCGATTCAGCCGCGACCACTGTTATTGACACATTTCCGCATCCAAGTTCCCGTCCATATTTTTCCTAATGATCGTCGTTTCAGTGTGAATTCTAACCTTGATGCCAGTAGATGCCAACTTGACCGACATTTGTTAGATCTTGACATCGCGATAGCATTCGCGGTGTGAACTTTTCAGCTCCTGTGCACCAGCACTGTATTTTGTGATATTGTATTTTGATCACTTATTGTTTGTTGTTTGTGTGCCGTGGGTGAACTTGTGACGTTGCCGTATTCAATTGGAATCAAAGATATGCTCATCCGCGTGCTATTGTGTGATCTCGGTGGCAACTGAAGGGATTACGAAGGCGTCATATACAATGTAAGGCGAGCAGTCCTTTCAAATCCCGGTTCCCTAAAATTTACTAGTCCTTCGACTAGAACCCCTATCCCCTCAATAACCTCATCCTGTAACAAGGTTTCTCTGCTTCCCTCTCCTACCCAGCGGTGATTCTGATTTGCTACCGAAATTGTCGTATTCCATTCCGTGCGGACGTGCGACCCAGAGATTGCACAATTCACAGTATATTACAGATCATACAATTATTAGTACAAATATATTAGATGTGTTCTGATCTACGATTCCGGTGCGAGAGAATGCTTCACGTTTCCATTATTGCCAAAGCGCGCGGTTCATAAATTCGCTACAACATGATACACTACACTAAATAATTTTGAGAATACGTCTTCGCTTATTTCCTTGATTAACGAAGAATGTACACCCCCTTTTTTATAATAAATTATTTTTTCAAAATTGAAAAATAATAAATAACCTAGCTTAGTAAACAGAAAGCAATCGGCGATGTCTGATGTGACGTTCTGACAAAAACTGATTAAAACAAGCGTTTGAAATGCGAGACTGGATTTCTTCTCCATGGTGAAGCTGAACAAAAATGAAAATAAATTAAGACATGAATTTTATATAAAGGCATAAAGGAACGCCTCCCTAGTGTCGTTTTCTCAATCGGCGTCTTTTGAACCAGGTCTTGAATTCCCAGAAACTGACATTCCTAATGCTCGAGGAACGACGATGAATAATTATCAGGTCAAATTACCCGCGCCTCATAAATTTTGTTATGGTAATTCAATACCATCCTAGCCCCATCTCCAAGTAACAATACGGCACGTGCTACCGTGTCGAATCGTCAGAAAGGCAATTTATTTAATGGTTATATTCTCAAAGGTGCTGAATTATCTAGAACAAATTTTGTTTACATCAAAAATTAACATGCTATAATAAAATAATATGTTTCACTTATTACAAAGGTGATTAAGTGGGATGCAGCAGGTATCAGCTATGGTAGATTTACCAATGTCCTGGCTGCGTTGCTAGACTTTTATCAAGGTAAAAGTAGCTAGTATTTTCGTGCTATTTGGATGAAGATGTCAATTTATTAAAATAAATTATGTAATATAAATACACAATAAAATATATCTATTATATATGTACAGAAGAAATGCTGGTGAACTAACAACTGATAGTGATTTATAAAGATATGCGTGATGTACTCAATAATGTCAAGATATTAATAAAAAGTTGTTTCATGTTGGATTTATTCAAAAGAACTGCTTATAAAATATTTACCGGCGTCTTATATAGGCAAAATTTTTGGCAACGTGCTATTTATTAGTTTATAGCAGACGTGATATGTACAGGCCCTTATATTATAATTAAGATACGTATTTTTACATATGAAAAACGTAGGAGTTAGTCGCATGTATGGTTTGCAGGTGTCCTTTTCTACCGTTAAATGCAGCACACAGGAAATGTCGTATATGGGGCATTATGTATACATGGATTCTCGGATAATATGGTTTTCCACGTTCGTAACAATGTCTATAATGAATGTGTTGAAAATATAAAAGTGAATTATTTATATTTTATATAACTAGGAATATTAAACATCGATCATTAAATATCTTGACGTCTATGTCTCCAATGAGTGTATTCTACCAGATATTTTGATCTCAAGAGATTCTTTTAAAATTTGATATTGAAATTCAACTGTAAGTATTAAGCACAGCTGATGGGAGACTGGTCAGTTCCCAAAAACTTATGTTTTTGTCATACAACATATCATGGAAGGCTGGCTCCTTGACCAGAAAATATCCGTATTATTTATATTTAATTTATTTATATGTGCGTATTTCTTTCTCTTTTTTTTCTTTTCTTTAACGTATACAATATATTATTTTGTAACTTGTATTTATTGTATTGTACCTATCGCAGACCACCAAATTTAGACTAACGCAGATTTCTTGTCCCAATATTTTCACACGCAATCAAATAGCTCCTGGATTTTTTTTTAAAATATGACCCGATTGGAACAAAAATTTAAACGGTGACAATATAATATGGATTAATGTAAAAAATACGTCTTATTAACAATTTTTAAAGAATAAATACTTTTACTGTTGCATAAATATGTCATAAACTATCGGATTTATGTTTCCACCAAGAATGTGCGTATAATGCCCCTCGTCCCGCAACTAATGTTACAAACTCCTCTCTATATGTACACTTTATTTCGTGTTTATTCATTTACTGGTCTATAGTACTTATGTATTATTATTAATATGGATAATCGGGTCTTGCTCAAATACGACGCTGAAATAAACCTATTATTATTATTATTAATAATAATAATACTATTATTTTATACCTACTAGCATTATCTCTTTTAAATATGAAATTTCTTATAACAGATGCAAATAAAATTGTGTTTTTGTTGTCAGTATAAAAATTATTTTCAATTTCTCATCGAAACATTTTTATGTCACGCGAAAAATAAATGGGTCGAGAAAGAGCTATAATAGGATCAAGTAATCGATATAATGGGATCAATGGGGTAAGAAGTAAAATGGAGTACTTATAGGAAGATAAATCCGACCCTACTTTTAAATTTTATTTTTTATATGAAGCCAATATGATCAAACATGTTTAAACATTTCTATTGTACGTTTTTTTAAATATTATTTTATTATCTTTAAGTGATGACTTGAAATAAAATATTTTTATTTCCTTTTGTGTTTTTTCTAAACTTTTTAGTCCATACTTCGAACCTCATTCGTATTTTCATTATTCTCCTTAGCTAAAGTGAGGAATGTAGTCTCAACGTAAAACAAATCTATATTCAATATTTCCATGGTAACAACAATTCACCCCACGCAATAAATAATGGATACAACACAAGAAAAACAACAAACATCTACACGCCAGTTCCGAAAGCATCAACGACATTTTGTCAAAGATTCTACGTGGTCTTAGCTCCGAAACTGTACAACACACTCAACACCAACTGGAAATCGTTCACTTCCAATAAGATTACACAAATATGGACCCAATAAATGATTCAATTGGGTAGAGATGAATCAGAAGCATCGCTGTCCAATGTTCCAACATATTCTTAATACAATACCTACACTAATAGTTCACTAGTTTTAGAACACTCTCACTACATATAAATATTATTTTTATTCCTATCGAATCTTTATAACAGCACGAAAAAATCTGACTACTTTAACACAGACGGCAGTCTAGCAAAGTAGCCAGAACAATACTGTATATATCAGAGGTATATATGGAGTCTACTCCATCCCGCACAAAAAACTACGAGTATTATACTTAATTGCAATATATGTATAAATAAATAATAATAATTATTAATTTATCCCCCCTTGAATGTGCCGCCCTAAGGCTTTGCCTCATTTGCCTATTGGATAGGGACGGTTCTGTGTGCTCGCACAAGAGCTTCGTGGTGGTAAACTGATTGTGGAAGATTGTGGAAACCACTAGAATATACATGACAGTACCTACCTACCCCTATCCTAAATTTCTCCGCTTTCTAGATACTATTATACTATTTATCTGCTTACTAATGTGGGTGTATTGTCTTGCAGCTGCATGAGGGGTGACTACTTGAAGCTATACCCGCACGTGGAGCGCGGGGAGGTGAGCGAGTACAGCGAGGGAGCGGGGGTGCTGTGCGGCGGCCGCTCCGCCGCCCCTCCCGCCCTTTACTCCTCCGCCAGAGCCTTCGTGCTGGAGTTCCACTCGGCCGCTGGGACTCCTGTCAATGCTACCGGCTTCCTCGGATACTTCAAGTTCATTGATAGAAGTAAGATATTATTCTACTGCTATTTCTTTATTTTGTGATTTATCGATGAATATTACGCATTATCTACGACTTCAAAAGTATGTCCCCGTATTAATTTGCATTAATTAAAAGTTATCAAAATCAACCTCATGAAGCATGATTTACAATTTTCTATGAAAGAAAATCTTTTTTATGTTAAGTTTTAAAAATACAAATATTAAACATTATAGTTCTGGGAAATTCTAAGGCATAATATACGCTAAGAATCGCCAGAAATTTTTCAATATCATTTTATCAATTTTTTGGATAAAATTTAATAAAGCTTATATACGTATATTTAAAAAAAAACTCATTATTATTGTATGAAATAAATTTTTCCTTACCTTACCTTATATGTGCTTACATTCTTTTACATATTGTATAGCACATTGGTATTTTTTCTCTCATTTTATATATTTTCACCTTTACTTGTCTTGTATGTTTCGTATTCTATTTCATTGTGTTTTGCCTTCAATGAGTTATTTGATTTTATGAGATATAACTTGTTTGCTAATTTGCCCTAAAACAGACTTCCCTAGTTAAGCCATGCATTTTAAAATCTGTGTAAAAATAGAGATGCGTACACGGAATACATGTCACATCAATATTCTTACTATTTTCAAACTAAGCTAAACGCTTGTACCATGAAATTAGGACTAACTTGCTGGTGTCCTAGAACGCTAGGACACTAGACCATTACACATCTTGACCACTATACCAACAAGCTACTAATACTCATGTTATATGTGTCTAAATAAAAAAAAATCAATCTAAAATAGCTGCAACACATAGGTTTGAAAATTTACAAGGCTGACATGGTGTAATTGTTCAGCGCGCTTCCCCGGATAGGAAGAGTTCCTGCTTCAAAACCCGGTTGCAGCTAAAATATTTCTTTGTTAAATTGGTTTTATCTGTATGTATATCTTTCTAATTTATGCATTTAATTTGTATTCAAATAATTTATTGATACGTATTCAACGATTTAAAAAAAGTATTCCTACAATTGTCAGACAACATATGAGAGGTAGTGTTATACAACACCATTTTCATGTAGAGGTTATGTGGAGCCCATTTCTGACGTCTCTATCTGGATCTTACCTTTAAAGGTTTTTCCCAGGAGGTATAGTCCGTGTGATCTTGAAACGGAGGTTTCTGCTGTCTCTACAGTTCGGTCCCCAAAGGTTAATTGAAATCAAAGTCGGTTTATTTACAATGGTTATATGCTTGCTGCTACACGAATTTAAGTGAACAAAGCTACCAAAATACTTAAGTTAGATCAAGCTTGCAACTTTCGCTCGGAAGATCTACTATCTTATCTTACTACGCGAAGTTAAGTATGATATTTTAGGTTACCGTAGTCAACTCTAAGAACCCCACGGAAGTCGAGTACTGAATGATATTAATATATATCAACTGTTCTGGTTAGCTCTCTGGTTGTTTCCAGGGCATATCGCCATAAGTTTAAGTAGTCTAAATAGTTTAAGTAGTTTTATTTAACTATATAATCTGAGGATATCAATTATGATTATCTCCTTAGCCGTCTGAAATTGTTAAACTTGTCAGTGAGACGTACGATGGTCGACCTTATATTTCTATACAGGATCGTCAATTATGTGATAGACTACCCCAGATTGTTGGTCTGCTTGACTTTCACGTACCATTAAGGTCATCGAGACACAATCCATTGTTTTATTACAGTGGTAATGTCATAACTCAAGACTACACTACTACAATTTTTTGTGTCTCAACTCAATGGTGACGGATAAGTTTTGATTATATTTATAAAAACATACTGACACTATATAATTTTTTCTTTGTGTATTACACTTCTAATGTAATTTTCTGTTATTTTACAAATTATGTTAACGCCTGAATAGGACGTGCATAATAATAAATAAAGAATACATATGTATAATAGTGTTTGGACTGTGCGCGTCTCACTAGAAAGTTCTATATTAAAACGGACATAGTTTACAAGCAATTGTACAAATAAATTAGTTTACAAGTATCAGACCGAATTAACAGTTACCTCTTATACATACACCTTATATACATAAGGTGTATGCAATGCAGCGTTTTCTTGTAAAATAAACGTACCCACATTTAAATTTCATGATTTTTAACATTATCTTAAAAACTAGACCCACAAAAAAGATCTTTTAAGCCAATTTTTTATTTTTTCCTCAAAGTTTCGAGTTCGATACATTCTGAGCTATGGATATTATAAAGTTTATTTTAATCAGCTCTGTAATGTTCCATGGTGAAGAGTTTTAGATAACTACCTATGACCATAACTTTGCCACCACACCGGAGGGAATTTTATATGCAACTTTATTATTTGTTTGTTTGTATTCTGTCAATTTTATTTATTTATTTGTAGCATAAATAGTACAAATAAATAAAGGTAATTGCTTTACTAGACGTAGTCTATTCTAAAGCAATTACCTGTATAGTCTTTAAAAGTTGTAAATGTTAAGAGGTATGTAATTATAATGTTAAGTACATTATAAAAAGTTATGGAAAAAAGTATAATCAGAAGTTATAAAAAGATATTGAAAAAAAGTAATAAAAATACTATTGTCAGTAATATACAATAGTAGGAGCATAAATGACAAATTAGTTTCATTTTATTTTCAACCCACATCAAGCAACCACTTAGTTATTTTTGGTTTGAAGTCGTCAATCATTTTAGACGCTTTAAGGTCTAGTGGTAATTTGTTAAATATTCTCGGAGCACAAAATAAAAAAGTTCATTAAACGAATTTGGTATTAAATTTTGGCACTGAATAGTATCCTAAGGCTTTGCTCCTGGTTTCCTTTGACTCGGATCGTGGAAATAAAATTTATATATTTTTAATAGTTTTAAGATTCCTCTGGTAAACAGTTGTCTTATATCTAAAACTTGGAAGAATTTATAGAGTTCTTCAAAGTTATATCTAAATGGCCTCTTGTTCATTACTCTTATGACCCATTTGTGAGTCTTAATTAAAGAATCCATTGAAGCAAGAGCTGCACCGCCCCATGAGACTCTGACAAAGTGAATAAATAGTAAACCATTTTAATAAAGTAATATTCATGAAGCTGCATAAAATTTTGAAAATAAAATTAATTTTCTCACTTTGATATGAGGAGCCCATCGTAAATTTTCATCAATAGTTAATCCGAGATAAATTATCTCATTTTACTTTTCAATGATGTCACAGTTACATGTTTGATTTGAATCCGAAATACATGTATGTATTTTAATAATATTTCCCAGAATGATTCAGTAGTACTTACATTTCTTAAGCCATTCATTCCTTGTAATTAAGTAATTCGCTCCTGCCCTCAGGTCTCCAGGTGGTCCACGTATTATCTAAGAAAAGTTCAAACCAATAATAATAAACAAATTTCTGATATCTCATAGAGACAAAACTATTTTTTATTATATTTAATGAAAAATATATGGAAGTATGGAAGTACTAGGCTTACGACCTGTCTTCGACTGGCTTAAGTGATCACTTTATATATATATATATAACGTTCACCAATTATCATACCTCAATCTCCACATTTATCAAATTTTTGAAAGTTGTATATATGTTAATATATAGACCCGCTTCGAGTACCACTACACCATCGCCATCTACGGACCAAATTTTATAATTCATTTTTCGCTTTTTTTAAATAGCATATGTCATCACTACAAGAATTTGATTTTTTACCCCATATTTCCATATATTTTCCATTAAATATAATAAAATAGATAAATAAAATAAATATAGCTCTATCTCTATGAGATATCTGATTGCCTTCGGCTGGTACAAATTGTGTGTTCTTGGACATATTCAAATATTTCCTATAATAATACATATAAACCACCACACGCTACCACTCCCTCTACTTCCTCAGATACAAGGTCTTTGTTTATAACTCTAAAAAATTTTAAAACGGCTCCCCTTTCCCTCTCCTTCTCCCTAACCACCAGTTCTACACTTATCTGCGGCAAACCCCTTCCATTTCTCGACGTCCCCAACCCAACTTCTCCGATGACTATCCAAAAATGGGTACATTGGTGACTCCATCCCCCAAAGCCCCCAGAATCCCTCCCATCATAATCCGATTGGAAGAGAACTGCTTGACTACCCACCGATAATTTATTGTTCAACGTGGGAATAATAAAATCACGCGTACATGCAAATTGCAAAACTGACGTCAGTTTATAATGTTAGATATGTAAAAAAATATTTTTAATCGCTAACTCCACCATCGAAACAGATAAATTGTATTAAATATGCGATGAGCCGTCTTGAGCAATAGTTAGTTCAGATGAACACTCCACCATAACCAAGCTCTACTAGTGGACGTCAGTGCAACCTGAACGCTGGCAGAGGTATTGAATGCCGCGGCAGACCGCCCACGCTGTGTTTTCTTCATTATCGCCTCAATCGCAGGACTTGGTGCAAATTCTGTTTCCACTGCGGAAATTCTAACAGTAAATTCCAATCAACTATTGTAACTTAACACAAATAAATTCAGTATAAATCGAAAGTATTAATTTTAATTATGTTTATCTTTTATGAAAACTCGTTTGTCTGTCTGTAGAGGTTTTATAGAGTCGCGCAGCTTGCAATTACGAGAGGCTCCGCTTGCCAGAGGGCACAGAGTAAAAGTAAGTAAAACCAGATGTAATACAGACAGCGAAGTAAAAATGAAAGAATTAAAATCAAATCCACTTTGTATGTTCAGTTTAAAAACACTTTGTTTCTTTTTTCAGTTATTTTTTTTAAACATATGCTTACTATTTTTAGTATATAATGTTTATTTTAATGTAAAAGTCTTTTTGTTCATCAGTTCGTTTGAGTATACTATTTTTTAATTTATTATTTACTAGTTATTTATTACCGAAATAACTTCACTGGTGTTATTTTTATATATTACGTTATTATCAGTTATTATTGTTGCACTGTTTGTTTCTCTAAAAATAAAAAAATAAAATTTCAAAAACATAATTACAGACAGATCCGATTGTGCTCGGCTCCCGAGGATTATTCATGGTTTCGTATACACGTCGGGTCGGTTTGAAAACTCTAGGCATGTTATTATTTATAATCTAACCTAAAACATTTTATCTACATCCGTGATGCTGTCGCAGTTCACGTTGTATTGTATTATTATAATTTTGAGTACACCTTGTTCCTAAACGTGGAAATATCAGCTAGACAGATATATTATGTAACATAATAAAAAAATTAAAAAAACAGACTCAGCAAGACATCTGAAATGATAATACGACCATGGACGCGGATTGCCATTCGCATTTCATCCTTACGATATCATCATACGAATACAAATATTACGTATTTAGCCTAGTACATAAATATTAGGCGCGTCACACCAAACGTTTCTTACTCACCCTCAGCGGGTTTATCAACAAAAATATATTTTGTTTCACGAAATATGAAAATGATCCTCCTCTTGAAAATTTTCTGCCAAATTTATTTCCACAACGAGAGGTGAATTTATCGTCGGCTGGTGTTATTATAATGTTTTCAGATGACTGAATTTTCTCGGAAATGTAGGCATTAAAAGTTTCCACAACTACAACAGTTCGTGGAGAATATTTACGCAGGAAGTTCCTGTCTTTCGGGTGGAAATCAATAACGGTAACAGGATGTGATAGAAATATTGTTTTTCGCGGATCAGCGAGTTTCCAAGTGGCTTAAAAGATAATAAACAAAATACTGTTTTCAAAAACGTTTTTTAATGGATATTTTTATGAAAGTTTTGTAAATATCCACTGACACTTACAACGTAGGACTGGACAGTAAACATTATGATTCTCCTGTATAAAAAAGGCTCCCCAAAAGATTAATAATGATAATATATTATCATGACATGAAAAAATAAGACAATATGTAAATTATATTTCTTACACCAGCATAGTGTCGAAGATAAGTACTCCCTGCTACGCCCTGCGGGCGGCAATTATAGCCGCTTGGCTTCGTGTCTCAATAGAATCTATATTTCAATAACAGAGTATCCACCAAAACAAACCGCACGTAAATGAAATGTCGATGTAATTAAAATTATTCCACCTTTGTAAGTTAGCTATCAAAATGAACAAAAATAACATCTGAGATGACATATAAGAAACGAGGATAGACGATTTCAATGGTAAGTAAGATTTCTCCCTTACCATAGACAGCATATATAAGAAAAGATGACAGGTGTCATGTATGTTTTTACTTACTCGTAATACGACAATGTATACTTCATTTCAAATTGAATATATATTTACATAATGTTATTGAATATATTTAAAATAAAAACCGTTTTAGTAATATTAAAAATACGTTCGTTTTGTCATGTTTGCGTTCAACAGACCTGGCCACTATACTATAAATATACACAACAAGCGCTGTATAGCCATTATGACACAATACGTACATCCAGAAAGTTATAAAAATAGATGGAGAAAGATGACAGACGTTAATATGCTTGCCAGTCGTCTCGAATGATTTCAAATTGAATATATATTTACGTACTGCTATTAAATGTATAAAAGGGAAATCGTTTAAGTAATCATAACCTAGAGATATTAAAAACACGTTCGGTTTTGCGCTTCTCGCGTCTCACATACTTGGCCGTTTAAGCGAGCACTTTATAGCTACAAATAATACTACTAAAATCGCCACGTCCAGAAAGTCATAGATATAGATGGGGGAACATAATATTACTATAGATACTGTTGAATTTCGTTGACATTTTTCGTTGCAGGAGCAAACCTGAACTGAAGAAATATTTGTACGTAAATTAAACATAGTTTTTTTTTTTTACGTTATATTTAAAATCTTATATTGAAATGTTATGTAAAAATATAAAATTATACGCGGTATTTAAAATTTTATTCTTATGTAAAAGCCTACAAGGGCGTTGGTGGAAATAAAATAAAAAAAATAAAAATATAATCTTTTGTTTCGGTTATTGGAGACACCTTTTATTTTTAAGGGATGATTACCTAAACAATTTTTATGCATTTATTGACCTGGAAGGACTAAAAAATATAAACAATACGTACCTTGATTCGACTAATTAATCTAAAACCAAACGAACACCAATTTAAATTTATATCTAATTTGATAATCCAAGTATCAGGTAAGTAGTCGGAATATAATACACATGTCTCTTGTAAACTTTTTTGTTGCTGTTATGGGCTGTCTATCAGGCGCGGTCGCTTCATACATGCTTTGTATGAAAACAGCCCTGCTACAAATAAATTCGTACATACCAGTCATAACACACATTACGATTTGATCGGAATACGGTCTTCTGCAGTGATTTTTGTCATTCTGGGCAACAATTTGAAAAAAACAATAGGAAAATTAATAATGAAAGATGACGACCGGAAATTGTCGAAGTAAAACGTAATATAGATAAATAGGTAAATAAGTAAATAAGTAAACTATTTAAGCCATTTTTGATATAGTTAAACTAATTTTTATGTAATTAAATCACATTTTACGAAATGTTCTCACTTTTTTTGGACCACCCTGCACATATCAATTGTTGTGTAAATGTGCTAAAAATGAAAAATACCATTGGTCAACACGAATGTCTGACTCGGCCGGCGCACGCACGCTCTGCCACTAAAATGACGATCGGCATCCGGCTCTCCACACGAACAAATACACGTATTGACAAATTCACATCAGGTTCTTCGAAAAAACATTTTTTTATTGTTGCTTATGGTAAATACTTGTATACTGTAATTATTGTATCCAATACATAAACATATTACGGAAGAATATCTAAAATATGAATTCTGTATTTAGTATATTTACAGAGATATTCACATAATTAGAGAAAATGTCAACACAGTGTATATCATTAACAATTAATCGTTATACTTTTCTAAACTGAACAATTCCACAATGTTTATTGTATTAGTTGGACTATTCCGTAATTTCCACATTATAATACTCCAAAGTTAAAAAGTCTACACCAGAAAAGTTATAAAATTTAATATCTTGTTAAATAGAAATATTTTTATAAACTATAAATAGTAAAAATAGTATAATATTTAAAAAATAATATTATTAATTATTAAGGAGAACACATTCTTATTGTGAAGTTGTAATTATTCAGAAAAGACGGACTGTAATGTTTTAAATACTAATTTATTGTATTAATTATAAATATATACATATAAAATCAATTTCGTCGAAAAATATTGTTCTTGCGTCACCGGGATTCGAACCAATTGGTTGGTGAAACATAGTGTACTTCCCCGGATTGAAAATAGAGATCCAGGTTCGAATCCCTGTGACGCAAAAACAATATTTTTCGACAAAATTGATTTTATATGAACATATTTATAATTAATACATTAAATTGGTATTCAAAATATCACAGACATCTTGAAAAAGTGTAAATCTGTCGTTAAAAACAATAATCGCTGTAGCATAGTTAGATAACGCACCTTCCTCGTTTCGGAAAGAGATCCAGTTTCAAATCCCGGTGGCGCAACAATAATATTTTTCGACAATTTTGATTTTATATGTTTATCTTTCTAATTAATTAGAATTTAAAAAATCACAAACCTATGTTCTGAATAATTAATTACAACTTCACAATAATAATGTGTTTTCCTTAATAAATATATACATATAAAATCAAAATGAAGATGGCTTTCAAGTAATGGAATGACATGTATTAATTTGAAATAGTGTAATATATAGGTTCGAAAATTTGTCATGAAAAATACTGGCGATATAACATAATTAGTAGTGTACTTCCCCGGATTGGAAATAGATATTCGAATCCCGGTAGCGCAAAAACAATATTTTTCGACAAAATTGATTTTAAGTGTATATATTTATAATTAATACATTAAATAAATATTATTCAGTTTATAATTATTTGCGCCACGTAATGGTAACGCATTATCCTGGCAAGAGAAAATTCCGGGTTCAAATATTGAATATTTTTTTCGACAGAACAACAATGTGACATTTTGGAATAAAATCATAATATGCATTTAAAAATAATCAAAATTATAACATATTTTAGCTTCTGATACATATTTACCCGTCTCGACACAGAATTTCTCTAGTGAGACGGGCACAGTCCAAACAATTTTTTTATGTATATTATATAGTTACTAATAAATAAATTTTTAAAAAAGCTTACAGAATTCCAGTAATTTAAAGAAATGTCTCGGAATGATTTTAAAGGTCGCTTTGATTTTTCAGGCCAGTGAACAGAGATCTAGTGTCGTCAATTCTTTAAACTTATTTTTAGGGCTTAAAGTTAAGAGATGCTATATTTTAAATAGTTTGTCTAATTGATACGCTTTTCCAAAATGTGTTTTTAACTTATACAGACATTTTGTAGCTGTTCAGACATTTGGAGTTGGACTGACCGACATTTATTTAAAGGTTTATTTATTTAAAAATGTATACATGTAACTTTTTTTATTAAAAAAAAATAAATTTAAAAAATGTAATTGGATTTTTTTTTTGTATTAATAATTGTATATTTTTCGAATGACAATATACTACCTATAATGTATGTAGCACTAGGCAAATATATATAGCACTCCGGCCAACCTCTTAAAGCCCGTGTCCACAGATGAGACACGACGATATTAATCTCAGATATTTAGATGTGATAAATCTCAATAACGTTTAAAAGAATGAAACCATGTTTAATCATAATGAAGTTTTTATGATATATTTTAGTTTTAGGATTTTTAACTTCACATAAATTTGTAAATTTGAATTATTATTTCTTTCTGTAATTTTAAGTTTTAAATTTAAGGATCTATGTAATATAAAATTTGTGTATACAATTTACTTTTCTGTAAAGATATTAGATATTCCTATATCTAATACATTAAGGATAATATTAGATATTTTGCTAACATATTAGAATATACCCGTCAATAATGTAGACTCAACAAGAGCTACCGCAACCAAACTACGTAAGGGATGGACATTCATTAGGATAAGGTTTTAATATATCAATCGAATGGTAATTTAAAGTGAAGTGTTTGAAATTTGCTTTGAGACATCTTGCTTTCACGTGCGTTCTTAACCTTTACCATACCATGATATAAAATACCCGAACGCAGTCATGTTGTCAATTCGTGTTACCGTAAATAACATTTAGAAAAAATGTTTTTATTAGCTTAAATGGCTTTAATGGCACGAGTTTACTCTAAATATTAAGCATTCAATTTTAAAAAAAAGATTAATAACATAATTTAGAGCATTCATTAAGTCCTATACAATGTGTCCTTCCTTCTTATCTCTCTTCATTTAATTAGTGAGAAAGAGAAAATTATATTTGCATGTTTCTTGTTCTTTTCACTGTGAAAATAGTTTGTGATCTCTGTCTTCCATATCACAAATTATATTTTTACCAACGTATTAATTTTATAACGAATTAAATAGAAAAATAATTGTTTTTGTACGAGTCTCTTTTCATAATTGGTTTTTCACTACTCATTCCTGAGCACTGATATTTTTTTTAGGATTATCTTAAATATGAATTTTATGTTGCGTGTATTTACCGAAATATTACAGGTTTAATTATGACGGTAGATCTATGTTACTGCATGGTTTGGGAAGGGTTAATACACAGACGACACTTAAAATCGGTTGAATTACACTGATTTATTTATACGTTAAATTTACTCGTATCTCAAACTACGAGTATTTAATAAATCTACACAAATCTACTAATTAACCTTTCTCCTACGGTAAACTCAGTGTACATGTAGACTATTGTGATTTGTAAGTGGGATAAATATGAATATTTTACATTTATCACTTATTATCATTACTATCATTAAAATAACACTATATGTATATATAGATATACATCAATTATTGTGTAAAAGTGCTAAAAATGATTAAAAAAAAACATTCATCACGACAGCATAAAGACGCATAAGACACGTCTAATTCGGCCAGCGCACGCTCTGCCATTAAAGTGAAGATCGGCATCCGGCGCCCTGCTCCCCGCGCATTGCACTGGCCTAATCTTTCCGCACTGCGATATTTAAGTCGGATAAATATGAATATTTTACATATCTTACGTATATTCATCATTAAAATAATAGTTGACGAATACATATCAATTATTGTGTAAACGTGCTAAAAATGAGAAAAATCATTGGTCATCACGAACGTCTGACTTGGTCGACGCACGCTCTGCCACTAAAGCGACGATCGGCATCCGGCTCTCCACACGAACGAATTCACGTATTGACAAATTCACATTGGGTTATTCGAGAGAATATATTTTTTTTTTGCTTATGGAAAATACTTATATGTTGTAATTATTTTATCCAATACATAAATATTCTTAAATATGAACTGTAAGGAAAATAATGTTACAAAATTTTCCAATGTGCCATGTCTGACACAAATTTTGTGACAAATTTTTATTTTTTGCTAAAAAAAACATGTGCTGCATTAAAATAAGTATTTATTTAAAATGGCTATTTTTTATCAATAGATATTATTACGAACGTTTATAACAGGGAATCCATTTACCTACAAATAAACAAGTGCATAATGCCCCATATACGACATTTCTAATGTGCCGTACTTAACACCAAAAAAGAACACTGTCTACACGATCATCCGACTAGTTCCATTATTTTATATATATATTATAGAAATTCGTGTACTTATATATGTGACGTCCAATATACCTTGTAAACAGCACGTAGGCAGGAATAATAATCTGCCTACATAAGACGTCTATAGATATTTTGTAAGCAGTTCTAAGCAAATTTGCCGTGAAAAAACACTTCGAGTTATAATTTTATTGTGTTTTTTATCGTTGTTGAAAAACTAGTACCTGAGAAAGAATAAGAAGAAAGGGAAGTAGTCTATTCTACACGTAATAGATATGCTATAATTGAAGTATATTTTATCATTACAGATTGTCAATAAATTTTTGTCTTATTCGCTATTTCATTTTTATAGGTATCCTATTAATTAAAATACTTTAAAAATAAAGCCTTCAACGTCCTACATAAGAACCTTTCCACGTCAGATACCCGTTTCGAAAAAGAACAGATTTGAACTATATTAAGGCTGCTTGTTAGTGGCGACGTTGTGAGATATAGCTCAGTTTATAAAAAGTTCAGGGACTTCCAAAGGGATGCAATACAATAATTAATTTAATATATTATATATACTTACTTTAAAAAATATATTGCACTGTTCTTATTTTAGTAGTTTTTATTGATCATATTTTTTTTCGTCTTCTTCTTTAGCCTATCTGCGTCCACTGCTGGACACTGGCCATCGGACATTGATCCCGGTTCTGTGTGTCTGTCCTCTATTAGAAGCCACAGTGTTCTCTTAATGTCGGTCGGCCTTTTTTCTCTTATCTGGTCATGTGTTTCATAATTCCAACGTATATCTGTTAGTCTCGCTACGTGTCTGGCATAGTTCCACTTCAGTTTCACGACAGTTCACACAATTTCGCCAATCTTGATTTTTCTTCTGACCCACTCTTTGGTTTTCCTCCTCAATCCCGACATTCCTCTGTTTATTGCTCTTTGCGTAGGTACTCGTTTCGACACAGTTTACGTTCTAAGAGTATATTATGTTTGTGCAACATATTTCAATAAGGGCATTGCTATGTTATACTAAGTAAACTGATGGAAAATAGATCCTGTGGTGGACTGTATCTCTGCCGGTTAGTATTTATTTGATACAACTCGATTTGGATGAAGAAAGAACAGAAGGAATCTGGTCTTACATTGATCTCAATATCATGACCTAAACGCCATTTTGTACTTTCCTTGACTCACACTAAAGGAATAAGGTTTTGCTGTACTTCGAAGGGGGTTAGATGCTCGCAAATTAGATTTCCCAGTCCGAATAATGTTAATCTATCTCGGCGGAACCAAACGAGTTGATCCTTTGACACTCGATTTGCACTCCCCCGCCGTCCGCCAAATGCGCCCAGGTGGAAGGTCAGCCAGACAGGGACGGGTATACATCATGACGGAATTATTAAAACGAAGGATATCACAGAGATAACATTCGACTTGCGTCAACGCTTACCATCACACCATTTCTTGTAGTTTGGTTATTAGAATACAGCGCTGAACACACCTGGCAGAGTGGTATTGAACCACCACTGAATACCTTACCGTACCATAGACAGCTAACACCTCATCTACCGCCTCCGAATCGGTCGATATCGTCTCAATCCAATCTCTGTGTTAGCTTTATATTAACCTTAGTAAAAAACTAAGTCTTATATAAGGAATTTATTCGGGTATGAGTGACATGTTGGAGCTCCTTAGGTAGGTAGTTAAGCTGGCCTGCCTGGGTGGGTATCTCAACCTACGCACCTACTTTTCACTCTCCATATCTGGTGTTTTGCAACTCCGTTAGTCTGTCCGTGTAAGTTTCAATCCATTTTGTGTCTCGTCCACTGTCCCTCTTTTGGGAGTGTTTTTGGTGAATGGATCTCTGAGTGTCTGCCTTGAACTACTGCACCTTAATTTTTCATTTATATGTAAAACTACGTATTTTATGGATTTATATTTTTTATGAATAAAGACATCACTTAAAGGACGCTGGAGGGGCTAAATTTTAAATAATAATTGCTAATAACCACATTGAATTTCTTCTCGTTTTTCGTTTTTCTAATATTATACTTGAATATGTAAATGAATTAAAGTCGCGTATTTTTGATGAGTGGGACCGATAAGGAAGCCCTACCTTCTAAACCAGTCCCGGTAAAGAGTGGGTCCCCACAAATCAAGGCAAAAAAAAAACTGTTTTAATTGCTTCATTACTATCTGAACATCTACTTCCTCTATCAAACAAGCAAACCATTTTGAATCCCAAAACTCATGAACATGAACGTGGAATATCATTTACACGTACCCATGATCAAACTGGGAAACGAAAACTTGAACCTTCGATACGAGAACCCGGTTCCATTGGACTACGAGCTACGAGAGTTTTAAGTAAACAAAATTTATTATCGTATAGCACACAAAGTGGTGAATGTATAAATTTCCCGCAAAAAATACGCGTAATAAAAATTAAGTACGCGGGAATGAAAATCAAGAACTTCACATTTAAATAATTGCATTGTTGTGTGCGCGAGCGGAACGCGGGTAGCACAATACACTTACCTCGACAATCGCGAGACTTCTACATCCGTAACCATAGGTTTCCTAGGCCTGGCTGCGGAAGAAAGTTAGAATCTCGTAAGGATTATGTAAGAGCAAGAAGGCTTTCGGGGGAGACGGGAACACACGCTTTCCGCAGACAATGGACCCATGTATTGGAAATGAAAGCTTTGTGAATTATTTCAGCTCGGAAGGAGAATTACGAAGACGAAACTTGTCGCCAGTTTCTAATTACATATATATATGTTAGTGGTTTTGATCAACTAAACATTCAATTTGAATCGAGCTACGAGTGTGCGGAACAAATTAAGAACGTCGGCAAAGTTCAGCCCGTTATTCATCGACTCTACATTGTTTCGTTTACCGTACGTTTATTTCGATACAATGATATTTCAAGTTACATTACATTCATCACAATACAATGGTCGACTGTGAGAGAAATGCGAACGTGTCGGCAATTTTCTATTGCAGCCATTTTCTGAGCGATGTATTGACAATTCTTATTAAAACTTGCTTTGATTAATAATGCAAAGATATTATTATTTTTGAGATACAAACAGTGTAACAATAAAAACTGGCAATAGCATAATATATAAAAATAACACCGGTGAAGTTTCTTCGGAATTAAATAACTATTACATAAGAAACTATAAAATAGTATACTCAAACAAACTGATAAACAAAAAGACTTTTACATTACAATAAACCTATAAAAAATAACTGAAAAAAGAAACGAAAGAGTATTTTTAAACTGAATTGAAGTAGAAAGAGTAAAAAGGGAAGAAAATGGGATACAATATATACAATTTATGTTAATAGTTATTGAAAAGTTGGCGCAGTTTAATTTTAAAGGGAAGCAATTTACCATTGAAAATGTCTAAGTTATTAGAAGAATTTACGGCATTGTATTTTGACGTAGAGCGGATCACAAAACAATTTTTTATGTAATTAGTTCTTCCAAAATTTGAGTAAAAAAGATTATTTGAACGTGTTAGGTGCATAGTACAGTTTAATGTTATTTGTTCTAATAAATATGACGATATAAAAATGTATATGTATATATATATATATGGTTATAAAAATGTAGAACAAAAGAAGAGCGTGGCTAAATGAAAGAAAGCATAGAATACTGTATTTTATCGTAGTGTTCGAAATTACTTTAGTATTTATTTAAATTTATGAGGATTGAGAGAAGCTGTGATTATTAATGAGTATGTATTAAGTCGAGTCATAAATAACTTTCGTTTTTCTTATCAGACATTTATTTTTCTTTTATAAAATAACATAATTATATTAATCTATTATGTATTCACCACTATCATATATTATACTGGCAGCTTATCAATTCCTTCCTCACAGAATTTAATTGGTTTGGACTGGAAGAAATTTTCCGCAGTCTGATTGACTTGCTCTTCAGTATTAATTTGTTTATTTATGAACGCCCTTATGGGCTTTTACAAAATAGTTTTGGTATATAAAATATACGAGCAGCTACACAAGTAGCATGAAATATATATAAAGAAAAATATAAATTTGAAAATAAGCAAAACAAACTATAAAAATAAAAGTTCAAGATAGAAAAAACAATAAAAATTTAGGTTTGACGCTGAAAAAACAACAAAAACATTACTCTTATATTTAAACATTGAATATCGGAATATATCTGCAAGATCAAAATCGTTCCCAAGTCTCAGTTCAGTTAAATTAGGGGCGTCCAGTATGCCATTTACTATTTTAAATAAAAATAATAAATCACTTAAAGTTCTTCTACACGACAAGTTAGTTAAATGAAGAGTGCTCATTAGAAAATCATAATTAAATTGTTCCGAAGCTATACACAGTTTGAAGTTAATAAACCTTAAAAAATTATGCTAAACCCTTTCTAATAGAGACCAAATAGTTAAGTTGAATTCTAAATTTCTACGAACCACAGCCGTGTATAAAACTTTAAGCGATTTAAGTGAATTGATATCTTTCACAGTTCTTAATACAAAACCAAGACACTTCATAGCTTTATTGAACGTTTTTCTATTCAAAAAGTTTTGTAAGGAACAGAAAAGGTGGTAGTCATCGAGTCAAGGTCCGAGGAGTAAAGAGGACGTTGTAAGATGATCCATCCAAGCTCATGATTTTTTTTTCTTGAGTCACTCTTGCTGTTTGTGATCTCGCATTGTCATGTGAAAGAATAATATTTTGCAATTGTGCAAGTTTCTCTTGAATTCTTTACAGCTGCTGAACATATATATCTGTATTCATTATTAAATTAGAATAAGATAACTCGTGGATGGATATAAATAAAACAATGTTATAACTGTACTTGAGTTTATTAGCACTACTCTAGTTTCGAAAGAAACAGTAACTCTCACCGACAGGTGAAGTATTAAACTAACTACACACAAATATAGAAGACGAGGCTTAGGCGGTAGATATACAAGTAATTAGGTACTGACAGATGATGGGGTAGGGGGCGGGGCGGACTGGTGGAAGGTGGAAAAATATTGAGAGAAAAGGAGGTGAGTTACAAAAAGTAATATTGTTTAACAATATAATACCCGAGTTCAAATTACTTTTTACATCTAAACTTTTAAAATTAATCATTTTATTACCTTTACGCACGACGGGATGGTGAATTTTAATGGTACACGAATGAAAAGTATGATTATTATCCATGATGTGGTTTGCGAATTCAGAAAAGTTGTTACTAGTCAGACAGCGACGATGCTATTTTAATTTAATGTTGAGATATCCAGAGGTTTTTCCGATATATTTATATTGAGTAGCTTGTTGGTGTAGTGGTCAAGACTGAGATGTTTTCCGAATTTCCCTATGTCTAACTTAATATAATTTTAGTATTACTATTTCTAAATTAATGCGGAATCTTCAATTTCCCTGTGCGGGCGTCCTGCTCGCAAGACACGCCTCTGTTATGGATTCGGTATTCTCCTACGTGCGAGCTCTCCCGGTCGCCAGTGTGGAGATCTATCTTTCTACCTTACTTAATACTAATTTTTACGCTTAATGCTAGTCTATTCGCTTAATATCTAAATTTGGCCAACGTGATCGTCCTAGTGGTTAAAAGTATTCCCCATGTTATGTCCGTAATAATCCTAATTCTTTTAACCCGCGTTTTCAATTATCAAATATCCAAAGTTTACAAATATCCAAATATTATAGCCGTTCAAATACCTATAGAGCAATTATTAAAATAAATATACCGATTATCTTATGGTATACGACTAGGTAACAGAAAACTTCCGATCAAGCGGTATGATATTCGAGCGCGCCTGTTATAGCATTAATTATGTACGTGTTATTCAGAGCTAGAATGTAAGAGTGTGGAAGAAATTATACATATGTACGCATTATTCGGAGCTAAAATGTAAAGTGAGGGTGAAATTATACGTATGACACCAACCTTGTCGTAGACTCGTGCTCGTGACTGTGGCCGCTTCGTGGTGTAGCCTAGCTGTTCATAAATTATGTGGACATGTGGAACAACATGCGACATGCTAGGTGCCTGCCTCGCTTGACAAATATGTTCCGTGATTACATGATAAGTTCCCCAGACACCAGACTGTGGCGTACGTTCGACTCCCCTGACCCCAAATTCAAAATCTGTACGTCTGGCGCATATTCGCAGTAGACGACGGGCCCTGAACTTCGAACCCTGATCACCCAACGCGTTCAAAAGTTTAAAGATGATGATGATGATAATCCAAAGTTTTGATTCGGCCAATGTCTAAGTGAACAATATCATTTGTTATGACTCATTCAAGATGCATGGCCGAGGTCCTTGTATCTCCAATACGTTGCTGTTCAGTATCGGTAGGAAAGTGGCCAATCCGGGGCCGCGTCCACCACTGAAGGTAATTAATTGTGATGATTGTGACAGCTATTCAGTATCGGTAGGAAAATGGCCAATCCGGGGCCGCGTCCACCACTGAAGGTAATTAATTGTGACGAGGTTGTGACATGACAGTATTGACATATTTTTTTATCAGTTGGTTACATATGGATCATCACAAGACGTTGGCCTAGCGATCTAGTGGTCGGGGGTTCGCGCCTCGTTCCAGGACACCACCAAGTTAGTCCTATTTTCAAAACACAAGCGTTTATCTTAGTTTGAAAATAGTAAGAATATTGATGTGACACGTATTCTGTGTACGCATCTCTATTTTTTTTTTTTTTTAAATAAAAAAAAAAATTTACTATTGCAATCTTTGCAAGAAATTTCGCAAACTCCGCTTTTTTCTATTTTTGACTAATATGGGGAGAGATAATTTTGTTATTTTAGTGGATATTAAGCCAGTATGTAGTATTTTAATTAATTATTATCAACGATGTTGCTAATATTATGTCCGGAATATAAAAAGTGATCACTTAATTTTGCATAATTCATTTATGATGAAACTCTACAAAAATTAACGCCGATTATATCAATAAATAATCAATAACTCGTAATTAGATATGATATATTGACATGTTTACACATTTTTATGACGTCAGAGCTCCTCCTATAAACTGTGAAGATGATCGAAGAGACTGCAAATTCGTTTTTCACTGCCAAAAAATAGTGAATATAATTAACTTAAACGTTCCACATGTCAAAAAGTGGATTCGACCAAATTTTTAAATTGCTTCTCGATTTTTGTAATGAAATACCTTTTCTTTTGCTGAAACTTGTTGTAACCGCTATCTTGCTCGGTTAAATTAACGAACAAAATATAAATATATCTTAAATACTAAATTAATGTATTAATTATAAATATATGCATATAAAATCAATTACGTCGAAAAATATTGTATTATCACCGGGATTCGAACCTGGATCTCTATTTCCAATCCGGGAAAGTACACTACCAATTGTGTTATAACGCCAGTATTTTTCATGACAAATTTTCGAACCTATATGTTACATTTTTATGAATCCCGGTGACGCAAAAACAATATTTTTCTACAAAATTGATTTTATATGCATATATTTACAATTAATACATTAATTTAGTATTTAAAATATCACAGACCCATGTTCTGAATAATTACAACTTCGCAATAAGAATGTGTTTTCTTTAATAAATAAATATTGTTGAGGTATATCCTTCACCGGCCAGATCGTCGGAGAAAATGTGAAATGTGAGTACGGAACTCAAAACTCAACTTGCTGACGACTTTTCTCTTCACTTGTGATAAATTTATAACAACTTGTGTAATTCGGATGGACAGATATCCAATTTACATTATTTAAAGTAGTTACTATTAATCATAGTGGTTTATTAAAAAGAACAAAGCGATTATTACAAATGCAAACTAGAGTAATCCTAAACAAATATAATCTGCGCGGAATGTCCGAAGTTGAAGATGTGGAACCGCCATCACGGTAGATTCACAATCCAGCGCAGACAGAAAAAATGGAACAACAGTAATGCATAACTTTGGGTTTGGGACGCGTTTCTTCCAAGTTTTGAACTCGTTACTTATAATTCTTCGAATGATTTCGAATGAATTGGCTTATAGGCCCGGGTCATCCGCTACCCTTATCAATAGATCGTGGCCAACAATCGAACATCTCGTTTACGACATCGTCCAAAAGTAGTTCTGGAGTTTTTCATCCCGGACCCAAGAAATAAAATATTTCCAGTATCCCACAATGGATTTTTTAATTAAAACGGGTCTAAATTAACTCGTTCTATGGCCAGCAGCGACATCCTGGTGGTCGGTTAAAAACTACTCGCAATTAGCGTGGCCAATGGCTTGTCTATATGCGAATGAAATCTTTCCGCGGCGCGCGCGGGCCTGACGCCCGGTCTACAATTCAATTTTTCAAAATGCCATTATTCAAAATGTTATTATTATTAATATTTTTTATTTATTATCTTAGTTTTATTAACCACAAATAAATTTGTGGTTAATAAAACTAAGATAATAAATAAAAAATATGAATTTTAACCACCAAGTTAATATTGCTAATTTTAAAAGCAAAATGTTATTCTCCATCCGAACTATTTAGATGATTTAAATAATTCAACTTTGTTGACGTATTTGTAACGTTACAATATATGTACATATATATATTTTTATAAATAAATCTAAAAATTAATAACATGTATCATAAGATAAAATAAAATTTCATCTTATCCAGTCGCGACCATAGCGCTTTCACTAATTTTCCACAATATTTTCTAAAATTATACACCACCATCTCCACTCTGAATACCATCTCCGGAAGAGAATCGGGAAAACTTTCCCAAACAAGTGGCAAAACATGGCAATTTTCAGTTCTCGTGCAAAACTTTACACTCTTCTTTAGTTTCTTCTGTTCTCTGCACACAACAGTGCACCGGAATAAACACCGTGTTCAAAAAACATTTTTTGAATTTTAAATAAATTATGAATCTAGATAAATAATAATTTGTAGAATGGAAGCTACGAGAGAAGCATTTAATACAACAAGGTCAATCTTTTGCAACGATAATCTAAATTTGAAACAGATCAAATCTAACATGTAGGCCGTATTACTCTGTGGAGTTGAAAAATGGACTATAATGCCGCGTGTCCACGGAAGGAGACACGATGAGATAATCTCAGAGATTTAATTGTGATACCGCGTACACGTGTTGAAATTTTAATCTGGACTTAAACGAGTAAAAACGATGTTTGGTCTGACAGCGAGGTTTGATACATCCACAAAAACATCACCCAATACAATTCTCTTGTTTGACGTGTTAGCATAAGACAATAAATATTTTTAATATTTAACGCAAACTTTACATTGTAGTTATTCATTTTGGTATTGAATTATTTATTATTTTCATGAATCTGCAATCAATTAATTGTAAAGCGTGTAATAACCAACTAAATTGTACCACAAGCTATATACTAAAAAAAAATTACAGTAGTTATCATTTATATTAAATCAATTTCCACATCTTTCATCAACGAAATAATTTAAATTAAGTACAAAATTATTTTTAAAATAATTATTATAGTTTTTATTTATTTTTTAAATGTGAATTTAAAAACATTTGAACAATTTGACATATGATTTTAGCTAGTTTATTTGACATTCTGATGAAGGAAAGAGTATTTTCAGAAATCTGTTAGTGTATTTAATTTACTTTAATTAATTAATTAGTGTATTAACTCATAAAAGTGAATAAAAATAAATAAATAAATAATTCAATATTAAGTCATTAACTATTTGAAATGGAAGACACTGTACGTCCAAATTGATTTCAAAATCCTTTGATCCAAAATTTTGTGTTGTGAGAACCGAATGGTCCCGGTTTAGAGCTTTATAATTATAGTAAGCTTATCTATAGATAAGACTGTAATGCTTTTTATATTACTAAATCATTATGTTTATTTGTAGCGATGCGAAAGTTCATTGTTGCGGTGCGTTCTGTCTCCTGCGATGGAACACCGCCACCGGCTAGACAGTGGTTGACATGAAAATGTGAGTTCGGCTGGAATAGAGTCCTGAAGACCTTTCAGTCGCAACAAAATTGTTAAATACAAAATAAATATCAAGTAATTGATCTCTACTTCTGGCATCTGTACACTAATCATGACAAGAGTGTGGAACAATGATAAACCCAACATCGGAAGCACGATTCCTGTGGCAAACCTCTCGGATAGAACGCAAGGCAAATCATCACTGTAAGTTTGATACCACCTCCGTGGTGGTGAACTATCGCTCTCTCTTGATGTTACAACTAAGTTAAAATGATGGTCACATAACCACAAAATCTACTACTACTGTATGCTGGATGTCCGAAGGTCCTGTAACGAGAGTGAGGTAGCGCGAATGCACGCAACGTTTACCTGACCAATGGTGACGCGATGATTATCAGCCATAGTTAGTCGTTTTGATCCCAAATTCAATCGCTGCCTTGTACGCTGGGCATAGTTGGTCGCCAGTCAGGTGGTATTGAAGCGCGAGCAAGTTGCGCATTTATCTTGGTTCATCTTATTTTTGCATAACTCTTCAAGATGGCCAACAATGGCGCACTGTCTACATATTAGAGTCTCCTGCTTACAACGCTTTCTAATATGTCCGTACAGATGACATTTAACATGACGCGACAGGCATGCCACTCGATGAAGCACAGACCATTGTCAATTAAGATTTTGTGCGCATCTGGAGGAATCACATAAATGCAGTTAACGGTTGTGCCATCTCTATGGTCAAACATAGAATTTTTAAATTAAGTTTGAGATACCAATTTTACCGGCCATATTTGTATCAAAGATTGATTTAATAATCAAAGGTTCTTCAAGATTTTTCGGAACATTGTAAATTACAATTTTTGGTTGCCGAAAGTACTCCAGCCCAAATGGAGAATGCCTTCCATTGCGCATTCTAGCTACCTGTGACGTCAACTCCAGATTAAAAACGAGTGCCCTTAGTCCGGGGCGCGAAAAAGAAATCGTAATTTCTGCATAGGAAGACAGTAAAAAGCAAATTAGATACTACAATATTCTACAGATGATGCACTAGTACCAACAAAATCTAAATCTTACCCTTTTATCCCCTCGATCATGACTCAAGTGACGCTGTAAGACGAGCTGTCCCGCGGGGAAGTACCGATCGAATTACTTATCTCTGATTCACTATTTACCTCATGTAAACGACATATAATTACAACATGAGGGATTACATTCTAAAATAACAATATCAAAGACCTTACACTTTACATGTTTAAAAGAAATTAATAAGTATTTATTTGGTCCACTGGTGAGACACTAGCCTTTACGTGTTGTTCGTGATATATCAGAAGGATGAGATAGGAATGGCAATCTGCTACCGAGTTGTTCTGTGTTCATGTAGATATGTCACTGAATTATTACTGTACGAGATAATTACAAACAGTAAAGGTAAATTGAATGGAAACGTGTTCTAACAAGTTATACTGAATTTATTTGAAGTCGAACGCAGTGGAACGAAGTGACTAACAAAAGCTGCTGGCAGGTCCGAAACCGGAAAGTAGGTGGTGATCTTGGGGAATTCAACGTGGTTATCCAATGGTATGCATCTCGGTTAAGGCGCGCTTTACTTAACGATCCATAGATTGATTATAGATTTCAAAAAACACCTTCCACAATCTCAAAATAATACTTTTAAAGCCTACACCTAGCCTGTGTGACGTGCCCCATATCAAATATGGTTTGCAGTTAAAAAAAATTAAATATTAATTACTTAATTTAATTTTGGCGCCTCCCATCGGATTTTTACTCAAAGATGTTTGAGATTTTCCGTAAATATAAAGTATATTGCTTTCAAATAATAAAATCACACATGTAACTTAGAATTTAGAAAATTTGTCGCAAATCAAGAACGATAAAAGGGTGGGCACGTTGTTTCTTCGTCCTCATTATATTTAGTCTAATTTTCATATTCCAAGGTTTTTCTCTTCTGGTATTTCACTTTCAGTCATGATGTGACACCTTCATATTCTAACTACTGTTAAACATCTTTCACGGGTACTTTTCCTGCATTAATTTTCTGGATCGGTAACATTTACCTCTTCTAAATTCAAGTCTCAAATTATCCGTTGCTTTAATTAAAATAATAGAATAACAGATGTATAAATTTGAAATTTCAACATGTAAGAACGAAAATTTGTCATTAACTTTAACGTGGTGTAATAGGTCAGCGCACTTTCCCGGATAGGAAGGGTTCCTAGTTCGAGTCCAAGTGGCAACAAAAATATTTTTTTCATAAATTGATTTTATCTGTGTGTATTTCTTATTGATACATTTAATTTGTATTTTAATATCACAGAACCATGTTCTGTAAAACTGTAACATCACTATAATAACGAGTTGTCCTTAATAAAATAATTTTAATTTGCAGCTTGCATCAATATAAACAATTTTTACCTAATTAATACAATAACAAGTATTAAATTTGACATATTATTTATTCGCAAGCTTGTTAGCCTTGTTGAATTACAGCAATTTAATATTATTTATGTAAAAGCCTTCGATCGCTGGTTCCCAGGTATTGATTGTCCCAACCAATTGGAATTAATATCTCTCCATGTGCCATCTAGATCAACCCGGCAATCCGTACTCTTCCACATTCCTAGAAGTAGAACATCTTACATACAAAATTCACTCATTCACCGGTCATGCAAATACCATAATGAGAAATTTACAGAAATTGACTTGTTTAACATTAGCCTTACTGCGCTTAAAGGGTTATTTTTATGAACCACCTCAATCTCAATTTTGACTAATCATTCTACCTACAAACAAGTCTTGTTCTCCCTTTACCGCAACAATAGTTGCAGCCTCAACACCCTTTCACCCTCTTTTTTATCTTTTTATTTATCTTGTACAGGTGCATTTAGGTAAATATACGTATGTACATAAACATTTCTGTGGATTTTTATAAATAATATCACAAGTTAAAAATTTATTATGTTAATTATTATAATAAGTTTATAAACTGTCAAAATCCCTCAATACAATAAAATAAATAAAAAAATAAAAATAAATACAATTAATAATGAGTACACGTATTATACATGAACTGCACAAACCTGTTAACTTTGCTGTCTTCAGATTACGGCCGGCTGAAGCGCGCACTGGTGGTTTTAGGACTGCTCGACGTAAAGAGAATCACGCCTTCGTTACCGTCTTCTCAGATTCCCAGACAAGAGGCGGCAATACTCACGCACACACACACGCACATTATTATCAATCAGGAAACCCAGCGGTGCCAACCGAAGTAATATATTATTTGGAAAAAATTTGTATCATTACAAAATTGATCAATATATTTGGGTGAATGCACCAATACGAAATCAACTCAAATTATAAAATCGAGTTAAATGTTTTCGGGATAATTTATTTGTGTTAAACTTTATAGCATCCGATTAAAAAGTTTATGTTCTAAAAAACTGCAACTTCACAATAATAATATGTTATCCTTAATAATAAAAATACTGTGTCAATGTGACGTGCATTCGTTGTACGTTTTTTTAAAAATGTAAATTATTGAAAATAATTTACAGTTGTTTTGCCTACAAGTAATTCTGTGATTGTTTGCGTTTTGTAATTTAATTCAAATCAACTTTTAAACAAAACAATCAGGTCCCTTCCGACCCACCCCCGGATTATAATATGTCAACTGAATAATTAATCTGATTTTGATTTCATTAACCGAAGTTTCTAATAGCGATAGAGGGTGGTTCAGAATTGACGATTTTAAATGCAAATTGGCTGAAATCTCCCATTTACCCCCCCTCGTAGACTTGCTCGAGGCACGAAGCAAAGCTTTGGTAAATTGATATTTTAGCCGGACGATGCATATTTATGAGGATTTAATTTATTTCTGCGACTGCCGGTTGCAAACTTTGGAACGGGGACGAATATTTGTATCAGCTATTTATAGCAAGCCAGCTTTTAATATATTCCGTATTTTTTTCTGTCAAGATGAAAACATGGTCTTAATCATAGATAAACGAAATAATATATTTAGAGATAGATGAGAAACTCAAAATGTTTTATTTATGGTTTGAGATCCGTAAACCAGCACAGTTGCGGTGTCTTTGTAAGCTAAGTTGGGACGGGGGAGGGTTGGGTATCTTTTTCACATTTACATATTTTTTAAATCTTATTCTGAAACGAATATTTGGTTTTACAATAAAAATGGTTAGCTTATTAAAAAGATTAATTATTTATTCAAATCCAAATCTATAAAATTGTCAGAAAGAAAACTGAAAATATTACACACTTCATAAACAATTTAAATCTGTCAAAAGTAATAATATTCTCCCAATTTTACACAACAATTAATATATTTATATATATTTTAAAACGTATTATTTAATTTTATTTTATTAATGAACTTATAATAACTAACATAATAAATATGAAGAAATTCATATGAAAATCCACATAAATGTTTAGGTGCAGAAGATAAATAAAAAGAAAAAAACAAGGAAAAAGGGTGGGGTGGTTGCAAATATCGTTGTGATAAAGGAAGAGTAAGATATGTTATAAGTAGAATAATTGGCCAAAATTAAGATTGTGGTGGTTCATAAAAATAACTTTTTAAGTGTAGTAAGTCTAATGTTGAAAAATTAATTTCTGTAAATTTCTCATTTTGGTATTTGCACGACCGGTGAATGAATGAATTTTCTATGTAAGATATTCTACTTTTTGGAATGTGAAAGAGTGCGGGTCGATCTAAATGGTACGTGGAGAGATATTAATTATAATTGGCTGGAACAGTCAATATGGTCTCGCAGTAGTTTGAAGAGAAGTATTTAGTCAGCATGTGTTCTTCGATGTTCTAGGGTTTTCATATTGTGGAAATTTGTTGCATCTAATAAGAGCTAAATGATAGATTAGATCTAACATTAAGATGTCGAATAAATCTATTTCGTATTCGTTCTAATCTCGCAATACATGTAATCTGCCATGGGTTATAAATTTGAGTTCACATATAAATTATAATTTTTAATCAATTGCAGAGCAAAGTTTATGCTTCTACTCGGCGTCTACTTTATAACCATAGAGACTTTAATAGTACATACTATAGTAAACATAATTATTATTATTGGCCTGCGGAACAGTACTGCAGCAACCGTATCTTATAAAAGCTTTCGAGTGGCTACTTTTCTTTTCATATTCGTATAAGAGCGCCTAGGCCGTGGTCTTATTCAAGTCTTCCGTATTAAAGTAAACATTTTATTTAATTTTTTCACTACACTAACACACACATTGACTTATTTTGTTACTACTATATAGTTTCGAAAAGTGCAGTCCCTCGCATCGTCAGGTGTAATTTGTAACTTATCTAAATGCAGCTTGGTACCGACCTATTCGGATAGATTTAGATTAGAAGGGATATTTTACGGGTGTAATTTATTTATTTATTTAATAATTGGAAATAACATAGATATAGAAAAAAATGGTGACAAATTACTAACATCCAAAACAGCATAGTAAAAGGTGTTTTTTTTTTTGAGGAATAGAAGTTTAAAATAAAATAAAACACAAAAAATCGTGATAATGGCCATGTTATTGGCTTTATTGGAAAGATTATTTTATTTAATTAGTGTTTAAATATAATTTCGCGTATATAGATACTACGGCTGGCTCAAATAAAGCACAATTTGGAGCAGCTGGGGACGTATATAGGCAATAATTCTACGAATGTTGGCTTCAAGTTGTATATTGTCTCAAGTTTATCGGCGTAGACTAACGACTTCACATTTCCTCACAAAAAATAATCCAAAGGCGTTAAGTCACCCGATCTTGGAGGCCAATTCACAGGTTCATTACGCGAAATTATGCGCTCATCGAATGTTTCCTTCAATAAATTGATTGTGGCGCGTTCTGTTTGGCATGTTGCGCTATTTTGTTTAAACTACAGCTCTTCCACATTAATTCAATTCAATTAAAGAACTAAAATGTCCGTAATCTATTGCTGTGCACGATGGCTAATCGACTCATTCGGATTCTCCTCAATACTACGCTCCACTGCAGCATTAGTTTCTTTGGTGCGCACTGTACAACGTCTCTTCAGATGCGTATTATCTTTTAAAATATGAGTGGTGCAAAAAGGATCCATGATTATTTGAATTTCTTGCTCGGATATATGATAATGTCGACCGTAAAATAGACGTAGCGTACGGCAAGTTCTAAATAAATTTGCACAATTTGTAAGCGTTGTTCTGGTGTAAGTCTATTCATGGTGTAATGGTAAACCAAACTGAGCACAAATTAGCTATCACGTGTCAAATTCGCTGTCGCTGAAAAATATTTTATCAATTCGAAAAACAAACCCCTAAAAAAACACCTTTAAAAATGTTATGAATATAAAAACAAAAACAATTAAAATTCTATTACATGTTGCATGGAAGTATATTGTTAATTTGTTTTTTAAATATCGGTATGAAATGAAATTAAATATATTATACTTATATCAACGTCGGTGAACAAATAATTAAAAAGATGTTTGGAGATTATGAAAGAATGTTTGGAATTGCGGTTGATGCTTGTATGGGCGTGTTGTATGTAAATTAGAAGATTCTTTATTTACACGCCTTGTTACTTCGATTGGCACCGCTGAGTTTCCTGGTTTATTATATTACGCAGGTGTGTATGTGAATATTGGCGCCTTTTTTCGAAGAATGAAGAAGATGGTAAGCGACAGACGGAGCAATTCTTCCCGTTCTTCGACCAATTCAGAAGTTCAAATAAACCGATCGTCGGAAGTGCGCACTTTGATCGGTTAAAATCTACCCAGCCAAAAAAACAACAACATCGGACCATAAAAATGTACAATAAAAAGGTTAGTGCTGTGTTCATATGTCATATGTGCCCTTATTTTCAATTGAAAATATGGGAACCAGCTATCGAAGGCATTTACGTAAACACTCTGCTTGTGTGTGAGTTGTGGTGGTGGGTAATCCAATAATCATCCATCACTCACGTATATATGGTAGATGATCGCGGAGTGTATTGTGTAATTGTATGTGTGTCTGTGTGTGTTACCAGAGCAGGTTATGAAATAATAACTAGTTACTTGATTTACAGATTCATAGAAGTGTTCAAGCTGTACAAATTAAATCTTTTTACCAGAAAAGTTACGAAGGCGGTACTTGGAGGCTGTAATTGAGAAGGAAGAGGTGCAGAAAAGTGCGCCTCACAATTTGGTCTTCCAAGTGGCTGTTGGTCGGATGTGTATTATTGCCGGGTGTTTTTAAAACTGTTAGAAGCTCAGTTTTACACACTAATGTATACATAACAGTGGAGGCCATAGATACATATGGCATAAAGAAGACCAACATCAGAGCATTCGAGCTGTAAAATGTGTTATTTGGTGGTGCGGGGATCTTCATAGAAATAACATATCGTCAGGGTCGTCAATATTTTATTATAAATACAACGCCACAAAAACGGGCAACCTAACTAGCTCTATCGAGCAGTTTCGACCTGACTCAAATGCTATCGGGACGTGGCTTCTTCAAAAGCTACCTATTTAAATTTATGAGAAGCATTGATAATATATGCCCATGCGATACCAAAAAGGAGCAAACCCCTGAACATGTATTATTAAGTACAATGCATGATAAATGCAACCAACAAAACGTTGATCCCTCTGTACCAAATGTGTTGAAATGTGAAAGGACTGCGGATGGCTATGTTAAATATCTAAAAGCAATTATAATTAAAGCGAAAAATAATAAGCCAGTAATGTTATAGCGATATATTTGATTGTTTACTTAAATTGTTTTTATGATTATGTTTACTTAAATTGTCTTTATTATTATGCTTACTTACCATATATTATTTTACGATGATGTTTACTAAGATTGTTTTTATGATTATGCTTACTTACCATATATACTTTTACTTTTACTTACCATATATTACCATATTACCTGCCATATGTACTAAAATTATTTTTATGATTATGCTTACTTACCATATATTGTTTATATGATAATGTTCTCTTGCCATATATTACCATATATACTTTTACTTTTACTTACCATACATTGTTTTATGATTATGATTACTTAAATTATTATTATGATTATGCTTACTTATAGTGTTCTTATGATTATGCTTACTTGTCATATATTATCATATATACTTTTACTTTCTATATCACTTACCATATATTGTTTTATGATTATGTTTACTTACATTGTTTTATGACTACCTGTTTAAATTTGTTTAAAAGTCATTGTACAAAAAAGCAAGGAAAATAAATAATAAACTCGGAAGCTGACCCTGTTCATTCTGCCGCGCGTGTCCCCGCACTGTAATGCCGCCCTCTGCCGATGCAACTCGTGGCGCTCCGAGCGGCACCGGCGCACGCACCTGACACGAGTGTGTGAGCCTCACTCGTGTCTCACTGACACTCCACAAGAGCAATGATTAATATTTAGCAAACAAGCTAAAGAAGAAGTCGGCAAAAAATAATAGTTCCACAGACTTAAATCCCAGTTCTTTCAGCACTTGGTCTAGGGAGTAAATAAACAGAGGTGAGACATGTACCGCAAAGTAAACAATGGATTCAAATGTTTCATAAAAATCCACAACCGAGTTAGTTGCGAATTACAAAACGGAACTCACTCCTATGTTTGTGTACACGAAAACAACCAACTGCCGAGAGTAAAATTTAATTACTTTTTTAGGGGCCAGGTCCGTTACAGTTAATGTATTGTAGTAATTCTCTTGTTGCTCGTTCATTTTGTTAAATGACCGCCGCTCCGCGTGCAATTCGGACCGGTTTTCGCTGACTGAATGGGTCACTGGTAGTTAGTTACCTTAGACAATTCATTATTCCATTAATCTTTCATTATTAACCTTTGAATGTCAATTATACACCCAACATATATAATTCTACATATATGTATATTGTTGATATTTGTAGCGTTACCTTTGTGATTAGACACAATTAAAAATTGTATTTATATTTAAGTTTGTTTAAAACACTGTGTTATTTTTACGTTAACCAATTTTGATACTAACGTATCTTCTTCAGGACTAACTGAACTGTTCCATAAAATTTAAACGATATATATTTCTGGGGTATAAGTGGAGTCTTAGTAAGAGTAGTCTTAGAAATAACTTCTTACGTAAAGGTAAATTCCTCATATATATATATATATATATATATATATATCGGATTTATCTAACGGATCAACTTTATCTATGGTGTTTATGAGGAATTTACCTTTACGTAAGAAGTTATTTCTAAGACTACTCTTACTAAGACTCCACCTATACCCCCGTAATATATATCGTTTAAATTTTATGGAATATAATATATATATATATATATATATATATATATATATATATATATATATTATATATATATAGTTTCTATCTCGGCGCCCCTTATCATCATTATATATTCCATAAAGATGAATATTGGACGAATATAAGGGATGTAATGAATGTAAAACGGAATAATGAAAGAATAATTTTCGCAGGTGATTTGAATAGTTGGGTGGGGACTCGGAGTGATGGTTTCGAGTCAGCCATTAGTGTGTACGGTGACAAAAAGATGAATGGGAATGGATAAAGTCTACTTGAGGTATGCTTGGAATGGAACCTTTTTGTCTCAAACACCTTTTTTGATCACAAAGGAATCTACCAGTACACATGGGAGAGAGGAAATGAAAGGTCGAGGATTGATTTTGTGGTGGTTGACTTTAGACTGAGATCCGCTACTGTTGATACTCGAGTGTTTAGGGGCGCCGAGATGGAAACTGACCATTTCCTCGTTGTTTCAAGAATAATTTTATTCCAAGGATGGCGGTCCATGAAAAAATCGGCACCATCTAGAGTCAAAACTGAGAATCTGCAAAGGGATGATGTCAGAGAAAAATTTGAAAGGAAAGTGTGTGAAAAACTGAGTGAATAAGGAGCGAGTGATCTGAATATAGACAATGCATGGGAATACATTAAAGTTACTCTATGCGAATCAGCGAAAGAAACCTTTGGGATAGCTACCCAAGGAAGGAATAAAGGTGATGCATGGTGGGACGATGGCATAAAGGAACTTGTAAAGAAAAGAAGAATGCGTGGCGCTATCTGTTGACAGTAAATGGGGATGAATATACGAGAGCAAAAGTCCTGTACAATGTCTGTAAGGAAAAATTTAAATCTGGTGTGAAAGAAAGGAAAGAGCGGCTGAAAAGAGAAGAAGGGGTGAAAATGACTGAGAATTTTCAGAATAATATAAAATTCTTCTGGAAGGCGGTCAAAAAATCTCGATGTGGTGCTGAAAGCAGTAGTATGAAAGCTATTAAGTCAGTAAATGGAGAGATGTTAACGAATGAGGATGAAATAAAAGATAGATGGATGAAATGGGGTAAGTATGAATGAGGAAAACGATATAAATGCAATAAGTATGAAATAAATAAAGTGTGCAATAAAACATATGAAGAATGGTAAGGCTGTGGGATATGATAACGTTACTGCAGAGTATATCAAGGCTGGTGGCCCATTAGTTATCTTGTGGCTTCATACGCTCTTCAATCATTGTTTGGAAGAGAGCCACACCCCGTTAGATTGGAGGAGGGCTGTTATCATGTCTCTTTACAAAGGCAAAGGGTCGAAAATGGAATGTGGTAACTATAGGGCCATTAGTCTACTGAGCTCTGTAGGTAAACTGTATGGAAGAATTTTAATGGAAAGCAAGAATGGTGACGAAAGAAAAAGTATGGGACGTGCAAGGGGCATTTGTGGGTGGAAGAGGATGCATAGATCAGATCTTTTCTCTATGAGTGATGACGGAAAAGTTTTTGGCGAAAAACCTAAAACTTTTTTGTGCCTTCGTAGATCTACAGAAAGCATATGATAGAGTTATAAGAGAAAATTTATGGAAAGTACTCTCTGATTACGGGGTGAATAGTAAACTTATACGCGCAATTGCATCCCTATACGAAGGAAGTTCAGTGTGTGTAAGAATCAATGGAGCACTCACACCATGTTTTGACATTACAAAGGGTGTCAAGCAGGGTTGAGTAACGTATCCATGGCTGATCAACTCGTATATGGATAAATTTGTGAAAGAACTAAAATGTATGAATGTAGGAGCAAAAATGGGCGATTTGATTGAATGCTGTTTATTGTACGCCGATGATGCAGTACTGATGGCGAATAATGAACAAGAACTACAGAATCTGGTGAGTAGAATTTACGATGTATGCAAGTAAAGCGACCTCATGATGAATGTTAACAAGTCGAAAGTAATGGTATTCGAGAAGGAGGATAGCAAGACACCATGCAAAATACTTGTAAGTAATGAATGTTTGGAACAAGTAGATGAGTTTGTATATTTGGGAAGTATTTTTGATAGAAACGGAAAGGCTGAGAATGATATCGAAAGGAAGGTGACTGCAGGAAATAAAGTGAACTGCGCATTGAATGGAATTATATCTAACGGGAATTTATCAACCGAGGCAATACTAGCGGTGCACAATGGAATCCTGGTACCGACACTGATGTATGGAAGTGAGGCCTGGAGCTGGCAGAAAAGGAATTAAAGTAGACTGAATGCAGTGGAAATGAGATCGCTTAGACGTATTTGTGGCAAATCTATTTATGACAGAGTAAAGAATGAAGAAATAAGAAAATAATGTTAAGCTAATGTTAATATAGTAAGTAAGATTAAAAAAGGATCAATTAGGTGGTTCCGTCATATGGAACGGATGAATGAGGAGAGAATGATAAGAAAGATATATGGTGCAAGTGTTGATGGCACCAGAAATAGAGGACGTCCGTGGAAGACTTGGCACGACCAGGTAAACCAGATAATGGAGGATGGTTCTGTTAGAAGCCTCAACAATCGGCGAGTTGTATGAGAAGATGTATGAATGTGGATGAGACGAGAATTGTGTGTCAGGACAGAAGAGTGTGGCGCTCTATCTTCTCTGCCTACCCCCACGGGGAAACGGCGTGATGGTTAGTTAGTTATATATATATTACATATATATCCGATATATATATATATATATATATATATATATATATATATATATATAATTTAAAATGAAACAATAAACACAATTTTTTTATATACATACTTTTTATACAAAGTGATTGTGTTTTATTTAATCTAATATATATATACAATTATAATAAAGTTTACATTTATAGAAAGATACATTTTTTCACGTATTTCACATACAGTTTATCATTTTGGAAATAGAAATTCAATGTGGACGTACTGACAAAAAAAAAATGAAAACCTCTGAATCATAAGTGCAATGAATCCACCCCTGGGGTGCAACCTGCGAGTTGTTATTTATTATTATTATTATTGTCATTGTCTTTTCCATAAAAAATAGTTATTGAATAGGTACAAGTAAATACATAACACATTGCTAATTTGGTCATTTGAAATCAATCCAAAATATTAACATATAATATTATAAATATTAAAAAACTTTAATTGTTTTCCTACAAATACAACAGTATTTTTATTTTAAAAATTCGTAATTTTATAATTAATTCATTCTCAAGTGATTATATTTAAACAAATGTAGGCAACAGCTGATGATAAGCCAACTTTAAAATAAGCGCAGCTGCTAATGGGAAGGGGGGAGGGGGGGGGTGTTGAGCGAGTTTTGACTTGTGTAACTAACGACAGGTACGTTGATAGATTGCTCGGAATGATATATGAACCGAACGCCGAAGGTGAAATGTATCGAGGTAGTATGAAGAACGCGTGACAGCACAATATAAATCAGCAAACGGAAAATTGCCTCAACTCTAAAAATATTAGAAATTTTTCAAGCGGTAACTTTGTGGTTCGACATTTAAAAAGATCAAACTAGAATTATCCAACCCTACGTGTGTTAATTTTTAATTTAAATTTAAAAGATTAGGTACCTTATTAAATAATATTCTACAAAATTTGTTAAAAGTATAATATTGGGATGACACTCGGGATTCTTTATTTTCGACTTATTTCAGTTTTTTAAATTATCAAGTCCCGGGACCAAATCAAGACCATTAATTTTATATTAATATCATATTTTACAGTAGCTATTAACGTATGTAAAAAAAACATATGTTAATATTAATTTATTTCTATTATATTAGTTTATTAATTAAGAGAACACATTATTATTGTAAAGTTGTAATTATTCAGAACACAGAAACAGGTTCACAGACCTATGTTCTGAATAATTACAACTTCACAATAATAATGTGTTCTCCTATGTATCAATGTGTCCAAAATTTAATAGAAATGAATTGATAATAATAAAATATTGTCGCAGTAGCATAGTTGGATAATGCATCTTCCCCGGTTAGGAAAGAGATCCGGGGTGAATCCCGGTGGCGCAACAACAATGTTTTTCGATAAAATTGATTTTATATGTATTTCTTTCTAATTAATATGTTTCATTCATATTTAGAAGTTTATTAAAATGAAAATAAATTTACATATATATTAATTACAAAAACACACACATCTATACAAATTAAATAACACATAATTTAAAAAATTCAAAAAAATTAAAGAAACATATTGGAATACAAAAATGTATATATTAGGCCAAACTCAACTGAAGTCCGCTAATAAAGTTTATCAAATAATATCATCCTATACAAATTTTGATTGAAAAAATGACATGAATTTACCGTAAAGATAAAGATCACATTGTACAGTGAAATAATCCCTTGTTTGAACAAACCGACAAAACCATTTACTTCAGATTTTTTTTCTTTGAACTGATTTCTCTTTAATGCAAATCATTATGGCTGACCATATAAACTCTTTTAATATACTCGTACTTAAACATGCACCGCTCGTCGCTGGGTCACTACCTGCTGAATTTTAGTAGACAGTAAGGTTAACTCATATTGTGTAAAATGAATAATATCACGAAAAATTAAGAGTCTCGAGTCTCGGGTTGTTTTTTTTAAAAGTCCCGGACTTGAGAAATAACAAAACACTGAATTCCCAGGTTGTCTCAACACCGAATCCCTAGGCGTTTTTTTTTTTCAAGGCAAAAGTTTTTTTTAACCTTTACCATACCATGATAAAAATACCCCACGCAGCCATGCTGTCAACTCGTGTTACTGCAAGAAATTTGAGATTAGTAAGCACTTTAAATGGAGAAAAAAATGCTTTTACATGATTAAATGACTTTAAAATAATTAATATCATTGTTACTATAAATATAATAAGAAATAATAAATATAATAATTTAATACGTTAATTTTATTATCAAACGTTACTCTTAAAACGCATTCGTCAAAAGACTCATCAAACATGATCTTCATTTTTATCTCTCTTCATTTAAATTAATTTGTGATCTTTTTACGTGGTACAAGTGGTATTTTTAACGCAGATATCATGCAACTCATCAATTATACATAGCGTTGAATTAAAAAATAATTATTTTTTATTATGATTCGCTTTACATAATTGGTTTTCCACTACTCATTTATAAACGCAAATGATTTTTTAAGGACTAGGTAAAATGTAAGTTTTATATTGTTATTATTTATAGAAATACGATTGTCACTGCATGGCTAGGGAAGGGTTAATTAAACTACTTTTACACACGTATCATTTTCTTCTTCTTCAACGGTCTCGTGAGATTTTGAAGTCCCTTAATATCTCCTCAGTGGTCCAGTCCTCCGGACACTCACTTTCCTCTTCTTGCAGGGCTGTTTTAACATCATCCCCCATCTAAGTCTCGGTCTTCGGCCTCGATTCTATTACCTCGTGTATAAGGTTTTTGTGCATATTACGGGTCTCATTTGCTCTTGTTACATATCCCGCTATAATGGCTTTATATTGGTTTATTAAAAACGTTTTTGTCTTAAAATTACATACCTTGAATTAACAGTCTTGATTTATTGCGGCTGATCAACTTTCGTATGCCTGACAGAAATACTGAAATCATTTAACCTTACTACTGTAACAATATTGGGATGGTTGCTCAATTTAATTCTTCATTACACCGAATTCAAAACTTGAGTAACGAGTATGTGGATATTGCTGATGTGTGGAACATAGCTTTACCAAAATACAAAGAAATTCTAACATATTTGTTTATGACTGACAGATTTAACTGGACAGAAATTAAATGGACTGGCTTATTTGAGACCAACACAAAACACAAAGCATTTTAATTAATATTTACATTTATAAATAAAGAAATGATTTTTTGTGTGCATATTTAATTATGTGTATAGATAAGAAATAGAATTTAAATTTTCTATACTTTTTTACTGTGTATTATTTTTTCCATGCATTTAATGATTTTAACTTTTATCATTTACTTATAGTTTTTATCCTACATTTTTCATTTTTATTTAACTTTATGAATAACTGTAATATATTATGTCTAGTGTAGTAAAAAGCTCAATTGAAACCGTCAATTTAAAAATAAATAAATTAATAATTACCCAATCGTTCGAGTTTAGCCGATGAGTTAAGGCATGAATTGAATATAACTGCTAATACTACTTTGAATTGTTTCTGAGAAATGTAACATCACTATTGAGGTTTATTGTCAATAATTCCATTATCTTGAGATTGCAATTCAAGAAATACGACCGAGAAAAAAAAACGGAATTGAGCGATTTTCAGCAGGATGATGACCGTCTGTATACTTCTAACATTACAAAAACTGCTATTCAAGAACTCGCCCTATTTTTCTGATCATGTTTCGTCAGATTTCAATTCAAATCTCCGAGAAATCTATTTTACTAACGACCCTACTCTTCAAAATTGGCTAGACGACTTCTCGACCTCTAAATTACCGAATTTCTTCAGGTGTGTAATTGTAAACGGCCAGAATGTTGAGAATGAATCAAAACTATTTCATGAGTGTATATTATAAATTGTTTGTATAAAAAATATATTTTTTAATTTAATTAAAACGCTACGAACTTTGCCAAATACATCAAATACAATATAAAATCACATTCATTTTAACCTACATATTATGGATTTACAATAATACGTTTTTAAGTCTTGTAACGTATCATCGTCTCATAGGAATTGAGACATATTGTTTCAGAAAAGATTTTTAATTTTCTTTGAAGGGTAATATGAGTATTTAATTTAATGAAATAGAAATTGAAATATCCGTAGCGAGTATTTACTGAAATTCTTGTAGGTACAGTAAAGAAAAATGAGAACTGCAGTGAATTAAATTTTTTTTAAAATTTAATGATCGTTGTTGCGAATTTTTCATCAATCAGGTTGTTTGATATTAAATATGCTATAAATAATTATATTTTAATTTTTTAGAAAACTTTGATCGAAATCCGAACGAAAATATTACGGTAGTTATCGTGTACATAAGATATAGACAAACTTTTTTAAGTAGGGTGGTTTGAGAGTCCCTTAGTTATGAATAATAAAAATACATAGAAATTTTCCGGAAATGGCAGGAGTAACCCGGCAACCCGTGCGTGACTATGAGAGGACGCGAAAGAGATAGACCGCAATCAATGTGAGGTTTGTGGTGGCTCTAACTAGAAGCGGAAATAGTTGAAGGAGAAGAGTAAGATTTATGTATTTATAGATGTATGTTTGTGACTCCACATTTCTGACCGTAATCCATGGTTAGGTATTTTATATTTCACCTTGCCTACTGCAGAAATGAAATGAAAGCGAACTGAACAATGAAATTGCAATACTTACATGAAAATACATTTTTTATAAGTAAACACATGTACTTCCATATTTGAATCAAACTGATTATTAAATACTAATTAAATATGTTAATTAGAAAGATATATGCGTAAAATAAATCGGGGAAGGTGCATTATCTAACTATGCTACAGTGACAATATTTTTAGGGACAAATTTTCGAAAATGTATCGTACACTTTTTAAAATTAATATATCTATCGTTCCATTAATATTACATGTTAACATGTTAATTTTGGCATCTGCTATAATTTTACTCAAAGGTGTTTGAGATTCCGTAAAAACGAAGTAGATGGCTTTCAAATAATGGAACGATAGATGTATTAATTTGAAAAAGTGTAAAAACAATATCGCTGTAGCATAGTTGGATAACGCACCTTCCTCGTTTTGGAAAGAGATCCAGTTTCGAATCCCGGTGGCGCAACAATAATATTTTTCGACAAAATTGATTTTATATGTACATCTATTTATTTAAAATATCACAGAGCTATGTTCTGAATAATTACAACTTCACAATTAGAATGTGTTCTTCTAATAAAACGACCATTATTAAATGTAGTATATTGTCACCAGTTTTTAGTTTTTTCTTACACCTTACCCTGTTTCTAAACCAGTAAACACAGTTTCTTTGGCTTGACTGGTTGTTTTTGCATTCGAAGAGAGGATTCTCATGTGATTATTCGTATTGGATCACTAGTTCATAAACCACTGTGATTTTAGTGTGTTGTGAACGTGAAAGTCATCAGAGTTTTTGTTCATCAAGTAGCTGAGTCGAGCTGTTCTTTGGTTCCGTGAGTCCATCCTGGTCCGCTATCGAAGGTCTCCCAATTCCCCATTTCCATTCCCTCATCCCTCATTCCGATTCCCTATTTCTTATCCACCCATCCTTCCGATTCCATCATCATCCACCATTTTGTAATCGGCGACACACAGTATAAATCGATTATCAATTACGATTGAACAACGTGATAGTTAATAAACATGATATGTAATTCTAGCAAGACACTCAACAAATGGTAATGAACAAATGTGCATGCATTAACCGAACCCTCCGTTTGCCACCGCTTTGTTTAAACTGAGGCTTCTTGCTCCCCCAGTTCAGGTGCCGAAGGTTGAGCACGTTTGCCCGGGGGTAGTAAACCCCGCACGGTGGCTGCATACGGAATCTCCGCTTCGTCTGACGAGATATAAAGTGAAACAGCATGGCGGGAGTCGGCAACTTTAGCAATGCGTTTTTGTGCACGTAATTCCATGTACATTTAACCGTAACGCAGGTCTTTTTGCTGTGTGATATCAACTAGAAGACAAACTGTGAAAATAAACTGATTTATTTTTATGTAGAAAACATATTTAGATATCCGAATTTTGATTGTAAGCATTTATATATAATTGTTTTAACTATTAAAGAATTACGTTATAATATTGCATATTTACAATAAAAATGTGATTTCATTAAAATATTACATATTTTTTAAATATTTAACGCAAACACATTACGTTTCATTTTAATCATTAATAGTTTGTTTAATTTAAGTATTATTTTTGTCATCATGATGAAGGAAAGGGTATTTTCCGAAACCGGTTGGTGAATATAAAAAACTATTTTTTAAAAACAAAGTTAATACACTGTTAATTAAATAAAATATTAATACTTCTTCAATATTTGCTAAATTAATTAAATAATAAGAAAAAACACTAGGTCCAATTTAATAATTAAAAATATTTCAAATTCTACATAATCCGCTTTCTATACCAAAAATAATTAAGTATGTATTAAATAATAAAGAAAAAAATGATATTTAGAAAAAAAATCGGGTGTCTACAAATTAATTTGCAATGATTGTAATTATTTTTATATTGGTAAAACCAGCAGAAATTTTGATATTAGAATTAATGAGCATAAATTAAAGATAAATATTAGGGGCTTAGAGTGAGAAAAATTTTAAATTTTAGAAATAATAAAAAGTGTTAATATAAATAAATAATATTAGAAATAATAAAAAGTGTTAATATAAAGTGTTAATATAATATAAATATAACTATAAATAACCAAATTCTTTTTGCAAATAGTTACCTTATAAATTTGTTTTCATAGTGGTTCCTAATTAGTTAGCCATCAATTATATTAAATTTATACCAATTAAATGTATTAATTAGAAAGATAAACATATAAAATCAATTTTATTAAAATATATTGTTATGCTATAGAGACAGTTCTTTTGATAGCAAATTTTCGAAAATATATGTTACACTTTTCAAATTAATACATCTATCGTTCCATTATTTGAAAGCCATCTACTTTATTTTTACGGAATCTCAAATTCCTTTGAGTAAACCGATAGCAGACGCTAGAATTGACAATTCATTTTTATTAAATTTTGGACACGTTAATACAACTTATACATTATTAAGAAGAACACATTTTTATTGTGAAGTTGTAATAGCCACCTTCCCCGGTTTGGAAAGAGATCCAGGTTCGAATCCCAGTAGCGCAACAACAATATTTTTCGATTGATAAAATTGATTTTATATGTATATCTTTCTAATTAATACATTTAATTAGTATTTAAAATATCACACACCTATGTTCTGAATAATTACAACTTCACAATAAGAATTTTCTTCTTAATAAGTTATTTATTTCAATTTATGGATCATTATTGTTAATTTACAATGTTTTTTTTTATTTTTAATTTCCCTCATCTCACAGTGGCCATTGATAATACTGAAAATAAATTAAAACCCTAAAACTGATCATATTTGCATGCTCAAAACAAAATATACATGAATATATGTTGAAATTAAATCAACACTTTTGAGCTCATTATCTCAAAACAGTGTCAGTGTCAGATGGAACCTTATTATTCTGAGGGGTTGATTATATACATTTATATCGTGGCCACGAGAGGGGATGGCTGCATGTAAGAAGGGTGTCTTTATTTTCTCAAAGAGTAACTATGCAAAATTTGGTTTAGATTGGAGAAGCATTCTATAGAAAACATTTAAGCAGATAAATATTTTTTTTTTATACAATAACCATATCACTATTCTTGCATTAGGTACATTTTTATAAAAACATAATTTTCCACCGGTGTAAATAATAATTTAGTATTTTTATTTTATTATTATGTACTACTCATAAATTATACAATATTATTCTTTCATAAATATCTAAAATTCTAAGTAATTTCATATCTTATCATATTTATATTTTATTTTTCTGAAAAATAATTTTACAGGTTTATACAGATTGAATATTATGTTCCAGATCAATTTTTTTTGGCCGCCACTTTAATTTGGAAAAAAAATTTCAGTTCGCATTTAGTAATCGTAGATAGTAATTTACAATTTATGATAAAGCTACAAGATAATATTCAAAATTAAATTGCTGAAATAACACGCAAAGCGTGCGAGAATATTATAAAAAATATGGTTTATGGCGGCTATTTGTCTGATATCATATTTTTTTAATAATTGTAATAAGCTATGTAATTGATAAATATAAACTAAAATAAAAATAAGTTTTTTTATTTTTTATTTATTTAAAAACAACTTCGGCCTGGAACATAATATTCACCCTGTAGAATTGTTAGGCAGGCGCAATTCTTTATTTAATGTTATAAGATTTATTATGTAAATGTTTGATCTGATTATAAGCTGTCTAAAATTCCAAACTAATAATTTTAAGTACCCAAGTCAGGCGACAATCAATTACCGGAATTACCTTAAAACAATTTATTAAACACTAATTTAATTTAGTTCATATTTATAGCTCAAATAATATCACGTAATATTCATAGTTGGACTAACTCCAAATGCCTGTACCTATGCCTATGTAGAGAGAGTTTTTGACTTTTTGCGTATCAGAGATGCATATAATGACAATAGAAAAATACTTTGTACTACACATATGTTGGGTTATTGTCACTGCTCGTTTCGAGAGGTGCAGTGCCTCTCTATATTAGGTGATAACTAAACTAAATATTTAAGGTATTGAAGTCTATTCGGGCAATGGGGCGGGGTTTGAAAAAAAAGCGGAGGTTTCGGTCGTTAGTAGAAATATGGACAGTAAAGGCAAAGTGTTAGGGAATGTTATGTTGTTTATTAGTGTTTTCTCTGAATTTTAATTATTTTGTATTTCAACAGTTTCTAAATTGTTCATTATTAATTTTTTATAAAGTACCGAGTGGAGAAGTTTTAGTCTATGGCTATCGAAAGAGTCATTTGTTTCAATTATGTGATTTTTAAAATTCTTGAAACAAGTAGTGACAATAATCCAACATGTGTGTAGTACAAAGTTTAATTGTGAAAATTAAAATAATCATTTTACACCACAAAGCTACCGCCATGTCAATCAATTATATTTTTTGACATTCAAAAAACTTGGCGTACCGATTCAAAATTTGTTTTTCAGTGTCTCAAAATTGTAATTTAAATTTTTTTTCTAAAATAATCTCATTTAACTATTTTGATTTGGAAATTCCTCGTTTAAAAATTTTCTTTGGTCTTAAATTACACTATTTATGGTTGAAATATATTCTAGCCTTGATGTATTATCAAGGAAGATTTTGAATTTGAAGACTTGAATATGAAGTAATTATGTTTATTGAGTTTTAAGTGTATAAATAACCAGTTCACGGAGATGTATTGAAAACAAGCAGACATTCAGTTCTCTCTCGTAAAGCCAAACACAATCTTATTTAAAACAGCTCTGACTATCGCTTATATATATATATATTTTTTTTTTTTATTATCTTAATTTTATTAACCACAATTGAGTTTAAAAAACATCTACCGGTTTCGGAAAACACTTTTCCTTCTTCAGGATGTCATAACTAACTAAAAATATAGTATTGTTTCTTTACCAGAATCTATTTTTAAATTTTTTAAAAAACAACAATTATTTAAAAAAATAAATTTAGTACCTAACTCAAATTACTGCTCAATACAAATTTAGTCGAATAATTTTTAGGAAAAAATTTTAGAATAGGACTCGTAGTTTAATTTAGTTGGCTGTTTATAATTTCCTGATTACTTTTACATGATAGACACTATTTTAAAAAATAAATTAAAAGAATGTAATAATCAGTTTTTATATAAATCACAGATATATTATTATATAAATGTTTAAATAACAAAACATCATATAACAGATATATTGTTATATGATGTTTTTTAAACTCAATTGTGGTTAATAAAACTAAGATAATAAATAAAAAATATGAATCTTAACCACCAAGTTAATATTGCTAATTTTAAAAGTATTATATTTTAAATACTAAATTAATGTATTAATTATATGTATATATTTATAATTAATACATTAATTTAGTATTTAAAATATCACAGACCTATGTTCTGAATAATTACAACTTCACAATAAGAATGTGTTTTCCTTAATATTATATTTTATTTATTTATTTAATTCTTAACACAGTGCATACATAAGCACTCCTATATATACTTTAATGTAAACAAGATTAAAGTATTTTCTTTTACTAAAACTTATCTTTTACATATTTGGTCAGTTTAATTTTAAATCTATTCAAGTTCTCCTCCTTTCTTATGTTTTCTAGCATTTCATTAAAAAATTTCATCGCACTATACATCATCGATTTCTGAGATTTAGCTTATCAGTCTCAGTCTGTCCCTTCCTCTTGTACGATGCTCGTGCTCATGTTGATTTGCATCAATTTTTCGTTTAAATTCCGCTGATATTTTCTTATTGAGGATTTTGTAAATAAATAACATTATATTAAAATATATTTTCTGCTTAAAGGTCATCATATCTTTCACCATTGCACTGATCCGACTATATCTATTTTTTCTGAGTATTATTCTCATAATTTTTTTTTTCAATATTGACAATTGTTCCACTTCTTCTTCGTTAGCCAAAAACAAAATGCTGCTGCAGTAGTTGATGTGAGGAATAATAACAGAGTTATATATAGGGTCTTTTAATAGGGACGCTCAAAATTTGTTAGGTTATAGCAGCCATATTATTAAAGTGACATCTGTCAAATTTATTTTCAATTGTTAAGTAGTATACGGCAAATCACCACAAAAGGTTGAACAACATGTGAAAATCATCAAATTTTATTATCAAAGTCACGAGCGATTTGAGGGCACGGTTATCTCGCGCGGCGGTGACGTGAACTGGCCACAGAGATCGTGCGATTTAACGCCTTTAGACTTCTTTCTTTGAGGCTATCTTAAATCGCAAGTCTTTACGAATAAGCCGCAAACAATTGACCCCCTCAAAGTCAACATAACAAACTCCATCCAGCAAATTTAGCCAGATTGATGCGATAAAGTCATAGAAAATTGGACCTCCCAATACGTGCCACCGAACAAAACCGCAGCGGATATTCGAACAACGTTATATTCCACACTTAATGCCATAAAATATACTTTCAAATGAAAGAAAAATTGAGTGAATATCTCACACACAACCTGTTTAACTTACATTTTAAAATCGAGCGTCCTCGTTGAAAGACCCTTTAGTATTTTATAAGACTCAGTATTAATAAATCTTCTGATCCTTCCCAGAAGTGAGATTTTCTTAGCAATCTTCTAGTTCCATATCTTGTATTTTGCGATAAATTCAATTTTAAATCTATTACGACTCCCAAATATATATGCCGCATTTTATATGAGAAGTGAGATGTCAATACAAGTCCGTTTACAAATGATAGCAAAGTAAAATAATGATCACTTGTGCGATTTTAAAGAATGGCATTGTATAACATTGGTCAGTACATTAACAATAGATAACAATACAAGATCAGATTCGTGAAAGGAAGGCTCCCGCATATTAAAGTTAAATAATTGACTCGTGGGAAGGTAGAGCAGGTGACTCACAACATTAATATTGGATTATTTAGGTAAATAATATTTGTGCGTGGAATACTCGTAACATCTCAATAATACTTTATTATTCTTCAGCTCACGTCCACCTACTATAAGTAAAATGCCTCTCGGTGTTGATTCAGAGAGATTCAACTTCCAGAACGAAACATCCACTTATAAAGTTGTCGATTTGTCAAGTCCTTGTACCGGTTTTTAACGACTGAAATAAGATGATGTCTTCTTGGACCGCTTGCTCGTGATTCTTATTGTGTCCGGGAATTCAGGTAGTCCAAGATAACTCGATGCAACAAAAATATAGTTTATTACAGAGCTTACAATTATAAGTACAAAGATATTTGATGTATTCCAATAAACGACTCCAAGCGCGACGCTATTTTATCTCTTCCTCGTTTTCATTCTTGCCAACGTGCGCGCGTCACACATTCACTACATCATAATATATAACACCCTCTCTCTCCATAACTCCACTTCGCTTTCATGCCTCATCCAGCCACTCTGGAATCCCCTTCCTGGGATGATGGCTGGGACGACCATAATTTCAGGAGAATGATGTAAGTCTGCATTTTACCCCAATGCTTTTACTCAATAAATTGCTTCAACTTTGGGACACACTCTCACAATTCTCGCCTTATCCATATTTATATATCCTCTCATACATGGTCACCGGTCATTGTGGATTCTAACAAGACCTAGGACTAAATATCCTCCATAGATGTACACTTTAACAAATTACTTAATTAAGCAATTGAACCAACAGCTTGAGGCGACGAGAGGCGGAGACAGAATGACGATTGAATGGTTTGTGGTTCCGCCAACCTTGAGTTTCTCTCTGGTTCCGTCAGCGCACCTCGCTACAATATGTTATTCTTCTATTTGTGTAATTAACCCTTTCCAAACCATGCAGTAATACAGTTCTACCGCTCTTATTAAGCCTGTAATATTTTGGTAAACACACGCAACATGCAATTCATATATTAGTTAATTTGAAGGAAAATACTTAGACATGACTAGTGAAAAATCAAGTATGTAAGGCGAGTCCTTTAAAAATAATTATCTTTCAATACAATACGTTGACAAAAATACCATCTGTAGCAAGACAGAATGAAGTCACACATTAATTTGACATTAAACAGAATAACAGACATACGAATATATGGTGTCTCTTTCTCACTAATTAAAGAAAGATAGATAAAAAGGAAGGTTGTATTATACAATGCAACCTCTAATGCAGGACTTGATGAATGCTCCGGATTATGATATTATACATTTATTAAGTATTTAATGTTTTATATTTATAGTAAATTTATGGCATTAACCATTTTCAAAAGCATTTTTTCACATTTATAAAGCTAATAGAACTCTTACGGTATACGAATTTCTTACGGTAACACGAGTTGACAGCATGGCTGCATACGAGTATTTTATGTCACGGTATGGTAAAGGTTAATTTGCTCTCAAGAGCCAAGTTTTTTACCCTCACCCATGCTCTCCTTTCTCAGACAGAATAAGTAAATAGTATTTATGGTGATCTCACACATCCTGTGAATGTTAACAAAAACTTTTCTTCTCGTTAATAATTGAGATTCATTAATTCAAACAGTCGGTACGTCTTGCACGTCAGATATTCAGATACCCTGCCTGTATAACTGTCTGGGGAAATATGAAACCAACTTATTCTGACACAGTTTTGATTATCATGCTTAATTACATTGTATTAAATAATAATATAAAGGTGTCCCAAAATTAACGCAAGATTTGAATTTGCCGCCATTTCTGCAGTAAATTGTTGGCAACCCTGAAAAAAAAATTTGACCGCTGAGAGTTTAGAGTTAGTAAAAATGGAGCGTTACACGATACAACAACGTGTTTTCATCGTTGAACAATATCTCAAAAATAATTAAAGTTTGGCGGCCGCAATTCAAAAATTTAATACAGAATATGGTCGGAATGGTGTTTTAAGCTCATCAACAGCGAAGAGCTTGAAAAATTTAGAGACTGGATCAGTTGGAGACGCTGAACACACTGGTCGTCCAAAAACAAACCGTTCAAATGTCAATATCGAAGCAGTGCGTTCGAGTGTTGGTGAAAATCCCGGAACATCAATTCGGCGTCGTGGACAAGAATTGGAAATTTCAAGTACTTTATGATTGAATAAAAAAATAAAAATCTAAAGACTAAAAACTGGGTTTTCTATTAAATTCATATCTTGCGTTAATTTTGGGACACCTTTGTTACACAACTTGCTTAACAACTCGGTATAATTTCAAATTTATTTAATCGGTTGCCTGTCCGATTCAAACATTTTTAATTCGATCCAAGGCAACAAAACTATGGTGAAAATTAAAAATATGAATCCTAAATAAATAAAATTTACGTAATGTCTACATCATAAATAACTCATCAATTAAATAAATATTTAGGTATATAAATTTTGAAAAATCTAACGAACTGTTGATGTGAAAATTACCCGAGGAATGTAAAAAGGTTACAGTTATTTCGATAAAGTTCAAAGGGTTAATTAAAGTTTGATAAACATCAACCAATAATAATAATTCAAAATACTAAATTAATGTATTAATTATAAGAAGTGCACTAGCATTGTGCTATAACGCCAGTATTTTTCTTGACAAATTTTCGAACCTATATGTTACATTTTTTAAATTAATACACCTGTTGTTCCATTATTTGAAAGCCATCTACATTATTTTAACAGAATCTCAAATACCTCTGAGTAAACCGACTGCAGACGCCAGAATTATCAATTCATTTTTATTAAATTTTGGACACATTGATACAACATATAATAATTCACTTTCTTATATTTTATCTATGACATACTGAACTATACTGGACTGGGACTGGGACTATATCATCGCTTGTATATTGCCTTTATTACGAGTAAGAAAAAACATACATGGGCGAAATCGTACGAATTTTGAAGACTAGCAAGTACATTAACCATCTCGAATCTTCTTTTCTTATCTATGCTATCATTTATTTTATCTACGGTCATCTACCGTCGTATCATAGAAGTTTTGAATGAAATCGTACGAATTTTTATTCTTATCTATGATCGATGTAAAGTCGAAATGTTTACGCGCGCTCATTTATGTAAACATGTTCTCAGTTTTTTAAACAATGCCTTTAAGTGGAAAAATTTTATACGCAAGAACACCGTTTGTACAATTAATTGTACAGGGAGGGGCAATATAAAAATCACCAGCAGAAAAGCAATCGCCAATAGCCACACGTAAAGTTACTGTACGGTGCGCCATGTGGGCGGGCGGAATCATTAGGCCTTATTTTTTTCAGAACGCAAGAGGCAACGCTGGAAACATTAATGGTGATCGCTATCGTCACATATTATAAAACTTCTCGGTAGCCAAATTGGGTCGATTGAGCCTGCAACACGTGTGGTTTCAACAAGAAGGTGCTACATCATACACAGACCGAGCTACGCTTAAAATTTTACGAAATAGCCTGATTTGACGACTCCCGACTATTTTCTGTAGGGATACTTGAAAGGAAAGGTCTACGCCAATAACAATTCTTAATTATTAAGGAAAACATATTCTCATTATGAAGTTGTAATTATTCATAACATAGATTTGTGATATTTTTAAATACTAATTTAATATCTTAATTATAAATATATACATATAAAATCTATTTTGTCGAAATATATTGTTTTTGCGCTACCGGGATTCGAAACTGGATCTCTATTTCCAATCCGGGGAAGTACACTACCAATTGTATTATAGCGTCAGTTTTTTTCATGACAAATTTTCAATTAGTATTTAAAGTATAACAGATCTGTGTTCTGAATAATTACAATTTCACATTAAGAATGGGTTCTCCTTAATAATATAAGTTTTATCAATGTGTCCAAAATGTAATAAAAATGAATTGATAATTCTGGCGTCTACAGTAGGTTTACTCAAAGGTATTTGAGATTCCGTAAAAACAATGTAGACGGCTTTCAAATAATGGAACGACAGGTGTATTAATTTGAAAAAGTGTAACATATAGATTCGAAAATTTGTCATGAAAAATACTGACGCTGTAACACAATTGGTAGTGTACTTCCCCGGATTGCAAATAGAGATGCAGGTTCGAATCCCGGTAGCGCAAAAACAATATTTTTTGACAAAATAGATAGATATATTTATAATTAATACATTCAATTAGTATTTAATAACAATTATGATTCTATAGGATAATACTCGAAATGAGATTGCTGCGATAACACGCAAAGTGTGCAAGAATTTTATGAAAAATATGGTTAAAGGAGCACGTATTTGTGCCGCTACCAGAGATGGACACTTGGCCAATATCATATACCATACATGTTAAGTACTTGAATTGACTGCGCTTCCCAACGTCGCGTCTCTAACATAAGATTCTTGGTAGTTCAGTAGAGAAACACGTTAGGTGCCAATTAAAATCTTTATTACAAGAATTCTGTTACGATATAATAATATACACGTATTTACAGAGATTCAAGCGGCAGAGAAAGAGACCACGCTCGGCGCACGTCACCTTTTAAACCCCCTATTCACGCACACACACACATATATATCCACAACAAACGGTTCTCGCGCGATGATGTACATACACCATCATAATCCCAAAGAGATCACAATACATAATTGAAATAAATCAAGCAATCGATAATTAAAAACCAAATTAAAAAATTGTGTTTTATTTTCTAGTTATTCAAAAATAACATCGGCCCGGAAGATAATATTCACCCTATTGGGGCATCATTGGTTTAACAGTCATATAGCAGAAATGCATAATTTGGTTTTCCTTGACAATAATAGGATATGTCATTCCCAGGTACCCATTCAAAAGTTCAGTATTCCCTTATTCCTTTCATTTTAGTTGCCTTCTGGAAAACCATTTCTTAATTCATCATCATGTCCAACGTTGGCCCGTCGCTCATAAATTCATAAAACGACTACACGGGCCACATAAAGTATTTGTTACATATTACACTTTTATATTTTATTGAGAATAAGCATATTTCTAGAAGCGGCCAAGGCAACAAATCATGTTTACATCCGGACCATAAATTGTACACAGATTAAATCATTATACTCCCCCTACATTCCTTAAGCCAAGTTTCTCACCCGAAGCTAAATAAATAAAGCTTTATCGTAATTTGACATTGTAAAGTACGACATTTTAAATGTGAAATTTTTGAAATTTCTAAGTTTTTGTTTTCTAAGCTCATTACTAATATACTATTTTGTAAATTGTTAACATTGTTTTATTAACCACATACATCTACCGGTTTCAAAAAATATCATTTTCTTCTTCAGGATGTCGATAACTAATCAAAAACATACGTTATATTGTTTCGTTAACAGAATCTATTTTTAAAAAACAATAAGTATTTAAAAAATAAATTTAGTACCTATATCGCACAGAAAATATTCACCGAGGAGGCGTCTTATAATTAATACGGTAAGATACGTTTTAATGATTTAAAGGTGAAATCATCGGCGTGGCGCCAAAAAACCCGTGGAATAGATTTTAGGAAAACAATGACGTCTTAGTAAAACGTCTCAAGCGGCGGCCTGTCACCGTGTAGGTATTTTCAAATATATCTACATGTATTATAATGAATTTGAATAAAAACAGAGTATTCTGCTGGCGGAAGCCGTTCTCGATTTTGCCGCCGTAGTGTGCCTATATTGAACATCTTTTGTGTTTCACTTATGTCAACCTCATTATCAACCTGAGATCAGCGAATCACCCTTGTCTACATTCTTGTTTTCTATACGGAATACTAGAATCATTTTGTATCATCAAGTAACAATTTAAGTTACTTACTAAATTTATTTTTAAAATATTTATTGTTTTTTAAAAATAGATTCTGTTAAAGAAACAATAACATACTGAAGATTAAAATGATATTTTTCGAAATTGGTAGATGTATTTTATTTCATTTAGTGGTTAATAAAACAAAGTTAATATTTTAAAATAATGGATTTTAACCACAAAGTTGATTTTTCAATCTTAAAAATAGAATAATATACAACCACAGACTATTAAATTAATTAATATGATATGAAAGGTATATATTGGAGAGGGCTTTGGAATATTATTTGCGGAACGAGGGATATTCAAAACGAAACATAAATCCGATACTTTATGACACATTTATGCAACAGTAAAAGTATTTAAATTATATATTTATGAAAACAAGATGTATTTTTTACATTAATGAATAATACATTGTCACAATTTAAATTTTCGTTCCAATCAAAAAATCACAGACAAGACATTAAAGAGTTATTTCATGTCTTTTTATTTGGTCATTAAATGTTTAAAATATAAAACGTTGTTATTTTCTACAAAACAAAATAAAGCACCATTTAAACTTGAAATAAAATACATGTGTTATAGAATCATGGACCCTGAAGGGAAGGGAGAGAAAATAAATTGATATCTTTGAGGTATTGTTGTACCAAAAATACAACCATCGTATAAAATTGCTTTTAAGTTAACCGATTTCTATACTAACGTATTATTCTCAGGACTGGCGTACAACTGAACTATTACATAAAATTTTAATGACACGCACTACGGGGTGTGAGTGAGTTGTGGTTAGAGTAGGGAGGTGATTGATAGGGGGGCATTGTAATAGGGATTAGTGCTTTAAATAAAGTTAAATATAAATACGATTTTAAATAATGTCACCACAAATTTAACGCTGCAAATATCAACAATACATCCATCATAAGTCATTTACTTTTAATTTCATTAACTGAACACGTTCTGGGGAAGTCCTTAAGAGCATCCAATGGTCCAATTAAAAAAAATCCTCTTGGAACACCAGAATTACGTGAGAAAGAGGGAGAACATACAAGTGATGCTAAAGACACACTTTGCGTACTATGGAAGGCGAGACGCACGAATATCTCTATTTTGCAGGAGCTGAACACCAAGGACATAATCTCAACCATTTGCCAAAGACAAATGATCCACTTGTGAATCTTGCGAAAAGGAAAGATAACTTGGATGAGCATGTTGAGGTGGGCCAAGTCGAAGAGAGAAGAGAAAGAGAAATATTCCACACCCGTTGAGCTAACCAGATGGAAAAGGCAATAGGTAGCTCTCTAGTGATAATCCGAAGGTCTCTAGGATGGTGTAAAAAGTAGCGAAGCACGGTCCAGAGATCGGCAGTTCATTAAGATGAGATTGATAAGGTTCGATTAAACTAGGTTATTTTCAGTTTTATTTCTTTAAGATAGGTTAAGTATCCGGTAATTTGGTTTACCTTTAAATGTCCAATCACGTATTTACGTTATACGAGAATGACTAAAATAAAAAAAATCTATTTATTAGAACTGTATTTGAAAAACCGTTCTCTAAGGGTTTATTTGATGCTCCCAGCAGTAAAACATTTACCGAAATGTTTGGCAACAATGTAAATTCGCCAATGGCAGTAACGGATCCCCGTCCCTGGGTGTAACGGTTTATTTGGCCCTGTAACGTATTAGGAGTGCGTTATGTCCCAGTTAACCCATTGGGCGAAATTAAGATAGGACATGTCCTGTTTACTCAGTTTTGCTATTTTATTAACTTCGCTGCGGCTGCGTGTAATCAACTGTCACGTTGAAGTAAAAAGGCACTAAGTGGAAGTGTTTATTTTTTAAAATATTTTTTTAGTTAGTGTGTTTTTTACTACATATTTTACTAAATATATTGGGAGTATGCATTAATTCATGCGGTTTTCTAAGAGAGGGCGTTACTAGTATTATTTCGCGCCGTGTTCATCCGTGACTATATTCATTTGAAAGCTACTGTCATTGCGCGTCTTTTTCAGTATATGTCATTTGATTGAAGTGTAAACAACATTTTTTTCTATTCATTTGAACATGTCGAACTTTGTGCCAGAAAAAGTGTTTTTGCGGAGAGTTCTTCTTCATTACTTTAACATGAAGAAAAGTGCTACCGAAAGTCATCGTATTTTAGTAGAGGTTTATGGTAACCATGCTCTAGCTGAAAGAACGTGCCAGAAGTGGTTTGCACGGTTTAGAAGTGGCGATTTCAACTTAGAAGACAATGAACGACCCGGACATGAAATCGGGTCAGACGATCAAAGGGGACCTCTACCGAACACAATTAATTCGTTTGAAGAGAGCGATTGCGGAAAAACGACCAGAATATGCAACCAGACACGAATCCATAATTTTCCATCATAACAACGCTCGGCCACATGTTTCAAGATCGGTTCAAAACTATTTGGAGAACAGTGGGTGGGAAGTTCTACCTCACCCGCCTTATAGCCCAGACATAGCCCCTTCTGATTACTACTTGTTCAGATCAATGCAGAATGCCCTCACCGGAATACGCTTCACTTCAGAACAGGGTATCAAAAATTGGCTTGATTCGTTCTTCACCACCAAGCCGGAGAAGTTCTTTTGGGATGGAATCCACAAACTGCCAGAAAGATGGGCAAATGTTGTAGCATCCGATGAACAATACTTTGATCATTGAGTGTATAACCATTTTTTCACAATAAAGCCTTAATTTTCGAAAAAAAACCGCATGAATTAATGCATACTCCTATTACAATTCTCGAAAGATCCACATTTGTAAATCATAACCATAATATACGATTAATTGTATCCCCTGGCATCTTATATTACCTATAATATTCAGTTATTCCAAAATCTTAGACATCTGGTAATTACCCACAATTTTCTTTTATATTCCTTGGCATCAAATACCACCTACTGGTGATGAGAAAAAATTCTACTTTTGACTCAAATAAATAAAATAGAAACGTAATTTTAAGCGTATTTTCTTATATCATTCAAACACTATTTGCTTATTCATAATCCAACATTTGTATATTATATATATTTAATTTATTATCATTACAAAAATAATAAAAACCATTAAAAAAAATTCGGGTCAAATTCTCAGCATTTCAGGTCAAATGCGTAAAACATTTTGGCAGAAACAACTAGATGGCACTTATCACGAATTATAACGTCATTCCTTCATGAATATTTTCGTTTCATATGCACATGCGCCAAATCACGGTTCACAACCAAATATAAATAAAATAAAATAAAAAATCACGAATCACGATATTCCCAGATATTCAATCACTGATAATGAGTGTGACTCAAATATATCAGTGATTAACTCACGGTTCGTGATTTTGAGCTCATCACTACCACCTACATATAATATTTGATTATTCCACATTCCCAGGCATCTTGCGTTACTCCCATAGGTGTCATTTGATTAAATACAAATTAAATGTATTATAAAATCAATCTCATCATTAAATATTCTTATTACTACTGGGATTTGAACCCGGATCTCTTAAAATCCAGAGAACGTGCATTAATCGATTATGCTACAGCATACAATACATTGACGACAAATTTTCGAACATATATGTTAAACTTTTCAAATTGATACATCCATCGTTCCATCATTTAAAAGCACGTTAAATGCACGTTCTCCGGATTTTAATATTTTGTATATACATCTTTCTAATTATTACATTTAATTAGTATTAGAATAGCCTGTTGGTGTATTGGTCAAGACGTTGGCCTAGTGATCTAGTGGTCAAGGGTTCGCGCCTCGTTCCAGGACACCAGCAAGTTAGTCCTATTTTCATACCACAAGCATTTAGCTTAGTTTGAAAATAGTAAGAATATTGATGTGACATGTATTGCGTGTACGCATCGCTATTTAAAAAAATAAAATATCACAGACCGTCTGTTCTGAATAATTACAACTTCACAATAAGAATGTGTTCTCCTTAATAAGCGTTTGATTTAATGATTAGATAGGTATAATTGATTATTAACATTCCCAGAGATCTTGTATTACCCATAAATGTTGGTTCTTTCACGTTCTCTGGTATCTAACGTACGAATTCCCGAATTTATGTCCATATTGCACATCTGATGGTAAAAGTTTTTCGCTGATATATTCGCGCAGATTTAATTATTAAAATTCAATTCAAACTGATATCATCAATTCAGATTAAATTATTATAAAGGTAGTGTTCACTAAATGTAGGCGCGACTCGGTCGAGAGCAGAGACCGACCTGAAGTTCAGTTAGCCGGACGATTAAATTCTAATATAACGGACGTAACTCCGTTTCACAGCACTAAAAAACATATAAACTTGTCGGGATTAACATTTTTATGTAGCTTAAAATTTATCGCTTAATAAGAACAAAATGTGGTGTCAATTTAGCTGGGAAACACACAATTTAGCTGGGAAACACACAATTTAGCTAGGAAACACACATAAAAAAGGAACACATTGATTAAAATCTTTCCATCGCTCTTTTAAATACGTTGTAAAATGTATTAAATATTTTAATTAATATAGATTTTCATATAAATGGTATATTAACATTTAATATATTGTATTATACTACTAGTGTTTCATATTTTTTATTTATTATCTTTGTTTTATTAACCACTGAATTGAGTTTAAATACATCTACCGGTTTCGAAAAATACTGTCTTATATATTTTTAGTTAGTTATGACATCCTGAAGAAGAAAGTAGTATATTTAGAAACCGGTAGATGTATTTAAACTCAATTCAGTGGTTAATAAAATAAAGATAATAAATAAAAAATATGAATTTTAACCACAAATTTAATATTGCTAATTTTAAAAGTATTACTAGTGTTTCAAATAATTTTCATAATAATTATAAAAAACAAACTCATTTTAATAATCAACGACTCGAAAGCGTTAAATATATATATAAAACAAATATCATACATCTTATAGAGACAAAGCTATTTTTTTAATGGAAAATATATGAAAGTATGGGGTAATTACAGGGCTTATGACCTATCTTCGGCTGGCTTAAGTGATCACTTAAATAGTTCCATATATTTTCCATTAAATATAATAAAAAATTGCTTTGTCTATGAAATATCTGATATTTGTTTAATAACAGTGCCTTTGTAGGTAAAAATCCAATAATTGTGTGTTCTTGGAAGTATTCAAATATTGTTAATACATATATAAGTTTAATTTAAGGTTTTCGCGAACACTAGTGTATGCAACTGGTGTATCTTCTGATTAATATTGCATTATTTGTATATGATTTCCCAAAGGAAACCTATCACGATGTTTTAGCACCACACGTCTCATTGTCAAGGCGTTGCCTCAAAAAATTACAGTGCTAACGTACTTTTTCGCAGGAGACATAAATCTTCCACAATTTAGTTAATTTTAGTTCAAAGTCGTGCATCATTTAAATAATTGTGTATCTTCCTTCATGTTAGTCGCGATTTGCCTTTACCGTCATCTGTGGGTTGATTTATTAAGTGCGTTACCATCAACACTCATGTTATATATCTTTCTTATCTTTCTCTCCTTATTCATTACTTCAACATGACTAAACCTTCTAAACGACCTTATTCATTCGTTCAATACGACTAAACCTCGTAAACGTTTTAAATCATATTTAAATAAATTATATTTTTATGTATTGAAATAAATGTTCAATGAACCAACATCTCTAGTAATGAGAAACGAACTTTGTAAACATCATAATAAGTAGTAAATAAAAATAAATAATGCTTAATTTTATATTCGCTTGTTAGTTGAAGAACTCTCGAGAACTTCCCGCCCGAGGAGAAGGAAACCGAGACGTGAAACTTGGAGATGGAAATAAAAAAGAATTGAAGATCCTGTATTATCCAGCATCCAACTTTACCTCCCTCGGTAAACTGGAAGACAGTTAAGAAACTGGCAGTTATACTTTTGCGTTGACATGTAATTAAGCATCTCATAGACTATTGTTTATATTTCTCGTTTATATTCTGGAGGTTTATTTGAGAAGAAATGTCTTGTGATATATTATTTTATTTACGATTTTTTACCGTGTGAATATGGTTTCAATTTTAAAATAATTAATATTTGTCCTAGTATGAAGCACAATTTAAAAACATTTCAACGTAATTAGGAAAATAACACGTTATATAATTAACAATATTTGAATATGTCCAAGAACACATAATTACTGGATTTTCACCTGCAAAGGCACTATTATTAAACACATAATAAACATCTCATAGAGACGAAGCTACTTTTTATTATATTTAATGGAAATATGTGGAAGTATGGGTAATGTGTGGAAGTACAGGGTATATGACCTGTCTTCAGCTGACTAAGTGATAACTTTATACAAATATAAAGTTCACCATTCTCACCCATTATTTTTTTCCATCCACGTAAAAAAAAGTTAATTTCTGTTAAGTTCGTTGATTGTTGAGGCTTCCAATAGAACTATTCTCTAGTATCTGGTTTACCTGGTAGTGCCAAGTCTTATATATTATATTTCTTACTCATTCATCCGTTCCATACTATCAAACCATCTAAGTGATCCTTTTTTAATCTATTTCTTCATTCTTTACTCCGTCATAAATGGATCTGCCACATATACGCCTAAGTGGTATCATTTCCACTGCATTCAGTCTACTTTTGTTTCTCTTCTGCAAACAGTCTGTACCAGGACTCCATTGTGAACCGCTAGTCTTGCCTCAGTTGACAAGTTCCCATTAGTTATAATTCTAATCAAAGCGCCGTTCACTTTACTCCCTATAGTCACCCTCCTTTCGATATCATTCGCAGTCTTTCCATTTCTATCGAACATACTTCCCAAATACAAAAACTCATCTACTTATTTCAAACATTCATTACCTACAAGTATTTTGCACGTTTCCATGCTTTCCTCTTTCTCGAAAACAATCACTTTCAACTTGTTTCCATAGATGATAATGTCGCTTTCCTTGCAAACATCGCACATTCTATTCTCTTCTTGTTCTCTTCTGTGGTTCTTGTTCATTATTCGCCACTAATACTGCATCATCGGCGTACAATAAACAGCGTACAATCAAATCAGTCCACAACAGTCTTAAATACAACTCGCTTTTATTCAAACGTATTATAAAACTGTATTTAAATAAAACGGTCAATCTCGATAAAACATGTTACAGAAAATTCTTGTTATATGGAAATAACCGGTCTTAAACTTTCGCCACCTTGGAGACGACACAGAGAGAAGTTTTCTGACAAGATAATTTTTGCATTTTACAAGGACGCTTCACGCTATCCCCGTTATGTATGGCGACGGTAACAAGAGCGGGTATTTACAATTGTTTGTAGGGAGAATACGGGGTGAAAACTTTACCATTTTATCATCCCTTCCGCGCTGCATTTTTTCCCCCATTTCACTCTCGATTGTAAGGCGAAATGAGGAAATGTTATGATGGGAAAAGTTTCGGGGCAGTTAAGAGGACAAGTAACAATTACGTTTTGTAGCTTCGCCCATTGTTTCCGTTTTCAGTTTTAAAGGGTTAAAGTTAGCCTCCGAATTTATTCAAAATGTTTTCCAGCCTCGGCAGGGCAACTCGTAAAAGTTGTCGGAACTCTGAAACGCCAAAAAAAAAAAAAAATACAAAATTAAAAGTGTAACAGCTCACAAGGGGTGCGTGATTGATTGATAATTTTATATTTCTCTCTTTTTAAAAGTTGCCGATGTTTCTGCAATGTCATGTCATTAATTAATACAAAATAATAATAAATTGAGAAGTTTTTCCCAAAATTTTTCGATAAAAGGGAACTTTATCGAAGAATGTACAATTTTTCATGACGCGGCGGATATTAAAAGTTTCTTGTGTATTAAAAAAAAAAAAAACAATTACGTCAGTTCCCGCCAGTGGCATACACTTTCAACGGAAAATGTAATTATGATTGTGTACATTTGCGATTTTTTTTCAGAAAACCTATTTGGATCAATTTAAATACAACTGCTTTCAAAAATTCGTTCATTGGTAAAAAAAACATTGAAGATTTTATGTAGAATAACGGCGGATTTTTACCTTTAAATCCAAATAAATATAACATTAAAGTAAATAAACTTCACTAAAATTATTTTAATGTACGCATTTTTGTCAACCAATAACTGGGTTTTGGGAAAAGTTCTATCATATTTTGATACGTGTTGGGTTATACAAACAGTGACATTGGTAAGCAGATTTTGTAGGGAATTTTATTATTGTGACTTCATGTCGTATAATATAAAGCTAAATTCCAGATTCACTTGGGGTTCTATCCTCTGCTTACTGACTAATTACCTCGGTTCCAATTCCTTAAAAACATAAAACTCAGCATATCTGGGTAACAATTAAGTTTATTACAACAAGTATTACAGTAGTTATAAAATATACACTTCAGAGATAGACTAGTTATTCAGGTGAAGCTGTGATGGAAGAGATCCGTTCCCCCAGAGACGGCCTCTTACAATGTTTGTTCCCCACCACTCATCTACTCACTTTCATGACACCCACACACACACATACATTTACAAAGTGATAGTTCTCACACTAAATAATTAATATTTTGTGCATTTTAGATATTTGAATAGATACTGTAGATGTTCGTTTTTGCCAAAGAAAAAAGTTGCGGAGATATTAGCCTAGAAGAATATTTTCAATATTATCGGTGATTTAAGATCGATAATGATGATTTTGATTACTTTAAAAAAATGTTTAAGCTATATATGTATGTTTTCCTATCACCCTTCCTACATACCGTTTCCCCACCCCTCATTTAAACTAATTCCATTTTGAAAGATTAAAATAATGTAAATTAAATTCCTGACTCACTTAATAAATAAAACAAATTTTTAACTCTCTAACAAAAACACATGGATAAGTATTTGTTAGCAAAAAACGCTCAAAATGGTATAATAATAAAATAGGCCATTATTTTCGGAACAACCTAATGCATTCGTTTGTCTACAAAAACTATTTGAAATTTGATAAACTAACAGGGATCAAAGAATTGTTATCTCTTGTATGTTAAAAAAATTCTCGGCGATCCTTGAATTCGATTTTGGAAGTGGAGGGAGGTATTTCAATTCAAAGAGGTGGAAAATTCTCAGAAAGCTATTACCTGGAAGGGCTTTTGTCGACCCTTACTAAGGGAAGGTTTAAAATTAATTATTTTGCTGACCATACGCTCTGTCCGCGATAAAAGTGTACTCAAATAAATTAGAGAGTTATTTTATAAAAAAAGCTGTGAATTTTAAAATTTCCCGTATGGTTTAATATACAGTGTCGTGTAGTTTATTTTTTATATTATGTTTAATTTTTCCAAGAACCTTCAACGTTTTTGAAGAGTTTTATATAACACTGCTTTGTTTATTATCTGGTTCATGACATTGTATAGAGATTCATATTGACTGGATGTATACGGCAGAATAACCTAAAAAACTAATCATAATAAGTCATAATTGAGATACAGGATGAATATTATATTCCAGGTCGATATTATTTTTAAATAACTAAGAAATCAAACACATTTTTTTAATTTTGTTTTTAATTATAAATTTTATAACTTATTACAATTATGTTTAGAATATGTTATTGGCCAAGTGAGCTACCTATGGCAGCGGCATAAGTGCGTGCTCTTTTAACCATATTTTTCATAACATTCTCGCACACTTACTTACTCACCATCACGCCGTTTCCCCGTGGGGGTAGGCAGAGAGATAGAGCGCCACACTCTTCTGTCCTGACACACAATTCTCGCCTCATCCACATTCATACATCTTCTCATACAAGCTCGCCGATTGTTGAGGCTTCTAACAGAACCATCCTCCATTATCTGGTTTACCTGGTCGTGCCAAGTCTTCCGCGGACGTCTTCTATTTCTGGTTCCATCAACACTTGCATCATATATCTTTCTTACCATTTTCTCCTCATTTATCCTTTCCATATGACCAAACCACTTAAGTGATCCTTTCTTAATCTTACTCACTATACTAACATCAGCTTTACATTCTTTCCTTATTTCTTCATTCTTTACTCTGTCATAAATAGATTTGCCACAAATACGTCTAAGTGATCTCATTTCCATTGCATTCAGTCTACTTTCGTTCCTATTCTGCCAGCTCCAGGCCTCACTTCCATACATCAGTGTCGGTACCAGGATTCCATTGTTCACCGCTAGTCTTGCCTCCCGTTAGATATAATTCCATTCAAAGCGCCGTTTACTTTATTTCCTGCAGTCACCCTCCTTTCGATATCATTCTCAGCCTTTCCGTTTCTATCACACATACTTCCCAAATATACAAACTCGCACACTTCACGTGTTATTTCAGCAATTTCATTTCGAATATTGTCTTGTAGTATCGAAATTGTTATTGGCTCATTGATATAGACTATTCCATTTAAGTATCTTTACATAAAATAGTCAGGAGTCGTCAAATCAGGTGATCGAGGAGGCCAGTCGATATCACCACTATTTGACATTATGCGGCTGGGAAGTACTCATATTTCTCGTAAAGTTTCAAGCGTCGCTCCGACTTTGTATGAGATGGTACCATCCTACTGAAACCAAATGCCGAGTAGACATGCCAAATAGATCCAATTCGGCCACCGAGAAGTTTCCCAACATGTGACGATAGCGATCACCATTAATGGTTACAGCATTGCCGTCCCTTTAGATATCCATCAGACCTTATATTTAAAGAGTACAATGTCCTTGATATAAGACAAATCTTTATGTTGAGACTCGTTCAATACTTCCATACTAACAACAACTCTCCCCATGCAATAAATCATAGACACAATACTAGACAAACAACAAACATCTACACACCAGTTCCGAGAGCAACAACGACATTTTATCAAAGATTCTACATGTTCCTAGCTCCGAAACTATACAATACACTCAGTACCAACTGGAAATCGTACAATTACTATAAGATTACACAAATATGGACCCAATATATGATTCAATCAGGTAGAGATGAATCAGAAGCATGGATATCCAACAATTTACTATAATGTATACAATAACTCATTAGTCCTACAACACTCCCACTCCACATATTTTTATTATATTTTTATTTTATTATATTTTTATTTCATTCTTACTTTTTTATTCATATTTGATTTATTTTTTTATTCCAAATAACACCACAACAGCACGAAAAAAAAAAAAACTGGCTACACAGACTTTAGTAGACTTTAGACTAAAACACAGACTTTAGTATAGCAAAGTAGCCAGGACAACGCTGTATATATCAGAGGTGAAGTCTACTCCATCCCACACATTAAACTATGTATTATGTATGTTATGTATCCAACTCTGTAACTACAAAAATATGGATATCAAAATATATATAAATAAATAAATTGTCATTATTATTTATATATATTTTTTAATGACTTCAACACGTTGTTGAAGCATTATATGCTTCATAATAAATTATAATCAACTTCTATCTATATCTACCAAATGCAAACTGACAAATGTCCAGGTAGATGCGCACCTACAAACTAACAAATATATAAATCCCCATGTACAATATATCCTGCATGCCGCATTTAACGGAAAAAAAGAACACCTGCAATTCATACATGATACTAATTCTCGCGTTATTTCGTATGTAAAACATCTTGTAACAGTTATTTCAAAAACATAATATAATTAATAATATTTCTTAATGTATTTTTTTTTGCACAATATTTAGCTAATCAGAAATCATCAAAACACCCCATATTGAATATTGCATAGTATTTGGTTTAAATCTGTTCGGTGGCCACATGCCTGGCTCGATGAAATTAACATTCTCACGATGAAGAAAGTTGATTGTGTTTCTGGATGTTTGAGATGGAGCTCCATCCTGCTGTAATGTCTAGTTATACTCCAGGCTTTGTTTTGAAACTCTTTGATCATTTTCCTAGTATCCCAACGTTTTTCAATTCGCAAATTTTTGATCAGTCTTCTGCAGTGATTTTTGTTATTCTAGACAACAATTTGAAAAAATCAAATATAAACAAAGGGAATCATAATAATGATCAAAGATGGCGACTGGAAATTGTCGAAATAAAACGTAATATAGGTAAGTAAGTAAATTAGTAAACTATTATATATTAACATAGTTAAACTAATTTTGATGTAACTATATGGTAAAGAGCATCCTATTTAAATCGTTCTTCACCAGCATGTATACCTGCGAGCTCTGGTCGAAATACAAGCAAGTGACGTATAACGGTCTCCGAATTCAGTACAACAACCCATAGAATACTGTTCGGATTGGCGCTTTATTACAGCGCATCTACAATGTTTACCGAAGGCCGTATGTATGGATTTGTTCCGCTTCTGAGACATCGAGTTGCTGGTGTAAAGCTGCGGCTGGAGCTCAGCATCAACTCTCTGGTGCAAGCGGCGCTCTCATGGAAAGCTGGTTCCCTGACCAGAGAATGGCAGCGCCTACAAATAGCTACATATACAATGAAGTAATTATATAAGTAATATTTATATTTTGTTAGTATATATGTGTGAACTTTTTACATTTAATTTTACAACTTTTAAAAAAAAAAAAAAATTATTTATTAATATTTTCTTTGGTTTTCTTTTTCGTAACATTATATTTATTTAATGACCTTTAATGTATAACATAATATGTATTATCTTTATGGCGAATCAAGTTTTAAAAAAAACCTGATCACGCTGAAATAAACACATTCTCATTATTATTATTATTATATCACATTATACGAAATTATCTCACTTTTTTGATCCACCCCATATATCATGTCCACAATACCCTAATAAATATGCCGTGATACCGATAAATATTTTTTTTCTTTGGTTTTCTGGAATAAACCTTACGTGAAACAACTTGAGTTTTTTGAAGGAGTTTTTTACGCAATCGAACATTGAATAATATAGGGTCACAGTTTTCAATCACTGATATTATCAAATATCAATCATAATTGCACCAGTGGGTCAAGAGTAGCATTTTTTCTCATCACTAGTATCAAGAATATGTATCTGTGTAATCTGAAAGTTATTCCAGAATAAAAGCCTATTGATTTTAACAACAAAAATATTTTTTTTATTTTACAAATAATTTACAATGAAAAAATATGATAGCTATAACACCCCTTGCTTATAAATAATAACCTACAATTAAACAATATGTCCCCATAAATATCTATCCCCATAAAAAATTTGACAGTTCTGTGTTCTGTGTATAAATCAATGAAGTTTTGTAATCTTGTAATCCCATGTCGCGGCGCTCCGTTCGACATCCGTGATAATGCGCAGGATTCGAGATGAGAACTCTGTATCAAGAGTATCCTTTCCTGTTTGCCGTGCGTCTGATATCTCGACGAACTTCCTACTTGCATTGCAAAAACTCTGCCAGGCGGCTAATATACCATCCTGTACAGTAGTACTCCACAATTGTACAAGTTCGTGAACTCCGTCGGCACGACTCCCAACTCACTCTCTTAGCGGCCGGGGGGCGTCTGCCGAACGAGTTCCGTTGCCGTTCGAACCACAGCTCTCCACTTTTGCCGCATTTAGCATAGTCTAAATCGGAGTAGGTGATACCATAAAATAATTGTCAATATGATAATATTTATGTTAATTAAAATTTACAGAATTTGTGACGTAATTTGTCATGTCACAATATATTGTGTCTGTTTTCATTGTTGTCTTATTTCTCCCTTTAAGTGAAACTTTACTAACATTATCAAAAGAGGTAGTCCTTAAATAACACACTCTTCCAAATATTCCCGGGCTAAGTAACCCCTCGCAACCCCTTGACCTGCCTAACTATTTTCCCACAAACTGTCCGTTTTCCTTGGAAACATCACCCATATCAAGTGCGCTGACGGCTGACTCACTTACACCCCTCATCAGCTTGTTTTTGACCTACAAATAATGGCAGTGACGTACGGTTTGGCAACTTTCTGCCAGAGATAACTTGTATTTCACCAAACGCTCTAAAACACCGCAGTCCTTTGCCGAATGGTAGACTAAAAAAAACTTTTTTTTTCAAATATTGTTACATTTTTAAACTTTCAACCTAAACTTTTTAATGGGATGCTAGAAAGTTTGACGAAAATAAATTATCCCTAAAACATTAAACTTGATTGCGCAATATTTGTAGATCTCGTATTGATGCGTTCACCCAAATATATTGATAAATTTCTTCCAAATAATATATTAAATACTGTTGTATTCAGCTATAACTTGGTGATAATTCATTAAGACTTGCATATTAATAATATGTAAAATTTATTCTTATTATTTTATTAGTAACTATATAATACTATGTAAAAATCAGTTTGGACTGTGCCCGTCTCACTAGAGAAATTCTGTTTACATAGTTTCTGTCTGGCCATAGTTTACAAGCAATTGTTCTATTAATTAGAATTACAACTAGATAGAATTACTTTTATTACTATATAAAAGGTGTACTTGAAGAACAATTTTAAAATGGACTTAATTATTGGATCACTCTGTAACAATAATTAATATAGGTATATGTCAATATGTTTGGGTGAGTGCACCAATACTGGCTCTACCCATATTACGAATCCAAGTTTTAATATATAGTACTAATAGTACTTAAATATATATATATATATATATATATATATATATTATTTGAAGTTGAAGTTGAATGAAAATTATTTTATTAAGGAGAACACATTATTGTGAAGTTGCACTTTAACAGAACATAGTTCTGTGATATTTTAATACAAATTAAATGTATGAATGAGAAAGTTATACAAATAAAATTAATTCCTATCCGGGTAAGTGCGCTGACTTATTACACCACGTCACATTGAAAGTTAAGAATTTACAATTTACACATTTGTTATTCTATTATTTTAAATAAAGAAACGGAAAATTTCAAATAACTTTGAGTAAAATCCGATAAAATTGGTAAATTTTACCGATTTAGAAAATTAGTCAAGAAAAAGTAGCCGAGAAAGATGTTTAACAGTAGTTGGAAGATAGACATCATGACCGAAAGTGAAATACCACATGAGGTTACGACCTTGGAAGATGAAAATTAGACAAAATATAATGAGGACGAAGAAGCAACGTACCCACCCGTTTATCTTTCTTGATTTGCGGTCTTCCTACGTATTTTTTTACAGTCGGTTTCTTCATTATTGAGAATGGCGCCTGATAATTCAACCCATCTTCCTCTGCAGTTTGGAGATTGAGATTGGCACCTGATAATTCACCCCCACCTTTCTCTGCAGTTCGGAGAGCTGTTGTAATAGGATGGTCATTAGGATGATTGATCTGATCGGTCCATTGAGTTGGAGATTGCTCACTTCCTCTGATTTACAGTCACTACCAGATTTTCCAGGTTACCTTCCTCTTTAAGATGGATGCGTTCAAAAAATTTGCATCTGCGAAGATTATTTCTGACCATCATTCGCGTACAGGTATTTCAATATTCATTCTTGGATACAGTGAGGAATAATTTGGCGTAAATTAATGAAAGTATCTGCTGTAAAAGTAACTGTTGCGCGCGCCGCTGTGTCGTCATACAGTCACCATCTATCATTGAGCAAAGTCTTTTTACGTATTTATTTTTATAAATATCAAATTTTCTGTATTTTGTTTTCATAATTTTTTTATTATTTATAATGTTACATTAAGAAATAAATTTATTTAATTAAATTTATTGATATATTTTAATAGATTTAAATTGATTTATATATGTTGTATGGTTGTATATTTCTCACGATAAAATCAATACGTTAAATATATATACTAACAAAAATACATAAACCTATATCGTTCTAAATCCAATGATAAATTTTCCATGAGCTTTTTAGGGAGGATCGCTAATCCCCAGCCCTTATTCTTTCCCTAGGCTTATCCACCCTTATTTAATGCCTTTTGAAAACTACCCCTCGACATGATAAAGCTTATGATGTAAATTCCTAACACATATTTCAGATATACGAGCAACAAAAGTAGTTCGAAATATAAACAAGACTTACATCGTTTTTCAACAAAGTTTTTCTCCATAAGTTCAGAATGTTTTATGACGTACCTAGGGGATATCTTATTTTGTGAGAAGTTCTCGTATTTTCAATGATATCAGAAATAAAAGTTTCAAACGTGAATGTATGTGAGCAAAATGGTGTTTATTGGCTGCATGTACTTTTAGGATGAGGGAAATACGTTTGCTAATAAATGAAAGGAGAAAAATAATCAAAAAAAGCTAGAAAGTTAATTAATCATAGTAAAAATACGTCAAAATATCTATGTTAGTGGCTATGTATTGTAGTGAAAGATCCAAAATGATTGCGCAAGGGATTTTGAATGGAAGTATAGGACGTATGAAATAAATTTGAAAACACTGTCTGCATATTTTCTCTCGTAGTGATCACAGATCTTCCGATTTCACTGTTACGCACGAAATCCCAGGAACACACTTTGCTGATAGCACGAATTCAGCAACATGCACCATAGTATGGTGAACAATTTACAATATACTTCTCTGGTATGCACGAAGTCAGGACGACATGCATCGTGCACAATTTGCAAGATGTATGCTTAGTTCGGAAATAACGGAAAATACCGATCACACGTACAATAGCGTAATTAGTGATGAGCTCAAAATCACGAACGGTGATTCAATCACTGATATCTTTAAGTCACACACTGTCAGTGATTGAATATCTAGGAATATCGTGATTCGTGATTAAATCTGTTTTTTGTTATATTAATTTTCTGAAGCCGCTGTTTAAATCGATTATTATTTATTATTAATAATATACACTTCCTATTCAGGCATTAACATAATTTGTAAAATAATAGAAAATATTATCAGGAGTTAATTCATTATCACTTGAATTAGCGCCATCTACCAGATTTTTTGACATTTGATTAGCTCCATCTAGTAGATTCTGCCAAAACGCTTTATGCATAGTTGTCGAGAATTTGACCCTAAAAATAAATTGTCATTTTTTTAAGCATTTTAATTCTCTTTGTGATGATATTAAATTAGATTTATAATAATTAGTTATGCTAGAATGTGTTTCAATAATATAAATACATCAAAATTATGAATTTTGTTATTTTGTGTATTGTGATATCGTCGGCGCATGCGCGCATTAGTAATAAATCTGTGATCACAGTCACAGTTTTATCAATCACTGATATTATTAAAAACCAATCACAATCACACCAGTGAGTCGAGAGTAGCATTTTTTCTCATCACTAAGCGTAATGTATACAGTGTCAATTCTTCATTCTGACAAACTCAATGGCGAAACGTCAACTGATGTAGAGTCATGAATGAGACTTCATTGTAGTAATTAGGCTTTACAGGTAGGGAATACTTACAAAATAATTGATAAGGCGACTTGAAGTGCTTAAAATGTGTCTACAGAAGAATGCTTAAAATCATCTGGATAGATATACACGTGGTTACAAAAGCAGTTGATGAATTAAAAAATAACTAATTATAAAATTCTGTAAAACTTTGATACCTCCAGGATGCAATGATATCCAGAGAAATATTATCTCCATAATGCAGAGAAAGATGACTGGAAACAGAAACCCGGAAAAAATGTGAAAATTATTGTCGAAGAACATAAGACAATGGTTGGTCAGTCTATTGCGGTATCAAAACCGATCAATTTCAAAGTATTAAACGTTACTTACTTATTTAAATTAAAAAAAATTTGTTTGATCATTAAGTTGTCACAAAATATCAAATAACAATTTTTTTTTTAATCGTGTTGAGTTTAAAATTGAGATTTTTACTTAAACTTTTCAACCTCTTGAAGTCACCATGTAAATATAATGTAAAAAATAAAATATTTCTTCTTCTTCTTTTAAATAGGCAATCGACCTTTCTAGGGTGATTTGAGCCATTAATGAAGTTAAAACTTTATTTTATCGAAAAGAGTACAATAATATTATAAAATAAGAAATATTACATTACAAGTCAATACCATTGTCGTTCAGAAAATTTGCTATTATATAAATTAAATGTGGTGAATTAAGGGAAAGAAGATGACAGTTAAAAATTACCATTGACGAGATTACTGTAAAAAACCTGTGATCCGCAATGAATAAGCAAAAAAGATATGGTCAAGAGTTTCGTCCTCGGCACAACACGTACACATTGGAAAATCTATTAAGTTCAATCTGAATAAATGTGAGGGTACCTGGCAATGCCAAATTCTCATTCTAGAGATATTTAACATTGTTCTTTTGGAGACTATCCTTTTGGAGAACCACCAGCAAGTGCGGGAAATAGATTTGTTTCTGTAATTACATTACTCTCCGATAGCTAGTCCTGGGTTTTCTATTGCTACTGTTGAATATATTAATTCCATCCGTGCAAAATAAAATACACCAACATTTGTGAAACTGAACTGGTAGATACCGATGGTCGCTCTTCTTGCAGTGTTGAATCATACAATAAATACAATATAAAATGCTTTTATATCACCGTCGTAAATATATCCGATCGAACCGAAAACCGTATCGCACCAGAAGCAGTTGTTGCGCTTTTGTTTTCTATTTTAAATGTACACAAATAGAATGCACATATTCAAAATTTATACCAGGCCTACCTATCGAAGTATAAAAACGCGTAAACAAGATATCTAAATTATTTTAAACCGATTTCCCTCATGATTATTTGGATCCATTGTGCAGTCAAAATAGAATTCGTATGTTTTTAAATAATATAAATTTATTTATTTCAACAATATTTTTCGTTAAGATAAAAATATAAAAGAATACAAGAAAATAAACGAATTTTCTAATATGCTATAAAACGAAGCTCTTACTTATTTTAGGTACATAAAAAAATATTTTAAAAAACCCGAATAAATCAAATACTTTTAAATAATTAAAATCATCTTAGAAGCCGTTCATTAATATCAAAAAGTATCTGTCTTTATAAATTCTTACGTATTTTTACGATGAAAAATCAACTCAACTTTTCCATTAAAAAAGTTTCGGAAGAATTGTTAAACCAACTTAGAATATTTTCTGCCGCGGTTATAATAGATCATTTCTTTGACCGGTAGTAAAAATATGATATAAATGTATTATTTTTAATATGATGAATTCCTTCGAAATCCTTGATTACATTTATTTTCTTTTTTTCATTAATCAAAAATATATTTATTATATTTATTATGTATGTATTTTCATTCATAAAAATCAATAATGTATGTATAATAATTGAGCTCTTGAATCCATCTCTGCTAATATAAAAGTTTGGCTAGACAATGAGATGATCTGTTCCATCAGAAGATGTCTATTTAATTTGGACAGCAACAATAAACAGGTGTCATTCGTTTCTCATTCCTGCACATAAGGGAATTCATGGAAGGCCACTCTTTCCGGAGTTTTCCCTCATCAATTCTATCTGAACTGCACAATGATCCAAATAATCATAAGGGTAATCGTCGGTTTAAAATAATTCAATGATTTATTCCCCGCAACCCCTGGTTCACCAAAAAGTAAGTCTCCAAAAGAACAATATCAAATATCTCTAGAATGAGAATTGGACATTGTCAGGTAGCCTCATATTTATTCAAATTGAACTTAATAGATTCTCAAATGTATGAGTGTGGTGCCGAGGAGGAAACGCTTGACCATATCTTTTTGCCTGTCCATTGCGGATCACAGGTTTTTTTTTACAGTAATCTCGTCAATGGTAATTTTCAAATCTCAGTTAACTTGTGTCATCTTCTTTGCCTTAACTCGCCACATTTAATCTATATAATAGCAAATTTTTTGAACAATGTTATTGACTTGTGATATAATATTTCTTATTCTATTATATTATTGTCCGTTTTTCTATATAATAAAGTTTTAACTTGATTAATGGCTCAAATCACTATTGAAGAGTGGATTGACTATTTAAAAGAAGAAGAAGAAAAACGTCTGAAGTCATCTCCCTCCCAAAAAAATTTTTACTAGAATAATCTCTGAAAAATATACATAGTACAAGAAAGTAACCTAATAAATACGTTATACTCGTTACCAACGTCTAAGGTCCCAATTTATATTTTAATTTTGAATTACAAAACTAATACTCGTTTCGTTTTCGTAGATAACACACTTTTGGCAATGCGCTTCAATATCGGTGGGGAAAATGTTATTGTCACATGTTCGCGTCCATATTTCTATCCTCAATCCATTATAATGCTCGACCCTAGTATGAATTTGGCTCTTAGCGCTATTAGCGTATGGATTTGGATTCCGGCCCGGTCAAGTCATAATTGGGATTTGACCCGATGTATAGAATACTCATCTTCGGTGCTAAGTAGTACTATTTTGATTTAGATTATTTTGTGAATTATATGTGCCTTGGATAAGGTCACTGACTTCAACAAGAGCGTAAATAATTGGACATCTTCGCACATTGCACCATAGTGCAGTTTTTTTGCGGCGACTGTAGGAGTTTGGAGACCTTGTACTTGAGGTAAAGAGAACATTCACTTAATTGATCACTGGACCTCAATAACCTTTCTATACCCATCTCTTACTTTCATCTTTCACCTAATTACTCCGATAATTTTGACTTGCAACCGGAATTATCGTGTTCCTCTTCATTGGACGCGCAACCCAGAGATAGCGCTTTTACTCTAATTTTTAGACATCGACATTTTTCGATTGATCATGACAGCATCGTGTTCCGTAGAAGATAACAAAAACTGTTTTTATAGATTAGATTGCCGATTTTCTTGTTTGGTGGTGGGACAAGCGATGTCTGTGCAGCGTTGCACAGGGTCCAATCCAGAGTCTAAAATCGTCGTCCAGGGTAACAGCCAGTAGTCGAAAGAATTCCAGGTCCAATCCGGGATTTGATTTCAATAGAAGGATCCCATCTTTTATTTAAATAGCAACCCAGGTATAAAATACTTTGTATTTTCTTCAATTGTATTCCGCCAATATAAACAAAGATTATTTAAATAATAAAGTATTTTACTAACATACAAAAAAATTCTATTACAATTTTATCAGTGTAATGGAGTTAAGCTTATGAGATTATACTTAAGATATGCACGCGTGTGGATTACTATAGATAAGAAGGATAAACTGGCGTGTGAGTAATGGGCAACCCACCACTCACATTTTTGTTTGAAGATCGCGGAGTGTATTGTGTCTGATCAGAGCAGGTTAAGAAACGAGTTACTACTTTACGTTCATCACTGGATTTATTATTAAGCACAGTTACAGAGTAATCTGTAATCCCTAAGGATATACAATAGCTGTACTGTTGACGCAAGTCGAATGTTACCTGTGATATCCTTCGATTCAATACTTCCGTCATGATGTATACCCCGTCTCTCTCTGACTAACCTTTCACCTGGTCCAATTCGCTAACATCTAACCACCTCCGAAGTGTAGCGAGACTTTATTCCTTGAGTGTGAGTCGAAGAAGGTGCAAAGCGGCGTCCATCTCATGTGATTGAGTTCAAGATAAGGCCAGGTTCCTTCCGTCTTTATACTTTTCTTAATCCAAATCGCGTTGCGTCATACAGACAATTACTAGAATTATTATTATTATTATTTATTAGTAACTATATAATACATATAAAAATTCGTTTGGACCGTGCCCGTCTCACTAGAGAAATTCTGTGTCGAGAAGGGCATAGTTTACAAGCAATTGTTCAATTAATTAAAATTACAAGTAGATAGAATTACATTTATTAACATATAAAAGGTGTACATGAAGAACAATTTTAAAGTAGACTTAATTTTTGGATCACTTTGTAACAATAATTAATATCGGTATGAATCAATATGTTTGGGTGAGTGCACCAATACTGGCTCTACCCATATTACGAATCCAAGTTTTAATATAAAGTTTCATGTTCTTGTGACAATTCAATTGATTTAATTCTTTTAGCATTCTATTAAACAGTTTAGGTCCAAAATATTTATAGTTCCTTTGACCAAATGTAGTATGTGCTCTTTGGGTTTGAAGGTTATTTGTATTTGTCTGTATGGAAATTATGTTTTGTGTTGTTTTAAAATTAATACAATCTACACAGAGGAGTTTTTTGGAAATGATATCTGAAAGAATAATTTCCGAGAGTCGGACTTCTAGATGATTGCGGGCACATATTATTGGCACCCGACGTCGGTACTGGGTCCGTTTTTACGGCTGTTAGAAGCTATGGTTTTACACACTGAAATACGTGAGGTGCGCTCAGGGTCATCGGTAAGGGAAGTATAGAATGGTAATGAAGTAAAATAATATAAAATGCTTCAAAATTTTGATTAAAAATTATATAAATAAAGTCGTTTTTCCAAGTATCATACTGCCTATTTTTATAATATATCAATCTGCCAGCATCATATCGAGAGATTCAATCAGCAAAGTTATTAAGAAGTAATTCCTTTTTAAGCAGCTTAAATAAACAACACATTATTATTTTGAATTAATTTATTCTTCATGAACCTTTCAGGGCCTTATCTCTGCGAAAATAATTCAATTTCGACCATTGTTTTCGGTTTCATAAATATCCTGGCCGTAGTAGCGCGGTAAATATGTAATCCTGTGTTTATTATTCTGCCACAAGACTCTAACTAGGATTAAACTGAAATAATTATCACCCTGGAGATTAACTAACAGAGTGGCTTGAGCGGTTGTTCCTTGTGTCCTAAGAGTACTCAGCACTCGAAAATTATACAATTTATATTTTAATATCTCATTTCTGAAATAATATATTTAATTAGACTTGCGGATTGCGTAACGCATCGTTTATATAAGATAACCGTAGTTTATTTACGTGTACAAATGATACGAAGTAGCTTTGAAAAAAGAAAAATAAAAAAAAAAATAATAAAAAAAAAATATATATATATATATATACTTACTTACTTACTTACCATCACGCCGTTTCCCCGTGGGGGTAGGCAGAGAGGATAGAGCGCCATACTCTTCTGTCCTGACAAACAATTCTCGCCTCATCCACGTTCATACATCTTGTCATACAAGCTCGCCGATTGTTGAGGCTTCTAACAGAACCATCCTCCATTATCTGGTTTACCTGGTCGTGCCAAGTCTTCCGCGGACGTCCTCTATTTCTGGTTCCATCAACACTTGCGTCATATATCTTTCTTACCATTCTCTCCTCATTCATCCTTTCCATATGACCAAACCACCTAAGTGATCCTTTCTTAATCTTACTCACTATACTAACAGCTTTACATTCTTTCCTTATTTCTTCATATATATATATATATATATATATATATATATTTATAATGTAACGTAGTGGAAAACGACGAAAGAAATAAAAAGATAGCAAATGCCTTACTCTATATTAAAGTATTTGTCATAATAAAAATTATGTAATAAAATCATTGATGGGTTTAATAAAAAAATGTTAATTTTGCATTTAAGCACAGTTCCTGGGAATTTATTTATTTTATGTTTTTTAAATGTGATCCGTTATTTCGTTGGCACTCTTCTAAACGGGAAGCAAAATTCCTGAAAACTGCTCGATACGTATTCTCCGTGGTTGCTGTCATTTCTTTTCGGATATATTTTATTAATTGGTCCAGAGAGGGAGGATTGTTACTGTACACCATTTTTTAATTTAAGATAACCCCACAGGAAAAAGTTTATTATTGTAAAATTTGAGCTACATGGAGGCCAGTTTATGTCATATCATCGAGATATCAATTTTCCAGAGAAAATAATAAGGATACGCTCCATAGCGACTGAATTCGCAAGAACGCGGCTAGCAATCAGTCCCCCCCCCCCCACCCCACCCCTGATAATGTAATTATTCAGAACATAGTTCTGTGTAAATAAGATAGATGGCTCTTTCAAATAATGGAACTATTAAATGAATTAATATCAAAAAAGTATCAAAAAATATCGTCGCTGTAGCATAGTTGAATAATGCACCTTCGATATTTTTCGATAAAATTGATTTTATATGTATATATTTCTAATTAATATGCTTAATTCATATTTATAATTGTCATTTTTGTTCAAAAGTATGATTTTACAATAAATAATTGAACAAAATTACAAATACTTGTTAGACAATCTTATTTTTTTTCATGATTAGGTAATGTTGTTTTCCGTACATGAATTCTATTAAAGTTTCAAAGACACCCTGAAGGCAAATCTGAGCAGCTTTGGTATAGACCCAGAACACTGAGTAACCCCGACACATGATCGTGGTCAAAACGTTCATTGCACTGAGGAATTGTGCGAACATAAGAGAGCTGGCGCAATAACCAGGAAAAGGAGAAAGAGAAAGAAAAGTAAGAAAATTCATCCCTCAGACCGCCCTGCCCAGCGAGTGCACGTGCACAACATGCGGAAGGGTGTAGGGTGCTCCTCAGTTACACTCGGATTGGCCATCGATAAATCATGACAGACGTCATTCTGGTAACGAGGGTTCGCCGAATTAAAGTCATTACATACATCAGTGATATGAGATCAGATCAGATTAACCCAAGTTTTATAATAATAAATAAGTTGTACAATAAATATTTAAACTGAGCAACTGTTGCAGAATTGTTACAATAGTACAGTAATTGACAGGCTTTACCTCACAAATAAACGTTTTTTCAAATTTTCATAGAAGAGTTGGTACATCCATAAAAGAAAAAAGTTCGATACTCTGGATCTTAAAATAAACAGAAGCAAGATAAAAATAATAGTAAATAATTGAATTGTGCCGCGGAATAGATTACAATAATTCCAATCGTAAATCAGAATCACCACATGGTGTGGCGGAATAAGGAAATGCGGTACAGGGAGAGGTCGGTGAGAGGATAGGGGTTTAAAAGAAGAACCAGATTCGGAAAGACTTCTAGGCTCACCTTGAATATGATACCTCCGCAAATCACTGTGATCGCCGCCAAAATCACACAATAATGGCGCGTGGATGAGCCGATCTCCGCTCCCGCCTGAAGACGGCGATGTTAATGTTCATCCACGGTACATGTGACAATAATTTTCGTGCCTGATATTATAAACGCGCTAAAATGTGTTTTACAAAGTACTTTGCCCAAATACCGATAAACACTATGTTTTTTTCTATTTTGGGGTTTGGTTGGTAGGTTAAAATCCAGTAATTGTGTGTTCTCAGACATATTCAAATATTTCTAATAATATACTGGTCAAAATAATAAAATATATAAAATTGAAAAATGTAGATTTTTCAGCGTTAATGCGTCAAAAACATTTTACAGATAAAGAATATTGCTTTAAATAATTTCAAAAAATAATTAGATTCTCATTTTGACATATGCTGTTTCAGGGAAATGAATATCAAATTTAGTCCATAGATGACTATAGTATAGTGGTTCTCGAAGTGTTTCCATATATTAACATAATATATACAACTTCCAAAAATTTGATAAATATGGAGATTGATTAATGGGTGAGATTGGTGAATGTTATATTTGTATAAAGCAATCACTTAGGCTAACCGAAGACAGTTCGTAAGCCCTGTAATTACCCATACTTTCATATTTTTTGATTAAATATAATATTAAAAAATACCATCGTCTCTATGAGATATCTATTATATGTTTAATTCTAAATTCGCTCTAATTCATAATCTTTCTACTTTATTTATTTTTAAAGCTACCCTAACCATAATTGTATTACTACATTTCAAATAAATATCTAGCGAGTCTTTTTACGGAGCGATGTAAAAACTCTGTAAATCATTTTCTTACGAAAGTCGATCAAACATAAAATAATTTAATCAATTCAGATTATTCGCTTGACAAAATTGTAATAAAATGTCGAAATTTGGTTTACATTCAACTCGGCGTTGAGTGGGTTGATAGGAATCAATTGAAATATAAATATGATATAAACGCTATTAATATACTTCGATGATTTTAAATAAAATTGGTACGAAAAAAGATTAACCTAACCTAACCTTTCTCAATCAAGCGGTCGTTCGATTTCCCCCTTCAATATGAGAATATTGAACTCAATTTCAATAAGGGATGAAATATTATTTTCCCGCCACAAAGTCAAGCATGTTTAAGGTTACGTGGCTATAAACGGCTAAAATATTTTATTCTACCTATTAACACCTCTTTGTGGAGCCTACTTTAAGGAAAGTGATTTTCTCTTTTAAATTAGTTTAACATGTAATAAAAATGATTTTATTCAAGATATAATTCAAGGGTAATTTAATTTAGTCGATTCCATCAACACTATTGGATCTACAACTCCTAGTATGTACAAAAAAACCCTTAAATAATCAGAAAGGATCAGAATCAGTGATCACAATCGGTATAACGTTTTTATAAATCGACACGATTTTTTTTTAAATACTACCACTAAAATATCCTAAATAACATAGATTTCCCTTCTGATATCATAAAGAACTCAAATATCCCGCTTTTACACATACTAAAACCTCATGAAACATCTGGAATAATGAACACATTATATAATGATAATAATTTATGATTAAAATACAATCATTAAAAATGAATAATAATGTGATTTATAAAAGGTCTAAAGAAATTTTGTTCTTTAAATAAAAATAAAATGAACATATTCAGATTGTATTATCTCAAATATGGGAATTTTTCCGATTGTATTAATTATTTTACATGCTTACAATGCATTGTCATAAAACTTATTTTATTTCCGCAATCTTTTAATATTAGCAACCATAGGGACAAGGATTAAACCCCTAACTCGGAGCACTTACAGCCCGGTGGGTTAAAACAAGTCATTTTAGACCCACCTCAAGTTTTCAGTTTTTCAATCGTTTTGTGGGAGATTTTTTATAAATATTTAATTTTAAATATGATTTAATGAAATGGCATGATGTGCCGTAATGTTTCTGCTAAAAAAAATAAAGTTTAAAATTAAAAAATATTTCTAATAGTGTACATATTCTCAAGCATCAACAGACGCCCTACACAGCCAAAATACAAACATCCACTGACCATGTTATCTTCTCGTTGGAACTCATGTCATAAAACTTAAGGGGAGGCGCAACGCCCCTCAAATAATTATATTACTGGCATTGTCTGGGGACCGCCAGAAGAAAATAAGTCAAAACAAATAATAATTTAATATACTAAATTAATGTATTAATTATAAATATATACATATAAAATCAATTTTGTCGAAAAATATTGTTTTAGCGTCACCGAGATTCGAACCTGGATCTTCATTTCCAATCCGGGGAAGTGGAAGTGGGAAGTTGTAATTATTAATAATAATTTAATAATTACAACTTCACAATAAGAGTGTTTTCTCCTTAATAATATTTAATTGTGATTATTAAGCTGGAATGTTGAACAGCGATGCTTCTGCATGTATTGAGTATATGTTTGCGGAATTTTTTTTTTGTAAATGAACGATTTCCAGTCAGTATTAAGTGTGTTGTACAGTTTAGGAGCTAAAAACATATAGAAACGTTGAAAGGGTCCTAAAAAATTTTTCTTACTCACACAAATGCCAGCTTACGTATTGGTAACCTTTCATATACATACGGGAGAATTTGAAGAGGTATAGGGCCCTTAATTCTTACCTAATACATCATTCTGATGCATTATAAATACAATCCTCATATTGGTGACTCTTTTGAGTTTATAATAACTAATGAACATGAGCCCTTATAGTAATTTGGTGATAAGATAAACATTATAAATCATACCTTAACCAATCATTGTAAAAATTTAGTGACAAACTGTGTACCGACACTGTATACGTATTCATTGTATAGTCCTGCTTTTCTTAGAGCACTTTACTTGATAGGTGAAATATTATGACATAAGAAAAAAAAATTATCGGTGATTTTCTTTTTCAGAAATGTTCCTGACTGACGGCCAAAAAATAGCTGACACGGCGTGCGACTTCCAATTTCTGTCTGCAGAACACTCCAGCCCCCACGGCCGCTTCTACAGCCCCAGATATCCTTCCAGTTATCCCAAGAACGTACGGTGTTCCTACAGATTCAGGGCAAGGTAGGACTAATTAATATTATTACTTTTTTATTTCAGACTGAATTTAGTGGCATATATCCACGGATGAGATTACTCTCGGAAATTTGTCTCGAAATCAGATGTTAAGTCAGTACAGAATAATTCAGAGTGAAGCATTTTATAAATCACATACGCATTCAGTACATATGTTCCAAATTAAATTAAGCAACTGAAAGATAATATGCAAAATAAATCTATCTATCGAAAAAATATTTAGTTGCTACCGAGATAACACAGAATTATGCAACTTCACGTAGAGTTTTCTAGGCTATTCTCCCGTGCATCTTCAACCATTCTAGCCAATATTTTAGATTGATATTAAAGATTCCAATCACAAGAATGCCAATATGATGTGCGCAATGGTAAATTACCTCCAATTTCATTCCATCATTATATTTGACATGTAAATTTTCAGTGCTGATTCAAACGTAGGGAAAATCCCATGAAAATGAGTAAAATGTACTTATGTATGTAGAAGTTACATAAGTGATTTGAAACATAATAATATTTAAGACGATGAAGCGGAAGAATAATTAGAGTAACGAGGTTGCTGGAACAGTATGGTAGTCTCCACTCTTAATAAAGGTTTAGAAGTGGTCAATAACTATTATGAACCATCAAGTATAAATCTAAGAAAAGAGGTTGAAGATCCATCGTGAATGTGTCAAAAGAATAAGAGGTAGTTAAATGTACGTATTTCTGTGAAAGCGTAGCTTAATATTTTATACATTTAACGAAATAAAATACATTTTTCATTAAAAACACAACAGCGCCATCTGTTATTCATAAAACACCTTGACACGTTTTGATTGATTTACTGCGTGATTGCATTTGATATTCCTTTCAAAATTTACATTATATTAATTAATTTAAAAAGATTAATGACCAAAATATACCAACACCGTGATAAACGTTCACCAAATATTTAATATGTTTTATTAATTGCAGATTAAAAGAACGGATACGAATAGTTTTTGAAGAGATCACACTTCAAAAAGGAGATATCAGGTAAGATTTTTATACTCTCAATATATTTTGCATTTTTTTAAAAATATTGATATATTGCAAATTGATATTATTATTTTTAATATAAAATATTTCAAAATGCTCTAGGGTGACCGATTCTCGTCAATTTTAAATGTATTATGCCATATATCTTAATTATTATAAATAAAATAACTTTGTATGAAGCCACGAAATTTATCAACCAGCTTCGCTTAAAATTTATTAAACGTCAACCAGCTTTATCGATAAAATATAACATGAATGGAGACAGACTACAAAATTATATGCGAAAGAGAGGGACAGAATACATATATAGATAGACGAAACATCGAGGGAGGGGAAAATACAGTGTTCATAAATATTTAATTGATTTTAAAGGAAACAGATTAGACTCTCCCCTTCCCTCATTACCAGGGGCGTAACAAGTCAACGGAACACCGGAAAAAGTTCCGGTGGGCTTGTGGGTCCCGGATAAATCCTCGCCTGAACGTTTATTAGCGAAATAAGTTAGTATTTTTTTTAACATGTGAATTTTTTTATTGTGTTCTTTTTATTATACCATTTAAAATATTATGTTGGCATTGAATATTTAATAAATGATTAGCTAGGAGGAAAACAGCATTAAACGAATATTTGTAGCGTAATTCATATTTTTACAAACACCCGGGTCAAATCTGGCTCACCATCACAGAGATGTGTGAATTAACCAACTACAGTATTATAGTATTCAAAAATTTTAATTTCTGACAATAGGAATAGACTTGTTTATTTTTTATTTGAAAAATGTGCATTTATAACAACATTTTCAATGTCCACTACATTTATTTCAAAAGAATTTAAAATGTAATATATCAATTTATTATCAAACGTCAAAACGGATGGTGTTTCGTAATCGAAAACTGCCTACGAACTAATTATGGAGTTTTGAATTTAGTAATATAGAACTTTAAAATGAAATAAAATACATAAAAATCATGTTAATAGACGTGGTATTGGCATTATTAGAAAGATAATTTTATGATAATAGTTTTTAAATATGATTTCGCGCATATAGGTGCCGCGGCTGGCTCGAATAAAACGCAATCTGAAAGTCCAATTTTCGACAACTTTTTGGAGCAGCTGGGTACCGTATATCAGAAATAATGCTAGAAATGTTTGCTTCCAAGTCGTTTAGTGTCTCTGCTTTATCGACGTAGAATACCGACTTCACATTTCCTTACAGAAAATAATCTAAAGATAACCGAAAATAATCACACAATCTTGGAGGCCAATTCACAGTTCCATTGTGCGAAACTTTGTTTTCATCGAATGTTTCCTTCAATAAATTGATTGTGGCGCGCGCTGTGCGGCATATTGCGCCGTCTTGTTGAAACCACAGCTCTTCCACATTAAGAATATTCAATTGAGGAACGAAAAAATCAATAATCATGGATCTGTAGCGCTCTCAATTGATTAACGTTCTGGCCGGCATCATTTTTGAAGAAACAACAGCTTCTTCGATGCGCACTGTACGACGTCTCTGCGGATGCGTATTATCAATTAAAGTATGCGTAGTGCAAAAACGATCCATGGTCAGATGGACGATTATATCGACCGTAAAATGAACATAGCGCACAGTAAATTTCGATTTTCGAAATAAATTTCAACAATTTTCAAGCGTTGTTCTGACGTAAGTCTATTCATGGTGAAATTTCATACCAAACTGAGCATAAACAGCTGGAAAAAGAGTTGCAAATTCGAAAAACACCCTTTACATTTCTATCATAATCATCACCTGGGGTGGCACTCAAAATCAATTATGATATTCTAGCATTAGATGAGGTTTTAATATTGTGTTTGAATATTATCTTATAGTATATTATCCTAGCGATGGTGTAATGTCAATTTGGAAAGGAATTGTATTAATCTACATTACTAGGGTTTTAATTTAAAAAATTATACAAAATTAAGACACCTTAATGATATGAGCACCGTATTTAAGCAGTAAAACTTTTTTGTTTGAAAAACTTTACTTCTAACTCCATCCGTAGTCTTGAAACATCTTAAACCATAGTTCTCAATCATAATTACAAAGTAACTTCGTAAAGTTTGACGTACCAACCTTAAAAATCGATTATTGTTTAATAATTATTACCTACCCACGTCATATTTATGTCAGAAATATTACTGTTAATTTAATTAATTACCCACCTACAATACATCACCAATTGCGGCATTCTGATTTTAAATTTTCAAACAATTCATGATATCTTTTTTAATCATTTTAATTTTAGTTACCTGGGCGGATATCTGACTAAATTACGAGTCGAAAATATTCAACGAATATGTACACAAGCTCAATCGTGTCAGAGATATAAGCATTTAAAAAAAAAACGTAATTACATCGAAATTCAAGCGGCTAGACTATTTTTATGTAATTTAGGATCTGAAGCAATTATATACATTAATAACGGTACGATTTCGCAAATATTTATTTCGAAGTACGTACACATTAAAAATTTCAAACAATAATATTTTCCGAAACAGTGCAGAATTTGCACATATTTATTGAACATTTTCGACTCAGGTTATTCGACCCATAAAATATTGTGGACTGGGTCTGTTACATTCTGTATAACTAACAAGTAACAAAACATCATAAATATATACCTTATGTGTGAAGGAGAACAGTAGGCCGTCTGACCATCGGAAGTCTCCCTCCGTGGCTTTATCCGACGCCTCCACCCAATAGGCATTCTGCTCCCGGTAGCCAGGGCTAAAAAAATAAAACGTATATTAGGAAGTAAACAAAATAAATTATGATGAATAACAACATAAGAATATTTATAAATATTTTCTATACAATAGAAATTTAATATTACTTTTAAAATTAGCAATATTAACTTTCTGGTTAAAATTCACATTTTTATTTGTTATCTTTGTTTTATTAATTGAGTTTAAATACATTTACCGGTTTCGAAAAATACCATTTTCTTCTTCAGGATGTCATAACTAACTAAAAACAATATTATTGTTTCTTTACCAGAATCTATTTTTAAAATCTATTTTAAAAAAACAACAATTATTTAAAAAATAAATTTAGTACCTAACTACAAGTCCCATTCTAAAAATTATTCGAGTATATTTGTATTAAGTAACAATTTGAGTTGGGTACTAAATTTATTTTTTAAATAATTGTTGTTTTTTTAAAAATAGATTCTGATATTGAAACAATAATATATGTTTTTATTTAGTATTGACATCCTGAAGAAGAAAATGGTATTTTTCGAAACCGGTTGACGTATTTAAACTCAATTAAGTGGTTAATAAAACAATAAAATAAAATAAAATAAATTCGAAAGCATACTAGCTCTACAATTTTTTTATTGTCTGTGCGGACTATCGATTTGACCTGAACTAAGTATATAAAGAGCATAGAAATACATTTGAATTATATGAAAACATTTTTTTCCTATGTATAATATATGAATCCTTTCAATACATACAACAAATAGTGCAATAAAATGCCATTTTCTGTGACTGTTTTATTTATTAAACATTTATTTTTTGAAGAATATGTCCATGGATTATTCCGACCACATTTCAAAGAAAAATCTAATAAAATGTATAAATTTATACAGAAAAACGTTGAGACATTATATAGTGTTATATTATATAAATAAGTATTTCGAGGTAAGCGGTAATGCAGTCGAAACAAAAGCTCTCTTCATTCGCTACATTTTTCATCCCGCCTCGAGCCTCCGCTGCCTGAAATAGATGGCGTTTTAACCAACCACTAATCCAATCACACCCGCAGCCCGTGAAACACGATCTCTCAATTTCCAAACCACTTCCAGACGCCTCCCAGCCAATCTCCCGACCGCTTCCTGCACCCCAACACTTTCCGCCGCTAATGTTAGTTATCTTATTACCGCCTAAAATATTTCGCGACGCCGCCGCTCTTAATGACTCTGTAATTCATTTTAATATCGCGTCATTCGTATTCACGGGATGCCAATCTCAATAATGTATGTTGGCTTTTTGTTGTAACCTCGTGCGTGTTTGAAATTTTGTTTACTTGAGGTGAAAAAGTGGAATCATATCGAGAGAATATTTGTAATAGAAACGTATATCCTGCGCCGATAGGATCTAATGAACGAATTGTACGATCTCCAGGTCGCGCGTCCCGCGGATTGGATTACGACTATTTCGGTCGTAAATCGGAATCGCCGCAAGAGAGGGGGGAAAGAAAGGAAATAAGGAAACCTAAATACAAGGGATAAGAGTCGATAATGGGATAGGGGCTCCAGTCGAAAGACCAGTGATCTCGGGGAACCGGGGTTCGGAAAGACTGCTCGTCTTACCTTATATATGACGCTTCTGTCACCTCTGCAGTCACCGCAGAGATTACACAAACGGCGGCTCCGCTTCCAATTGAAGACGGCGATATCACAACTTCACCCGCGACACACAAATAAACAAACACTACGTGATTACCACACCTATGCTATCGTGATGTCGCGATCGAACAAGTATCGCTCACATTGATGTCTGCTAACATCAAGGTCATACTTCACACTAAAGACGAGCATTAATAAGGTGTGGTTGGGAAATGTGGACGGGGAAAAGGTGATTCGCAAGAGGCCCCAAAAATGTGTTTTACGAATCCGGAACAATCGTAATTTACATGACACCACTACTATTTCGTCTTGTATTACATCTGGAGATCAGATTTTGAGTACTACTGACCTATTTCTTACTCCTGGTTATCCCAGGAAAAACCCTCACATGTAGGCCAAGAAAGGTGCAACTACTTTCTATTTTTTTAATGAAATCTGTTCAAAACAGTTACTGCACAAAATATAATAAGCTTTCCTCCTTATCTGGCTAGGCCAACCCCTGCGACGGATGTAAATTTGTAGTATATTGAATGCTAACTATCCATTTTCCAAAGTTATTTTGTGGAACCCGGCCCAAAACATAGCCACCTTTTCCCAAACATAAATGTGTATTAGATTGAACGCCATTCAAACTGTTGTTCAGTTGCACTTCAAGATCCTGAGGAAAATATGGTTACCCCACCTCACATCTCCGCATATCGCTCACTCTGCCCCTGCCAAAACCAAATTTTTCATACGAGCCTGCCTGTTCACAAAAAAGATATTCCACTACCTCTCCCAAAACCCTTATTTAAAATTATAAATAAATACTATTCTAAAATATATTATTTGTTAATAAATACTCTTTAAAATACAGGCTCAAATTTTAAAACATATGTATTTTTTTAATAAGAACACGTTTTTCTGGTGAAGTTTCATTTTCAGAACATAGTTCTGTGGTACGTTAATAAAAATTAAGAAAATTAAAAATGTGCAAAACAATCAATTTTTCGAAAAAAAGTTGGTTGACAAATTTGGTTCTAACTAAATATTTTTTTCGATAAATTGATTTTTTCTGTTCATTTTTCTAGTGGATTAATTTCATTTGTTTTAAAATATCTTTTCGCTCATTGCTTTTACAGAAGCAATAGATATAGTAGTTACGTAGTCACTTAGAGTGCGCTTCTCAAATCTGGAATCCATGGCAGATTACATATATTGCGAGATTAGAACGAATGCAAAATAGGTTTATTCGACATCTGAATGTTGGATCTAATCTATCATTTGGCTCCTATTTAGATGCAGCAAACTTCCACAATGTGAAGACCCTAGAAACATCGACGAACACCTAATACTTCTCTTCAACCTACTGCAAGGACATATTGTCCCAACCGATTGGAATTAATATCTCACGATATACCATCTAGATCAACCCGGCAATCCGTTCTCTTCCACATTCCCAGAAGTAGAACATCTTACATACAAAATTCATTCTTTCATATGCAATATATTCATGCAAATACCATAATGAGAAATTTACAGAAATTGACTTGTTCAACATTAGCCTTACTACGCTTAAAGGGTTATTTTTATGAACCACCTCAATCTCAATTTTGACTAATCATTCTACCTATAAACAAGTTTTGTTCTCCCTTTACCTCAACAATAGTTGCAACCTCAAGACCCTTTCTCCCTCTTTTTTATCTATTTATTTATCTTCTGCACCTAAACATACTTGTGTACCTAAACATTTCTGTGGATTTTCATAAATAGTATCATATGTTAAATATTTATTATGTTAATTATAATAAGTTTATACACTGTCAAAATCCCTCAATACAATAAAATTAAATAAATATTTGTACTGTTTTCAAGCCTAATGTATTTTTTCCTTTTATAGAACGAATGAACTCACTGAAATTTTTCACATTCTCGCATTCCTTTGTAGTAAATGTTAAGAATGTAAATTCGCAAGTATTATGAATGTAAAGTTTTCTTATTTGGTTTTGAAATTCAACGTTTATTTTTATACATTATTTATTAAAAGACCAACCGCATCAAAAGAAGCCATCGTCATTCTTATATCCCGACGGGATGTCGTCTGGTGGACCGTTAAACTGCAAATTCCCGCAGACTACCCCATAAAGTCTCCTGTGGGGGCGCATCATCCCTTCACGTAGGTCTTTATTTATTTTTTAATTCAATATTTTGTCGCTTTCGAGGTTCACGCTACATTTCTTTCAAATGTATGCATAATACAATGAGAATTTAAATGTTTTTTATACGCCAATATGATTTTATTGTCAGGATCTTACAGTCCTTTACAGTGGAGGCTGTTTATATGTTGAATAGTATATTCATAATATATATTTTTTAAATATGCTAATAATAATTATCTTTAATAACATAACGGCCCACAGGTGTCACTATCTACTCGCCGTTTCTTCTCTGATACTATTCTAACCTTATTCTATTAACTTATATAGTTTAACTAATCTTAATTGTGATACATGGTGCACTGCTTCTGCCGGCAGTGGTGCGTGGGGTGAGTCCCCTTTCCGTACTTGTATTTATTTTTGTGCTGTCATTTTTCCCGGAAGGGAGTGTCTCCCAACATGTCTCCTGCTCCACGGCCTTATGGTTTGTGGTAACTATAATCTAACCATTATTTGTCTGATCTTATTTTCATAACATTACGCATATATTGTATAAAATATATGCGTAATGTTATAAAAATAAAACAAAGGTCGGGTACATTGAGAGAAAATTTGGTATAGGAGGCTGCGCGGTATCATATCACTGTGTGCGGTGCGTTATCGAACAGCCTCCTTTATAGCATTTAAAAATATATCAATCCATTCGGTGTAAGAGTAAAACTGAAATAGGAGCCTTGAGCTTATCAAGTCGGTCCTGGGAATGTGGTTACTTGCCACACTTCTAATGGTCACCATCTTCCAGTATTCGATTAACCTGGTCATGCCAAGTCTTCGGCGGACGTCCTCTATTTCTAGTACCATCAATACTTGCGTCATATATATTTATTACCATTCTCTCCTCATTCGTCTGTTCCATGTGACCATACAACCTAAGTGATCCTTTCTTAATTTTACTCACTCTGTTAATATTAACTTTACATTTTATCTTTTTTATTTCTTTTTTTATTTCTTCATTCTTCACTCAGTCGTAATTGGATCTGCCACACACACGCCTAAGAGATCATTTCTACTGCATTCTACATGTTTCAACGTTAAATAAATAAAAAATTATAATAAAAAACAACATCGACCCGTTATATAGAAGAAACATCTGGTATAAATACTATTCAAAGTAAATTTTTGCTGAAATTTTGTATTTAGCCGAAAATCCACAAACTATTACGAATGAAATAAAATTAATTTTATCATTTCTGGAAAACTGCAATATTTAATTATCAGCACCATAATACTGAAAACTAAGTAACTCGTGCTCGTCTTTTCAGTGTGAATTGTGACCTTGATGCCAGCAGACGTCAACTTGACCGATATTTGTTCGATCTCGATATCGCTATAATATTCACGGTGTGGACCTTTCAGCTCCAGTGATCTCGGCGGCGACTGCAGGGATTACGGAGGCATCATATACAAAGTAAAGCGAGCAGTCTTTCTGAATTCCAGTCCCCGTAATCACTAGTCCTTCAATTAGAACCCTTATCCCCTTACCGACCTCATCCTGTACCACGTTTCCCTACTTCCCTCCCCTACGTTGCGGTGATTCCGATTTACGACCAGAATTGTCGTATTCCATTCGTATCGATACGGATTTATAGTTCGAATTCATTTTGGTAAAACTGCCATGCATTTTGGCAAAAATAAAATTAAAATGAATATATATGTAATAAAGAAGAAATAAAAAAGTAACAGTATAAATTTTGCATTATTATGTATACTTTCTAGTAGATGTTCTAAGATTTGTAAGTATTATTGAACCTTCGGCTTCAGCTTCGGCTTCGGCCAAAAACTGACCTTTGGTCGGACACTAATTCTAAAACAAATTATCTATACATAGACGAACTGTACTTGTGTATCCACATATACATGGATAAGCATTCAATGCGATGTTATAACGCAAAGTTTTTATCTTATTTGACTTGTGAGGAATGTTTCACGAGGCGATCAGACTTTATATGAGGTTTTCCTCCATTTTGACCATGTAAAGTAAACTAACGTAAGTCCCAAAAGAGTTACACCGAGTTATTTGACCAAACTTTGGCGTGTTTCGATTTTTCTTTTGCGTCAATTTCTCGCCCTGCTCTCATATTTTATTAAAAACGGTAAAAAGTACTTTCGGCATCGCGATAAGTTTATTTTCGCTAACTGAACATCAATAAATCTCCCAGAGAGTCGGTGAACAGCGAGCATACTGAATCCCTAAATAAATATCTATATTTTTAGATCAATTTAACAGATTCAAAGCACTGTTGAATTTATTAGCAATATTTATATGTGTCTAAGAACACACTGTTTATGTAAATGCCTTCGATAGCTGGTTCCCAGATTTCTGATCAACAATAAGTACACATATGATATACGAACTACACTAATCTTTATAATTTCACTGTCTTTCTGGTCCGATGTTGTTCTTTTAGCTGGCTTGTCTTCTTTAGATTTCGATCGACCGAAGTGCGCACTGGTGGTTTATTTGAATCACTGGACTGGTCGAAGCACGGGATTTAATAAGAATGACGCCAGTCGGTTGCCGTATTTTTAGCTTTCCGAAAAAAAGGGCGGCAATACTCACACATATACACACATGTACATTATTATTATAAACCAGGAAACCCAGTGGTGCAAATCGAAGTAACAAGAAGCGTAAACACACACGATTACAGAATTTTTACCTACAAAGGCACTGTTATTAAACAAATAATAGACATCTCATAGAGACGAAGCTTTAAAATAAATTACAAAAATTAATTAGATTCTTAATGTGACTGTTTTAGGTAAATGAATATCAAATTTAGTCCATAAATGGCGATAGTGTAGTTGTACTCGAAATGTTTCCACACTATATATATATATTTATATACAACTTCTAAAAATTTGATAGATATGAAGATTGATTAATGGGTGGGAATGGTGAACTTTATATTTGTATAAAGTGATCACTTAAGTCAGCCGAAGACAAGTCGTAAGCTTTTTAATTACCCATACTTCCATATCTTTCCATTAAAATACAATTTTAAAAAAAAGCTTCTTCGCTATGAGATATCTATAATTTATTGAAATTTGAATGTATTGGTTTGATGCATAATTTATAGCGTTTTTATTTTACAAGGTAAGAGAGCTTTGGAACCCAAGTACCCAAGGTGTGGCAATTTAATTCCCGGAATTCATCCACTTGTACATATTTATGTTATAATGAATGTGTATTACAAGTGAAGTTCTATTTTCCCTGGCGTTTCAGTGAAATCATATCCGAATACATTTTCTACTAGCGAAAATGAAATTTAACTGATAGATGCTAGTGAAAATTTGGCTGTTCTAAATTATCAATTTGACAGTTGTGAAAATACGTGTGTATGTCGAATAAAATAAATAAAATAAAATGAATATTCTAAAACTAATGAACTTACCATCACGCTGTTTCTCCGCGGGGGTAAGCGGACAGGATAGAGCGCCACACTCCTGTCCTGACACACAATTCTCGCCTCATCATTCATACATCTTTTCATACAAGCTCGCCGATTTTTGAGACTTCTAACAGAACCATCCTCTTGAATCTAATTTACCTGATCATGCCATATCCTATATTTCAAATTAAAAAAATATCAACTTTACATTCTTTCCTTATTCTTCATTATTTACTCTGCCATAAATAAATTTGCCACATATACGCCTAAGTGATCTCATTTCCAATGCATTTAGTCTACTTTCATTCCTCTTCTGCCAACTCCAGGCCTCACTTCCATACACCAGTGTCGGTACCAGGACTCTATTGTATACCGTTAGTCTTGCCTCGGTTGACAAGTTCCTGTTAGATATAATTCTGTTCAATGTACTGTTCTCTTTATTTCCTGCAGCACCCTCCTATCGATGTCAAATATACTTCTCAAATACACAAACTCATCTACTTGTTCCAAACATTCATTACCTGTAAGTATTTAGCACGGTGTCTTGCTTTTCTCCTTCTCGAATACCACAACTTTCGACTTGCTGACATTCATAATGAGGTCGCTTTCCTTGCATACATCGTACATTCTACTCACCAGATTCTGTAGTTCTTGTTCAATTTTCACCATTATTACTGCATCATCAAAACTAACAACAAAATGTAAACAAAAATAATCATTATAATAATCTAACATAACTAATTTTTAAAACAGGTACAGATAAAATGTTCCAACATCAAGTGGCATCAATGACACATGGCGAATATGCGGCTTATACTAAATCATCCGTTGGTGAACAAATACAGTTTTACTGATATTAATATTAATATCAACGGTTAATTATATTCGAAATTAAAAACACTTAAATACGAAATAAACATATTAATTACAATGATATATATACATAAAATCAATTTTATAACGTATCAAAAATTTAATCATATTTGATTCAATGAGCACCTTCGTTAAGACTTAAGTTATATGAATAATAAATAAAAAAAAATTCCAAAATGTATAATTTTAATTTTCAGCCAGGTGACATTTTAGGGGAGGGAAAAAGCACATTATTTAAGGGTGTAAATTTGACGCAATATCGGGTTAATATTAAATTAACAACAAATAAATGTTAGTCACAAAAGAGATTTACGTGTAGTTCTCGTGTCGAAAGCGATTACTTAAATAGGGGAGAATTGTAGCCAGCTGTGTTCTTGACGCAAAATATGCAAATAGCGTGATTCAAATTATTATAATCGATGTACAGAAGATTCCCGATTATCCGAGGTCGGATGAACTGTCATATCCGGGCTGCGGGTCAACCAGGCCAACATTTATATTTTTTTAATGACCCAGCCCCCACACTTGCCATACCTCCAGCCATCACGCCTTTGTTATTCGGCTTGAAAATATACCTGTAATTCGCCCCTTACTGTATCCTTAGAACCTCGTGTGCATTTTAAATCGCTCAATTCAACAAAAATGAACAACGATCATAATTGACTTCTTTAATATTACATTTTTCAAATAGTCACCTTTTAAATTTGTTTTCACAGTAGTTCGTAATTAGTCACCCATCACTTATATATTTATAGTTTTGTCTTTATCTATGTTTGGATTTTTATAATTAGTATACATTGTTTCTTGAATAATATACAATTGGTATCGAAACACGTTGATTTATTAATAAATAATGGTTTAAGCAAAGTATTTTATGTTACAATGATAATTGACGGTTAACGAAAATTTGACGAACATAAAGCAAGGCATAATATGTACACGGGGACTAGTAAAGTTGAGAGTTATCTCCAGAGAATCTCCCGGCAGCGAAAATCTTCTTTCATATATCGTACCCTCAATTCAGTGTGCTTATAAAGGAACGGCTTTTCAAAATTGGAAGAAGTCAGCTGGAAGAGTTCCTTCATTCATCCATCCATCATTCAAAGCTACTCATTTTATATAATTCTTTTTTGTCCTTACATCCTACCTCGTACTTATCATGTTTTGTTTGCTCCCTGCTTGTTTCTTTTCTTTCACTTCTTACTTTGTTCAATTTACTTATTATCTCTCCTTTTCTTCTATCGATTTTTCTGTTTTTTTTTTACCATTTTATTTAATTTATTACCTTTCTAACAACTTATATTCTAACTTATGGAACTTTATAGCTGGTACTTTATATGTACCTAGCGAGGTAGGAAGCAGCCAACAGGCTTGCATGTAAATGAAATGAATTATAATATTTGTACTGAAGATTTTAATATTGATGAAAGCTATAAAAATAACGTTGTTATAAAAATAAACGCCGATTTATCGGCACTGAAAATGAAAGATGAAAAAAAAATATTTCGAGTCGAAAATCTCTTAAAAATGTTCATTGGCGAACACAGGGCGCAATGAAAGTTTAGGAATGTAAGTAACCGGGTGTGTATGATTTTTTTGGAAAGGTATCTTCTTCAATAACCTTATAGTGACACAAAAAAATATAACATCTAAAAAAATATATATAGACAAAACATTCTCGTAATATTTCTCGTTCTTCATTATTAGCATTTTAAATTTTCCACTTCAAAGGACAAAATTTATCCCTTCTTTTAAATTAACTCAGCATAAGATTTGGCATCAACACTCTCCTCTCGCAGTAAAGGTCAAAAACGTATTTTTTTTTCTGTGTATAATCCAATAAATCTCTCTCAAATGTTGTGCAAAGTAAACAATATGATCATTTTATGAGCAAGCATAAATCTTTTTTACCAAACTACAAACTCCATTCCTTTTCAGCAATTTTCCAGAATTTTAAATGGGAGAAGGCGACAGAACATCCTTTAAACTTTTGTGCTACGTTTTAAGTTTAACTTTTGCAGTAATTAATTCCCATTAATTGTTTATGAAAGCTTTTCTTTTCATGGCTGTTGACAAGGTTAAAAAGATTAAAATGATAGGATTTCAGGTGTTGTAAAGAATTTATTATATATATATTTTTTTTTTTTTTTATTTCATTTTTATATGCACATCTAAACTCGTAAATCTTAATTTCTAAATACTTGCGTAGAATAAATAATATATTATATGTAACAGTCAATGTGTATTCCCAGAAAATTTATATTTTCACTTTCATTTCAGTGAAACCAAATCCGAATACATTTTCACTGTAAAAAATTGCATTTCTATTAGCAAAAATATAATTTTAACTAATAGGTGCTAATGAAATAATATCCCGTTCTAAATATCAATTTGACAATTGTGAAAAGTCAATTTGCATGTTTTTGTTTTCCCATAAAATATGTTCATGTCAAATAAAATTCGAATAAAATGTTCAATCCGTTTTATTTTATTGTCTAGTTAATAAATTAGTGCTTATTTTCGATAATAATTGTATTTTAATTTTATTAAATTCAATATATGGACAATACAATTTTACTAATTTATACACTAATAGAACATAAACAATAATAATCATAAAATTGGAACCGTAAATCCTGATCAATAGGATCTTAATGAACTAATTGCATACTGCGAATACGACGATTCCGGTCATAAATCAGAATCACCGCAAGGTATGGGAGGGAACTAGAGAAACGTGGTACAGGATGAGGTCAATGAGGAGATAGAGGTTCTGGTCGAAGGACCAGTGAATTTCGGGGAACCGAGATTCGAAAGGACTACTCGCCTTATCTTTGTATATGAAGCCTCTGTTATCCCTGCAGTCGCCGCCGAGATCACACAAATGGCATGCGGATGAGCCAATCTTCGATGCCAATTGAATATGGTGATATCGCAAGTTCATCCACGACACAAACAACGAACAATAAGTGATCAAATGACAACATCACAAAATACAGTGCTGGTGCACTGGAGCTGAAAGATCCACACCGCGAATGCTATCGCGATGTCGAGATCGATCAAATATCAGTTAAGTTGACGTCTGCTGGCGTCAAGGTCACATTTCACACTGAAAAGACGATCAGGAAGAAATGTATGAATGGGAATTAGGACGCGAAATTATGTAAATAACAGTGGATTTAAATAAAATAATATTATAACTCTATTTGATTTTTTTGCACTACTCGAGTTTCGAGAGTAACAGTAACTCTCTTCGTTAGGTGAAATATTAAACTAAATATATACAAATACAAGAAGCAAGGCTTAAGTGGTAGACATACAGTTAATTAGGTACTAACAGAAGGAGGGGGAGGGAGCGGTGTTACTGGTAGACGGTGGAGGGGAGGTTGTATCGGGAATATTGAGAGGAAAAGAGCTGAGTTAGAGAATGCGATATTGTTTAACAATTTAATATTTCTAAACTTTCAAAATTAATATTTTTAGTACTCGAATGAAAAGAATAATTATTATCCGTTACGTAGTTCAAAAATTATGAAAATTTATTAATAGTTAGACAACGACGATGCTCTTGTAACCTAAAGTTGAAATATCTAGATGTTTAAATGACTAAATACAAATTTAATGTATATCTTTCTAATTGATACATTTAATTAGTATTTAAAATATCACAGACCTATTGTTATGAATAATTACAACTTCACAATAAGAATGTGTTTTCCTTAATGAGATATATTTACCATTACAATCTCCGCATGAAATTTCGTAAACCCTAATTTTTTAGATATCTATTTTTAACTTTGGATTGAGAAGTAATACGACTAAGCTGTTGGTGTAATGCATTTTGATGATGAAACTACATAGTTAACGCCAATTCTATCAATAAGTGGTTTTCTTCGATAAATCTGCCTTTCAAAAACCTGACTTTTGTTTCATTAACAAAAGGTAATGTAATGTAGGTAAAGGAAAGCCTTTTTAGCCTTTACGGTACAAAAATAAAAACGTGCCTTTCGGCGCTGTAAACTCAGTGCACATGTAGGCTTTTTCGATTTTTAAGTTGGATAAATATGAATATTTTATATTCTACTTGTATTTCTCATTAAAATAATAGTTGTCATATATATATATATAAGTGAATATACACATCAATTACTGTATAAAAGTGCTAAAAATGATAAGCATCGTGATATTATAAAGACATGTCTGACTCGGCCAGCGCGCGCTCTGCCACTAAAATGAGGATCGGCATCCAGCACCCCGCGCCTCGCGCTTTTCACACATACACATACACGTATTGACAAATTCACGTCAGGTTATTATAAGAAAAAAAATTTATTGCAGCGTATGGAGAATACTTATATATTGTAATTATTTTATCCAATACATAAATATATTACGAAGGAATAGCTAAAATATGAACTCTGTACTTAGTATATTTACACAAATATTGATATAATGAGGCAATGTTCACTCAGTTTACATCATCGAAGAAGAAATATTAATTGCGTATATCCTGAATCTTCACTATCTGATATATGGCTACATATACATATGTCTATACTGCGTTTATTATTATTAAATTCTAAAAAATCAGAAACAAAACAAAACAAAAAGTTTTTGTTCTGTATGTAACATGTATTTCTGCATCCGGAGACGAAATTGTTTGCAAAGTACAAACAGGACTGAGTGCATTCGGATATCTGTACATGATTGTCAAAAGTGAACTTCCACTGCGTATAAAATGAGAAGTGTTCAATCAATACATTCACTGTGTACTTTCATTTCACTGTACTTTCAGTGCTCACTTACTTACTTACTTACTTACCATCACGCCGTTTCCCCGTGGGGGTAGGCAGAGAGGATAGAGCGCCACACTCTTCTGTCCTGACATACAATTCTCGCCTCATCCACATTCATACATCTTGTCATACAAGCTCGCCGATTGTTGAGGCTTCTAACAGAACCATCCTCCATTATCTGGTTTACCTGGTCGTGCCAAGTCTTCCGCGGACGTCCTCTATTTCTGGTTCCATCAACACTTGCGTCATATATCTTTCTTACCATTCTCTCCTCATTCATCCTTTCCATATGACCAAACCACCTAAGTGATCCTTTCTTAATCTTACTCACTATACTAACATCAGCTTTACATTATTTTCTTATTTCTTCATTCTTTACTGTCATAAATAGATTTGCCACAAATACGCCTAAGTGATCTCATTTCCACTGCATTCAGTCTACTTTCGTTCCTTTTCTGCCAGCTCACTTAATACTGCGAAATTCTCGTTCATTCGTAACATTCAAAAGGTCCAAGAACTTAGTAAGTATGTTGGGCATCACAAAAAGAGATTTTACAATTTAATTTTATATTCAATTATGTTTTTAGATCATTTCGTATTTCTGGTAATGCAATTTTATAACATATATATTAATTTTCTGGCATATTCCAGCGTGTATTACTCAAAGGTATTTTTTATTCTTTGCAATATAAAATTGATTGATTTTAAAAATAGTATAACAGATGTATTAATTTTAAAGAACTGCAAAATATAGGTTCAAAAATTTCTAGATAGTTGATGCGGCGAAAATGAATAACACATTTCCCCAGTTAGATAAAGGTCCAGGTTCGAATCCCGGTAGCAACGAAAATATTTTTTAGATAAAAGATTTCGCGACTTTTTTTTAATACATGACTCGACTGGAAAACAAATTTAAAAATGTTAAAAATACGCCTTGTTTACATGAAAAATTAATTTTCGATGCTTTTACTGTTGCATAAATATGTCATAAACTATCGAATTTATGTTTTCACAAAGAATATCACCCCACTTCTATATGCAGTGGCGTGCGGTAGGTATTGATTTAGGTCATGCTATTACCGATGATATTATACAATCATTTATATAACATATATGTACTAAATGTTGTACACAGGATTATGAACATTCATTTAATCAACATCTTTAGGCAAAATAAATTCGTCGTCTATTCGACTCTGTCATTACATATATATGTAACATTTTAGTACTATTCATAGTGTTTTTAAAGTTTTAATTTTACGTGAAATAATACCTTCTTATAAATATTAATATAAAGAAATTATGGACAAATTTTTGAACACCTTTTATGATTGAACATGATTCTTTTACTGTTTGAAAATCGTTCATGTAATAACTAAAATAAATTATTGTTTTTATAAAGGTTAACATAGGAAATAGTTCTGCCGATTTACTTATTGTATTTCAAAATCATAAATAAATCCATCATGTACCTCGAATGCAAAGAAAGATTATGAAAACAACACGTTAACAACAGCAAGATAGTAAATTTTGCGAATTAATAAAAGAGGAAATAGATACATTAATGATTTGCACGCAGCTGTAAGCCGAACTGAAAACCTTTTAAATTCTTTATTCTGTAAAAAACAGCATAAATGTGAACTCCGTACAAAACGAATCAGCCGAAAGGAATTTTCAATTCAGTAGGTAGCCAATTGTATGGCTTGAGTAGAACGAGAGCTTATCTCATTTTACGCTGACAACAGTCAGTTGGCCGGGTCATATTCTGAGAATTCGCTAAGGAATTTCCGATATTGGTTCAGGTGAATATTATTGAAGGCTTTATCTATCCATAAACCTGTACAGGTAAAAATATATTACAATTCAGGTGCCTTCAAAGACGGCCGAAATGCGATACTCAGGTAAGCTGTTTTTTAAAATATTGCAAATTTTTTAAAAACTTTTGCATTATTTCTTATTTAGAATTATGTAATAATAAATCATAAGTAGTCTTTGAAAATAAATAAAAATCAGCGAAATACAGGGGTTAAATCTATTGCGTTATTTGATGCATTAATGCCAACAATGAACATAAATACTAGATGTACCCATAAGTAATCAATTATTTTTTGTGTGGAATGTTTGCTTCAGTCTAGCTCAGAGCGTCAACGTGTAAAGATGTGTTTTATACGCAATATTACAATTTGTGGTCTTGTGACTTGTGACAAGTAAATTAAAACATTTTTATTACTCTGTTGTAAAATGACGGACCATCAACTAACTGAAAAACATTTACGTCATTGCATGCTGTTTCATTTTCGATCGGGTGTTAAAGCAATGGTTGCAACAAAGAAAATTTTTGATGTGTATGGAAACGTATTGAAAGTAAATAAGTGGCAATGTTGGTTTAGAAAATTTTCCGATGGTGATTTTGATTTGTCTGATAGCGATCGAAGTGGGCGCCTGGTAGGGTTTGATAATGACGCTTTAAAAACACTGGTGGAAACGAATCCTAAACTGAGTATCCAGAAAATAGCAAACACTCTTCAGGCTACTTAGTCAACAGTTCAAAGACATCTTCACGAAATCGGGAAGGTTTGCAGACAGGGTATATGGGTACCACATCTATTGTCGGAGATGAATAAAGATCAACGGCGTACAATTTGCATCTCTTTTGTGCAGAGAAAGAAGTGATCCATTTTTACGAAGGATTGTTACTAGTGACGAGAAATGGGTCTTGTACAACAACAACAAGTGCACTAGAAAATGGCTTTCTCCAAATCAACTAGCAGTACAGCATCCAATGACGTAAATTTTCTTCAGTTAGTTGATTGTCCATTTTACAACAGAGTAATAAAAATGTTTAAATTTACTTTTCACAAGTCATAAGACCACGGATTGTAATATTACGTATAAAACACGTCTTTACAGGTTCACGCTCTGAGCTAGACTGAAGCAAACATTCCACACTAAAAATAATTGATTACTTATGAGTACACCTAATATAATGATTTGTCGTTTAATAGAATGAACTAATATGATTTTTTTCCACAAGACGCTGATGACTTCATCGCAGAGACCTGGAATCAGATGATGATGATGATGATGATGATGATGATGATGATGATGATGATGATGATGATGAAGAAGAGGATATCCAGTTGTAGTTGTTCTACCTCTGAAGTCTCCGAACTTACTGATGATAATGAGTTGCATGAGGATGCTGTCTCTGAATGTATGTTCGTAGATACAGCAGGAACTTGGTGAAGATTGGTGAATTAGTGAACCTTCAACATTGCGAGAACCAATCAATATTCTAAATAGTTAAATTAGAGAAATGAGTATTCAATTAGCAGGCAAATCATGTACCGAGTTTTTTTAAATTTATATTCAATAATAACTCTTTAACCCTCATTCTAGAACAATCAATTGTTTATATGTTCAAAAAACAAGGTATTTATGTCGTCGATAAGTGAAAATATAAAAACATTTATAGAATTATTATTGTACCTATACCGAATATCAGAGGATACCTGGTGAAAAGATGTATCGATCTTTAGATTGCGAATTTGTATGTAATATCGTATGTGAGTAGACAAACTTACGAATTCGATTATGGACATGAAAAGAACATTAAAATTGTTGTTGTTTGATGGAATGACCGGCCTGTAGTTAGTTGTATCAACTTATAATAAGTTGAGCCAATTATAAATGTATCTGGGTATTAAAATAGCAAAAAAAATGGGTGATTACTTTATTTCGAATTGCAGAATGAGAGTGGTGGAAAGAGATCACGTGGACTGTAATCTAGAATGGTTTTAAATATTTGACTCAAAATGGAAGTCTGAAGGAGACTAAGGCAAATAGATATGGCCTACCTTGCTTTGAAGTCCTGGGATGGGCGTCGATTGTACCTCCGGTTGACGAGGACATATATTATGCCGAACCGAGATCTCTATAACGACATTTCCGAAACGGATTCACTTCCTCTGCGCGGTCCAAGTGATACGCACGGCGTGAGGGTAGAAGCACGAAAAAAACTTAATGCTTCGCGGTCGAAGCACAGTCGGAGAGTGGTCCCGGGCGGCGAAATGTAATGTAATCGGCCAGAGCGAGACAGGTATAAAATGATTGGATGGACGAAAGAGGACAGGGAATGAGAATTCGACTTGCGTCAACAGAGAGTTTGTAGAAAAAAATTCTCATGAGCTATATTTTCCAATTTGTGTGATATGACTCTTTATAATTAATGAAAGTTATTCCAAAGCTTTCATCCTGAAGAAAATATGCGACTTAAATTTAAAAGTCACGTAGAAACTTTCATGAAATCGATTAGATAAGTAATATCATCAAGTCTGAGTCCGGACATTCTTTTTAAATCATTGAAAATAGAAAAAGACGCAGGGTATGTCATTTTCAAACATATTTTATATGTAAACTTTCCACATTATCGCATTGTACAATACATGTAATGAAATCTTCCACAAAGTAAAATAAAATGTAACGAATTATTTGTATTGTTATTAATTAATTAATTACATATAATATTTACATAACTATATCTATATTTATAAATCTCCATAAGTCAATAATGTATTATATTTTGTAATATAGTATAGAAGTCTAGTTGTTAATAGTTTACTAAAACCATGAAGAATAAATACATTAAAATCTTTACTTGTTTTGTTTCATACGTTTTGAGGCGTGATCTGGCAGACTATCCTCCACCGACCAGCTACAGCGGAGAACATGAACGTGAGAATGTGAATCAGAAGTTACATACTGACCACTATGTCGAGATCTATCTTAACTATCTTCTAAGAAAATAATCTTTACTAAAACAGCAAAAAAAAAGGAAATATTTCATAATAAAACAGTGTCTACAAATTTTACGTTAAATTTTATTGTAAGATAATAAAAAAAACAGAAAATAACGAGAATTTGACTTGTTGAATAATTAAAACTAAATGAAAGTACGGGTCTACATAATAGGTGCAGATGACAATAATAATGTTACATAAAAATGCGTCGAGCTTGCACAAATCGTCTTGTCCTTTCTTTTTGTGTCCTGGAAGCAGTATTCACCACCATTTCCAAGTGCCTGGCAATTGGTCAAGACACTCCTTCAACCGGCGGTCCATGTACGAATTCTTATCTCCCAGGTAGACCATGATGAGTAATGACAAGAGGTAATGGAAAGAAGAAATAATGTGAAGAAAAAAGAGTGATAAAAAGAAGGTATATTCAATCATTTCCTCCAACAATAGAAATTTTTACGATACAATTAGAATTCGAAGTACTAAAAAATGAGTGCTTGTAAAATGGATGAATGATGTGGAAATCGCGTGATGTCCAAACGACACTCCCTGGCATTGGCTTTTCATCTACATTTTGTAGAGGGCTCCATCCTCACCGTGTTTCCAAACACGCGAATTTAACGGATATGGCGGCAGCCGCACGGCTGCCCGCGGGCGACCCCCTCAGCAGAAAATAACGTAGCTGGCTAGCGCTGATCCGTGACTCGAAACGCCGGTCGCGAACCTCGCGGCCAACATCGAAAACTTGTACTAGTTCGTAAAAATATTTAACCAGGTTGTTTACTTTAATAAATTAGATACTCACGTCACTTTATATTTTCCAAAATAAAAGATTTTGTTAATATTTTTTTGATAAGATTTTCTTAATGATGTAGTTTTTACCAAACCACGATAACTGATACTGGCGGTTAATGAGTTAAAAACAGAGTATAACAACTTAATTGGAATAAAAGCAGCATAAGACGACTACAGCACCACGGCTGCAGCAGAATAAACGTGACAGTTTTTATAACTAAGCAATTAAAAATTCTACAGGTACATGGCCGACACTAGCTTAATTATAATAAACCGTCCATTCATAATATACGAATTATCTAATTTATATTTTTTTCGACAGAATTTTTAACAAAGTGGAGCATTTTTGCTTATACGCAGTGCACGCCCCTGTCTATAAGATATTCGGCACTCAACCATTTTTGTTCACTTTGTCATCAGTTCAGTTCAGTGACGATAAATCCACGTTTATTGGATGAAAATACTTATTTTAATGAAAACAAAGAATTTTTTTCTAATGCACGGAAATTTTAATCAGTATATCACCACAAACCACCAAATTATACATGAACTAACGCAAATCGTTGATCCCAATATTTTAATTTTGGTGTCACTCACGTGATCACTCTCGTACTTACGCAATCAAATAGCTCCGCAACTTTTTTTAAAAATATGACACGATTGTAACGAAAATTTAAACGTTGACAATATAATGTTCATAAATGTAAAAAATACTTCTTGCTTACACAAGGATTTAATTTTCGAATAGCAACTGTCGGATTTATGTTTCCACCGAGAACGTGTGTAGAATGCCCTTCGTCCCGCAACTAGTGTTCCGAACCTCTCTCCTACACGTACACTTTATTTCATGTGTATTCATTTACTGGTCTGTGCTTGTAATTCATTTAATTTGTACTAAAAATATTACAGAACTGTGTTCTAAAATTGCAGCTTCTCAACAAACATGTGTTCTACTTAAGAATTTGATGTTTAAAAAATTTACTAGTAAAAATGTTTTCGAAATACAATACAATGAACCCATTACAGTAAGCCCTATTGATTAATGTTTATTAATTATAATGGTTCATCCCTTTAGACACTTGGTACAAAGGTAGTTCGACGTATTAGGGGTTGCTGGACGTCAATCAATCACTCTTAAGGTGGTCTTTTCAGATGAAATAATTTGTTGGTTCTAGAAAGTTTTGTTATATGACTGGGTGTTTACATTACTTATGAGTATAAACAAATGGAGTGTATGTTGGGCACGCACCATCAAAAGAAAACTTTACTGGGTTTACTCACTTTGTATTTTAAATAAAATATTTTTCATTGTTGATTTTTTCAGCGTTTACGTTGTAGTTGACCACAGACCAGTAAATGAATATATATGAAATAAAGTGAACACATAGGCGAGGGGTTCGGAATATTAGATGCGAGACGAGGCGTATTCTCCACACATTCTTTGTGGAAACGTAAATCAGATAATTTATGCAACAGTAAAAGTACAAAATAAGACGTATTTTTAACATTAATGCATATTACATTGCGAGTCTTTATATTTTCGTTCTAATCGAGTCATATATTTGAAAAAAATCGCGGAGCTGTTTGATTGCATAAGTGGTACAAGAGTGATTTTTTGTATTTATATTCAACTTCAGGACTGCGTTAGCAGTTGTGCGCTAGTCTTGACGAAGATACGTTAGTATAGGAACCGGTTGACGTAAAAATAAGACAGTGGTTTAAACAAAGTTAAGTATAAATACATTTTTATCATAACGGTCTCGGAAGCGTGAAAGAATTTTTGAATGTATTATTTATTTTTGAATAATACATTCAAAATTCATCATAATACATTCAAAACTCAGCTCGCGCCCCCTTGCTAGAAATTTCATACTATCATATCAGAAAAATACATTTCCATGGTGACTAGGTATTTTATTCAGTAGCCATAAGCGTATTAAAATGGTATTATTAGATGGTAAAACATAATATAGATGTACAATATCATACGCTGGCATGTTACACGAAGCGGGGGGATAAAAAAAAGTGTATAAATGTATGTTCGTCCCCTGGTAACGATGGAGGTGACATCATCATATACTCGAGTCTTACTTTCATAAACAATAAATAAGTGTTAAAAAAATATATATTTATATTTCCTACTGATTTTTCTAAAAATGTATTATATTTTCTAATATTGAAATAAATAAAAAAATAATTTAAAAAAAAAACTTTCTCCCTCGCCCTGTCAAATGATATCCACCTCAAATTTTGCATAATTACCCTTTTGGACCCTGCACAAAATATAGGCAACGTATACCAAACAAATGAATGTTTGGCACACATCCTAAATTTTCGAATCTGTGTTACACTTTTCAAATTAATACATCTATCATCCCATTATTTCTAATTATTATTATTTTAATTTGTCGTCAAAAGTACTGTCTGCTGTAACATAGTTGGTTGGTTGTAGTACCTTCTTCGTATTGGAAAGAGATCCAGGTTCGAATCCCGGTAGCAACAACAATATTTTTCGATAAAATTGATTTTACATGTGTATCTTTCGAATTAATACATTTTTTATTATAATTCACATGTTAATTAATATTTTTTCAAACAAATTATTGTTATATATAGATTTATCTTTTATATCGAGTCTCCAGTACCAGAAAAAATGTTTATATTCAAAAATAAAAATTCTTACCAAAATTTAAAAATATATTTATCTATATTACGACCAACTGTTAAGGACATCAAGGGGAGAAATCTGGAATGAATGATTAGTATTAAAGGCTAGCAATATCTGAAAGTGTATATTAATCGATTTCCAATCATCCCCCAAGGGTACGACGAGTACCAGGCGCCCTGCGGACTGTGAAGGCAACTCAATGACTGCCCAAATTGAAGTGACCTAAAATCGAAAATAGAATTTTTCATCTCAAAAAAATATTTTCATATCTCGATTCGGGTAAAGGAGTTTTTAATATACTGCCATCTACCTCTACACTCCACAAACTCAAATGTATAGAGGTGCGCGGCTTAATTTTCATGACAAATAAAATTAATTACAAAGTTTGTTAATTTTCGGAATTTTGTGTTAACAAGCACATATAATGCAGCCCCTAATTTAGTTTGAAATCGACGTGTACTAAAATCTTAATACATAAAAAAAAATAACTGAATGCCTGTCTATCTATATGTCTATATGATCCAAGACCCTTTCTAAACTAAATTTTGCAAAGTTAGTTTTTAGGAACTCGCGCTAATCATGGGCACCATCCTCCTTTATCTTAACCACCCTACCAACTCCTCTTGATACAAATGTGTTTTATATTGAAAGCCATCCACTCCAAAAATGTCTGTGCATAAATATCCTTCTCCCATCCTCTGTCCAATCCACCCCCTTCATTGACATAAAAGTGTATTATTTTATATTTTTTATTAACTTGTTTACGATTGGCTCTGCATCACCCACAAATTGTTCGATAAGGATCGAATCAAAATCATGCAAACAAGTTGTTTAATAGTGCAATGGTTTAATTATCTCCATATGTATACCGACGGCTTAGCTTTGCCCTGAGGGCTGTTGCGGTGGCTGCAGTCTCCGTGCATCAATTATAAATAAATGTGAAGCTACGACTTCCTTCGGATTCATCGGTTTTCTCAGCAGAATGTTGGGCAATTAAAAAGGCCTTGGACATCAGCGTTCTACGGAACGCCGATAAGTCTGTTATACTCTCCGACTCGCAAGCAGCTCTTGAATCCCTCTCTGCTAATATGAAAGTTTTGCTAGACAATGAGATAATCTGTTCCATCGGAAGATGTCTATTTAATTTGGCCAGCAACAATAAACAGGTGTCATTCGTTTGGATTCCAGCACATAAGAGAATTTATGGAAATGAATTTTCTGATATACTGTCCAAGGAGCCCACTCTTTCCAGAGTTTTTCCTTATCAATTCTATTTGAACTGATCAATGATCCAAATAATCATAAGGGTAATCAGCTTAAAATAATTCAAAGATCTATTCCTCGCACCCCCTGGTTCTCAAAAGGAAAGTTTCCAAAAGAAAAACATCAAATATTTCTGGAATGAGAATTGGACATTGTCAGGTAGCCTCACATTTATTCAGATTGAACTTAATAGATTCCCCAATGTGCGAATGTGGTGCCGAGGAGGAAATCCTTGACCATATCTTTTTTGCTTGTCCATTGCGAACCACAGATTTTTTTACAGTAATCTCGTCAATGGTAATTTTCAAATCTCAGTTAACTTGTGTCATCTTCTTTGCCTTAACTCGCCACATTTAATCTATATAATGGCGAATTTTTCGAACGACAATTCCTATTCTATAATATTATTGTGCTTTTTTTCTATAAAATAAAGTTTTAACTTGATTAATGGCACAAATTACACTCGTGGATTGTCTAATTAAAAGAAGAAGAAGATCAAATCAAAATGATAATACATCAGCTCGACTTCAAAAAATTCCTGATTCTTAGGTACAAACCAATTAAGACTTGGGTATTGCAGACAAACAAATTTATGATCTTGATATATTGACATTGAAGAGTGTTAAGAGTGGCGAATCCCGGATAGAAATTTTCCAAAGGCAGTACAACATCAACAACTTGTACTTGGCTTAATATTCAATAATAATATTCATAATTTTTATCTTTGACTTTGAAAACATTTTTTTATCACACCGCGCGCTTATCCGGGTTAAGTGTAAAATAAGCACTCTATGATTGAGAACGTGACATTGCGAAGAACTGAGGCTTTGACTAAGGCTTTGAACTATACCGGATGATTGATTGTACCCATATCTCAGTAAGCCGCCAGCCGCCAGGTACGTGGGCCTTGTGTTTCAACCGCGCGCCTAACAACTTGATATGTTCATTCTATAATAATCTTTATTTATTTATTTTTCTACAACAATAATAGCAAAAACAATTTTAATTTTAAAGAATACAATTCCAACACATCAATTAGTATACTGATACTAGCATTTTACATGTCTTAACATGTGATGAACAAGCAAATTGTTGGATATGGCAAAAGAAGAAGTTTCAATGGTATTTTAAGAATATAAAAAATGTTTAATCATATGAGAAGAGTGTAAAATCAGGTGTGACAGGAATAGAATACGATACAGATGAATTTTGTGTCCAGAATTTTGAAAACGGTTCATTTCACTAGAAAAAATATAAAAAACAGGTTTGATAGAAGTAAAAGATGCGACAGAATTTTATTTATCACCAGAATTTTAACAATAATCAAAGAAGCACCTTATCAGAAGACAATTAAATGGTACAGCATTCACTTAGCAAACGAGAGGTACCAAGATCCGATACTCGGTTCCACTAAAATCTTTTTATAACTCGGTGTAAATAAAATACAAGATAAAATGAAAGTAAATTTCCCACGCAGTTTTTTCAACAAACTATACAATAAAAATAAATTCTATGTAAAAATAAATTAGTTTAAAATACAATTTAGTAATTCGTGAAAAATTTCCGTTACAGAGATAAAAATTAATTTAAATAAATCTTAGTCTCGCTTCAAACAAAAACACATCAGTTTAACTTAGAATTAAATAAGATAATGCTACTTAAAGGGTTGCTTTAAATTTGCATTATAATTTAAATTGTTTTTTCTTTGTGAGAGAAAACATCTTAACTTTTATCTTTGAAAAAAGACTCCCTTCACGAGCCTCCAGCCTCTCTAATATTGAATTAACATTCATTTAATTAAGGGCTGACTTCAACGAGAGAGAAAGGCGAGATTTGGAAATTAGATACTTTGTTCCAGTGCGCAGTGAAATTCAGATATCATCAGGCCTTTATGTACCGCACCAAGCGTTTTTCATCAGGAACGTATACTTCTGCATGGTCTCGCTAATTGTTATTGCTTCCTTCAAGAGAATAGGCTTGTTTTCTTAGATAATTTAAAAGGCTGCTCCCTTTGAAGCCTTCATACACCGGCCTGCGAGTCACTTGTTATATTTATTATGTTTTAAATTAAGATTTAATATCGTGAAACGTTCATTTTGTATTGTAATACTCAACATTTCAAAGAGAATCTCTTTATCGTTGTAACAATAATAAGGTACTTAATAATGTTTAAATCTCAATCGGTATAAGGATCATTTTCAAGTATATTTATTAGAAATACTACCTTATTAACCGGAGTGCTGTAGGCGTCTAAAGAGTTATTCTTCATTTATTACTACTACAATCGCCATTCTACTCAAGCCATAAAATTGCTGTCTACTGAATTGAATATTCCGCTCGGTGTATAATAAATAATTCTTAGGTTATGAGCGGATGATTTGTTATAATTACACTAGCATCCGCTATATACCAGTAGAATCTTTAGTTGTACACTTCTAAATGCAACCACGATTCTATATACGTCTACTAGGTTATTCTTCATTTATTGGTAGTACAATTGCTAGCTACTGTTTTTAATATATTATTAATTCTACCCAAGCCATACAATTGCCACCTACTGAATTGAAAACTCCACTCAGCTGATCCATATTGTATTTATATCCGCGGGTATACAATAAGCTACCACAAGAGATGGCAACGGTATTGTATCTTCAATTGTGCATGCTTATAAAGGAATGGCTTTTCTAAATTGGAAGAAGTCAGCTGAAAGAGGCCTTTAAATGATCAAAGCTACTCATTCTATGTAATTTTTTCTTGTCTTTATATCTTACTTCGTACTTATCATGTTTTGTTTGCTCTTTGCTTGTTTCTTTGTTACTCTGATCTACTTATTTTAACCTGTTAATATTTTTTACACAAATATAATATCTTTAATATGTTGTTACATTAATGATCTCTATACTTTGTTATCTATACTCTAACAGGTACTATATATGTATCTAGCGAGGTAAGAAGCGGACAATAGGCTTACATATAAATAAAATTGAATATTAATACGTATTGTGCTTGCTAGTGTATTAAAGTTACTTAAAAAATGTTTACATTGATGCAAGCTTCAAAATAATATTATTTTAAAAATAAAGGCCTATTATCTGTACTGAAATCAATATTTGTCAATTTACCCTTTTTTCTTAAATGTTACATATTAAAATATTCATTTGAAAAAATTTGAATTTCATAATTCCGAGGCCAGTCCCGCGATCGTAATATTCGAATTCTGAAATCAGGATTGACTAGACTATTTAAAGACTTTAAAAAAATGTATAATAAATAAATATCAAATATATTATAGAAACAAAGTTATTTTTTTATTATATTTATTGAAAAATATATGAAAGTATGGAGTAATTACATGGCTTACGACCTGTCTTCGGCTGGCTTAAGTGATCACTTTATATATATATAACGTTCACCAATTTTCACCCATCAATCTTCACATTTATCAATTTTTTTAAAGCTGTACAAATGTTAGTATGTCGACTCGCTTCGAGTACCACTACACCATCGCCATCTATGGACTAAATTTGGTATTTACTTTTTTTTAAACAGCATATATGTCATCACAATGAAAATCTGATTTTTTTTTAAATTATTTTAAAGCAATATTCTGAATAGCCTGAAAAATCAATATTATTCCATTTTTAATATGTTTTCTTATTTTGACCATTATATTATATTAGCAATATTTTAATATGTTACACACAATTACTGGATTTTTATCAACAAAACCACTGTTTTATTAAACAAATATCAGATATCTCGTAAGTATGGTACTTCCATATATTTTCCATTAAGTATAATAAAAATAGCTTTGTCTCTATGAGATATTTTGTTTAATAACAGTGCCTTTGTATGTAAAAATTCAGTAATTGTGTGTTCTTGGACATATTCAAATATTTTAAATATGAATTAAAAAGATTAATTAGAAATATATACACACAAAATCAATTTTAACCAAAAATATTGTTGTTGCATCACCGGGATTCGAACCTGGATCTCTTTCCTAACCGGGGAAAGTGCATTATCCAACTATGCTACAGCGATGATATTTTTAGCGACAAATTTTCGAACCTATATGTTACTTTTTTGATATTAATACATTTAATCGTTCCATTATTTGAAAGAGCCATCTACCTTATTTTTACAGAATGTCAAAGTAATCTGGGCGTCTTTCGAATCCCGGTGACGCAAAAACAATATTTTTCCATAAAATTGATTTTATATGTATATCTTTCTAATTAATATATTTAATTCATATTTAAAATATCACAGACCTATGTTCTGAATAATTACAACTTCACCATTTGAATGTGTTCTCCTAATATTTAAATATTGCTAAATGTATATTGGCAGCGTAACCTCAGAAATTGATTCAATATTTAAATTTCGGAGGTCATAAGACCTCAATTATCCGGTGCAAAGTATAAACTTTGAATAAGTATGAACAATTATCTGGTGCAAAGTATTAATTGAATTATCTGGTGCAAAGTATAAACTTTGCATCAGATAATTCAACATAATGTGGCATAGTCATTAACCTTTGATAGAAGATAACACATAGAGAAAAAGAACGCTGAATGTTCATTTTATTTACTATGGCGTAGGAGCAGACATGCTCTCTAATTATTGTCAGTCTTCTGTAATTCTGTTATACACGCGGTATATTAACAGCTGGTCATTAACGGCTGATTCTTTATTTTCATTACAACAAAGAGCTTCGTCAATATCCATCTCATAGTTACGTTACGAGAGCAAAAAAGAATAGGATCACCGTGAAGCCTAAAATGAAAACAAGCTTTGGTCAATCCTTCCATATGTTTCTGACCCCCAAAGCCTATAATATTTTGCCGAGCAGTATGAAACAATTGTCGATGGACAAACTCAAACACCATCTCAGGACCTGGTTATTGGATGTTGGCAGAAAGGAAACTAAACAAAGATTCATGGAAATGATCACATGAACAGAACATCTTTTCTTTATATTCATTTTTTCTGTTTTGCATAGTGTTTCAATTATGGGATAGCGAGAGTATTTTACTTATTTATTATGTTATTAGAATTTTTTTAAAACCCTGTTTACCTCATTCTTAATATTTTTGGTTTAGATAGAAAATATATATATGTATTAATAATAATAATGGTTTTCATATTTGTATGACAGACAACGGATGAACCTTTCTCTTTTAGTACATACTTCGGTCTAGTTAAGGAGACAGTGAAAATCTCTTACATTATGAAGCATGTTCACCTTTTTTGTATATTAATAAGTATAAATATATTTTTATATATTTGTATAAAAATGTTTATAATGTATAATATGTAAAAATTGCATGTCCATGTTTCTCAATACAAAATAACAAAATCACTTATTTTATCATTTTAGAAATGACGAAGATTATTCCTGTAAAGAGGAGTAATTTGACAGCTCAAGCAGTCACCCTTTTTCGTAATTTACCGGCTTAATTAATCATCAGCCTTTTTCAAGCCTTCGAAACAATGCAGCCTTCACAGGAATGTTTAAACTTCGTGAAAAGGGGTTCATTCTTCACCACATCTCTTCAGAACATCTACCCTCTGTATTCGTTTATTAGTTTATTAAGGCATGCTGGCAGCGAAATAACAAAACACTGTTGGTTTAATAAGACGATTTCTCTTCGCTATTCACTAAATATAAACACATGTATTGTAGTTTGACCATTCTCCAGGGGCTAATAAAGGGGTAAAATTATAAAGGTTAACCAAATACTTGTAGGGGTGCTAAGCAACACGAAACCCTATATTTACCGATCTTTAAGGATTAATATTAATATGCGTGGCAAGAGAACCAATAAATTACATTAAGTACCTATCGAAATATTTGTCGAAAATTATCTAAGGAACTCAATTTTGAATTATTTCCTTGATGTAAAGGGTGTCCTTCGGAAAATTTTCAAGTTTAATGTTAAATAATAAAATAAAAACTACAATGTTATTCTCTTATTTTATTTATACAAAATGGAGTTTAATGATGATAATTTATTGTCTAAATGCCGTCAATTCCTCTCAAACTCTTGCAATCGGACTCTTAAACGCTGCAATCTTCCTTATTGATTCACGCGGATTGCGCATAATTTCACGTCCACTTGAGCCACATGTTCTGGCGTCGCTGCTGACGTTGATGGTCCCGGAGGAGTTTGGTTAACCATTGTTCCTTCTTGTCGAAAATTTTAAACCCAACACCAAATAAGTTGCGTGCTCAGCCCATCACTCACTCGTCGAATATTAAGGTGAGTACAAAAAGCGCGACGCGCACTAACCAATGAATCACCGTACTTTAAATATTGCTCAACCGCGAACGCGCAGTGGGCTCCCGACCAGTGACTCATTTCGACTGGCAAATCAGCAAATCACGCGCCTCGAACTTTATCCCGCCCACTTACCTCACCCTGATGGTTTACGAACAATTACAATTTAATCTTGAAAATTTCCCGCTGGACATCCTATATATCATTACAAAATACAGATATGAAATAATTTTAGAATACATGATTATAAACGAACTTTGTGTCATTTCATGGGCCAGTAGAATAGGCAGAATTCATAAAGAGAAAAGGAACCTCAAGATACTTACGTATTTACTTACATACTTACCATCGCGCCATTTCCCCGCGGGAGTATGTAGAGAGGATAGAGCGTCACACTCTTCTCGACTCATCCACATTCATATATCTTCTCATACAAGCTCGTCGATCATTATGGCTTCTAACAGAACCATCTTCCAGTATCTGGTTTACCTGGTCATGCCTAGCCTTTCTGGTGCCATCAACACTTGCGTCATATATCTTTCTTACCATTCTCTCATCAATCATCCGTTCCATGTAACCAAACCAACTATGTGATTCGTTTTTAATCATACTCACCATATTAATGTCAGTTTTACATTATTTTATAATTTCTTCATTCTTTACTCTAGCATATATGGATACGCATAAGTGATCTCATTTCCACTGCATTTTGTCTACTTTCGTTACTCTTCTGACAGCTCCGGGTCTCACTTCTATATGTCAGTGCCGGTATCAGGACTCCATTGAGTACCGCTAGTTTTGCCTCGGTTGACGTTACGATTGTTAGATATGATTCCATTTTAAGCGCCGTTCACTTTATTCTCTGTCACCTTCCTTTCAGCCTTTCCGTTTCTATCAAATATTCTTCCCAAATACACAAAAATTCATTACCTACTAGTATTTAACACTGTATCTAGCTTTCCTCCTCGAATACCATCACTTTCGACTTGTTAACATTAATGATAAGACCGCTTTCCAGTTTTATACATATACAAAAAAAGAGATCCAGGTTCGAATATTTTTCAACAAAATTGATTTTATATGTATATATTTATAATTAATACATTAAATTTGTATTTAAAACATCACAGACTTATGTTCTGAATAATTACAACTTCACAATAAGCATGTGTTTTCCTTAATAAAATGTCATTTTACTGTGTCAAATAGGAATATTTTTAACAAACCCTATAAAAAATAGTAGTTAAAACCTATAAGCATATGTGACCGTTGTAAGTCGCCAATCACGATGGGATGTGATGGAATCAGACGAAATAGAATGGGAATAGTGTAGATGGATGAAAAGTGAATGGGATAGGGAAATGGATTAGGAAATAATGAGAGTATTCTTGGATAATAGCGAACCAAGAGTAAAGAGGACTCGCCACCCATTTACTTCTCCTGAAGTTCACCCAATTCGAACTGCAATGACAGGCGACTCTGGTGAATCCATCTTCCAATGTTCAGTAAATTGCACATACAAATATATACTCTGTTGCGTATGTCCAATGATAACCAATCTCCATAACGATAATTCATTACGAATCTCGGGGTATTTCAATCCAACGAAACACCAAACCGATTTGAAGGCATTACATATTTATTTATTCCAATTATACGCGCCCTATTTAGGCATTAAGATAATTTGTAAAATAACAAAAAATTGCATCATAAATGCAATACACAAAGAAAAAAATTACACAGTGTCAGCATGTTTTTACATAATCATAATCAAATGTAAATATAAAATGTGAAGTAAACAATTTATCCGTCACCATTGAGCTGGGATAAAAAAAAATCTTATTATATTGTCATATAAAGAGTACATATGATCCAAACGATTTCAGTCCAAAATCGACGAGGTTTCACAAAACTAATAGAATAACCATCCGAGCTGCCAGACGAATAGGTACTGAATTGGGAGTGGGCTAGGTGAGAGGACAAACAAACAACCGGTGATAATAATTTTGTTGTAAGCGAATACGGAACAGTTTACAATACCACGATCGTAAGAGTAAATAATTTCTCATTGCAACTATACTATTTATTATATATCCAATGTGTCTAAAATTTAATAAAAATGAATTGTTAATTGCTATCGGTTTAATCTTTGATTTGATTTGTATTTGAGATTCCGTAAAAACAAAATAGATGGCTTTCAAATAATGGAACGATACATGTATTAATTTGAAAACGTGTAACATATAAGTTCGAAAATTTGTCGTCAAATCTACTGTCGTTGTAGCATAGTTGGTAATGCACCTTCTTCAGGTTGTAAAAGAGATCCAGGTTCGAATCCCAATAGCGCAACCATAATATTTTTCGATAAAATATATTTTATATGTATATCTTTCTAATTAATACATTTAATTAGTATTTAAAATATCACAGACTTATGTTCTGAATAATTAATAATGATAATAATAATACATTTATTAGGTTCACTTTTTACGTGTATTATATACTTACATGATAAATAATGTCTAACGGTCTGACGTATTACTCTTCCAAATTAATATTCATTAAGAATACATTTTCACCTAATTAATTACTATGAGCGTTGCGTAATATTTCAAATATCAGACAAATGTACCGACTGTATGTATATAAAATTTGGCAAAGTAAAAGTAAGACATATAATAATTACAACTCCATGATAAGAATGTGTTCCTCTTAATAATTTACATATTCAATTATGTACAATACTTATCATTATTAGGCAGAACACATTCTTATTGTGAAATTGTAATTATTCAGAACAGACGGTCTGTGATATTTTAAATACTAATTAAATGTGTTAATTAGAAAATATTTATTCTAAAAATATTGTTGTTATATCCCGGTAGCAACGACAATATTTTTCGATTAAATTGATTTTATATGTATATCTTTCTAATTAATATATTTAGTTAGTATTTTAATGTTTATCATTAACAAGTATGACTTTTTTACGATTATTTCATTATTTTTTCTAAGTATTTTGAAGGTTTTGATGACAAAAATAATGTACGTCTTCTGAGTCAAGTTTTTCCATTAAATTCATTTTGCAGTGACCTGAACTGAATAGACGTAGACATCTATTGAGGCAAGTTCCGGAGAGTATAAAGAACGTGGTAAAATCGAGCACGAAAACCTCCACATTACGTCGCCTATTTAAATTTACAACTCTACGTGAAGAAGGTGCACTTTTAATCATCGATTTTGAGGTTTAAATTTAATACTTCTGTAAAACAACGTTTGCAAAATGACTACATACTTCAGAAGATTCGAGGCTTTTCAAAAGAAACAAAAAAAACTCATCATTATAATATAGTGTGAATATTATGTTCCACGCCAATGTTGTTTCATTCATCAAAATTCCAAGTGGGCTGTGTATGAGGTGGCACCATATTGTTATGTTTTTCAGACTAAATTGACCCAATTCAGCCACTAATTAGTTTTTATAACATAGCTTCTTGAATCCTGAAAGAAATAGGCCTTAATGATTCCGCTGGCCCACATGGCACACCATACATTAGCTCTGCGTTGGTGTGAAGGTCATAGGTCATCATGAAGGTCATTGAAAATTGAAGATTTTCAGTGCCCCAATAACGGCTATTTTGTTTATTAACAAAGTCTAAATGGGTTTCGTCGCCCGTGATAATTTTTTTCCATACGTCGGAGTCATCAATATTGAGCTGCAAAACATATTGTTGAGGCGGTAAATACTTTACAATAAATTGTAATTACTTACTTTTTATGTCTACTAAATATGAACAGACAAATATTTGTTACACTAAAATGGTGGTCAAATAAAATCGGCCTGGAACATAATATTCATCATGTATAACGGCACTTATTTGTGAATCAAAACAATATTTTTATATTTATTTAAAAACGTAATAGAGATGCGTAGACGGAATACGTGTCACATCAATATTTTTACTATTTTCATACTAAGCTAAACGCTTGTGCTATGAAAATAGGACTGGTCTCCTGGAATAAGGCTCGAACCCCCGACCAATGGATCACTAGGCGAGTGTCTTAACCACAGGAACAACAAGCACGCCCTGTTTTAGTTCCTTTTATTTTAATTTTTCTATTTTTTAATATTTTACAACTATTATATAGATATGAAACATATCTAAACAAAATTTAGTAACAAATTTAGTCAGGTTTCCATCCATAAAATATAGTGGACTATATTTTTTTAAATGTCAACTTTATTACATACATATCATCATCATATATATTAAAGTTATAGGCCCTATTTCGTGTTGTTTATATGTCACAACCGGCTAGGTAGTCACACCGCGCGATCGCTTTTTAGGGGCTTTCCCGCCAGATATCTGGGTATTTTTTATTTTTGCCAGACGGCCGAAGGCCGACGTAAACTTTTCGCCATAGACACTTTTTCTCCACCACCGCTCCTCGATTTATCGCGACCGTTTCGGTTTGGCCAAATTCTAGCTATTTTATATTTTTATTTAGCCTAACTTTTACATTTTCGCTCACAACTCTGCGAATTTAAAAGCGATAATTATTTTTAAATATTCGGGCGATGGCCCGCGGCCGACCGCATCGCCGGGCGTACTTTATAAATTTTTCCCGCTTTTAGTTTTTTCGCAAAACTCGAAAAGGTGAATTTCGTTTTTTTCACTATTTCTCCGTAACCTTACGACGAATTAATTATTTTTTTATTTTAGGAGATAGATCGAGACGCTCCAGAATTTATTTCAAAGATAACAAACTCCTATAATTTAACCGACGTCTTTTATAAGTAAAAAACGAGAAAAAAAATGTGAAAATTTTTTCCGAGTACCTAAAATTGTAAAATTATTAAAACAACAGACCCCCAAAATATCGATTCTAGAATTTTTTCTCTAATCTATGGCCATAACCTAAGGCCGCAAATTAACCTGATTGGACAATCCGTTTCATTGGTCCGCACTGTAACCTCTTTCATTGGACGAGTGATCCGATTCGCCCATAACCCTGGCCGTTTATTGGCGGAAGGCATTTATTGGTCTAAAGATATAGTAATATTCATGCATTGGTTAGATTAATGTTCATGCAAAATGGGCGCTAATTATATTATTGATAACAGCTGTTTATGTCAAATTTTTTTAACCTAAAATATAGTTTGACAGTTGTGTCAAGACGGCCATGCTGACGTTTTGACTTACGAAATGAATTCGATAGAGGGCAGTAATATGTGGAATTGGTATTATAGGTTTTTTGAATATATTAGTTAGTTTAAGAGCGATTTTAATTTTTTTAAATGCTATTGATAGCTAAATTTATATTAATTTATTTAGTAAAAATTAATTTATTATTTAAACACAATACTAAATGTATTGATGATTTTAATTATTTTTTAGAGTTAATTAATTTTTTTACGGAAAAGAATTATACCGAGAAAAATTATATTTTTTCTCTTGGGTTGCCGGCTATGCTGGCTATGCTTGCCGTTAGAAGCATCGCCGATTGTCGAGGCTTCTAACGGAACCATCCTCCGTTAACTGGTTTACCTGATCGTGCCAAGTCTTCTACGGACGTCCTCTATTTCAGGTGCCAACAACACTTACTTACTTACCATCACGCCGTTTCTCCGCAGGGGTAGGCAGAGAGGATAGAGCGCCATACTCTTCTGTCCTGACACAAAATTTTCGCCTCATTCACACTCATACATATTTTCATACAAGCTAACCGATTGTCGAGGCTTCTAACAGAACCATCCTCCGTTAACTGGTTTACCTGATCGTGCCAAGTCTTCCACAGACGTCCTCTATTTCAGGAGTCATAAACACTCGATTAATCCAACAGTATCAACTTCTTACTTACTTACTTACTTACCATCATGCCGTTTCCCCGCAAAGATAGGCAGAGAGGATAGAGCGCCATACTCTTCTCTCCTGACACACAATTTTCGTCTCATTTACATTCATACATCTTCTCATACAAGCTAACCGATTGTCGAGGCTTCTAACAGAACCATCCTCCGTTAACTGGTTTACCTGATCGTGCCAAGTCTTCCACAAAATAAATAAAATATTTATGAATTAATTTTAAATGTTTTTTTTTTATGTAAACATTTTTTTGAAATACAGCGCTTGAAAAGTCGTTGAAATACGTTGAAATTTCTTAAGAATAAGAAAGTCCATTTTAAAATTGAAATTTTTTCGCGATGTTTTTTTTATGGCCGGCCAATGTTTTGTAAAAATATGTTTTTTAAACTTTTATCGATAAGAGTGGTATTTTCAGTGCCGTTCATTGGACGAGTGATCCGATTCGTCCATAACCCTGGCCGTTTATTGGCGGAAGGCATTGATTGGTTTAAAGATATAGTAATATTCATGCATTGGTTATAATAATATTCATGCAAGATGGCCGCTAATTATATTATTGATAACAGCTGTTTCATATAAAAAAAAATTAAAAATTGGTATTATAGGTGCGTTAAGTGCGATTTTATTTTTTTTAAATGCTATTGATAGCTAAATTTATATTAATTTATTTAATAAAAATTAATTTATTATTTAAACACACTTTATGGTTTTATTAAATATATTGATGATTAAAAATATTATTTTTAACAAAAATATTATTTATAACAAAAGTATAAATACAAACTGTGGCACCCCGGTTATTCCGAACCCGGTTAATCTGATTCTGGTTAATCCGATCCAGGTTAATCTGACCGTGGTTAATCCGACATCGGTTAATCCGACACCGGTTAATCCGTCACCGGTTAATTCGACAATGGTTAATCAGACACCGGTTAATCCGACACCGGTTAATCCGACACCGGTTAATCCGACACCGGTTAATCCGACACCGGTTAATCCGACACCGGTTAATCCGTCACCGGTTAATTCGACAATGGTTAATCCGACACCGGTTAATTCGACAATGGTTAATCCGACACCTGTTAAACCGACACCGGTTAATCCGACACCGGTTAATCCGACGTCGGTTGATCGGACACCGGTTAATCCGTCACCGGTTAATTCGACAATGGTTAATTCGACAATGGTTAATCCGACACCGGTTAATCCGACACCGGTTAATCCGACACCGGTTAATCCGACACCGGTTAATTCGACAATGGTTAATCCGACACCGGTTAAACCGACACCGGTTAATCCGACACCGGTTAATCCGACACCGGTTAATCCGACACCGGTTAAACCGACACCGGTTAATCCGACACCGGTTAATCCGACACCGGTTAATCCGACACCGGTTAATTCGACAATGGTTAATCCGACACCGGTTAATTCGACAATGGTTAATCCGACACCGGTTAATCCGACACCGGTTAATCCGACACTGGTTAATCCGACACCGGTTAATCCGACACCGGTTAATTCGACAATGGTTAATCCGACACCGGTTAAACCGACACCGGTTAATCCGACACCGGTTAATCCGTCACCGGTTAATTCGACAATGGTTAATCCGACACCGGTTAAACCGACACCGGTTAATCCGACACCGGTTAATTCGACAATGGTTAATCCGACACCGGTTAATTCGACAATGGTTAATCCGACACCGGTTAATCCGACACCGGTTAATCCGACACCGGTTAATCCGACGTCGGTTAATCCGACACCGGTTAATCCGTCACCGGTTAATCCGACACCGGTTAATCCGACACCGGTTAATCCGTCATTATCATCGTTTAAATTACCACCTTCTTCTTTGATTTTCACAAACGTCGTAGAGGATAGTACGCCGCACAGTGCAGATAATTGGAATGCTGCCTATTATTATTTTTAAATTCAAATTAGTATGAATATTTTGAAAAGAGTGTTTTGCGTCATTCAAGTCTTATTAAACATATCGTGTTGGATATAAGTATAATATGCCTGAGAGTTGGCAATTGGTGTAACGCACAGCTAATAATTTGAATTAAAGAGATATGTGTATATATTAAAGAGACGCCTGGTTGACTGCAATCGAAATAGCATTGGCGTTAGTTTTAGTATACAACAGGAGTTTATATATTATTATAGCTCTATTATTGTATTTATATGAACACTTTTTTTTATTATATTGGTTAGTTTAAGTGCGATTTTTTTTTAATTTACTTAATTTTCTCTATTATTATTATGTATGAGTATGTCTATTATTATTTTTAAATTCAAAATAGTATGAATATTGTTTTTAGACGTTCGATACTTATTTATCTTATTATTAATTACCATAACGCCGTTTCTCCGCGGGGGTAGGCAGAGAGGATAGAGCGCCATACTCTTCTGTCTTGACACACAATTCTCGCCTCACTTACATTCATACATCTTCTCATACAAGCTCGCTGATTGTTGAGCCTTCGAACAGAACCATCCTCCGTTAAACTGGTTTACCTGATCGTGCCAAGTCTTCCACGGACGTCTTCTATTTCTGGTGCCACAACACTTGATTATATTGGTTAGTTTTTGTACGATTTTAATTTTGAAAAATTCTACAAGTAGGTGAATACGTAATGTATTTAAAAACATGAATTATTCCTTCTTATTCTTCTTATTTTCCTATCAAAACACTTTTTATAGTTTTATTAAGTGTGTTAAGATTTTTTTTTTCTTCTGAAAATTGACAACAGAGTACTGCGTCTCTGATACGTCTGCTGCCGGGCGGCAGCTGTGCGGGTAAGCTAGTATATATTAAAGTTATAGGCCCTATTTCGTGTTGTTTATATGTCACAACCGGCTAGGTAGTCACACCGCGCGATCGCTTTTTAGGGGCTTTCCCGCCAGATATATGGGTATTTTTTATTTTTGCCAGACGGCCGAAGGCCGACGTAAACTTTTCGCCATAGACACTTTTTCTCCACCGCCGCTCCTCGATTTATCGCGACCGTTTCGGTTTGGCCAAATTCTAGCTATTTTATATTTTTATTTAGCCTAACTTTTACATTTTCGCTCACAACTCTGGGAATTTAAAAGCGATAATTATTTTTAAATATTCGGGCGACGGCCCGCGGCCGACCGCATCGCCGGGCGTACTTTATAAATTTTTCCCGCTTTTAGTTTTTTCGCAAAACTCGAAAAAGTGAATTTCGTTTTTTTCACTTTTCCTCCGCCGCTCGGAGAGATATATTTTTTTTTTACCACTCAATTTGCGGGAAACGATCGCCCGGAATTTATTAGCGAGTATGCAGACTCCCATCTCTTCATTTGGATCTTTAAAATGTAAAAAAACTTTTTTTTTTTTTTGAAAAACGCACGGACCTACCTAGATGCGCCGAAAATGCGAAAAAACTGACACTTTATGCCCCGTTAACTGAAATCTCGCGGCCGCGCAAAACAAATGAAACACGGTTTTTTCCATATTGACAGCGAACGAATGACAAACTTTGCGATTTATAAAAAATGTCGATTTTCACATGAAAAAATGTACATTTTTTTATTAGAAAAGCGTCTCTATACACTATTCGGTACTAGCGGTACATGAGAAAACCCCTTATTTATGTAAAAATCTTTGCGTTTATGCTCCCTGAAGGATAATATATACCCGATACGAATTAAAAATAGTATTTTTAATAAATTATGTTTAAATATTATATCATGTCCATGTAAAAATGTCCATTTTCACGTGAGAAATGAAACATTTGAAAATTATTTCTACACTCTATGTAACATTGAGCTTATTAAATAAATATTGTAATAATACAGGTAACGGTTCATTCGACCACCTTGAAGCGAAATATGTGACGAATCCGAATTAAAAAGAGTATTTTTATTTAAATATGTACATTGACATTTTTTTTCTCTCTTTATCTTTACCGCCGAATAGAACGATTTTTCGGTAGAAATGTATTTATATTATTAAAGAAAACTACTTTTTTAAATTTACGGCGTCTTATAGCCTTTTCAGAATATTAATAAATGTTTTAAATGAAAATCTAATTTAATAATTAATTTGCCGCGGTAAACGTGTGCATTTTTTACAAATTTGACATACAGATGTCGCTATACATGCGGTTTTAGAAAAATAAATATATTAAATAATTTTGGTATGGAAAATATGTTTACAGATTATGAGATTTTCTACTATTAATATTTTTCTAATAAATATAATTTATTTTCCACAAAAGGGTGAGGAATATTTTAAATGTTTTTTTTTTATGTAAACAATTTTTTTTAAGTATTAGATTTTTTTAGTAAAACTTATTTTACATAGATGTCGCCATACATACCGTTTGTTTGCAGATTCTCTACCGTTAATATTTCTTAATAAATATAATTTAGTTTCCTCAAAAAGGTGGAGAATATTTTTTAATGTTAAAAAATACACGATAAAATATTTATGAATTTTAAATGTTTTTTTTTTTTATGTAAACAATTTTTTTAAGTAAAGAGCGCGAGATGCGTTTTAAATATATAGAAATTTAATACGGATAAAAAATTTCATTTACAAATTGAAATTTTTCGCGATGTTTTTTTTGTTTTTTAAACTTTTATCGATAAGAGTGCCATTTAGTAACACCTTCTTCTTTGATTTTCACAAACGACGTAGAGGATAGTGCGCCGCACAGTGCAGATAATTGGAATGCTGCCTATTATTATTTTTAAATTCAAAATAGTATGAATATTCTGAAAAGAGTGTTTTGCGTCATTCAAGTCTTATTAAACATATTGTGTTGGATATAAATATAATATGCCTTTTGGTTGGCAAATGGTGTAACGCGCAGTTAATAATTTGAATTAAAGAGATATGTGTATATATTAAAGAGACGCCTGGTTGACTGCAATTGAAATAGCATTGGCGTTAGTTTTAGTATACAACAGGAATTTATATATTATTATCGCTCGATTAATGTATTTATATGAACACTGGTTTTTTTTTATTATATTGGTTAATTAAGGTGCAATTTTAATTTTTATTAATCTAATTTTCATAGTAAATTAATATAAACTGCTTACTTATTTACCATCACGCCGTTTCCCCGCGGAGGTAGGCAGAAGGATAGAGCGCCATACTCTTCTATCCTGACACAAAATTCTCGCTTCATTCACACTCATACATCTTCTTATACGAGCTAACCGATTGTCGAGGCTTCTAACAGAACCATCCTCCGTTAACTGGTTTACCTGATCGTGCCAAGTCTTCCACGGACGTCCTCTATTTCAGGTGTCATAAACACTCGATTAATCCAACAGTATCAACTGCTTACTTACTTACTTACTTACCATCACGCCGTTTCCCCGCAAGGATAGGCAGAGAGAGGCAATAAACTTTGAAAAACACTATGAATTTGAGGATTACATTCAGGGATTAATATATTCAAACGACGAACAACAATTAATGAATTTTTACAATAAATTATATGTTTTTAAAAATAATGTTAAAAGAAATGTAGCTTTAGATAAATAGTTAATAGTCGTCTTATTCTTTAATAAATTAGGTTCAATAATTATATTTTTTATCTATTTACACGATAAAAATCAACATCATCATCATCATCATCATCGTTTAAATCGCCACCTTCTTTGATTTTCACAAACGACGTAGAGGATAGTACGCCGCACAGTGCAGATAATTGGAATGCTGCCTATTATTATTTTTAAATTCAAAATAGTATGAATATTCTGAAAAGAGTGTTTTGCGTCATTCAAGTCTTATTAAACATATCGTGTTGGATATAAATATAATACGCCTGTGCATTGGCAATCCGTGTAACGCGCAGCTAATAATTTGAATTAAAGAGATATGTGTATATATTAAAGAGACGCCTGGTTGACTGCAATTGAAATAGCATTGGCGTTAGTTTTAGTATACAACAGGAATTTATGCTAGGACACCATGCAGTAAAATATAATTATAAGCATTAGTTTTGTTTAATTATGTATTAATATTATTTAACGACATGGAATGAATAAAAATTTTATGTCAAGCCATCATCACTTTGCTTCTATCTCGGTATTTTACAAATACTATTTAATTACGGCGTCCAAGTATTTGTAAAACGATTTTTTTATGAAACTTAACGTAAACAAGTAACAATTTAAAACAATTACGAGTAAATTAATAAGTATATGTAGTAGGTACTTTACCATAACATTAGTTCCGTTCGCATTGTAATTAATTATATATAATATTATTTTTAATATGATTATATATTTTTACTTAATTATAACAACATTGTTCGTTTGCATTTGCTTTTTATCAGTTGGATAGTGATTATCAGTTTCATTTAAATGAAATAAAACTTAAATTATTAATCGACAACCCGGTGTTTATGTAACTTTAAATAAGTACTATGGTCCAAAAGTATTATTTTTAACAAAAGTATAAATACAAACTGTGGCACCCCAGTTATTCCGAACCCGGTTAATCTGATTCTGGTTTATCCGATCCAGGTTAATCTGACCGTGGTTAATCCGACATCGGTTAATCCGACACCGGTTAATCCGTCACCGGTTAATTCGACAATGTTTAATCCGACACCGGTTAATCTGACACCGGTTAATTCACACCGGTTAATCCGACACCGGTTAATCTGACACCGGTTAATTCACACCGGTTAATCTGACATCGGTTAATCCGACACCGGTTAATCCGACACCGGTTAATCCGACACCGGTTAATCCGTCATTATCATCGTTTAAATTACCACCTTCTTCTTTGATTTTCACAAACGTCGTAGAGGATAGTACGCCGCACAGTGCAGATAATTGGAATGCTGCCTATTATTATTTTTAAATTCAAATTAGTATGAATATTTTGAAAAGAGTGTTTTGCGTCATTCAAGTCTTATTAAACATATCGTGTTGGATATAAGTATAATATGCCTGAGAGTTGGCAATTGGTGTAACGCACAGCTAATAATTTGAATTAAAGAGATATGTGTATATATTAAAGAGACGCCTGGTTGACTGCAATCGAAATAGCATTGGCGTTAGTTTAAGTATACAACAGGAGTTTATATATTATTATAGCTCTAATAATGTATTTATATGAACCCTTTTTTTTATTATATTGGTTAGTTTAAGTGCAATTATATTATAATATACTTAATTTTCTCTATTATTATTATGTATGAGTATGTCTATTATTATTTTTAAATTCAAAATAGTATGAATATTGTTTTTAGACGTTCAATACTTAGTTATCTTATTATTAATTACCATCACGCCGTTTCTCCGCGGGGGTAAGCAGAGAAGATAGAGCGCCGTACTCTTCTGTCCTGACACAATTCTCGCCTCATTCACACTCATACGTCTTCTCATACAAGCTAACCGATTGTCGAGGCTTCTAAAAGAACCATCCTCCGTTAACTGGTTTACCTGATCGTGCCAAGTCTTCCACTGACGTCTTCTATTTCTGGTGCCACAACCCTTGATTATATTGGTTAGTTTTTGTGCGATTTTAATTTTGAAAAATTCTACAAGTAGGTGAAAACGTAATGTATTTAAAAACATGAATTATTCCTTCTTATTCTTCTTATTTTCCTATCAAAACACTTTTTATAGTTTTATTAAGTGTGTTAAGATTTTTTTTTTCTTCTGAAAATTGACAACAGAGTACTGCGTCTCTGATACGTCTGCTGCCGGGCGGCAGCTGTGCGGGTAAGCTAGTCATATATATTAAAGTTATAGGCCCTATTTCGCGATGTTTATATGTTTATATGTTTATATGTAACCGATTTTGTCACACACGTTTTGGTTAATATCTCGCTTATTAGGCGTTCTATCCGCATTCTGATATTTTTCCCAGACGTCCGAAGGTTGACTGAGTCTTTACATCTTTTTCTTTTCATTCTTCTTCTTCTCCTCTATTTGTTACAACTCTTTTAGTTTGGTGATTTTTGGAAAATTTAACTTTTTATTTAGCCTAACTTTTTTTTCATTCGCTTATAAGTCTGCGAGTTTAAGAGCTAAAATCATTTTAATATTTTTTAGCAATTGCCACCGATGAGTAGTATCGTTGCACACTTTAAAAAATAATCTTCTTTTTCTAATTTATTTGTGAAGCTTGATTAAGTAAAATTTCGTGTTTTTGAGCTTTTCGCTGCGAGTTTACGACCAAAATATAATTTTATTACATCTGTGCATACATCACAATGGAATATAATTTATTTTCGTATTTGTAAGCTTCTATCGTTTAAAATTCACCTTAAAAATCTAAAAAACGCGTATTTTTTTTTTTGAAAAACGTACGGACCTACCTAGATGCGCCGAAAATGCGAAAAAACTGATACAAATAACCCCGGAAAAGTGAAATCTCACGACCGCCGGAGAAAACAAATGAATGCGGTTTTTTCCATATTTGACAGGCGAAACAGTGACAAACTTTGCGATTTATGAAAAATGTCGATTTTCACATGGGAAAATGTACATTTTTTGATTTGAAAACGTTCTCTGTACACTATTCGGTATGAAGCAGTCTATTAAAAAGATCATATTCATGGAGGTATCTTCGCGTCCATGCACCCTGAAGGATAATATATACCCGATACGAATTAAAAATAGTATTTTTAATAAATAATGTTTAAATATTATATCATGTCCATGTAAAAATGTCCATTTTCACGTGAGAAATGAAACATTTGAAAATTATTTCTACACTCTATGTAACATTGAGCTTATTAAATAAATATTGTAATAATACAGGTAACGGTTCATTCGACCACCTTGAAGCGAAATATGTGACGAATCCGAATTAAAAAGAGTATTTTTATTTAAATATGTACATTGACATTTTTTGACATGTCCATTTTCTCTATCTTTATTATTATCTTTACCGCCGAATAAAACGATTTTTTGGTAGAAATGTATTTATTTTATTTACAGACTACTTTTTTTAATTTATGGCATCTTATAGCCTTTTCAGAATATTAATAAATGTTATAGATAATAAACGAAATTTAATAATTAATTTGCCGCGTATCCATATGCATTTTTTACAAATTTGACAACAGATGTCACTAAACACGCCGGATCAGAAAAATAAATATATTAAATAATTTTGGTATGGAAAATATGTTTACAGATTATGAGATTTTCTACTATTAATATTTTTCTAATAAATATAATTTATTTTCCACAAAAGGGTGAGGAATATTTTAAATGTTTTTTTTTTATGTAAACAATTTTTTTAAGTATTAGATTTTTTTAGTACAACTTATTTTACAGAGATGTCACTAAACATCCCGTTTCAGAAAAAAAAATATATTAAATAATTTTGGTAAGGAAAATATGTTTACAGATTATGAGATTTTCTACTATTAATATTTTTCTAATAAATATAATTTATTTTCCACAAAAGGGTGAGGAATATTTTAAATGTTTTTTTTTTTATGTAAACAATTTTTTTTAAGTATAAGATTTTTTTAGTACAACTTATTTTACAGAGATGTCGCCATACATACCGTTTGAGCCAATAATCGATTAATATTTAAAATAAATAGTAAGGCAAACATGTTTTTACAATATACTGAACAAAAAACTTAATAAATATAATAGACCCTATTTCGCGATGTTTATATGTTTATATGTAACCGTTTTTGTCACACACGTTTTGGTTAATATCTCGCTTATTAGGCGTTCTATCCGCATTCTGATATTTTTCCCAGACGTCCGAAGGTTGATTGAGTCTTTACATTTTTTTCTTTTCATTCTTCTTCTTCTCCTCTATTTGTTACAACTCTTTTAGTTTGGTGATTTTTGGAAAATTTAACTTTTTAATTAGCCTAACTTTTTTTTCATTCGCTTATAACTCTGCGAGTTTAAGAGCTAAAATCATTTTAATATTTTTTGGCAATTGCCACCGATGAGTAGTATCGTTGCACACTTTAAAAAAAAAACTTCTTCTTCTAATTTATTTGTGAAGCTTGATTAAGTGAAATTTCGTGTTTTTGAGCTTTTCTCTGCGAGTTTACGACCAAAATATAATTTTATTACATCTGTGCATACATCACAATGGAATATAATTTATTTTCGTATTTGTAAGCTTCTATCGTTTAAAATTCGCCTTTAAAATCTAAAAAACGCGTAATTTTTATTTGAAAAATCGACGTACCTACCTACATACAAATGAATTGAAGAAAATGCTTGATATTTTTTCTTAATAAACGCAACACTTCATATTTTCAAGCAGCAACCGTGGGCTGTAATTGGTCAATACCCTCATTGGTTACATTTCATACATGGCTGCCTGAAAATTAAATAAACAGCTGTTTTACCTGTCATTATTGCAGTGCGTAATTTTCGCGCAATTTTTTTTTTGACGTTTCAAATGTATGACTTTATTTCGACTCGGCATTGTAATAAACAGCTGTTGATTTTCGCGCGTTTTTTATGTCATGTATCGAGATTCAGATTTCACAGCTTACAATAGTCATAGATATTTTATATTTTCCCGCACAAGATAAAATTGATGATTTCACTCCGGAATTTGGTTAATTAAGGTAAAATCATACATTATACTTAGAAAAATTTTCTGTACGTTTTTTTGGATTTTTATAGGTTTTGTCTAGAACGACACAATGATGATTTTTTAAAAGCGTAATTGAATTAATTATTATTTCGCAGTTGTACACGTGACTTAAATACGCCCGTCTTACTACAGACCGGTCGAAGGAGTTTGTTCTTTTACGCGTCTGTTATTCAATATTTAGATTGAACAGTTCTGGTGATAGATAAACCTGTAACTTACTTAGCATCACGCCGTTTCCGGGGTAGACAGAGAGGATAGAGCGCCACACTCTTCTGTCCTGACACATAATTCTCGCCTCAACCACATTCATACATCTTCTCATACAAGCTCGATGAGTGATGGATTATTATTCTTTTCCTTTATTTTTCTTCTTCTTTTCCTGTCAAATCACTTTTCATGGTTTTATCAATGAGTATTAACAAAATGTTTGTTTTTATTAAAACCTGGAGAGATGGGTTGATGGTTGTATATGTCAGCTCTGTTTTTTACAATTTTAGGATGCCGAGAATAGTGGTGTTTTTTTTTACGTGGTTAGTAATCTAACCTAACGCTTCTCAAAGATCATCAGGCCTTTGACCCTTTTGGGTTGTTAGTTGTATACGTCGGGTCTATTTTTTACAATTCTGGGATACCGAGAAAAGTGGTATTTTTTTTAGGTGCGCGGGGTGAGTCTGTGTAGCTCCTGCACAATTTCTCCACCACACCTTAGGTTGTTGGCTATGTACGTCGGCTCTGTTTCTTCCAATTCTGAGATACCGAGAAAAGTGTTTTTTTTTTTTGTTGGGTGAGATTGAAAACAGAGTACTGCGTCTCTGCAGGATACGTCTGCTACCGTGCGGTAGCTGTGCGGGCATGCTAGTATCTATATTATAGTTTTAAATATTTACCAAACTGCAGAACAATTTGAGGGCAAGGATTGTTCTCCACATAGTAATTAACAATATTTAATAAATAACTTTATTTAACCCTTCCCAAACCACGCAGTTACACAGGTCTACCATCATAATTAAACCTGTAATATTTCGGTAAATACATGCAACATAAAATTAATATTTTAGATAATCTTATAGAAAATATTAGCGCTTAGGAATGATTAGTGAAAAACTAATTATGAAAAGGGAATTGTACAAAAACAATTATTTTTCCATTCAATCCATTGTAAAATTAATACGTTGGTATTAACAATTTGTGATAAACAATTTGTGATATGAAAGAACAAAGATCACACACTATTTTCACAGTGAAAAGAACAACAAACATACAAATATAATTGTCTCTTTCTCACTAATTAAATGAAGAAAGATAAGAAGGAAGGAATGCTCAATATTTAGAGTAAATTCATGAAATTCATTAAAAATATTTTTTCTAACTGTTATTTACGGTAACACGAGTTGACAGCATGGCTGCGTTCGGGTATTTTATATCTTGGTATGGTAAATATTAATGAAATACAATACATAAAAAGGAAACAAATAATTAGATGAGAATATGTTCTTTCAGTTTATTGTTTAAGGTAGTCACTGGGGTCTCTTTATTCTTCATGACATCTAATAAGTCTTTATTGAGGTTATTAAATATTCGTGGCACAACATATTCTCTCGTTCTCTCGCCGTACATATTGTTCGCGATCGGTACTCTCACGGTTCGACCCAACGATCTGGCAGAATAACTATGGTGTGAGGGTCAGTAATCATATTTACATTATTTATCAACGTAAAATTTTGCATATTGTTAATAATTTATAATAATCATCTTTATACAAATACTTTTTTCTATTATCTGATAAAAATAAATTTTAATAATTTTAATCGGAACTGTTTAATATTATCAGAATATGTTATATAAGTTAGTCCACGGCTACTCACTCCATAACTAACAATATGCGATGTCTTGTGGGACAAAATGATAGGCCCATCAGAACATATCAATCTTTACTAGGGTCTAAGAAAAAGAAATAAAGGTGATTGCACACAAAATTTTCCCATAACAAACCATACGTAAATAAAATTTCGACCTAATTATTCCACCTTTGTAAGTTAGCTGTCAAAATGAATAAAAATGACATATAAGAATCGCGAAAAGACAATTTCTATGGTAAGTAAGATTTCTCCCTTACCATAGTAAAATTATTCGACATCTAGGAGTACTGATCGATGATCATCTTAACTGGAAAGAACACATATCGAACCTAGCTAAACGCGGAAGAAAATAATTTACTTTTTTAAAGGAATACGATGTATAGTTGATTACAAACTCTCGAGATCGGTGTACTTTGCACTGTGCTACTCCTTAATTAATTGTGCTATTTTAGTTTGGGGAGGAGCAGCAAAAACAATATTGGAGACGGCTAAAAAAGCACAAAAAACAATTCTCAAGATAATAATTGGTCGTCCCTTTAGATATCCATCTGATCTTATATTTAAAAAGTACAATGTACTAGATATAAGACAAATCTTTATGTTGAGACTCGTTCAATATTTCCATACTAACAACATGGACACTCTCCTCAAGCAATAAATCATGGACACAATACAAGACAAACAACAAGCATCTACACACCAGTTCCGAAAGCAACGACATTTTATTAAAGATTCTACATGATCTTAGATCCGAAACTATACAACACACTCAGTACCAACTGAAAATCGTTTAATTCCAATAAGATTTCATAAATATGGACCCAATATATGATTCAATCAGGTAGAGATGAATCAGAAGCATGCCTATCCAACATTCTAATATAATTTATACAATACCTTCACTAATAATTCACTAGTCCTACAACACTCCCACTACATATACTTCTATTATATTTTTATTTTTACTTTTTTATGCATATTTGTAATTCTCTTTTTATTCCTATCGATAAATAACAACACTTCAGCACGAAAACAAAAAAAAACTGGCTACTTTAACACAGACTTCAGTCTAGCAAAGTAGCCAGGACAAAGCTGTATATATCGGAGGTGAAGTCTACTCCATCCCACACATATGACAAACTATGAGTATAATTATGTCTTATGTTTATTATGTATTCACCTCTATTAAAACAAAAATATGTATGTCAATATATATATATAAATAAATAAATAGACAGCATAGATAAGAAAAGATGACAAATGTCATGTATGTTTTTTCTTACTCGTAACAAAGACAATGTACATTTCATTTCAAATTTAATATATATTTACATACCGTTATTGAATATATAAAAAAGAAAACGTTAAGTAATATTAACATAGAGATATTAACCTTTACCATCCCGTGATATAAAAAACCCGTACTCACCCATGCTGTCAATTCGTGTTACGGTAAGATATTTAGAGTTGTTTTAGCCTCTTAAATTTAAAAAAATGTTTTTATTAGCTTAAGTGGTTTTAAAATTGTGAATTTCACATATTGACTCTAAATATTAAGTATTAAATGCAAAAAAAAGGATTAAAATAATATTATAATTCGGAGCATTCATCAAGTCCTATACAACCTTCCTTCTTATCTCTCTTCACTTAATCAGTGAAAAGGAATATAATTAAATTAGTGTGCTTGTTATTCTTGTCACTGTGAAATTAATGTGAGATATCTTTATGTCTTACCATAAGTGATATTTTTGCCAACGTATTAATTTAATAATTAATAGATAAAATAGAAAAATAATTATTTTTGTTAGATTCGCTTTACATAATTGTTTTTTTATTATTCATTTCTAAGCGTAAATGCTTTCCTTGGGATTAACTAAAATATGAATATTATGTTGTAATATAAAATGTGTATATACCGATATATTAGGGCGGTATACCTGTGTTACTGCATGGTTTGGGAAGGGTTAAAAACACGTTCGCTATTGTCTTGCTCGCGTTTAACAGACCTGGCTACTACACTATACATATACACTATACCAAACACTGTACAACCATAATGACACAATACATCCATAAAGTCATAAAAATAGATGGAGAAGCGCAATATTCTTTTGCAATGCTCGACACCAAGATTCTTACACCCTTCGCCTGAACGTTCTAATAAAGGATATTTTTTTTTGAGGTATAGAACTTTAAAATGAAATAAAACACATAAAATTCGTGGTAATGGTTATGGAATTAGCTTTATTTAAAAGATAATTTTAATGCCATTAGTGTTTAAATATGATTTCGCGCATATGGGTACTGTGGCTGGCTCGAATATCCTCGTCTCTCGAACTCCAATTTTCAGCCACTTTCTGGAGCAGCTGGAGCCATATATTGGCAATAACGCGACGAATGTTGACTTCCAAGTCGTCTATAGTCTCTGGTTTATCAGGGTAGACTAACCACTTCACATTCTCATTCGAGTCCTCCTCAATATTACGCTCCACTGCAGCAACAGCTCCTTCGGTGCGCACTGTACGACATCTCTGCAGCTGCGAATTATCAATTAGAGTATGTGTATTGCGAAAACGATCCATGGTTATTCGAATAACTTGCTCGGATAGACGATTATATCGACCGTAAAATAGACCGTAAAATTTGCACAATTTTCAAGCGTTGTTCTGGCGTAAGTCTATTCATGATCAAATGGCAAACCAAACTGAGCACAAATCAGCTGTCAGCTGTCAAATTGGCTATCGCTGTAAAATGTGTTACCAATTCGAAAAACAAACCTCTAAAAAAAACACCCTTTATATATAATAATTCAATTTCAATAAAAATATCAATCATTAGCTGTATTAAATTTCTCAAACGTAATCTAGCATTCTCTTGACGGTGATTCGCTTCCCTTTTGATTTCGCCCTTTGACGTTTTTAAATATAATTTAACTTTAAAATTAAACATTAAAAAACAATTAAATTTCAAGCTGCTTCAACTATTGTCTCCACACAACATTTTAATGGCCAGTTTGACAAGATGTCAGGTGCAGAAAATGTCGCTTTTAACAAAGTAGTTTTGTCAATTTAAAAACTTCTGAAACGGAATTACTTTAAACAAGTTCAATTTCTGAATCCTTGATGTTCTGCTTACGGTACCTGTACTATGAAAAAAGTACTCAATTTTACGAGATTTTGGTGGCAAAAAAAGTATGGTATAATCATTATTTATAGTCAAACTTCAGATTTTAAATCTTTATATCATTATTAATTATTTAATTTTCAAAGAATTTTTTATTTCACCTTTTTTGGATTTTCTCTTTAAGCGTTAATCATCCGGCTCGAAGGACCAATAAATAGTGGGATAAGATTCGGTGTACTGTATCGATTATAACAATGTTTTCGTTTACGTAACCCGAATTAGATTCGGGAAGGAAAATAATCTCAAATGCATCTAGTCTACCTTGCTCAAAGTCCTGAGTTTTAGTGCCTTTTTAGTGAAGAACCGAGATATTACCGCACTTCCGGAGCTGTTTAGAACACCATCTCTTCGTGGTCCTAGCGTTATGCATGGCGCTGCTTTTCGGGCGGTAAAAAAAACACAATAATTCAGTGTCAGAAGGCAATCTGGTCCGATGTCGGCGAAATCCCTAAGTCATTAGTTGGCCAGAACGGGACAGATATATATTAAAGTTTATATTGGAAGGACAAAATACACAGAAAGTAGGTACTCAACTTGCGTCAACATGTTAATTATTACCTTTATAACCCTATTTACCTTTTGAAGGCTCTCTTTTCAAAACTACTACATCTATTCGCGTTTTTTGCATGTTTTCCAACTTGAGTCGACAAAATAACCAAAAAAAAAAACAGTGAAAAATACACATTAATATGTTTTATTAAAAAATCATTATTTTTTTGATAGGAAACATAATTTTAAATAGTAAAGTGAGAAAAATATAAAAATAGCGTGTGAGAGTTAAAACGTTTTTTTAAATGCTTTTCATATAAATAAGAAGTATTTTAGAACTACCAAAAACTGAAATAATATCATGCAAATTTAACTATATTCATTTTAACATTTTGATAATTTGATAGATATACATGCATGTTCAAAACCTTGGCTTTGGACCTATCAGAAAACATTTTCTATATATGTATAATTTAATCGTACTTAGAAATTTTTCTAGCACATTATAAACAAATTTATCATTAAAACACAACTAATTAGTTTTAAATACGCCCTGACGAAGCTCGAGCTAAGCGAAATGGGTTGGCATGTAATAAAATTCGTGGTTTCATACAAAGTGATTGTGTCTCATTTAATTTAATATGTCAAACAACAAAGTGATTGCTTTCGTCCTGGTCTTTCAATTATTGCTTATATTGTCCTAAATATGGCAAATAATATTCGGTTTATTAGTTTTACATTAGTGTAAAGATCATATTTATGTAATGGTTAAAAAAAATTTATCTAGTTAATTTTTGATATAAATTAAAAATAAAAACTGACATATCTTTTTATGGTGGACGTCGTTGCACGGAGTGGAAGAGAAAGATCACCAAGTAGAAAAAACAAACGGCACCTCTTTGGTGATGGTATGGACAAGATCACGGCTGTGATTGCGAAGAATGTATATCGATATGCGAGAGAAGAAGTTTTGTACGTAATGAATACTTTATTGAGAGTGAGTCAATTTTCCACTGTATGGAAGAGCGGCCTGCTGTGTGTCATACCCAAGGGAAATAACAAGCCGCGGTCTGATCCAGGGGCGTGTCGCCCGATCACGCTCCTTTCCGTATTCGACAAGGTACTAGAGACAATGATATGCAACAGGTTAGAGTCAAACCTCTCTCCTGTCAGTTTCCCCCAGTTTGGGTTGTGTCATGGGTATGTCAACGGAGAGAGCTATGATGTTTGCACAGAGATGGATGAGAGAATATACAGAGAAGCGTGCATTAGAGATCTTCCTGGACGTATCCGGGGCATTTGACAACGCCTGGTGGGAGACGGTTAGACAAGCTGAAATTCCGGTAATGTCCTAAGTATTGCGGTGTGTATGTGAGCGATTGAATCAAACTCCGGAACACATCTTGTGGCATTGCGGGATAATGAGGGATGCTCGTGATCATATCACTGAAAGCTTAACTGGGTTCAATGATCTCATCAAAACGTGGACTACGAGATGTTAGAATTATTAGGCAGATAATGACAAGATTGTGTCAGCAAGAATGCGGACACTTCACTCCATTGACCTGTGCTGTATATAGCGCGACTCATACATCATTGTGTTCCGTCCAAGTCCCTTCATGAGAGAGTGTACTTGATAGTTAACCCTTTAATAGCTGTCTTGTGCCCACTGGTTTATTTACACTTGGTTATCTGTTTGTTTGTAATATTGTTATATACCTGTATCTTAAAAATAAATAAATATACCACTTAAAAGGACGCAAGAAGGTTTAAATTAAAATCTCAGTTCGTTTTCCAATCTCTTACATAAGCTTTTGTTTTTCTTCTTTCTTCTGTGTTTATTAATTGTAGATTTCGCGTTTCTGTAGCACTGTGTGTGGATCCGATAAAATAAATTGCAACTTCTACAACGTGGGTCCCCCCTCTTCTGGCGCCTCTTTAATAATTTCCTAAGTATCTTTTTGACATGATCACGAGTTAGCTGAGTAACAGAGCCGTAACGATCAGTTACGGAAGTGCTTCCACCAGAGCGACAAATATAAGCTGTCCATAGGGACGCACTGCTGATGCTGTCTGATCGGAACCATAGTACGCTTGAGGACAGAAGTAAAAGATCGATTGGACTGTTTGTGGATTGATTAATTGAAAATTGGCTCTGACTCCATACACGGAATACATGGCACATCAATATTCTTACTATTTTCAAACTAAGCTAAACGCTTGTGCTATAAAAATAGAACTAACTTGCTGGAGTCCTGGAACGAGGCGCAAACCACCGACCACTAGATCAATAGGCCAGCGCCTTAACCACTACACCAACAAGCTACTCAACTACTTTAATTATGAAGGGTGAAAAAGGCTAATAGTAATGTAAAATTTGAAAGGGTCGTCAAGTATTTAGGAGTTTTATTTGATACATCTTTCCTTGCTCACGTTAAGGCCATATCTGAACGAGCAGCGGACTTTTTTGTCTCCGTGAAGAGTGTAGCGGAATGGGATATTAAGTCCCCAACCATGCGCCTGGTATACAAGGCGACATATGTGGCCCAGACATTGTAGAGTCTAAAGTGATTAACGATTTTAAACTATAAAAGGAAAATGTAACTAATTTGTCATTTTGTCTCCAACTATATTATAGACAAACATATTTTTTATAATTTCTGATTGTACCATAACAATATTCAATTTTTAAAAACTGTACAGGTAATAAATAGCTTTAGAACAGACCACTTCAAGTAAAGTAATCACCTTTATTTAAAATATAATATTTAATGGTAAAAAATAAATAAATAAATACAAATTATCGCACAAACTATTAGCTAAATTTAAAAAATAGTTGTAATATTGTCAAGACATCAATGTTTTGTTCTGTCAAAATATAAAAATCTTTTTTTTTAAATGTCAGATATATTTTTATTTTTTATTGTCTATGGTATGAAAAATTATTTAAATTTATTTGAATTACCATATATTTTCATATCTCATTTAAATTTATGGGTTCAAAATAAACATCCCTTTCGATATTCATTTACAAAAACTCGCTTAGTCGTAAATTTGCGTCCCCCAATTCTACAATTTGTGTATTCAGTAGAAATTAATATACTCGCTCATATGAAAGGTCAACAGATATGTATTGTATATGCAAATGCCTTGTCGGTGGAAAAGGCTTATGGGGGTGTCCGCGAGGGGAGGTTTTCTTTTACCTTTATACCTGCGACATATTTCACAAAGCCTTTCAAGCGTTTCAAATGCACCCTTTGGTGTTTATCTCAGAATATTACACAGGATTATCAAACATTAGTTCATCCCTTATTTGTAAATGAATAAACTGGAATCGTATTATAACATTTTATTTAATGTTTTATTATATAAGATAGACAGGGGCGTGCAGTGCACATAAGCAAAAAATCTGTGCGTTACTACTAATAATTCTGGGAAACAAATATAAATTAAATAATCTATAATATGGATCGTGAACGTATATTTACGGATTTATTACAATTAACGCCATCTGTGTACCAATAGATACTTTAATTGCTTAGTTCTAAAAATTACCACGACAACCTACCGCAATAGCCGTAGCGCTAGAGCTACAATGCGTCGATTGTGACTATTTACATTACCCTCCTTTATTTTTAAGCTAGTGTATTACTCAAGACATACAATTGGATATTTACTGAACTGAAAACTCTTTTTGGTTGATCCGTTTTTGTATGGAGTCGTTATTTATGTTTTTTTTTTAAATAATTAGTAAATTATTAAAATGTCTATTTCCTCTTTTACTAATTGGCGAATTTTACAATCTTTCTGTTTTTACGTGTTGATTTTATGATCGTTCTTTGCATTTGGTGCATGGATTTGTTTTTTATTTGTGAAAAACAAAAAGCAATTGAAAAAACTATGTCCCATTTAATATATTTAACTCATTCATTTAAAACAAATGCAGGGATTGAATTTGTCACAAAATAATGTGGAACATCATACTAAATAAGTAGGCACTTACATAGATTTTAACTCTTCTCAAAAAATAATCTTTGACTGAAAATATAGTGTAATTTATCAGGAAAACAATATGAGTAAATCGATTTAGATTTTAATTATTTTTATTATCGTTATTTAATATTTATTTATGTTAACCAACATGCTTTCCATACATTCTACGTTTTTTATAAATAAATAGAATTATTTTTTCAAAATAAGCAGTTTTGTATATAAAAAGTTATCAATACTGTTAATTTTACTTTTGACATCATAATAAAGATTGCTCTAAAATCCAATAGAAAAATAAATAAACAATACAGAATTAATATTAAAAAAAACGTGCAAATAGTGCAGAAAAATATAAAATAATTGAATAAGAAAAAATGAAGAAGTGTTGAACACATTACTATTAGCTTATATTCATGTCAAAATGATTTCTATTGCCACAATCTATAGAAAATTTCGAAAACCAAATATTATATTGAAGTCTCTATATTTTATTCAATAATAATACGTTATCCTTCGGCCAAAAATTACCTCCACTGAATAATTTTAGTTAGAACTTTTACATGTTTGTTATTAATTTAGTACATTCAGTTCAATATTAAAATAAAAAAAAACAATATTTCTAAAGTCGTAAATCGGTTTATAAATAATCATCATATACTTAACATAATCATTATCATCCATAGAAGCCTCTCAATAAGGGGAGGATCGTGACAATCAACAACGATTTCTCTCACTTCTCCTACAACCCCCTGGGTTAAAGGATAAAACCTTATTTACTACTTCCTGTCCAATACCCTGTTTTTGATCATTTTTAGGTTACCAAACGTTAGTGATCATATTAACGATTATTATTGTACTTGCAGTAACTCAAAATAGTGGGGCTATGGTTCTATACCATTGGGTTATCGCCTCCACAATCAGCAACACAATATAAAGGGAACTATTAATACGTACATTAGAACAAATTCTTTGTTCCTTAGAACGAATTATTTGTGCAATAAAATAATAAAAATTTAGCAAGGTTAGATTAGGTTTGCTTAATTAAGTAAGGTATTTTTTATTGAACAAAGAATTTTATTTAATGTTTATTTTTTATTATTTTAATGCAAAAATAATTCGTTTTATAGAATAAGGTATTTATTTTAATGCGCTGTAAAATAGTACCCCAATAATAAATACAAATAAATTCTATGACTGCTTTAATACTTAAAACCTAAAAATGTTTGTTTTTTTTTTTGAAATTAGCAAAATTAACCTTGTGGTTAAAATTCATATTTTTATTTGATAACTTTGTTTTATTAACCACTCATTGAGTTTAAATACATCTAACGGTTTCGAAAAATACCATTTTCTTCTTCAGGATGTCATAACTAACTGAAAACATATATTATTGTTTCTTCACCAGAATCTATTTTTAAAAAACAACAATTATTTAAAAAATAAATTTAGTATCTAACCCAAATTGTTACTTAATACAAATTTACTCGAATAATTCTTAGAAAAAAAATTTAGGATGGGACTCGTAGTTAAATTCAGTTGGTTGTTTATAATTTTTTTGATTAGTTTTACACGCTTTATTTATCTCCAACGATTCCAAATTATTTAATTTGTGACCAACACCGTTTACATGCAAAATTGACAATCCCAATTTTTTTTATCAAAACCGTGACCATTTTCTATCAAATGATTAGAAAATTCTAAGAATCCACTATTGCTCAAATATCTCAAATGCTCTTTTACTTTTATATTAAAATTTCTATCCGTTTTACCAATATAAAATGTAGCACAATCCACTGCAACTAAGTTTATAGAAACCAGAATTGTTAAATTTATCATATTTGTCTTTATGGGTAAATTTCCTATATTACTCAATAAGTGGTTAATAAAACAAAGTTAACAAATAAAAATATATATATGTTTTTATTTATTTACTTATGTTTATATATATAATTGTGGTTGAATTGTGCTCATCTCACTAGAAAAATCTTTGTTGAAACAGTATAACATATATGTACAATAAACATATACCTACATACTACAGTATATTTACAACTATATATATATCTATAGCTGATAATCTGTGTTGCTGTCGTCATCTTGTACATTTATTATCAATGGTATGATTGGTATCATAAAATAACCTTTTTCAGGTCGGCCCCTTGCAATTCTTCTAAATGACTCATCGTCTTTGCACACACAGGTAGCATATTATTGATAAAGCGATCGCATCGTTGTGCATCCCTACCGATATAGGTCAAATTCCATTATAATGAATACCAAAGTAACGAAGTTTTTTGACGGACATGACGAATTTTTATATTAAATTTATTAAACGAAATTCCGAATAGAAATTTCAGTTTAACGAATTTTTTAACCAAAATTTACGTCAATTGATGGTATACAATATAATCAACCATCGGCAATCGCCACATTCAGTGCTTCCCCGAGCGGCGACGTGGTTAGGATCAAAGCAGTGTTTGCATGGAGCGCATAGACGTATCTACTTACACATCGGTTGATCTTTCAAGTACTTCTCAAACTTTTGTTTATTTTTTTTTTTCAAATATCGTGTGACAATGGACAAAAATGAAAAACGACGTCAGTTTTCGCTGAATGAAAAATTAAACATACTAGACAAGGTAGACTTGGGAATGAATAAAAGGTGACGTTGCCAAGAAATTCAACATTGCACTATTAACCATTTTGAAGGACCGAAACAAAATTTAAGATGCTTGACAGACTGCTTGAAGACTGCAAATCTTGGTAATTCTAACTAGCACATGCGCAGAAACAAATGACCACGTGATAGGTCTAGACCGATGATGGCAAACCTATGACCCGCGGGTCAGACACTGACCCATGCAGGCTTTTTAAATGACCCACGCGTTGATTTTCATAAACTTATTTTTTGTATCATAAAAGAGAGAACAGACAATCAAAAATATTTTAAAAATAAAGTATATATATATATATAATGTCTAATTTATAAAAAAAAATTTCCAAGTGGACATTGGCTAGCTGATTTTCTATCGTATCGCTTCATCTGAGTATGATGTAAATGGTTGTAAAACCTCGTATTTCGTCCGTTTGTCGCGAAGCGTATATGACTTATGACAGTTAGACGTACAAATAATTGAAATGAGCAATCAAATTAAATAGTATGAGGGGGGGGGGGGCATTTGCATAAGCATTTGTTAATTTTTTTTAAGTATTTCGAAAAAAAAATTATACACGGTACAGTAGGAATGTTTATCCTTATATTCACTATAACGAAATTTCAGTATAACGAAATAATATTTTCTGTCCCCCTGAATTTACGCTACAAAATATTGAAATTGAAAAAATTTAATATTTATGCTACAAAAAAAAAAAAATTCGCTATAATGGAATTTGACCTATATATTGATTTATGTATAGAATTATCTGATTGCTTAGGCCTGAGTATAGTGCCACATTTATCCTCCTTTTCATGCCTGTTAGGAGTGGACAGGTTTGGAAAAGGAAATTCTATTGCATATACAATTCGCCATGTGTCGGGACAAAGGTAGGTCGGTTGATTACCTACCATTTCATAAAAATGTACTTATTACAAATGGAAATTTTAATAATGCCCTTTTTGGGAGGTTTTCGGGAACGATTTTAGGGGCGGAATTCGAAAGGGTAAATGCGGGCAATTACAGCGCAGATGTATCGTGTTATGCCAACATTACCTCCGTAATTCCCGACTTTCCCCTCATATTATATTAACCGGTGTTCCAGCCAAAGTTTAATCACCCTTCGAGTTTTTTTATTTCCCATTTTAATTATCACAATGGGGAATTTTTAGTTAGAAGCCTTTTATTTAGCTCCCCGCTATATACACACATATATATTTATATGAATTCTGTTTCAAATTATCAATCGATTATATTTCAATGCTAAATAAATCTTTTTTTTTTTTAATTATTTTATAATGGATTGCATTCCATCCTAAAAAACACTGATTAATAAAATATTTTTCTCAAAATTCTTTTTTTTTTGCGATTATAATTTAAATAATTTAATAGTCACACTAACGGTGAATTTTAAGTCATTCGTGAAATTTTTATTTAAAGAAACGACACTTTACTTTTTTAGAACGATACACACCTTAAACTACTTTTCAACATAGTCGACACCATTATCAAGGCACTTGTCATAACGGGGCACCAATTTTTGTAAGCCTTCGTCATAGAACGACGCTGCCTAGAAAGGAAGCCTGTACTCTGACTTTGAGTTCATGATCATCTTCAAAACGCTTGCCACCAAGGAACCACTTCAGATGAAAGAAATGATGGAAATCACAAATCAGGACACACTTGGCGATGAATATCAGCTGGTTTCACGTTTCGTGCATTCTCGCGCCGTATCTTGACCGTATATCACAGTTACGTACACATACGCGTATTGACAAATTCACGTCAGGTTCTTCGAGAAAACATTTTGATAAATAATAAATACTTATGTATTGTAATAAATACTTGTGTATATTACGGAAGAATACTTAAAATATGAACTCTGTATTTAGTATATTTACAGATTTATTCACATATTCAGTTTATATCATCGGAGAGGAATGGTTAAAATTATATTAACATGAATACAATGAAATAAAAAAATTATGATTCGAATTCAGGAAACAAAAACCATAATTATTTTCCTACCAACTCTCATAGACTCCAACACGCATAGCTCCTATAAAATTTTAAGCGTTTTTTTAAACGTAAACAGAAAAAACATGGTTTACGTATATTAAATAATAAATAGATACCAAAACATACGATTTTTTTTAAATTCCTCCTCCCAATTAATTAAGACCTACTTTTTAGTATGTATATTTTTAAGATGTAGATGTCTCACAGAGACGAAGCTTTTATTTTTACATGGGAAGTATGGAAGTTCTTAGGCATTACAGGGCTAACTACCTGTCATCGGCTGGCTTAATTGATCACTTTACACAATGTAACGTTCACCTACTTACCCGTGCTACCACATCAATCAATTTTTTTAAAGTTGTATATATGTTATCATGTTGGAATATTTTAATTATTTATTACCAACTATGCTGTTACCATCTATGGATTTTTTTGAAAATTTGATATTCATTCTCATGTAATAGTATAGATGTTGCCGAGACTATTTCCTTCATGTGTATATATGAAATTCATTCGAATTATTAAAATATACTATATATATTAATATTAATATATTATAATATATATATAATATATTATAATATATTATATATATTAAAATATATATAAAATATGTCTGAAATGGCAGTATTTTTCAATTATTTTAACTTCATATTTAGACCAAGATAAACATCTATATCTTGATGATAATCCCCCAGGGGATAAAATCCAAGTAATTAGTTCCTACAAAGATTTGGACATACTCAAAATAGTGTATATTTTAAAATTCTGTGATCTTACTTACGAAACCAACATTCCTGACTTTTACGAATGCATCTCTTTAGAGAAATATTTATTTCTTTGGGGAATTATTCTGCAGCGTCCTGCGGTAAAATGCTTCAAGTGCACTCTTACTTATTTATCACTTCCTCTGAAGGAAACTGCTATAATTTAGACTCTTTCTTTGGTATACTTTTGCGCAAAACTCGTGTTCTATTTGCGTTATTATTTTAGGAACTCTTTAAAAAATTGGTTCTATTTTATTCATTACTTTTATTAAAATTTACTCATTTCCATCTGTTCGTGATGTACAGCAACGTAAAACAAACGTGTATTAATAATAATAATAATAATAATAACACATTTATTCTTGCGTGTTAATACATTTAAGTAACAAAATATTTTTATGTTATGAAAATAAAAGAAATTTTTTTTTTTTTTTAAAGTTAGATACTACACTTCAGTCACGGCCACTATTGTGTCTGTATCTATTCTGTAGTCGTTGCCATTCTCTGATCAGGTAACCAGCTTTCCAATAGAGCACTCCAGACACAGCGTGACGCCCGAAACTCCATGTCTCAGAAGCGGAACAATTCCATGTATACTGCCTTCGGCAAACATTGTAGATGCGCTGCAATAACGCGCCAATCCAAACAGTATCATGTATGAGTTGTTGTACTGAATTCGAAGATGGTTGTACGTCACTTGCTTGTATTTCGACCAGAGCTCGCAGGTATACACGGTGATGAAGAACGATTTAAACAGGATACTCTTCACCTCCTTACTGCATCGGTAGAAATGCCGTGACAGCATATTCGCACGAACGCTCAACTATCTCCTCTGTCATTCTATGTCATCATTGTTTTGTCCATCTTCATTGAATGTATGGCCAAGGTATTTGACCTTATTTTGAACGCTCAATTGACAGGTGTTTTTAGTTGCGTGCTAAAATAAAGATTCAAACTATCAATTCAATCATGTGAAGGTGTGCGATTATAATCAAATAATCAAAACAAACTGTAAAAATAAAGGTTCAAGGCAGAAAAGACAATAAAAATTTAGGTTTGATACAGAATGGCTGTTTACACACCTTATTACATTGGTTGGCACCACTGGGTTTCCTGGTTGATAATAATGTGCATATGTGTGCGTGAGTATTGCCGCCTTTTGTCGGAATCTGAGAAGACGGTAACAAAGGCGTGATTCTCATTGCTTCGACCAGTCCAGCAGTTCTAAAACCACCAGTGCGCGCTTCAGCCAGTTAAAATCTAAAGCGAAGTTAACAGGTTAGTGAAGTTTATGTAACATGTGTGCACATATTGTTAATCAGAAACCTGGGAACCAGCGATCGAAGGCGTTTACATAAAAAAATTCTGAGTATTAAAATCAGTTGTATCTTTGACTCAGAAAAGCATCAAAAACATAAATCTTATATATACTTAATACAATCATAATATATAGTGTGGCTTAGGTTTGAAGGACCAGCCATCCATCGACTGCCCCAGCCCGGTAGAGCATGCTTCAGCGGGTCCTATCACCAGGGCTGCATACTCTTCAGATTTTCACCGCAAATGTACATTAGTTCGACATCTAGGAGTGTATTAAAAGAGAGGCTCGTTTAACAAACGTTTCTATTTACATAAAATGAAAAAAAAAGGCAGTATAATGAGTTACGAAACAAAAACAAAATAAAACCAACTTATTCATACTTCGATATCTAAATACGAGCAAGACTCCACAATGAAAGTTCGAATAAAGGATAACTTTCAAGATTGTTTCATATTTATAAAAACAATCCCGAAGTTGTTAATATTACAATTCTTACCAATTTCCAAGGATTTAGTACAAATTTAAAGCTAATACTTAAATAAATTACTTTGTGTGAGTCACGTATACGTGCCATTTGAATAGCTATAAGGAGTGTTTACAGACAAATACATGGCTTCAATCACAAGAATAAATTTAGATGTGTTATATTTTACACAGATTTCTGTCACTGGTTGAGTCCAGATTAGGGTTTTGAAGGCTGATCGACAAATACTAGATTTATTTATAAATTTTGTGCGTCACTGGTACTTTCCTGTGCTCAGTAGATGACATATCTGTTCCTCGTCGTGTGTCTTTATCCAGTACGATATTAGCGGAATGGGAGAACTCATGGGGTGCAACATATTTGGTGATTGACCAATCCACTATCACCCGACCTGTATCCTGAGAAATCATAAGTGAAGCTCAGAGTACAATTAGAAATCCTCGTACAATACGAAATTCGTAGTACAATAAGAGAATACTACTGTTTACAATTAGACACCAAATTCTGACCGGTTACCGAGCCAATGCATCCGCGATATTGGCGAGTTAATAGCATAATTATTTCTATGTGTGCCTACAGAGAACACTTCATGTTGTTTCGTTTGAGTTGGTACTTTATACGAAACCATTTGTATCAACTCGGGGCAGTCCAACATGCTATTGATCATTTTGTATAGATATACTATATCGCTCACATCCCTACTCCAGGCTATTTTTTTCAAATGAAGAAGACGCATTATATAATCGTAATTTATATTTTCTACCTGAATATTTAATTTAAAATTGATAAATCATAGAAATTAATATTGCACTCTTTCGATTTTTATAAGACGTGAACCATTGTAGGGAGACTACAGAGTGGAGTTAAATTCCAATAAATTTAAGTGTAGATCATTTAGTTATATTTCGGCAGTAAGTTACTAATACCTTATGGCTTTCCTTCATAGTTTATTTTTTTCTTTATTATATACCATAATTATTACAATTGGTCAATATTAATTCGGTCATTATCTGACCATGCCATACCTGTACAATATTTATCCAAATGATATCAATTTGACGTGAGACTCGTTATCCACCCCTATAGGGGGAAGGTAAACATCACATTTATGTCGCAGAACTCAGCCACAGTCCGGCAGAAATTCACCCTATTCAGGTCGCAATATAGTACGAGCCATTGGAATGCTCCGCTACGCCTCCCTAGCCACGGTTATTCCCGCTATCCTAGCAACCCCCAGCAGGAGACCCATACCCTAGTAAATTCCGGAAAAGTCTGATATTCCTTTCATTTAATAATAGGTCATCGTTCCGTGAGATCGATGACCTATTCCTTATAATCCCACAATCGTGATCTCACGTGCATTATTCAAAATATATGTGTAGGAGAGAGCGAGACAGGAAAAGCGAAATGGCATGAGACAAGGATGGGGCGATTCCTTAAGCGTCATCGCGCACAGTCCATACCGTGCCCAAGTTTACTATTACTAGCGTACAGATATATTTTTTTAAGGTACATTCCGGGAATTAAATTTTCACCCTTGGTGTTACATAGTAAGTCAAAATAAAGTAACGCTCCTCTTACGTACGTGCAAGTCTTTTTTTTTATCTCACCGTTCAAAAATTGTTTTAAATATTTCCGGACTCTCCTTCAATTTAATAAGCAATCAAACGGACTGCTATGTTGAGCCAGACCCGAAAATCACTTCACTGAATCTTGCAAATACCCACAGCTACAGAATTCCATTTGTGCATTTACGCCCTGTGCCGCCCATCCGCGGAGTAATTACTCAATATCAATTTTGAATGCGGGCCAAAGGGCGAGCATGTCGGCCATTTCGATCTCAATTTGAGCAAATGGTTTGTATATAGCGCCTGCGTAGAAATAACGCTACCGTAAAAAAAATACAAGTATTATGACCCGCGTCCACGGAATGACACACGATGAGATAAACCTCAGAGATTTAGTTGAGATACGATAAACACGTGTGGAATTATCTTTAGATTAGTAGAAACAGGCGCATGCGCACAAATATTATCTGGAACCGTAGATATTTACAAATATTTATTCAGAAAAACGCAAACAGAAGGCGATTTAACTAAGACTAAGGATATTCAAATTCACCCAATTGATGAGTGGAATATCAACGGTCAATGAATTAACAATTGACGTTTGACGTACATTAAGTGTAATAATGTATGCAAAATATGGTCATAGCAAGGGAAGGTTTTAATGTATTCGGAAGTAGGGTAGGGGAACTATTGCATATAAGCGAGAATGCGAGTTAAAAGAACTCGCATTTGTGCCGCTGCCATAGGCAGCCACTTGGCCAATATAATATTTTATAAATAATTGTAATAAACTATATAATTGATAAATGAAAATTAAATTAAATAATTATAATTTATTTTTTAGTTATTTAGAAACAACATCGATCTGGAACATAATATTCACGCTGTAGTACTATTATATTTATAATTAAAGTTCGTTTAAAACTTTACAATAAATGATAAATGATTAGAAATAAAACATTTGTATTTAAAACAATATTTGAAATGAATATTGGCAGTATCTTTTAGTGGTTAATAAACGCTTACGGATAATATTCCGGAGTAATTTAGTCTCGTGCTGCAATTAATATAATATCGTCTTCGTAATCCCGTTTCCTCCTCTAACTCCTCCGCTGCTCGGGTGCTAGGCTTCTCGACCGTGAGACGGTTTAATGGATCAGAACGAAGGAGATATGAAGAGATCTGAAAAGTGAAGCCTTCTAAGGAAAGTGCAGACTCCGCGTTTCTTCAGCCATTAGCCTTCATGCCCGTAGAATTTAAATACCACCTTACTTTGCAAGAATTGAATCAAAGTAAGACGTTCACTTGTTTTATTGTACTCAGCTGGTACCCGGATTTGCACGTTGTTTTGACGTTTAATGATAAATTATTTATTTGAAATGATATATATATATTTATAAAGAAATGTAAAAAAATAATAGAAATGTGCCTTTTTATCTTTTGTTCTGGAATATTATGTACAGAAATGTATAGCACTTTTTCTCATAACTTTTCTCGCATGGTTTCATCACATCTTTACATAAAAAGTTATCAAACAAAAGTAATCCATTAAGTTTAATTTATTTTTAATACAGGTATAATTTAAAATACACAAACTACGTAATTCAATAAATAAAATTCCAAGCGAACATTGAAGAAAACTTTGATAATTAACATAAAATAATAATTCTTTTCGATACTAATTAAATGTATTAATTAGAAAGATGTACATGTAAAATCAATTTAATCAAAAAATATTGTTGTTGCGCCACCGGAATCTGGGAAAGGTGCGTTAACCAACTATGCTACGGCAGACAGTACTTTAACGAAAAATTAAAATAATAATAATTAAAAATAATGGAATGATAGACGTATTAATTTGAAAAGTGTAAAATATAGGTTCAAAAATTTGTCGTCAAAAGTACTGTCTGCTGCACCATAGTTAGTTAATGCATCTTCAAATAGAAACGCATACCAACCTTTATTCATCACATTCTGCCTTCGTCGTAAACTGGGAAAATGTATTATTAATACCTGGGAGAGATAAATGAAAAGATGTTTTACGTTATAAAATGGAATCTGATCAAAATAAAATAAATTACAATCCGAATCAAATAGTCTAAATTCCGTCAGGTTAAGCGTGAAATCGATGAGCTTCAGGGCAGGCTGGTAACAACAAAATTAAAAATTTTACAAAAAATGGCGTAACCTCAAAATTCATCCTCGTCTGTGTGACGATCCATCATCGTCATCCAAATCATGTATCTTTAGTCATCCATCCAAAGTAAAACATTTCAGTGATGCCATTGTCACGTCGTTATCTTGTCAACTTCTTGTCAACTTCTTGTCAACTTCTTGTCAACTTCTTGTCAAATAAGTTGGGTAGAAATAATTGTATAAAAAATAATGTAGTGAAAAGTAATGTAGACCGAAGGGAAACATCGTGAAATCTGAAAAGATCGTTCACCACACAATTAGGTTAAAATAAATTACAGTAAACTGCGCACTCTTCGGTTACATGTTAGATCCTTACGGTTACATCTTGAATTCTGGACGCTGCCAAGCCGCGTGTTTTGACGGCTCACTTAAGTGGCTTGGTCATACGGAACGGATAAATGATGAGAGAATAGTAAGTAAGATATGTGACGCAAGTGTTGATGGCACCAGAAATAGAGGACGTCCGGGGAAAACTTGGCACGACCAGGTAAACCTGATACTAGAGGATGGTTCTGTTAGAAGCCTCGCCAACAATCGACGAGCTTGTATGAGAAGATGTATGAATGTGGATGAGGCGAGAATTGTGTGTCGGGACAGAAAATCATGGCGCTCTATACTCTCTGCTATCCCCGCGGGAAAATGGTAAATTAGTTAGTATTTAAAGGGAGTTACGCCCACTTATCATAAAAAAATCACTACTTAAATCCATATTTTAATCCAAAAAAAGCATGATTTTATAGCATAAGTCAAGCATTGAACTTAATACATAAATTATTTTAATATAATAAATAATCTAAAAATGGGCGAAATACAGCAAATTTCTGGAAACTTTTTTTTTGCGGTATACGCGATAACTTGAGAATGCCTCATCTTAAAAATACGAAAAAAAATATTATGTTAAAAGACGTAAATGCTTGCGCTTGCTCAATGATTAAAGGATTTAAAAAAATATATATTATTACCTAAATTGCAGTGGTTTTACTGAAAAAATTACGTTTAACTTTAAAATTTTTTATTTTTCCTTAATAAAATAGCAAGTTTCCATAAATAAAAAATACTTTGATCATTCAACAGTCTTCTAAGTGTAGAATAAATCTAAATTTGAACTCTATCAGTGAAACATTTTTTGAGATATCGTGTACACCATATCGGCGTTTTTTTAAAAATACTTTTAAAGTTTCAAGTTCGAATTTATGAACATAAGTATTTTTTTTTTCAACTCACATGTATTTCAGGACCATATACGATAAATTTCGTGTAATGTGATGTGATGTGATGTGATGTGATGTGATGTGATGTGATGTGATGTGATGTGATGTGATGTGGTGTGATGTGGTGTGATGTGATGTTATGTGATGTAATGTGATGTAATGTGATGTAATGTGATGTAATGTGATGTAATGTGATGTAATGTGATGTAATGTGATGTAATGTGATGTAATGTGATGTAATGTGATGTAATGTGATGTAATGTGATGTAATGTGATGTAATGTGATGTAATGTGATGTAATGTGATGTAATGTGATGTAATGTGATGTAATGTGATGTAATGTGATGTAATGTGATGTAATGTGTTTTAATGTAATGTAATGTGATGTAATGTAATGTGATGTGATGTGATGTGATGTGATGTAATGTAATGTGATGTGATGTAATATGATGTGATGTGATGTAATGTGATGTGATGTGATGTAATGTGATGTGATGTAATGTAATGTGATGTGATGTAATATGATGTGATGTGATGTAATGTGATGTGATGTGATGTAATGTGATGTGATGTAATGTAATGTGATGTGATGTAATGTGATGTGATGTAATGTAATGTGATGTAATGTAATGTAATGTGATGTAATGTAATGTAATGTAATGTAGTGTAATACATTGAAAATATGTATTTAAAAAAATTCTTGAACGAGGCAAGTGCGCGTAACCCCTTAAACGCTGCGAGCTACATGTATCAAGATCGGGAGGAATAGAGTCGTATTATGTAGCAAGTTCTAGATATTTCAGAAGACTACGATGCTCAGTACTGAGCATAAGATGCAAAAGAAAAATACAAATCATTAGAAAAATTATAAAATACTAATTGTACCGCAAGTCGGTAAAGCATTTTTGACACTTTAATTTAAGCCTTTAAAATAAATGTTAAGTACAATCGCTAGATGGCTATATTAAAGGTAATATATTTGAATAATGGTTTCAATTTCCTCTGAACTGCACACCTTACTATTAATAATCCTTTTATTTCTACATATTGTTCCGAAATATTCCGACATACCTCGAATCTTCTGGAATAGTCGTAGAGCTTATCAAAACCAGTATTATATCCTATACGAGATAATCCAGATCGTAAAAACATTTTTCTTTAAAAAAATTTGGAAAATATTTCATTTTACAATTTTAATTTTTTTTTTTGATACATGGTACCTTAATCAATTATTTCACTAATTGCTTCAAATATTTAATCTGTACACTAGCTGTTATAAATAGATGGACACAGCTCCAATTGCTGTACACGATGGCAAATCGACTCATTCTGAGTCCTTCTTAATACTACGCTTCACTACAGTAACAGCTTCTTCGGTGCGCACTATATGACGTCTCTGCGAATGCGTATTATCAATTAGAGTATGCGTAATGTGAAAACGATCCATTATTATTCGAATTACTTGCTCGGATATACGATTATGTCGATCGTAAAATGGACGTAGCGCGCGCTAACTGAACCACGATTTGAAGGACAATTTGCAAGCGTTGTTCTGGCGTAAGTCTTTTCATAGTAAAATGGCAAACCAAACTGAGCACAAATCAGCTATCAGCTGTCAAATTGGCTATTGCTGAAAAAAGTGTAGCCAATTCGACAAACAAACCTCTAAAATACATCCCTTATTATCATCTTGCCGTCTGTTATGAAGGGTGGTTTCTTCTCAATTGGCTGTCTACCGAGGCAGTTAGAAAACACCTTTTATATGGAACCTACGCTGACACTATCAGCGACAACAGCCCTCACGATGGACCGTGTAATGAGATCCGAAACGTCAGCCAGAGAGGTTGTATACACACGGTAAAATAGTCCATAAAATTCTTCACAACAGATTCAAAACGTCCTTGAAAATATTATATTATTTATATTAATGAAACAAATTCTCAAGATTGTATAAAAGAATTTCTTTTTCAGACATTCATTTTGATTAATTTTTGAAATCTGATAAATTATTATATATTTTTTGGGAAGATTATGCGCGTCACGTGACAGAGATACACTTTTATTATAATATTATTTTGGAGACACTATATTGAATTACGAGATAATATTATATACCCCTGATAGAGAAAAAAAGCACATTAGTTACGTGTTTAGATGCCTTATGCTTCGCAGGATATATAAATCTCTCACAGTTAAGTTGACAGAGAACTTTTATATCATATATCTTGCCAACAAGTACGGCTATACCGTGCCGAAGCATTACCCTATGTTTTCTCATAAAAATTATCTACAAAATAATGCAATATACTATAAAAGAAACGCCGAAGCTCGCGGAAACAGATATAACATGTACCAAATAAATGTAAAAAAATCAACTCCTTTTACAATACAATATTGATCTATTTAATACAAATTAAATATATTAATTAGAAAGATATACATATAAAATTAATTTAATCGAAAAATATTGTTGTTGCTACTGGGATTCGAACCTGGATATCTGCCAATCCGGGGAACGTGTATTAACTGAGTACGCTATAGCACCACTGAATTAACGACAAATTTTCGAACTTACATGTTACATTTTTACAAATTAATTAATTTATTTATGTATTTATTAGATAACATATATATTTTTGTTCAAACCGAGGTGAATATATTATAAAATAATAAACATAAGATATAATTAAGTTTATTGTGTGGGATGGAGTAGACTTCATATATATGCATGATATATACATCATTGTCCTGGCTACTTTGCTAGACTGAAGTCTGTGTTAAAGTAGCCAATTTTTTTTTGTGCTGTTGTGTTATTTAAATCATCGACAGGAATAAAAAGAAAAATAAAAAAAATATGTAGAAAAAAATTAAAAATATGTAGTGGGAGTGTTATATGACTAGTAAATTATTAATGTAGGTATTGTATAAATTATATTAGAATGTTGGTTAGTCATGCTTCTGATTCATTTCTACCTCATTGAATCACATATTGGGTCCATATTTGTGTAATCTTATTTGAATTACCGATCTCCAGTTGGTACTGAGTATGTTGTATAGTTTCGGAGATAAGAACATGTAGAATCTTGTATCTATCGTTCCATTATTGGCAGAGATCCAGGTTCGAATCCCGATAGCAATAACAATATTTTTCGATTAAATTGATTTTATATGTATATCATTCTAATTAATACATTTAATTAGTATTAAAAACACCACAGACCGTCTGTTCTGAATAATTACAACTTCACAATTAGAATGTGTTCTTCTTGATAATGAATACTTATCTCAGTAGAGTCGCGGTAGTTATGTGGGATTTAGTTGTGCTTTTCGAAGAAAAATTATCATTTATTTAACATTAGAACGAAATTTTTAACAACGCGATTTGTGTTAAGGACAGCCAAAAACTTTAATTAGCTCCGCTAAATAATAGAAATGTTCCAACATGCTATCGACACATTGATACAACTTTATTATTAGGAGAACACATTCTTATTGTGAAAGATTTTATAAAAATGAATTGACAATTCTGGCGTCTGCTATCAGATTACTCAAAGGTATTTGAGATTCCGTAAAAATAAGGCAGATGACTCTTTCAAATAATGGAACGATTAAATGTATTAATATCAAAAGGGTAACGTATAGGTTCGAAAATTTGTCGCCAAAAATATCGTCGCTGTAGCATAGTTGTATACTGCACCTTCTCCGGTTTGTTAAGAGATATAGGTTCAAATCCCGGTGGTGCAACAATAATATTTTTCGATAAAATTTATTTAATATATTTAACTCATATTTAATATATACAACTTCCAAAAATTTGATAGATGTGGTAGCGTAGGTAAATAGGTGAACGTTATATTGTATAAAGTGATCATTTAAGCCAGCCGATGACAGGCTGTAAGCCCTGTAATACCCAAGACTTCCATACTTCTCATGTAAAAATAATAGCTTCGTCTCTGTGAGACATCTATATCTTCCCCTATGAGATTTACTCGAAACGTTGAGACAACATTGGCCCTTCTCAGAACTAACAGGCGCGGGATAACCAAGAAACTAATTCTAACATACTCGTATGTATAATATATATATATATATTTTCTAATTTCTAATGCACCACCCCGAGTTGTCGGCGTTCCGTGACAATATCGTCTCCAGCCCGCCCGATACACCCGCCAAGCCGATCGTAAGTTTCGCAGGATGTACACCTATCAATTTAAATTCAGCGGAGTTAGCACATTACGTGCGCCCGGGTGCGAGCCCGTGAGTTGTGGCCTCATCAATCCGCAGTGCGATTTCCGGCGGGTCATTGCCCCCGGGGTTTATTGCCCGAATGAGAGTTACCCAAGGCGTTACGTTATTTAAAAGGCACTTAATGTAAATGCTCGCGGAGGTGCGCGCCCTTGCCACTTCACGGCTCCGATTTACTATCTGAAACGCTCGTCGGATAATTATTCCGTCTGACGATCATTTTCTAGAGATGTCGGTAACTGTTCATGAATTTATGAGTATCTTTCGGTTATAGCCCTAAATGGCGATTAGTATGTAAAAAATAATACAATGCATCACAAAAATGTTGGTTCATTTTGACTAATTTCCCACTAAACACTTTCTTGGGAATTCAGTTGCTATGGAGCGTGTCCTGCCCAGTTGTTTGTGACATACACTGTCTTGTATATAGCCCCGACTCGACACCAATGAACTGTTTCCTGTGGAGCTATCTTAAATCAAAGGTATACGGTAACAATCCTCCCTCTCTGGAGCAATTAAAAGAAAATATCCGACGCACGGATAATACGTGACGAGCAGTTATCAAAAATTTTGCCCCCCGTTTAGAAGAGTGCCACTGAAATATAATAAAAAACATCATTGTTAAAAAATAAATGCTAAATAATTTTTTTTATAAAACCCGTCCATTATTTTTTTACAGAATTTTTATTGTGAAAAAGACTTCTGGGACACCTTGTACATTTAAAATAAGCACAATTACACTTTACCCATTACTAGACGTTGTGGAGGTTGGTGATTGAATGAATCAAGAATTTTGCATGATTGTCAATGTTATATAACGTGGTGTATAAACATTAACAACTAAAGGGTGTCTAGCAAAAATTTTTCAATGTTGAAATTGAAATTAAAACATATAAGTTGGATGGAGGGGGATGGAATCGGACAGGATGGAATGGGTGGAAACTAGGGAATGAGGGAATGATGAAGATAAGGTAATTCTTCAATAGACAGCTCGACTCGTCTGGTTGGTGACGCCATCCCTATGATCTTCCGAAAGTTCGCCCAATGTACAAAACTGCCACGGCAAAACTCTGTTCACATCGGTATGACACGTCCACTCCGACACTCGACGAATTTGAAGAAAATCAAAATCAAAAACAAACCAATCAAGCCAAAAGGACAATGTATACTGATTGGGAATGATCTAAGGGGTAGGAACAAAACTAAAACTGGCGACAATAACACTACATTTAATATAATATGTGTTCACCTATTTTCAATAATAATAACGATTACGAATCAAACTTTATTTTATTTATTTTAGTTTTAATATGTAATAAATATTTGTGGATTTCACTTTTTAAAGATAATCTTATTTAAGTGACGTCCACTTCTTGCAATGCACTTTTTTTACCGAACTCTTATGTTGGCAAGTATGCGAGAAAAAAGTGCTAGGTTGACGGCGAAAATTTCACGCCGGATATATTCTTGTAAGGTCTGTATTGTTCGAGAATTATCACTGTACACTTTAGATTCCAGATATCTCCATAAGAAAAAAGTGCGTCCCTAAAGCATGTGCGACAAAATTAAATAAATTTTTAAAAATTAGTTATCACAAAATATGACCATAAAAACATGCCTTAGATTGTAGGGTGGTATGACACACGTGTCCGAGACATGTGACGCTTTTTGTTATGTACAATATTACGACATTCTGTTATAAATGTATTTTTAATAATAATAATAATTCTGACCCTCTGGTCAAATTTCTTATCTGCGTGTGACAACTTTTCTCAAAGGCAAAAAATACTTGAATATCAAACGTTACATCCCTTTTAGGTGTACCCTTTTCAAACAAAGGTCTGCGAAAAAGTAACTTTAAACATGTCTCGTATCCTTGCAAAAGATCAGGAGTGATTTTGAACTGACGCATGCTACATCATATTGTAAACAAACTGTGTTATTTGTGTCGGGTAAATACAGCTGAACAAAAATTAAATCCAGATATAATGAAATTCCGCGTACGATGCAGATTGATATTTGTAACCCATTTTCAGATCTGGGTGTTAATTATTCAAGTGAAATTAAAAAGTGCTTCGGTGTGTTATTTTTAATAAATTTAATTATTTTTTCAAGTTATTAGAATAATGTTATTTTTCTTTTTCTTTTTGTGCCCTATTCGTTCAACATGTTGATTACTGATTTTCTCATGGCCCGACTTCTATAATCTTTTCCTGCTTTATGAGGTGCAAGATATCGTAATTCTCTGGATATCGCAACACTTGAAAATGTTTAATTTTATAATATCCTTGAGATTGTGACGATGTGTATGTTATCGCGCGAGCACCGCCTGTTGTAGATGTATGTGTGTGTGTGTGTGTGTGTGTGTTAGTGGGTTTAAAAGAGTGACGCGCGCCGAGCGCGCTCTCTAAATCTGCCGCCTGTCTCCATATTGTAATAAACATTGTAATTGGCACTTTTCGAGTTTCATTATCTGACTACCAACAATCTTCTTCACTTTGGAAAGTGCTAACATCACAAATACATAATAATTTTAAATACATATTTTTCTTTATTTATCCGCACTGTAATAAAGATGGCGATGGTGTAGTGGTACTTGAGTCTACATATTAACATATATATGACTTTAAAAAATTTTATAAATGTGGATATGGAGGAGTGAGAATTGGTGAAAGTTATATTTATATAAAGTGATCACTTATCGGATCGTAACCCACGTAATTACTTCATACTTTCATTAAATATAATAAAAAATAGCTTTTTCTCTATGAGATATCTGATATTTGTTTTATAACATCTTCATGCATGTTATTTTTAGCATTCTTTTGTAGATCCGCATCTTAAAAGCTTCAAGTCGCCTTATCATTTCTTCAGTAAGTCTCAATGTTTCCATTCCATAAAAATTTTCTGTTATACATTGAAATAATAATGATTATTTATACCCACAGAAGTGGATTCTAACTAAAATCATATTTAATATGAGTTAAAAATTTGTATTACAATTTATCAAATCATATTGTTGTTAGTCGAGACTTAAACCACATTATTTAAAAGTAGACTTTTAAATAATTTCGGCTAGGTCAGCGAGACAAGAAATCTGTCACCGGAATAGTTATGTACGTTATTATTTAAATTATTTTTAAATACGTCGGTTTGTGTGTTATATTACATTCGTTGATTAAGTTAGATAGTATTGTAGTAATTTATTACTTCCACACAGCAGGGAGATAATTCACAATTTCACAGCCTGTCGTACCACTGATAAACGATTATTCTCAGTTCAATGGCTCAACTCCAACTTGTCCAAAAACTATAGAGAACACCACAGAAAAACTTGTCTTCTAGGTATATGTGGAAGGGGTATTAGATGGATAATGGACAGGAATGTTCTATACGTTGCGTTCATATTTATTTATTTATTTATTCACGCCCTAACGGACTTTTAAAAAGTTGGTTTGGTATAAAAAAATAACAGCTACACAAGTAGCATGGAATATAAACATTAAAATGTGAATTAATAGAAAATATATATTAAAATAGAAAAAAAAATTAAAAGTAAGCAAAATAAACAATAAAAAATTTTGATTCACACAGAATGGCTGAGTATCAAAATCAATTGTATCTTTGACTCAGAAGAGCATCAAAAACATCACTTTTATATTTAAACATAGAACATATTGTAATATATCTACAAGAGCAAAATCATTATCAAGCCTGTGAAATCTTTGTGTGGGTGCATTCCTACAAAAAATTGTGTATGATAATTTTACATGGAACAGAGCTTACGATCTGGCACTCCGCGCATGAACGTGGTATACAATCAGTTCAGTTAAATTAGGGGTGTCCAGTATGCCATTTACTATTTCAAATAAAAGTTATAAATCACTTAAAGTTCTTCCACACGAAAAGACAGTTAAATTAAGAGTGCTCATTGGAAAATCATAATTCAATTGTTCAACAGTTTGAAGTAAATAAACTTTAAAAATTTATGCTGAACCCTTTCTGATTTTAATTCGTGCGCTTCATAGAATGAAGACCAAATGGTTGAGTTGAATTCTAAATTGCTACGAACTAAACGAAATAATTATTTTTATTAAAGATTAACGCGGGAAATAGTTCTGCCAATAACTTTTTGTTTTTCCCAAATTAAAAACAAATTCACGCACCAAATGCACCTCGAACGCATAGAATGACCATGAATTCAACACGTTAAAAACAGTAAGACATTAAAATTCACGAATTAGTAAAAGAGGAAGTAGACTCTTCAGTGATTTGCACGCAGTGGTAAGCCTTTCTAATGTTATTCTGTTAAAAAACACTCCATACAGAACGGATTAATTTTCAATTTAGTAAATAGCCAATTGTATGACTTGAGAAAAACAGAGTAATGTGAATAGCTACAATCAATGCATTATAGCACGTGGATAATAGTTCTACGGCTGCAGTGGTGAGTTGTCGTGGTAGTTTTTAGAACTAAGCGATTAAAGTTTTTACTGGTACACAGATGGCGCTAATTGTAATAAATCGGTATATAATGTATCCGTTCTTACCCATATTATAGATTAATTAATTTATATTTATTTCCCATAATTTTTAGTAACGCACAACATTTTTGCTTGTATGCACTGCACGTCCCTGATTGTCAGTAATCATATAGCACTATGGAAATACCAATGACTTAAGTAATTGGACTTTTCTGTTTTATTTATTATCTTAACTTGAACATTCCAGAAATTTCTTTGTACAATTCTTCATTCTTTAAAGATGGGGTCAGACATATATTTATACTGGTCCATAAAAGGTTTATATTGTTTTGGAAAGCAGCCTGCGAAACGTATAACAACCGTCTTAAAAATACAATTGATTTCTTCGAAAGACAGACGCTTCCATTTGACGACGTTGTTCGTCACAAAAAAACTGTTTGCGAATTCCGCTAACGCATTTTATTGTTTTTCCTTTCCACCTGAACATCGGGAAAATATTTTTTCCGTTTTCTTTCCGCCGTAAGTGCACCCCCCAGGGCCACATTATCACCCTGTAGCGCCTCTGAAAATACTCTGTTTTAAATCAAATGTCAATAAAAAAAAAAATTCAAAAATTTTTACGACGCAGCTAAAGAAAATGTATCATCGCGCTTAATTCCCTGTAGGGGTAGACAGCGGCGACCGGGTACATCTATCATCTCGCTGTCTGCATTACAGCTTATCCGTCAGCTTATCAGTGGCCTAGTTCGTGACAATAATAAATCTTTTTGTGCGTCTATAAATAATATCAGTGTTTACATTTAGAGTTAAAATTAAACGAAAATATATTTTTTTTTATGGAACACTATTTTTTCTCTTCTTTTTTGTTTAGGAACATGTTCACGATGATTTCTCAATACAACTTTGATTTTTGAGTAAGTCAGTATGTGTACTGGATACGTCATTCTATTCTGCAAGAGAAACACATTCGATAATGATTTACTGGTCGTTTCACTCTGAACTTGAGTGTTATGTACGAACGAACTAATATCGCATATTCTTAGGTACTGTATAACGGTCTATTTATGTCACGTCCGCCACAAAAGTAAATATTTTTGGAGTAGTTCTCTGGACTAAATCTAACATGTAACAAACTGATGAGTTTTTATTAATGGAATACATCCTGAATTTTTAATATATAAGTCTATGTATCTTACGAATTCTATAAGTGGACTCGGCATCAATTGTTTAACAATGTCTGTTCATTTAGTCCCTTTCACCCTTCCTTTAATCACCATGTTTCTCGAGACATTTATTATGCCGGCTGTCTACGGTATGCGTGCCAGCACCATATTTCTAGAACGTACATCCTACTGCGCTCCTGTTCTCTCAGAGTCCACGTTTCAGTACCATAGAGAAATATTGTGAAGACAAAGGTTATAATCGATCTTGGTGCCACAATCACATCATATATATTATGATGATATGTGATGTTTGACAGAAGAAAAAAATAACGTCAAATTTTCATACAAAATACATTCTACAATCATCAAATGAACACGTAATTGATAGGTACTGATTGGGGCACTCACCACTCACGCACAAACATCATAATTTCATCAATCTGCCAAAATCTTCTGATTCATATTCATACAACATATATATCGATCTTGCATTCACCCAAATCTTTTTTGCAAAATAATCAAAATCGCAATTTTTTTAATAATAAAAAAAATATTTCATCCTTCGTTAATGAAAATGTCTTATACTTTAAATATTATTAAAACCAAATTAAATAAATCAACTAGAAAGATATACAGAAAAAATCTATTAATTGAAGAATTATTTAGTTTCTACTGGGTTCGAATTCCAGTAACAACAAAATATTTTTTCGATTGATAGATTTATTTCTGTTCAACTGCAGACAGTTGATTAACTAAATTTGTGTTTTAAATACCATAAAATAATGTTCTGAAAATGCAACAGAATTCGAATTGTAGATCTGGATCGATCGGATCTAAACGAACGAATTGCGCGATCTCCGGATCGCGCGTCCCGTAGAATGGAAATACGACAATTCCTGTCGTAAATTGGAATCACTGCAAGGTATGGGAGGAAAGTAGGTAAACCTTAGCGTAGGAGATCTCAGTGAGGGAATAAGGGCTTAGTCGAAGAACCATTAAATTTTGGGGAACCGGGAATCGGAAAGACTTCTCGCCTTACCTTGTATATGATGCCTCTGTAATCCCCGCAGTCGCCGCCGAGATCACACAATGGCACGCGGATGAGCCGATCTCCGATCCCAATTTAATATGACAATGTCACAAAATCACCCACGGCACACAAACAATACGTGATCAAAACACAATACCACAAAATACAGTGCTGGTGCACTGGAGCTGAAGTATCCACACCGCGAATGCTATTGCGATTCCGAGATCAATCAAATATCGGTCAAGCTGACATCTATTGACGTCAAGGTCACAATTCACACTAACAAGACGAGCATGAGGAAATGTATGGAATAAATTTGGATGCGGAATTGTGTCAATAACAACGGTTTCGGCTGATTTGAAAGACGCGCCAAAAGTGTGTTTTTCGAATTCGAAACAGCAACTTCAAACAAAAATGTGTTTTCTTTAATTAGAATATTTTTACCTTTTGTACTGCACTATCGAGTTTAAATTGAAGCAATATTTTTATGTTTAGACAGTTTAATTTATCATTATAAAAAAAACTTTGTTTATAATCACACGAGTTTATCGCTGCCTACAATCCTGATGACACTTGACAGAATTGTATTTTTATCAACTTGAATAAGAATGTTAAATATTGCAAATATTTTAAAGTAAACTTCTAAACAATCGTCGAATCAGAAATAAAATTTCAGATTTAGATTTAGGTACTGATTTGATGATGGAGCAGACATTATTCCAAATCTAAAGTATGTATTTATATAAAATTTACTTTATAATATCTCAGAAATGTCCTGTCACGTGAACGAATATTTGAAAGTAAATTGATAGAAATAGATTGAAGTCCTTTGAATGACGAATGAGGTGTACTACATGTTTGGTTTCGAATGAATATTTTTCGAATATACAAACAAATCTATTTTTATTGTCAGATACTGGAAAACTGTATTGCTGGTGCATTTCAACCCACCCTCTTACTAACATTTTTAGTTATTCTAGTATTTCACATATTTAAATTGGTAGTATTTTTTTATATTATGCGTTCTATTATGTGATATTGTAAATAATATATAAAAACTGAGCTTTAAAAATGTACCAAATAAATGCTAAATATTTATTCTTTCTTCCTTCATGTCATTATCGACATATGGTATGTAGAACCTTATTCCAAAGCCCCCTAAAACGACATTATGTGTAATGGATGAAAACGTATATTATGAATGCAAATTTACAAAAATTTTTACAGAGATAATTCTGTAATGTAATTTTTTTTTCAGTATGTATCGTTCAAGTAGCTATACTGGATTTTAGATTAAGTATTCATCAACAAGCGTTGTGATTGGCTGATTTCATATTAAAGGGAAAAGCAACATATACTCTTCGGGGTATTATGAAAGAATACCTGATTTTGAACATGCAATATCAATGGCTCTTGCGAAAAACAATGTGATCTGCATGTAGCTGACAAAAAAATCTACAAAACTGCATATTTAACACTAATTTTTTTTTATATCCGTTTCAGCACATTGTGATTGGCTGATTTCATCTTAGGGGTATAGCAATATTTATTCTTGTCTGTTTTAGGGTGTTTTGGAACTAATCCTGATTTAGAACATGCAATATGAATGGATTTAAGTGCCTCTTGCGTGAAATCATGTATTCTACATGTAGCTGACGAAAAAATCTACTAAACTGCATATTTAACTATAATTATCCGGCATTTTGAATTAGGCGTTATATAAATATACTCGTCAATGCATCCATAAATTTCGTTCCTCAGTCCTCACTGCTGACTCCGAGATCTTTTCAGCTGGATGCAACGTATCTCTTCACCGCTGTAACACCATTCCAGGTATCCTTCAGCCCAAAATTGTGCTCAGGATAATCTTCTTTTATAGGCTGTTTATAGGCTGTCGTGCTGTTTACGGTTTGATTCAAATTTACCCATCTGCCGAACGGAGCATCGACAGTCAACAGACGTTTGAACAACAAGCAACAAGTATGAAATGAGACGCGAGATAAAATAAATATCAATCTCCGTGTACAAACAATTGTACGTAAGAACATATACCAGAATGGATGTGTCAGGTTAAGACTTTTACAAAGTGGAAAGCAGGATACATAGCTCTGTAGCCTGCAAAGGGTCAAATGTCATGTAATATATTATGTGAAACCTGAGGTAAATGCCGGTCGAACAGCCACAAGCCGGTGGTGTTACAAAGCCATTCCATAGGTCGTTGGCTATGAGAATCTGCCAAATGATTCGACCGCATGCCTCGTTTTGAACTAACTGCTACAGACCATGAAAGTAGATTTGAGCCCCATTATTTATTTTTATGTATATATATATTGTGACCTAGTATTTTATTCGTCCTCCGGCTCCCTCAGTGTAAAGCATGAGGTGTGTGGTTCTGATGCACAGAATTCACCATTTTACCTCCCACCACATCAGCTATCATTCTCAGGGAAAAAGAAAAAAATGAGTTTTAAAATTTACAATATTATAATTTAATAGTTTTGCTTACAAAAGTTTAGCGTGCATTAAAACGTATGAGTTTACCATGTAAAAAATATATTACTTAAATGTGATTACATATAAATACTTTCGGCAAATCTTTCTTCAACAAAATAATAGATTTTTATCAAATCGTTAATATCAAAATTAGTAAATCTGCATTTAAAATTAAATATAAGAATAAACCTTACGATATACTAGATCTTCAAAATTTCACATCAAAAATTACTTTACAACAATTTAAATACCAGAGTCTTCGCTCTTCGGGAACAATCCACCGTTTTCGTCAAGTTTTGATGTTCCGAGGCACCCGTAAAATATTTGTGTCTCCTCCTATAGCAAAACGTCAGGAAGGCTAGGTCATCTGCTTCCTTTTGAAGTCGCGCAGAATCCTTGCGTCCTCTTTTGTTGTAAAACAGGTTAAGTTGGAGAGTACATTGAGTAGACGGAACCTAATCGTGTCCCCGTCCTGCTTAGTTCGTGAGAAATCCTTCACGAGGAAATAGTATTGTCCTATAAATCATACCTCTCTGCCGTCAAGCAAGGAAGGGATGCTTCACATCCTACAAATATACAAGTGAAATAGCAAAAACTCTCAACTAACATGGTGCAGAATAACACAGATGCCCAATATATGTGATTATTCTCACCCTTCCTTGTTTAAATATAAAATCATCACATCTCCTTGATAACAGTACCATGAGCAGCTGTTTTCGCGCTCTCCATCCGTCAACCAAAAAATACCATAGAGAAATTTCTTTCAAATGTTGCCATTTGGTAAATGTCAACTCAAATAACATTTCGTGATCGGTATCAGATATAATGTTATAATATATATTGTGATGTATGTGATCTAAGAGTCTCGCTCACACTCAACGGCTAGATCAGTGGAGAAACATGAAAAATGTGAGTGCTAAACTCATAACTTACCTTGCTGACAACTTTTCTCTTCACTAGCACTACATTTATAAAAATGTTACATTCAACTGTACTTTTTTATTACAAAAAGAAAAGAGAACGTAATTGTGAGAACTGTCACTTTTATATGTGTGTCAGATGAGTGGTGGGGGTCATGGAATATAAGAGGCCGTCAATGGGGAAACGGGGCTCTTTTTCCATCCTTCCTTCGCATTATTGTACATTACTGTAAATATATTATCGTAATAAATGAGTGTTATTACACGTATCATACCGAGTTTCACTACAATCAACTCGAGTGTACAATAAGAGGAAGTAACCCAAGGATGCTGCTATTTCCAGGGACACCATACCGGTGCAGTTAAATTGTGAAGTCACTTCAGTAATCATCACAAGTATAACCTAATGTCACAAAAATAGGTTTGCGCAGAGTTACACGCTCCCAACAACAATAACAATAATAAAATCCAGTTGCTCGGTATCGATCCCATGTATGCGAATGAGTATTAAACAAAGAGAGTTTAAAATAAAATGTGGGTGATAGGTTGGTAATCCGATACCCAGACAGATACACAGACAGAAAATTAGAACAGTAAAATATAACCTTAGACGCTTTTCCTCGATATCGAACTCATTTCCTTTGCAACTTTGTCAAAGCGTAATGGTTTATAAGGAATTGGCTTTAAAGCCTGAGTTCATCCGTCATCCTTGTCGGTAATAGTGGCCAATGATCGAACGTCCTCTCCATATCCCGCTTGCGACATTGTCCAACATTAATTACAGATCTTCCATCCCGGGTCCAAAAGGAAATAAAATATTTCTGCAGAAGACATGAATACAATACAAATTAGAATTTATCACGAGATTATTAGAAAATGGATGCACTAGTAATTATGATGATTTCTTACCCAGTATTACAGGGCCTTTTATCCTTGAAAATCTTTATCGTTAATATATGGAATCACTTTGAATACCACTACACTATCTATGGACTAAATTTAATATTCATTTTTCCGTGAAAAAGTATAACGTATTAGCCCGAATATAAAGCGGCCTCGAATATAATGCGACCTATATATTTGGAGCAGGATTGAAAGGAAAAATTCAAATATAAAACATTATTTAGGTAAATTGTATTATTAAATTTATGATTTTTTTTATTCTGACATGCTTGAATTATCACCAGTACCGCTCGCATTGCATATTTCTGCTAAATTTGTTGCCCACCATCTTGTTTCAAAATGGCAGAACTTATTATTGAATTTAAAGAAAAAAGTAAGGTTAGGTTAGGTTAGATAGTTAATTAAGTTAGGTCACGTCAGGTAGTTAGTTAAGTCACTTTCACACACAGGCGAAATCTGTTTGATTATTGTTCCCAGTGCTGAAAGTGTTTTTGTTTTAGTACATAAAGTATACAGACAGTTACATATTATTTTTTGATTTATGTCAGAAATTCTATAATTAAATCATTTTTCCTGCAAACGAATATAAAAAATATTTTTTCAAAAAATTTTAATTTTCATATACATAAAAATACATATATATATTTTATAAAACTTCAATGCCACAATTAGAAATCACTCAAAAAATGATAATAAAAATTATTTTTAAAAAAAGTAAGGATATCCAAGTATTCAACTTTTCACAGATTTCAAAGTACCAAAAATAATAGACATACAAAAAAAATTCAATAATCAAAATTTTCAAAATTAAAAATCAATTAAACTTTAGAAGCGGTCTACAAGATTTAGAAACCAAATTGTAATTCCATAACTAAAATATACCGCAACCCAAAATTGCTATATATATCAAAATCGTCGTATACATAATTTTAACAATCTCCCCATCACAATTAGAACAATTACAGACTACTATAGATTTATATCTGAAATAAAAAAATTTGTACACAAACTAACTGAAACATAAATTATCTCTTAATATGAGAACACATTCTTATTGTGACGTAATTATTCAGAACATAGGTCTGTGATATTTAATTCATATTTAAAATATCTCAGACCTATATTCTGAATAATTACAATTTCACAATATGAATGTGTTCTCCTAATAATAAAGTTGTATCAGTGTGTCCAAAATTTAATAAAAATGAATTGATAATTCTGGCGTCTGCTAAAATATTACTCAAAGGCATTTAAGATGCCGTAAAAATAAGATAGATGGCTCTTTCAAATAATAGAACGATTAAATGTATTAATATCAAAAAAGTTTAACATATAGGTTCTAAAATTTGTCGCTAAAAATATAGTCGCTGTAGCATAGTTGGATAATGCACCTTTTCCGGTTTGTAAAGAGATCCAGGTTCGAATCCCGGTGGCGCAATAAGAATATTTTTCGATAAAATTGATTTTATATGTATATCTTTCTAATTAATATATTTAATTCATATTTATAAATTATCTCGTATACACTCCTTCTCCATACACGAGTCCCACTCTCATAGAGAAGAAATAAATGTTAAATTATATATATATATATATCCTACTGATAATTCTAAATTGTATTACATTTTCTAATATTAAAATAATAAAATAAAATAAATATAAATATACTACCTAGAATCTAAAATGTACGCAATTAATTTCTAAGAGATCTTTGCAAGCCTTACAAAACGGAAGTGCCGGACGCTTTTTACTAGGATATCAGGAAAGAAATATACCTGAAATTTTGGACCCTGTCCAAGAGGTTTTGTCCGGGAAATGTACAATGAATTAGCCAGGAATACCGGATGCTTTTATACCATCGTAAAGGACGTTCATAGAAGAAATAAATTGGCTTCTCAAAGCATTTATTTGAGATCGCGATTGGATGTAGAAATGGCTGGTCTGTTACTTATTCATGCAAGTGTTCTCGGAAATTAAATATCTTACTCAGTTTTCTTGTAAAGTGCTCACCGAATCTCATCTCATCTCAAAGTCAGAGATCAGAAGACATATTTTGATTAATAATGAGAAAATTAATGTCCTCGGTTCAATTTTTAAAAAAATATTGATTTAAACTATGACATTTCGATCCCTCAGAATGACAAGGTCCCATCTGACACTGATACTGTTTTGAGATAATGAGCTCAAAAGTGTTGGCTAAATTTCAACATATATTCATGTATATTTTGTTTTGTATTGTTGTATCAATAACCGCTGTGAGATGAGGGAAATTAAAAATAAAATAAAAATATAGTAAATTAACAATAATGATCCATAAATTGTAATGTTCTAAAGCTATTACCTGTACAGTTTTTAAAAAATGTAATTATTTAGAGGTAAGTAAGTATAATGTTAAGTAAATTATAAAAAGTTATGTGAAAAAAGTACAATCTGAAGTTATAAAATATTATTGAAAAAATATTATTGTCTGTAATATACAATAGTTGGACACAAAAATGTGTAGGTAGTTAGGATAACACAAATGACAAATAGATTAATTTTGGTTTCTACCCACATCAAGCAACCACTTTTTTATTTTTGGTTTGAAGTAGTTAATCACTTTAGATCCTTTAAGGTCTAGTAGCAATTTGTTAAATATTTGTGGAGCATAAAATAAAAAAGTTCGTTGAGCGAATTCGGTATTAAATTTTGGCACTGAAAAGTATCCTAAGGCTTTGTTCCTAGTTCCTTTGGATCGGATCGTGGAAGTAACGTTAAGTTTTTTTTTTAAATAGTTAAAGAGTTCTTCAGAGTTATGTCTAAATGGCCTTTTGTTTATTACTCTAATGACCCATTTCTGAGCCTTAATTACAGAATCCATTGAAATAAGAGCTGCACTACCTCTTGCACATATTGCGTAACTAAAGAGACTGACAAAGTTAGTTGGAACCTTGTTATTCTAAGGGGTCGATTTGATATTTTTCTCTCTTGCATTAATTTTTCTTCATATATTATTTATAAAGTATTTTATCAAATTTTTTTTTCTATATTTTCTATATATTCTATATAATGAATGTGGTCTAAGTCAATAAATTGAAAAAATTATTAATCAATTATTTCGCATAGCATCATATTAAATTGTAACAATTATGAAAAATTTGAAGCGTTATATTCTGTGTATTGCTATGACGTTCAACGGTATTTTTCTAGTTATTTTGATAATAGAGTAAGTCATTTCAACCTTAAATTTTTTATTGCCTTATAAGCTATACGCAATATTTATATGTCCAAATAAATTATAAATCCAAAAGACAAAATAAATTTTGAAACATTATGTTGTGTAATATAAAAATAGTTTACAATCAAATGCAAACCTTTAAATATCTCGAAACGAAAGAAACATGACTTAGACAATGGAGACATTTATCATTCTTTTTTTTTCCTATTAAAAAATAAACAAATGATATAATGCATTGTCTTATATTTTGATGGTTAAATAAATATTTCAAAGCGGTATAACTATTTTGGAAAATGATTTTTGGGCTGAAAATACGTTGACCTAGAAATTCCAGACAGAATTAGCTGTGCAAATTACACGATGCCAGAACTCACCGTTTAAGAGTTTGAATCCAAAATTGCTCAAGATACAATCTCCTAATATAAACATTTTCACCTCTCGATTTGGACTAATGTAGTTCATTTGTTTACATTCCAGTTGTCTCAACAGAGCCGACATCATCAAGGTGTTTGACGGAAGAAGTTCTTTGTCTCCTGTCATCACAGTCCTCTGTAACGAAGGATCAGGTATGAAAACATTACATGAATTTTCTTTTGCAATTCTAATAGTTATAAAAATAATCACTTTGTATGAAACCACGAATTTTATTACACGCCAACCAATTTCGCTTAAGACGCATTTAAAACTAACAATAAATTCTAAAAGAGTGCACTTATATATGCATAAACAGGCAGATGGAATATAAAATTACATGTGAAAGAGAGAGACAGATATATATATATATAGAGCTAGATAGAACATCAAGGGTGACAGAATATATAATTATATGCGAAAGAGAGAGACAGAATACATACACAGTTAAACGGAAGATTAAAGGAGGGTAAAATACAGTGTTGATGGATATTAATTTGATTTTAAAGGAAATATACCTAATGTGAAGCTAATAGATAAATTAATTTAATTATTAAGAATTGGCGTACCACTATTTACTGCCTATATACGAGTACCTCTGTGCTACTATTAAAAAAATTTTTTTTTCAATAATATGGTTCTATAATTTTATTTTATTTTATCTAACCACAAAGTGATTAATTTTTACGAAAAAAAAAAATAATTCTCTTCTTCTGTCGCCGCCTAGCCATTCAAAATATGAAATAATTAAAATAGTCATATACTTAAATAAATTCACGTTTTAATATCACGCTAAAAATACTACTCGCCAGGTAGCGTTGCACGGCAGTTACATTTTGGTCACGGCTACGTGTGTCACTGCCGGAACGGCACATCACAAATACCCAATCATGTCTAATTGGGTATTTATTTGCATTAATTTGTTAAAACTTCCAATATCCTAATTCATCTTAGAAAATTAATATTTTATCCGTCCTAAGACACAACGATCAGAAAACATCTGGCAAGTTCTTGGGCTAAGCTGGAAGCAAGATAGAAATTTTTTTTCAGCTTACGATAGGTGTAAATAATAGTAGTCTAAATATAACACTGCATTAAAAAAGAAAATTTATTTAAGAACGATTTTAAATGCTAAATAACAAAAATGTTATAAAACAAATATCAGATGTCGCATAAAGACAAAGCCATTTTTTATTATATTTAATGGCTTAGTGATCTAGTAGTCGGGTGTTCGCGATCCGTTTCATGACACCAGCAAGTTAGTCCTATTTTTATAGCACAAGCGTTTAGCTTAGTTTGAAAATACTAAGAATATTGATGTGACATATATTCCGTGTACGCATCTCTATTTTTTAATTCTAATTACAGGGCGTACGACCAGTCTTTGGCTGGCCTAAGCGATCACTTTATCCATACTTCCATATATTTTTCATTAAATATAATAAAAAATACCTTTGTCTCTATGACATATCTGATATTTGTTTAATACTAGTGCCTCTGTATAAAAAATCCAGTAATCGCGTGTACTTGAACATATTCAAATATTAAATACTAAATTAATGTATTAATTATAAATGTATACATATAAAATCAATTTTTTCGAAAAATATTGTTTTTGCGTCACCGGGATTCGAACCTGGATCTCTATTTCCAACCCGGGGAAGTACACTACCAATTGTGTTATAACGCCAGTATTTTTCATGACAAATTTTCCAACCTATATGTTACACTTTTTCAAATTAATACATCTGTCGTTCCATTATTTGAAAGCCATCTACATTATTTTTACAGAATCTCAAATACCTTTGAGTAAACCGACAATATTTTTCGACAAAATTGATTTTATATATATATATATATATATTTATGATTAATACATTAATTTAGTATTTAAAATATCACAGACCTATGTTTTGAATAATTACAACTTCACAATAAGAATGTGTTTTCCTTAATATTCAAATATTACTTAACAATCTCAATGAATGCAGCACGCCCGTCTTGGGACGAGATATTACTTGAGCTTCCACTTAAAATTATCAACTAAAAACGATGTTTGGCACTTTTTAAAGAATTGTATCGTTATTAAAAAATGGTGTCGTATTCTCTTGCGTGAGTAGTCAAGACCCACCCATCTCTGATAGTTTGTTTGTGTTTCCTTTAAATAAATTTATGACTCCCGAAGGTGGTATTACAAAAGAAAAATGGCCAATTTTAAACAAACTTTTTTTCTAAATTAGTCATTTGTGTCCAATTGCCCTTCAGGTGCCACGTTTAATAAAATATATTATATAAATAATTAAGCATGACACAGTTTTGAATCTAAAAACTATTCATATACGCCATAGATCATCACATGATTAAATTGACCATGTTCCCTAAGTACTTATGTGCGGTAATTTTAAATATATTGTTATTTCTCCTCAATTAACAATTTTTAACGTAATTGTGATAAATTTAGAATTACCACATATTCTCTTGAGATTATATCCTCTGATTCCTGTCTAGTTTCTTGGCTCCCGATTCCTTGTAAGTGAAAGTCAGTCTTTTCCAGGTGACAATAAGTCAATAATAATTATACACTTCATTGTTATGCGGAAGAAGCTATTATGAAAGAGAGCTCTTCCCTCAGAGGCGGCCCCTTATAAGGCTCGCCTCCCACCACTCATCTACTCACTTTCATGACACGTACACACACACACACATACGCATATATTTACAAAGTGACAGTTCTCACAATATTTTTTTTCCCTAATTGTCTTAATTTTTTTTTACATAGTACCTTAATACCATGTTAGGACTATCTATCAGGGTCATTAACGACCTTTTGATCGGTGTACATAAAAAATAAAATAAAGACCGATATTTTGTATTTTTAAAAATAAAACTATAAAAGAGAAAATTTATATTTCTGTCCTTATGCTTGGTTAAAATATGCATAGAGGCATGTTTTACCCCTAGGTTAGTCGAAATTAGAATTTGAGGAGTTTTTATTTTCGCTTTTATAATTTTCCAAACACACAACTGACTATAAATTTTAAATTGTGTGAAATTCATACATTTAAATATGTTTTCTAACTGTTTTTTAGAGATCGAAATCCTGTCAACAGACTCCAACTTGTGCGTGGAATTCACGGCTAACTCTGATTGGCCCGGACAGGGCTTCAAGGCCAGCTTCCAGTTCCAGCCCCTGGAGGAAGTGGCCAACTCGGGTAGGTGTTTACATTCAAAAATATAATTACATAGAACGAGTATCATTTATTCAAATATTGAAATCCCATTCCTTTATAAGCACGCCGATTTAGGATATGATACAGTAGCTAGCACACTTGTGGTAGCTCATTCTCAATAGCTTATTTTCAATAACTATTAACATAAATTGTATATATTGCATCCCATTTCCCCCCCCCCCCCCTCCTTACCCTTTCATCTTTGTATGTTCAGTTTAAAATCACTCTTTTGTTTTTTTGTTTTTCTTGTTTCAGTTTATTAATATTATTTTTTTTTTAATATATACTAGTTTTTAGTTTATTATGTTTACTTTTATGTAAAAGCATTTTTGTTTATCAGTCTGTTCGAGTATACTATTTTTTAGTTTATTATGTACTATGTATTTAATTTCCGAAGACACTTCACTGGTGTTATTTTTATATATTATGTAATTATCAGTTATTATTGTTACACTGTTTGTTTCTCCAAAAAATAAAAAATATAAAAATAAAAAAAAATTATGAGTCCACCGTCCTATAAAACATCTATGTCTTTGAGCAAATGAGGTTTTCATTAACGTCTTCGTTTCGTCTTAGTCTTCTTTGAGTTTTTGCCCGAGTTTACCCTTATATTATATAACAGCCTTATATCTATCAGTCTGTGTCGTAAAGCAACATTAAACACAGATAACTGAGTCAACAAAAAAAACTATTTTTTTTCGAAATAGTGTATGATTTTCGAGTTAAACAAACTACAATATTAGATATTCATATTTGAAAATCACCCAGAAATTTTTTGAGAATGTATTTTTGAGTTATGATTGGAGATGTATATTTTAATAGTATATGTGCAAAATGTTTGTTTCTACATCAACATTTTTTAAATAGACAATTCTGTAATATAAAATTTTATTTTTCTGTATATATCGTTTTTGCAACCATACTGGATTTTATATCACGTGATCATCAACAAGCGTTGTGATTGGCTGATTTAATTTTAAAGGGAATACCAACTTAAGCTCTTTAGGGTATTTTGGAACTAACCCTGATTTTGAACATCTAAGTGGCTTTCGCAAGAAACAATGTGTTTTTCGTGTAGCTGACAAAAAAATCTACAAAACTGCATATTTAACTCAAATTTTCCGAAATTCGTTTTAGGGGGTTTTTGAATTAGGCGCTACATTTGAATAACGTGCGTTCAAAACGTTACGTAGTACCTTTTCATGATGTCTTTGAAGTACAATTTTAAAAGTGTTTCGGCATGATATCAGAGGCGTGGTAAGTTGTTTATGGTCTGTAGTAGATAAAATCTATGGCGCGAGTATATTTTTACCGAAACACCTTCACTACAACTTTTCTTTTGATAAAAAAAATATTTAACAAGAGTAAAATTAAATTTTTGGAGGTGAAACTTATTTTCAGGTATTTAAATGTAATGCTGATTACACCCGGGGGGTAGGGACAGGAGCGCGTAATGCATTATTTGATGCTGAATCTTGATTTCTAACTAAGAACTATATGACTATAAACAGAGAGAGTAGAACGCAACATTCTTCCGTCTTGATGTTTCATCTTTCATGCACGCTCATTGATTCTTGAAGCTTCTATAGCGGTTGTGTTCATGCATGTTTAACCTTTCCCTTACTATGATAAAATAAAAACGTGCGTCTCGGTGCTGTAAACTCAGTGTACATGTAGAATTTTACGATTTTTAAATCGGATAAATATTAATATTTTACATATATTACTTATATTAATCATTCAAATAATTCCTGAAGCCAAGTGGGGATTGGCGTTCCTCGGCGGCTAGACAAGGTAGAGCACGAAATATAATGTGAGTTCGTTTCGAGATTCTCATCGGATAAATGTGTATTTATGTTATCTTAAATATGATGGGACGGGTGAATGAGGAGAGAATAGTAAGAAAGATATATGACGCAAGTGTTGATGGCATCAGAAGTAGATTGGCACGACCAGGTAAACAGATACTCGAGGATGGTCGTCGAGCTTGTATGAAAATATGTATGAATGCGGATGAGGCGAAAATTGTGTGTCAGGACAGAAGAGTGTAGCACTCTATCCTCTCTGCCTATCCCCGCTGGAAAACGCCGCTATCCCCGCTGATGGTAAGTAAGCAAGTAAATATGATAGTGTGGATGTATTTGAAAGAAAAAAGATTATTCCAGACCTTAAATGAAATTACAAATGCGGACGTTAAATTCAAATCAACAAATATTTTATTCTATATAACGAAATAACAAAACATAAATCTCTTTTGCAGGAGATTTCCAGGAGACTCATTATCGAGCAGTTCAATGACGTACATTTAAAACCATCTCCTTCAAATTCTTTGCACCACTAAAAATATTAACTGTCAGTTCTCGGGAAGAAAAAAACCTCGATCGTAGTGCACTTAGCTGGTGTCCTCGGGGGTAGCTTGCGAGTCCAAGCCCACTTGCAGGTTCTGGGATCCGAGATACAGAACTCATCATTCCGCACTTCAGAGCAGTCTCCAAATTTGCGTATTTTATTTGCCAGGTCATCTAATAATGGCGGGTCCATTCCATCAGTAAATTATCCTTCACGGGTGCATTTGCCTCCAGTGGGTGCGGCAAAATGTAACGGGCGGACAGCACCAGTCTTTCTGCCCACCTCGTAAATTCACAGACAATTCCGTAGTTTCCGCAGCCAATCATCGAAAGTATCTTCAATCATCATCGATTTACAATAAAAATAAAACTCGTGACAACCATTTCTCGCCCGAGTACCGTACACTTCTACGTGTTTAAGGAAATTCCTCGCCACAACCGGGTGGGAGCTTAATGCCACCCACTCTACTAAGCCACAGTTGACGTCTGCCGGTAGGAGCGAGAGCGAACCTTCGCGGCCACCTGCCGCCGTACCGGCATAGATTAAAATTTTCAAAATAAAGATGGCTGGATTCCTATAAAAAATATTTTAATGATATCATGACCTGACTAGATTAATTTCTATAAATGTTCGACGTTACTTTGTAATGTCATAATATATGTATATATATATATATATATATATAAATGAATATTCACATACAGGTTGGCCCAAATAAAGTGAGAATATTTCGTAAAATGTGATATAATTACAACAAAATTAGTTTAACTATATCAACAATAGCTTAATAGTTTACTAGTTTACTTACTTATTTATTCACTTATATTACGTTGTATTGTGATAATTTTCGCTCGCCATCTTTGATTATTAATTTTCCCATTGTTTTTCTTTGGTTTTTTCAAATTGTTGCCCAAAATGACAAAAATCACTGCAGAAGACCGTATTCTGATCAAAAATTTGCGAATTGAAAAACGTTAGGATGCTAGGAAAATGATCAAAAGTTTCAAAAGAAAGCCTGGAATATAGCTAGACATTACAGCAGGACGGAGCTTCATCTCACACAGCCAGAAACACAATCAACTTTCTTCGTCGTGAGAATGTTAATTTCATCGAGCCAGGCATGTGGCCACCAAACAGCCCAGATTTAAACCCAGTAGAATATGCAATATGGGGTGTTTTGATGATTTCTGATTAGCTAAATGTTGTACATAAAAAATTACATTAAGAATTATAATTAATTATATAATGTTTTGAAATAACTCATTTGTTAGGAGGTGTTCTCACTTTTTTGAGGCCACCCTGTATATATTAATTATTGTGTAATGTGCTAAAAAGGAAAAAAAAACATTGGTCATTACGAACAACAAACAGCATAAAGACGAATGAGACACGTCTGACTCGACCAGCGCATGCTCTGCCACTAAAGTGACGATCGGCATCCGACTCCCCGCACCACCACTCCATACGTACAAAAACGTGTATTGACAAATTCACGTCAGATTCTTCAAAAAAAACATTTTTTATTATTACGTATGGTAAATTCTTATATTTTATCCAATACATAAATATATTATTGAAGAATACCTAAACTATAAACTCCGTATCTAGTATAAGTATTTACAGACATATTCACATAACTAGAGGTAATGTCAACTTAGTTTACATCATCGGATAGCAAAGGTTAACCAGTTATAGGTAAAGAGTGCGTTTATTTGGTTATAAGAATCGATCAGAAAGTTTTATGCAAGATAATGATGAGAAAAAATTTAAATTTTGACTCACTGGTGTGATTGTAATTGATATTCGATAATATCAGTGATTGAAAACTATAACTGTGATTACAGTTTCATTACCAATACGCATGCGCCGTACGATATCACAATACAACAAATAAATTAATAAATTTTAAAAAACATAATTTTGAGCATATTTGCTCATATTATTCAAACTACATTAGTGTGAAAAACATATTCTAGCATATATAACTAATTTAAAAAGAGAATAAATACATAATTAAAATAAAAAGAGTATAGAATAATAAACACAATGAGAATAAATACCGTAAAAATGTGAGTTTATTTATCGGGTAAAATTCTCAGCATTTCGAGTCAAATGCGTAAAATGTTTTGGCAGAATCTACTAGATTATTACGAATTATAACGCTCATTACGAATTATAACGTCAATCACGATTCACAACCAAATATAAATGAAATAATAAAATAAATCGCGAATCACGATATTCCCAGATATTCAATCACAGATAGTGAGTGTGACTCAAAAATATTAATGATTAACTCACGGTTCGTGATTTTGAGCTCATCACTAATGCAAGGATGCTAGAGCCTTATAATTTTCCACTATGTTCAGATGAGGAAAACATTTCTGAGTGTGTGTGTAGATGTGTCTAAAGCAGGTGGAATAAATAATTAGTAACTTACAGTTGACAAGAGTTTATTGAACAATTTATAAAATTATGATAAAGCCATGACGAGAAACGTTCACTAGAGGTGTATTCGAAAAGGCGGCTGAGAGAGAAGTGGGACTGAAAGGACGGTTTTCTGGTCGGCTTTCATCATATATACTGCCTCTAGATTGTTGGTCTGCTTGACTTTCACGCACAATTGAGATCATCAAGACACAATACATTGTTCTACTACAGTGCTAATGTCACGACTCATACACTAGCTAACTTCGCTGTGCTCAGATTGCATTCTTTGGGGAATGAATATGCGGAGGTAGTCGACATTTTTGCTGTTAATTCAACTCTTTATACGATTACATTCCTATAATTTTTTGTGCCTCAACTCAATGGTGACGGAGAAATTGCTACTTCACATTTTATATTTATTTTTAATTTTGATTGTGTAAAAACGTGCCGACACTATTTAATTTTTTATTTGTGTATATATTGCTCTTATAAAATTTATGTTGTATTATATTATAGTATATTATTGTTGTCAATTGGTCGCTACCTGAAGAGATTATATCGCCATTCAGAGATTCTGGCTTCGTGTGTGTTCAGGACCTATCGGCGGTGTTGCTGGTTGTGGAGGCGTTAGACCTCCACATTTCTAACAAAACCGTATTTTAATAGCTGGTCTACCTGATCGTATCAAATTTTTTATCGGCACGGACGTCCTCTATTCCTGCCACCTCATACATGTTCTTCGCTACAAACAAATAAACATAAATTCCTAACCTATTGATTCTTCACTCTGTCGTACATAAATTTTCTGCAGTCCAAGTCCCTTCATGGGAGAGTGTACTTGATAGTTAGCCCTTTAATGACTGTCTTGTACCCACTGATCTCTTTACTGCCATACATAACACTTGATTATCTGTTTGTTTGTAATGTTTTTATATACCTGTATTTTAAAATAAATAAAAATAGTACTTAAAAGGGCGCAGGAAGCCTTAAATTAAAATCTGTTAGTTTTCTCAATCTTTCTTACATTAACTTTTGTTTTCTTATCTCCTTTCTTTTGTGTTTATTAATTGTACACTGTAGTACTGTGTGTGGAATCGATAAAAGAAGTTGAAACTTCTACATCGGTTCCGGGAAAGAGTAGGTCCCCCCTTCTAGCGCCCCTTTATATATAGATTTTCCAAAAGTATACCATGTCGACCGCATTCAGACTGCTTTCATTCAGGCGTTACTTCCGTGTACGCCAAAAAAATCGTGTAAATTTTTTTTTATTACACAATGAGAAATAATTTTATTATCTAATATGGTATATTAAACAACGATATAAAATAAATAAAATTTCTATTAAACACAATCTGTATGCGAGTTTCGCGGCAACAACACAGTATATCATGTAAAATTGCCGACGCTCCGTATATAATATCTGTCAACATTTGCTCACACCGATATACAGTGTTATGATATTTTATTTTATTTTGTAAAAAAAATCTATTTACGTAGATATTTTACATTTTTATTTAAATAACAATTTAATTATAATACTGGTTAAATCTAACAATGAAAATATAAAACGGAACGCAAATAAGCGTCAGTTGAGAATATAAAAAATGCGAGCTTTTAAAATCGTAAAACATTATTCGCAAATTCACCCATCGGACGAAAACACGCCGGAGTTCTAAAAATCATTTAATTTTGAAATGATTCAAAACTCGCTTCCTAGTACTCCGTACCCATAGCCCTAGGCTCCGTTGAGTCTGAATTATTATTTTTATTCCCCCATAAAAGGCCCGTAATACAAAGCACGAAGCAAGGAAACTTGTTAAACCTGTGCGTTTGCAAGCAATTCTCGAGGATTTATTAACCAGTATAAACTTTATTAATGCAATGAACATTTATTATTTCAATGCACCGGTGAAAAAAATATCTGAATCCATCGCATCCATTTTAATGTTTAGAAGACGATATTACTAATAAATATCAAATAATCTTAATTATTGATTTTAAAATCTTTTGTATAAAAAATCTTTGGTTGATATAACGTCGACCTGTTTCGATACTACTGTATCTTCGTCAGGACGGACGCACACTGACTTATTCATAAAATAAAATGTGCAATTAACGAATTAAAAATAAAGATTAGTAATTTCACTTAACCCTTCACTACCGACCTAAAAAGGCATGTTCTATGATCATTTCAGAGCGACACTTCACCATAACGCTTTTCCTGAAGATAGGTAATGAGGTTTTAGCGAAACGTTGAAACAACAATGGTCCTTCTCGGGACCAACAGTTATTTTCAACAGTCAAACTTCATTTTTAGCAATATATATATATATATATATGTATATATTTGTATATGTACATTTAACTTAAGGTTTCAACGAGGTTTTCTTGAAGCAAAACCTTGACAATGGCACGTGTTAACATGCTAAACGTCGGTTAAAATACCTCAAGGAAACCATCTACAAAAAACGCGATTTAACCTAGAAGAGTATATATATATACTTTTCTAGGTTAAATCGCGTTTTTTGTATATATATGTATACTCATTTTACGTATCGTAATATTCTTGACTAGTTTTACTAAGATGGATAGATAGCCTCTAAAAAAACCTATTCTATGTAAAAATATGTGTAAGGAATAATTTTATATAAAATGTATTAATGAAGGTTTTCCTTTAAGAATTTTATTGTTGTTTTAACGGAAGATCATTATTACTGGTTCTAATTATCGCCAGTGAAGGTTGCCACGGAGCCACTCAAAGCGCCGAAAGCCTTCTAGTCAACTCATTGTTTCTTCAATTGCAGGAAATTAAGTGGTTATTTGATTTATCTTGTTTGCAAGTTCGAAACAAAAGAATTCAAAATTTTAATTTGAAAAGGTTTCTTCGACGAATTAAAACAGAAATAGATTAATTACTCGAGCTTACAATAGTCCAATGAATGCCGACAGACACTAGCAGGAGGTTCTGAGATTATAAGGGAAATGTTTGTCTTAATTTCAGTAAAATAAAGCCTGTTTTCTGATAAAAATTAAAGTATATAAAGGGAGAATGTATATTTGTATTTGAAAAAAATATATCAACGTTGCACACCTAATGGTCCGTGTCCACGTATAATATATTTGACCTGAGACGTGAGAATATTTGGAGACATCTTCACGCTTGTTGTCCGTATTTGAATTTCGTCAGCAATATATGCCTTTGTTTGTTTAATTTTTTAAAATAAATAGTTTTAGATATCTATGATTCTAGGTGACGTTTTTGCGCATGTTTTGATTTGGATATGGTTTATAATATACTGTGTGATTAACGACCGGTGTTCTACCCTCTCACCGGCTAGTCAGTGATGAACACAAGATCTGCGGGTTCTTCACCTCAGAAACACATACCCACCTTATTCTATCACATTCTGCCTTCATACTAAACTGGAAAATATTTATACATAATACCTGTAGGATAAAAGAAACATAAACAAAGAAATTTAATAACGATACAATCTACATTAACAAATCCTCATTTCGTCTGGATTCTGCGATGCAGGCAGGTGACAACAAGATATTCCATTAGATGGCATCACTCCGGTTCACACCAGTCCGAGCAACTCATGTCCTTGACCTATCATCGTAGATGATCGCCGACGCAATTGGATTCTTAAGCGGAATTGTAGAAGATCACATCACATCAAAAAATGTAGCCTATAACCATAGCGAAGAAACTAAAGTCAAAGATACCAAAGGAAGAAACCAAAGGGAAACATCTCGTTTCCTGTAAAGATTATTCAATTTATAGTAAATTATGCACTAGTGATTGAAAAACATAAAAATATTTACCCTTGGTCATACTGGATCGCTCACAGTTACATATTAGTAATGTCGGTCGCGGCAATTGAACCGCGCAAATCTGACAGCTCTGCTCGACGATTTGAAAAAGAACCATAGACGGTGACCATTTTTATAACTTTCAAAACAGATTGCGATACCAACGTAAGGGCAATTATTTGTAATTTCGAGGTGCTTGGCAATAAAACAAGTTATGGAACAATTTCGAAGGTGACCCTAATTTGTAATGTCACAATACATGTGACACCATATCCAAATTTTGACAATACTCTCTTTTCTATCCAGTCTTGTTTCATATATTTATATACAACTCATCATCATCCATTTTGTTTCATTTGCAAAGAATACGTTTATAGTAACAATACTGGGACGGTCGCTTAGTTTAATTCTCTATTACATAGAATCTAAAACTTTGCATAATAAGTACGCAGATGTCGCTAATATGTGGAATATAACACCTATATACATAAAGAAGTGGGTTTTTTTATACAAATCTACAGTTTTATTCCGAGCTTGACGAAATTTTGCAAACTTGACCTTCAAAATAAGAGAAATGTTGCTGTATACATGAGATTTCTAAAAATCGCCCCCATCCTTTAAAACAAAATTTTGCACACATAACGTTCAAAGTAAGAGAAAAATTACTGTCTACATCTGATTTAGAATAAAACTACCCCTAATACTAAAATACTAAAATAGGGAATGCCCTTAAATAAAGCCTCTTCACTCTGCCGAAAGCCCGGGCAATATTGGGTGCTTTAGCTAGTATTATATATAACTGATTTGAAGGGGTAATTTGAGACCATCACAGGACGCACGGGCATTACATACTGTCATTTTTTCATAAAAATTTCAATATAATGTAAGATATTTACTATATATTTATTTTTATTCTCTTTTTCCATTATTAATACTATTTTATTTATAAGCGTACTATTGTTTTTATACATTTTTATTAATGGATAATGGATCATGTTATTTTGTTATTGAAGCTCCGAAACTGTACAACACACTCAGCACCAACTGGAAATCGTTCACTTCCAATAAGATTACACAAATATGGACCCAATATATTATCCAATTGGGTAAAGATCAATCAGAAACAACGCTATCCATTATTCTAACATAATCATTATACAGTGTCTACACTAATAATTTACTAGTTCTACAACAATCTCATATTTCGGCGTGGAGTCTACTCCATCCCACACAATAAATCACGAGTATATACTTTTTTTTTCTTTTTTCTTTTATTAATATTAAAAATACAGTGGATATATATATTTTAACATTTGTTTCTTCTCTATGAGAGTAAGACTCGTGTATAGAGAAGGAGTATATTCGAATTAATTAATGTTTCAGTTAGTCTGTGTACATATTTTTTTACTTCAGTTACAAATTTATGATAGTCCGTAATTTTTCTAATTGTGATGGGGAGATTGTTAAAAAAATTGATACTTTGATAAATATATTGATTTTGAGTTGCGGTATATTTTAGTTTTGGGATATTAATTTGATCTCTATATCTTGTAGATCAGAATTTGCTTCTAAAATTTGATTGATTTTTAATTTTGAAAATTTGAAATATCGAATTTTTTTTGTATATGTCTACTATTTTTGGTACTTTAAAATCTGTGAAAAGTTGTATATTGGATAGTCTTTTTTTTTTAGAATAATTTTTATTATCATTTTTTGAGTGATTTCTAATTGCAATATCATATATTTACCATGTTATATTATAATATATTCGCCTCTGTTACAACAAAAACATGTATGTCAACAAAGTCTAATAAGTCTTTGCCTGAAAAAAAAATCTACACTCATTTACTAAAGCCCGAATTAAATTTAATATCACCAAAAATAATTATGTTTCTGTTACATCCCTCAATAAGGTTTTGGCTCCGTAAGGGATGAAAATACTTAGTTGGAAATTGATGTTTAATCAAAGGATTCTGCCTCCTCCCCATGTCTGACGGGGCTCCGCGTAAAAAGCTCTCCTGACAAACGGAATATACACGTCACGCGACACTACGAGTACAGAATGAGGTATGAGGAGAGAAATGTGCTGTAAAAATGTCGAGCTTTCAGTTTCAACACTTGTCACGTTGCGTTGCCTGACAACGTACACCTGCTTTTCGAAAAAGTTTTCAAAATTAAAAATACTGAAAAATTGCATTACATTATTTAATTATCAAAATAATATTTTATATATGGAGAACACTTTTTTGTTGTAAATTTACATTTTCAGAACTTTTGCTGTAAAGTTGTTACTAACGTGCCATCACGCCGTTTCTCCGTGGGGGTAGGCAGAGACGATAGAGTGACTAGCGGTTCGCATTGGAGTCCTGGTAACGACTGAATGCAGTGAAAATGAGATCCCTTAGGCGTATATGTGGCAGATCCATTTATGACAGAAAGATAAAGACTGAAGAAACAATAAAATAATGTAAAGCTGAGCTTAATATAGTGATTAAGATTAACAAAGGATCACTTAGATGGTTTGGTCATATAGAACGAATTAATAGTAAGAAATATGTAATACGTAAGGACGTTCGCAGAATACTTGGCACGACCAGATAAATCGGATACTGGAGGATGGTCTTATCAGAAGTCTTAATAATCGTGCTTGTGTGAGAAGATGTGTAAATGTGAATGAAGCGAGAATTATGTGTCAGGACAGAAGAGTGTGGCGCTCTATCCTCTCTGTCTATCGCCGCGTAGAAACGGCGTCAATAAATATACATAAACAAAGTTTCATGAAAAATGTCATATAAAAGTTTTTTTTCACCTTAACTATGTATTATATGTTATGTCCAACACATTTTTCATGTAACTGATATATAATAATTTCGACTTTCGTGAAATTGATATTTTAATATCTAATCAATTGCAAACGTGTACCCGAATTCAGCCGGTATTCTTCAACCTTCTTATTGCCATTAGTCAATTAAATCGCCAAACTTTTCCTATCAAGCCTGGCCACGAACGAGATAAATCGGACGTACTTTTTAACCCCGCAGAGTCGTGATAAAAAAATATATAAAAGAGCCGAAAGGCGTAACTACGTGATGAAACTTTTGTCTCGAAGGAGTGAAACTTTGTCTCGACGGAATTTCCGTAACAACTGTAACGACACAGTATCGCGCTACGTGAAATATGCAAGCATTGAATCAAATTATACTTTATAAAGATGAACACATTCTTTTTGTGAAGTTGTAATATTACAAGAACTACTCAAATGTATTTGAGATTACGTGTCGTGTGTGCACTTGTCTCATCTGTACTGTTGTCGTGCCGCTGCACGGCTCAAGTCGCTAATAGTGAAGCTAATTGTAAAAGCAGACCAAAGGACCACAACACTCAGGCATGGGTACGTCGACGAAGAAAGAAAAAAAAATTCTGATTGCAAAATGTAACAACCTTGTATAATATTCTTCAAATTATGATGAATTACTTGTACTAATCCGCAAAAAATTTATTTTCGTTCAATACATTTTCTTCGTGTGTCAAAAATTATGCTGTGAACTTGGCTTAGTCAAGAATTTTTAATAAATAATACGTTTCAAATTTTTTAGATGTATCATCTCGCACGTGTAGTATTTCGAGTGAAACTTTGGGCTTAAAAGGAATTTACTCAGAGAGGCGCCATCTCGCGGCAATCTGTCAAAGTTTAATTATTCACCAGCCGCCGTGATGTACCATAACGCTTCGCTCAAACCGGGAAGAAACAAAATATAACAGAGGTAAAAAATGACAATGCTCTCTGTTCATTCGTCAAAACTAAAATATTTAATGTATTTTTCCGACTAACGAATTAATGTGAAAAAAAATATATCATTTTAAATTAAATAAATTTATTATTTATGTATATTTTCTTTTATATTTTGAACCTTTTTAAGTTAGATATCTAAGTTATGTAATCATATTTTATATTTTTTTGGTGTTATACGTCACTCATTAAGTATTAATTATCTAGTTTTATAATTTCAAAAAACTATATTCATAAGGGAGATTATAATTTTTTATATAAAATTCATCGCTTTTTTTTCATTTTGTAATAAAATATCACAAAATACACATACACATGTGCCATATACGTATTAATTTATTTACACCCTATTCTGAATCGTTTTGAGAGTTGTTTACTCTCTTTTCGATTCGTCAATATTACTTTTTTTTTGTTACATTCAGTCATTATTCACATTATCATCATAATACCATCATAGTTTGGCTCCGGTGTCATCGTACCAGAGCCATACCTATACAATTTGACGTGAGACTCGTTATCGCATTAAATTCAGAAGGCAGACAGAAAAAATCTATATAAATCGTACACCCCCAAAAGGGGAAGGTAGACGTCACATTTATGTGTTGCCGTCGCAGAACTCGGTCACAGTCCGACAGAAATTCACCCTATCCAGGTCACAAGAGGTGCAAGGGAGAGCCAGTAGAATGCTCCGTTAGGACTCTCTAACCACTGCTCTTCCCGGCATCGCCCATCCCAGCAATCCTCAGCGAGAGGCCCACACCCTAATAAATACCCGGAATTGTTCGAGATTCCTTTTTATTTCTTAATAGGTCATCGTTCTGGGGGATCCGATGAGCTATTCCTTCTAATCCCGCAATCATAATCTCACGTGAATCACAGTTCAAGGACAAGTCCTAAATCGAAGAGATTACTCATGACCCTAGATCATTTACATCTTGTAGTGATCCAGCGTCGGAGGACCACCGCCACCTTTCATTTTCACCTCCACAAAGGGAAGAAAGGTGTAAGTCCATCTGACCTGTGTGGCAGCGTTCCATCTTTCATACCTACATGTGCCTTATAGGTACATATATTTTTATGTTTTATTAATTTAATTATGCAGATTAATATTGTTATGATCCGGTCTGCCTCCTGCGGATAGGACGCCAGGGAACCGCCACCGGTTAGACAGTGGTTGCATGAGACATGTGGATTCGACTGTAAATAGAGTCCTAGACACTAACCTTCGGGCGACGACCTTTCTTTCACATGTGGTAAATTTATAGTGTTGTGTAATGTGGACTGGAAATCAATTCTATTTAATGAAAGAGGTTAATTTTTGGACAGGTTTGTTAAATACAAAAGAGCATGATCTGATTACAAGTAACCTCTCCATTAGGGCATTGGATGCCACCAATATAAACAATGAAAACAAGAATCACAATTAAGCACAGATGAATAGATCTACAGCGACAAGCCTCTCGGATACGAAGTAAACCAAATATATACCAATCTTGGCAAAGCTACGAAGTGCAATTCGCAAAGCATTCAAATCTTGACTACAAAGTTAATCCCACCTCCATGGTGATAATCAGTCCCTTTTACACTGACGAATAAATAATAATGGTCACATAACCTTAATTAATTCCTACTTCCGATGACCGATAGACAGAGAACATCACATTTCTCCATCCACAAATGGTAACAAAATATCATCGCACATCTCGGCTGTCATGTGACGCCAATCTCCAGTTTACCGGGTGCCTCTACCCCGTAGCCAGGAAAGGAAATAGTTATTTCCTCTCCCTTTATCGTATACGACTGAAACTGCGACCGGTGACTGAACACCGTGCCGCTTCGCAAGAGACGAACTCAAGTCGCGCTATGAAACGCGTCGCCGCGCGCGGCAGTACTGACTGACCTACATATCTCTCTTTCAATGTTTACCTTTGTAAATGTGACGAGTTGTCAAAGTTCTTACTTTAGGGATTAAATATTAATGTGACAATATATTGTATATCGTACTTTTAAAATTAGCAATATTAACTTTGTGGTTAAAATTCATATTTTTTATTTATTATCTTCGTTTTATTAACCACTTGAATTGAGTTTAAATACATCTACCGGTTTCGAAAAATACTATTTTCTTCTTCAAAAATATATAGCATTGTTTCTTCATCAGAATCTATTTTTAAAATTTTTTAACTCAAATTGCTGCTCAATACAAATTTAGTCGAATAAATTTTTTAAAAAAATTTTAGAATAGGACTCGTAGTTAAATTTAGTTGGCTGTTTACAATTTCCTGATTAGTTTTACATGCTTTATTTATCTCCAATGGTTCCAAATTATTTAATTTGTGACCAACACTGTTTATATGCAAAATTGACAACCCCAATTTTTTATCAAAACCATGACTATTTTCTATCAAATGATTAGAAAATTCTGAAAACCCACTATTGTTCAAACATCTCAAATGCTCCCTTACTCTTATATTAAAATTTCTACCCGTTTTACCAATATAAAATGCAGCACAATCGTTGCAAATAAGTTTATAGACGTTTATTTGTTATTATATGGTTATTGTTTATCATTATTATCATTATGTTTTATCTGTGATTTATATAAAAATTGATTATTATATTCTTTTAATTTATTTTTTAAAATAGTGTCTATCAAACCTGTACTATACCCGTTATTAACTGCTATTTTTTTAATTGTATTTGAAATTGGATGTTGACATAGGAATATTGACTAAACGATGTATCATGGAGTGGAACCCTGAATGTTTGTGTGATAGTGGATGATTAGATTCATTGTGTATGATAGTATCTGTAAAAGTTGGTTTTCTAAAAATTTTGAACTCAATTTTATTATTATTTTTAATCAATGTTAGATCTAAAAAATTTAGGGTAGAATTATTTTCCATTTCTAATGTAAATTTTTTTTTATTATTACATGAATTAATGAAATTTAGAAATGTAGTTAGTTGACGTTGTGAACCCGACCAAATACACAATACATCATCCACATACCTTTTCCATAACAAAACATTTTTTAACAAAGAAGATAATAAATAAAAAATATTATATATCGTACTAAAAATCGTATATTCTGCTATGCACTATGTGCTGACAATGCAGTGTGAGTAAATAGATAGAATAGTGCTCGGTCACTTGGTCATCTGGGGAACGAAGACAGAATGAATGAGATTACTTAGGCGAATATTATGGAATATCATTAAGCCTCTATAAAAGACCTAATCAGTAATGGGACGAATCTTGTTTTATATAAAGAATTTTTTCGGGTATGGGTGACACGTTGGAGCTCCTTAGGTAGGTAGTTAGGCCGGCCTGCGTGGATGGGTATATCTACCTATGCGCTTACCTCTTACTCTCCATACCTCGTGTTTAGTTGACTAGACTAGACTCAGTTGATCTGTCCGTATAAGTGCGACTCAATCCGTTTTGTATGTCGTCAACTGTCCCTCTTTTTGAAGTGTTTTTGATCACTGGATCCTGAATTACTACACCTTAATTTTCAATATATATGTAAAACTGCATATGTAGTTTGTTGACTTAAAAATTTTTGCGAAAATTGATAGTTTCTTCTCTTTTTTCTTCTTTTTCTTTACCAGAATCTATTTAAAAAAAAAACAACAATTAGGTTCTGATAAAGAAACTATAATATATGTTTTTAGTAAGTATTGAGATTTTTAAGAAGAAAATTGTATTTTTCGAAACCCTTTAGATGTATTTAAACTCAATAAATGGTTAATAAAACAAAATTAACAAATAAAAATATGAATATTAACCACAAAGTTAATTTTGCCAATTTCAAAAGTAATAAATAGTGGTTTGAATAAAGTATTTTATCTTATTATTTAGATAACAGTATTGAATAATAACATAAAGTAACAAAGAAATGTTAAATATATACATACTAGCTGAAGTACCCGGCCTGGCACGGACTTTACACAAAGTGAAAATACTTCATTTAGGAGGATAGTGGTAGTTATTTAATTCAAAATCATATGTATGCAGTAATTTTCATCTTATTTTGAACGAGAAGTATGAAAAATTTCATTAAGACGTACCAAAATTATGTTTTAAGGGGTGTGAAAGGGAGTTGGGGATGGTTTTTCGAATTATCATGCAGACAGTAATTCTCCACTTACTTTGAACGTCAAGTGGGCAAAATTTCTTCAAATAGTACCAAAATTGTATATACTATAAGGGGTAAAAAAGAGGGATGGAGATAGTTTTTCGAAATCTCATGTAGACAGTGAAGGTTGTCTTGTTTTGAAGGTCAAGTGAGCAAAATTTCATCAAGTTCGGAATAAAACTGTAGATTCGTATAAAAAACGAACACAACCAACAAACAAACCGACAGACACTCGAATTATTAAAGTAAACTGGAATTACTCGTCAAAAATGATGGGAAATTAATGATTATCATTTTGCCATGTGATTCAATTCACGTTTGTTTTATATAACTTCGCGTCACGGACGGAAGTGCGGACGAGTATTTTTTTAATTAGTGAATTTGTATCAAATGATTTTTAAAAGTCTATTATTGTATTTGATTTTTTACTGAGATTGGGCAATATGAAAGTGATATTATCTTATAACGATAAAGACTATCCTTCATGCGAATCCTCTCCCAATCTTCAGAAACCATGTATCTATTTTTAGTTCCTAACTCGATCACTCATACCCTCTTCACGCATTTTTCTTTACGCACGTTTCTACTACTTATACACTCGCTTGGGTGGCCTATATAAGTTTCGATACTGAGATTATGTTATCCATCCCAAGATTCTGTAAGCAGTGGCGTGAAGTAGGCATACATTTAGATTACACCGTTACATTACAATATTATACAATAATATTCCGAGTGTATTCGACCATTTATTTTTTTTTATTTTTTTAGTATAATTAATAATATTTTTAAAGTTAAAGTTTTAGCATAAAATAATACATTCTTATAAATATCAATATAAAAAAATATGGACGTTTTATAGAACACTTTTTTTATTATTGAACCAGATTCTTTTACTGTTTGCATGTTCTTGACTAAATAATAATTAAATACTAGTTAAATATATTAATTAGAAATATAAACATATAAAATGAAATGTATCAAAAAATACTGTTTTTTAATCCGTGAAATGTGCATTAACCGATTATGCTACAACACACAGTACTTTGACGACAAATTTTCGAACCTGGATATTATTTTTTCAAATTTATTCATCTGTCGTTCCATTATTTGACAGCCATTAGCAACAACAATATTTTCTGATAAAATTGATTTTATATGTATATCTTTCTAATTAATGTAATTTCACAATAAAAATGTCTTCTACTTAATAATTTGATTGGCTCTGCTCGCTCAACATCCTTCCTGCATGCTACCGGCCGGTAGATGTCGTCACATATATGTGAGCTTTTTTCTTTCTACGCGTTTTTGTTTTGAACAGGACTTATTAGTATCAGACTTAGTAGCCTAGTGCGGAGATCTTAAACCCTCGGATTAGTCAAAATATATTTATCCACTCTCACACCGAGCTAATCTAATCTAAATTGTACGAATGTTAGAATTTAAAGAGTAATTAAGGATGGAAGACATTCAAGGATAAAAATATTTAAAACATTTCACACTAATTTGGATGAGATTGCTTTCGGCAAGTAATTTAGAATTATAATTATTCAGCTAGGCGTATTTTGTAAATGTATAAATATTATATTTCCATCTGCCGTTCGTCGAAGTATGACTAATAAATACGCGGAAGAAATTATATATATATATATTTATATATGCGGGAGAGTTAACTTGCAACGACCTTCGCACATCTTTAAAAAACATATATTTATATATATTAAGACAAATTATAGATATCTCATAGAGAGGAAGCTATTTATATTATATGGAAAGTATGGAAGTATGGATATAACAGGGCTTACGATCTGTCTTCGGCTAGCTTATGTGCTCACTTTACACAATGCAACATTCACCAATTCTACCCACAATCAACCTTCATATCTATCAAATTTTATATCTATGTATATGTTACCATGTAATCCTTTCAAGTATTAAATCAATTAAATTAAATTTTATTTAAAGAAGATGGCATTATTTTAAAAGTGTAATATATAGGTTCGAAAATTTGTCGTCAATTCTCTGTGATGCTACAGCATAATCGGTTAATGCACGTTTCCCGGATTGGAAGAAATCCGAAATCGAATTCCGGTAGCAACAATAATACTTTTCAATAAAATTGATTTTATATATACATCTTTCCAATTTATACATTTGATTTTTATTTAAAACAAATAAATAATAGATATCTCACAGAGACAAATCTATTTTTTATTATATTTTAATGAAAATATATGGAAGTATTTGTAATTACAGGGCTTACAACCAGTCTTCGGCTGGCTTGAGTGATCACTTTATACAAATATAACGTTCAGCATTCTCATCCATTAATTAAGTTGTGTATATGTTAATATGTGGAAACACTTCGAGTCTCTAATTATATTTTTGAAACTATTTAAAATAATTTTCTACTTGTGTCATGTATGCTGTTTCAGTGAAATGAATTATCAAATTTAGTCCATAGATGGCGATAGTGTAGTGGTAGTGGGAGGCTGTCTCAAATACTTCAGAACTTTCGGTAAATATTTATGCATATTCTACTGTGATAATACGAGCAAATAGTAGATGTATACAAATATATGAGACGCAGCAGAAATAGAGCGCGTCCGCGAAAGACCTGGCACGACCAATAAAACTCAATATTCGAAACCCATGGTGAACGTTTCTTAGTGTAAAGTGATCATTTAAGTCAGCCGAAGACAGGTCGTAAGCCCTCTAATTACCCATACTTTCATATATTTCCATTAAAAATAACTTCGTCCCTATGAGATATCTATTATTTGTTAAATAACAGTATCTTTGTAGGTGAAAATCCAATAACTGTGTGTTATTGGACATATTCAAATGTTGCTATAAATAAATCAAATCATGATAATGAAAATTTTGTAGATATTACATAATAAATAGTCGTAAAATTATTTATTATCTTGTAAACACCCTACGGGTGTAAAATGAAGTGAAATATTTTTAAAAAATATTTTTTAATTACTGAATAACTAAACCAAACTTAATTTTTCAGGGATTTTTATTCAAGTTCTTAATGTATAATTGATAAGGTGCTGCCCTTGAACAATAATTATTTAATAAAATAATGATGACAGCATTTTTTTCTGAACCTCTTTTAATTATATAGAGAAGTAAATTATACTTCGCACGAACTTTATTTAATGATTCTTCATCTGTTTCACTTGATAAAATACAGGTGTCACTTTACCGAACGAAAGCTCTAACTGGACACGAGAACTTCTGGCGGTGAAAAACGACAACTTACACAGTAAAGTTTTCCGAAATGGGTGAATGTCTTGGCTAAACTGTTTACATGTATACAAAAACAGATGTCGCGCAACTATCACATAATATTCTGAGCTGTGTTGAGTTAACACGAAAGTTTTCTTTTTTATTGCAGATGGAGATAAAAATCAAAAAATTTTGACAATTCAAAAGACGTACACGGTGATCGGGCCGGAGGTGAGCGCAACAAGTAAGTAATATTTTCAAAATTAAACGTAATAGGTATCTACAATTGTTTTGAATTATTTTGTCGTAAAATATTTTTTTTTAGTGTGTTTTTTATATAATGACAGACGATTAGTAATAATATCGTACCAACAGATACAAAATACTGTATTATATACAGGAAAACCACATTTAACGCGATTACTTTAGCCTGTAACTCGAATACAATAAATAGAATGAAACATTCGACGCAATATTGTTCGAAAAAATACGCCACAACCACAGAAAATTTACTGTTGAATACATAACTAACTAACTTACCATCACAACATTTCCCCGCGGGGGTAGACAGAGAGGATAGAGCGCCACACTTCTCTGTCTTGACACACAATTCTCACCTCATCCACATTCATACATTTTCTCATACAAGCTCGCCGATTGTTGAGGCTTCTAACACAACCAACCTCCATTATCTGGTTTACCTGGTCATGCCAAGTTTTTCTCGGACGTCCTCTATTTCTGATGCTATCAACACTGCTCATTCATCCATCCCATACGACCAAACCACTTAAGTGAACCTTTCTTAATCTTACTCATTATACTAACATCAGCTTTACATTCTTTACTTATTTATTTATTTATTTTTTACTCTGTCATAAATATATTTGCCACATATACGCCTAAGTGATCTCATTTCCACTGCATTCAGTCTATTTTCGTTCTTCTTCTACCAGCTCCAGGCCTCGTTTCCATACATCGGTGTCAGTACCAGGACTCCATTGTGCATCGTTAGTCTTGCCCCGGTTGACAAATTCCCGTTAAATATAATTCTATTTAAAGCGCCGTTCATTTTATTCCCTTCAGTCACCCTCCTTTCAATATCATTCCACATATCATTCATACATAATTCATTAAATACTAATTAAATGTATTAATTAAAAAAGTCTTGTTATTTCGCTACCGAGATTCGAACCTGGATCTCTTTCCAAACCGGGGAAGGTGCATTATCCAACTATGCTGGAGCTACAGTACTTTATGTTAATTTTAATTTAATTTATAACAAAATTTTATAAAATTGAATTTTTAACTCTGGCGTCCGCTATCGGTTTACTCAAAGGCATTTGATATTCCGTAAAAAACTCAAATAATGGAACGATAGATGTATTCATTTGAAAACGTGTAATATATAAGATAGAAAATTTGTCGTCAAAAGTACTGTCGCTGTAGCATAATTGGATAATGGCACCTTCCCCGGTTTGGCAAGAGATGCAGGTTCGAATCCCGGTAGAGCAACAACAATATTTTTCGATAAAATTGATTTTACGTGTATATCTTTCTAATTAATACATTTAATTAGTATTTAATATTTCACAGTCCTATTTTCTGAATAATTACAACTTCACAATAAGAATGTGTTCTCCTTAACATAATAACTATTTAATTGTATCATAATTTTCTAATATTTTTGCCATTGCTTTGTCCAAATATATATTTGAATCTTCGTCAAATGAAAATTTGCTCTAGTCCTTTTGCAGTTAACTTCTCTTCTTATTCTTGTTCACACTCACCCTCTTTTTCTTCATACTCTTTTGATGTAAGAGCAAAGGATAAATTCATTAACTGATTTATCAACTTTCGCTTTAAATGAGGTTTTCCTGTAAATGATTTTTTAACAATTTTTCTTTTCAATTTAATTTTAATATTTTCAGCTATTAACTTTACTACCACCGTGTCGAAAATTTCACCACCGAGAAAATCGAGTAAGATGGTTAACAGGGGTGCCATTCTTTGTGCCAATAACAAGCGTATGTTTTTAATTGAAATTATTTGTGTGAAATTTTCGTGTGTTGTGTGAACCCTTACTCTATGTTTAAATCACAGTCCGAACACTATAATTCAGGCATTTAAGAGGCTTAGCATCTAGCGGTAGCTCTACAATGTATAAACATGTACTAGATTAGTTGTAAATTATGCGTGTGTATGTGTTTGTGTGTGTGCTAACTATAATATTAAAAGCTTTACTACAACTAGATTTCACAGTTTGAGATCTTTAGTTTTTATCATAAATATATAAAGTTTGGATTTACAGATGTAACATATCTAGTACATGTATTTATGGGTGGATACCTGACTAAATTATTGCGAGTCGAAAATGTTCAAGGAATATGTGCAAAAACTGCACTGTTACGGAAAATATTGTTATTATTAATTTTTACAACCTAAAAGTCTACCTATTTCGACTAACATCAACTAACAAAAAATAGTACAGCCTCTCTAAATCCGATAACCTTCAATTTTTGAATTTATGTATAATTTGTAATCGATAAAATTTACGATTTTTTTGAAATGCTTATATCTCTAACATGGTTGAGATTAGGCACATATCCCTTGATCATTTTCAACTCATAATTTAATCAGGTATTCACCAATAAATTATTGTTGACTAGGTCTGTTACATCCTATATATGGAATATAAAATAAAAATAAGGTAGATGGCTTTTTCAAATAATGGAACGATGAAATATATTAATATCAAAAAGGTAACATATAGGTTCGAAAATTTGTCTCTAAAAATATTGTCGCTGTAGCATAGTTGGATGATTCACCTTCCCCGGTTAGGAAAGAAATCCAGGTTCTAATCCCGGTAGCGCAACAACATTATTTTTCGATAAAATTAATTTTATATGCATATCTTTCTAATTAATATATTTATAAATGTGGAGTTTCTAAATTCTCTCATACATTTCTTTTGCACGAGCTACTTTGGCTCCTGTTCCCTGAAAAAGTTAAATTTAAATTGTACTAATAATAAGAAAATACTTTGTTTATTTCACGGTTAATTTATAAATAAAATTTAGATATTAGAATCAAGGAGCACTTGAGATATCTAAATAGCAACAACTATTCTGAATTCTCCGATCATCCATTGGAAACAAAACATTATTTTTACATTAATAATGGTTTATAAATTTTACATACAAACCCCGGTGGTTAACAGTAAATTAAACATAATAACCAAATCATTTTTGAAAATAGCTACCTTTTAAATTTGTTTTCAGTTTTTCATAATTATTTACCTATCACTTATATTTATAGTTTTATTTTTGTCTATGCTTGAATTTTTAATTTTATTATACATTGTATCCTGAAGAAGGGACCATTGGTATTGAAACATGTTGATTTATCAATAAACGGTGCTATAAACGAAGCTTTTTCTTATTATATAATACGTTTCCACAGAGTAATTTTGCAATTAATGAAGAAGTTTTTAAATTGTGCTGATTGATGTATAAGGCGACACATAACATGGCGCCTCTGTAACTTCAAGAGGTTTGTATCTCAAACAATTTGAATAGTAGACGTCAAACTCTCAAGTCAGCCTCTACTTCAGCCGCAGACAGTATTGTAGAACCGACCAGCCGTTGTCAGATGTTTAGTGAACGGACCAAAAGCGTGAAACTCTTTGCCCTGCGTCATAAGAAACAGTGCATCGGAGACTTTATTTAAAAAGAGACTAAAAGGCACCTTTTCAGAAAATCATTTCCATAAGTTAAAATGATAATTTTTAATACAAATATAATGTAGGTCTATATGTGAAAAGCGCCTCTGAGGTGCAATGTTTTACGAAAATGGTGTTTTAAATAATTATCCAATATTATTATTATTAAGGAAAATTACAGCATTATTTCTATCCTAGGAGCCTAAAACGTACATAAAATGGTTGGTATCGTAAATATCATCAGCTGCAAGTCTGTTTTGGGTTATTTCCCATCATTCTTGCACGTGGAGATTTACTTTCGTTACTTTATTGAGCTCGATACTTTTTCTGAACTGTATCATCTTTCACAGTAATGAAAAAATCACTAATTTAACACTAAAAACACTTCAAATAAAACGAACATCGATTACTTACTTACTTACCATCACGCCGTTTCTCCGCAGGGGTAGGCAGAGAGGATAGAGCGCCACATTCCTCTGTCCTGACACACAATTCTCGCCCTATCCACATAGATCCACGAAGAGAGGATAGACGCCACTCTCTTCGGTCCATCTACTTCATCTTCATATATTTCGTTATATTAACGTTATGCTGACTCGAACGGCCATGACTTTTCTTTTGTATCGTGGTAGAAAATATCTATACAATATTTTTTTCGCATATTTTAGCTACAGAATGAACATATATTGTACTTTCTTCAAAATATGTGTAAAATGGATGGTAAATAAAGGACAACAAAGAAAATATTTTAAAAACTTCATTTTGATAAGTTGTTTTTGTTCAATACACCGTGTATATATGAAACCGTTGTTTTTGAAAAAAAGAGGAATTTTACGAAGCAAAAAAATCATAAAACGATAACGTTGTACCTATATTTAGATCAATCATTTTAAACAAAAGCAGAAAACGAATCTGTCAAAATAATTTTGAATGTGGAACGTCGTTGATCATTCTTGATGTGTAAGTACTTGAATTCTTTTTGACTGATTTCAAAACACACATATACATAAAAAAAAATTGAATGTTTAATTTATAACAGAAGTGATTAATATAACAACACAGCATTGTTTTTTATAAGAAGTTGAAGATAATATTTTTGTTGCGGATTCGTAACACATTTTGGGCGCGTCACTATTGACACTTTTCCCCGTTCAAATTTCACAACCAAACCTTCTTAATTCTTGTCTTTATTGTGAAACGTAACTTTGACGTCAGCAGACGTCAACGTGACTGATACTTGTTCGATCGCGACATCGCGATATCATTCGCGGTGTGGATTTGTCAGCTCTAGTGCACCAGCACTATAATTTGTGATATCGTGTTTGATCACTTACTGTTGTTGTTTTTGTGCCGCGGGTAAAGTTGTGATATCGCCGTCTTCAATTGGAAGCGGAGATCTGCCCATCCGCGAATGCAGCGACTGCAGGGATGATGGAGGCGTCATACACAAGATAAAATGAGCAGTCCTTCAGAATCCCGGTTATCCCGAGATCACTGATCCTTGGACTGGAATCCCTACCCATCATCGACCCTTATCTCTTATTTCTTTCCTTCCTGCGGCGATTCCGATTTACAACCGGAATCGGAGATCGTGTACTTCGTTCATTAAATTCTATTGGTGCAGGATTTATGTCTCCTTTACATTTTTTTTTAATAATTAGTAATATACTATTTAAAATATATTTCTTGTATTATATTAATAATCCTTTCACAAAATTGAAACGTCATATACTAGCAAATTATGTTTCAATTAATTATTTAATTAATTTGAATTTATATATACATAGAACTATATTCTACAATATTAGTGTATTGAAACTGTAAAAATTTAGAAATGAATTTTTTTCGTCGAATATGAAAAAAATCGACCATTTTGTCGTTGTAATTCTTTTGTAAACTCTAGCGACAATTACTTAAAAAGTTATGAAATTTAATAATTCAATTGTATTTTTAATTATTTAACTATTAGTGATTTTTCGAGTACAAAATATGCAATGAATTGCCATAATAATAAGAAAAGGATTATCATTAAACTATAAAACTTTGTTTATAAAGTTGAATTTGAAATTATCAATACTTTGTGGTGTAACATTTTAATTTTTTTAATTTTCACAACTAACTAACTTTGTATTACACACACATTGAGTTATTTTTACTACTAGTTTCGCGAGGATAAAGGAACATTGCTCTTCCCTAAAATATAACAATTTCAGAATTTTCTAACTACATAATTGAATTACTCTTATGATAATTATAGACTAAAAAAACTTCTCCACTCGGTACCTTATAAAAGATTAATAATGAACAATTTGGAAACCGTTGAAATACAAAAGAATTTATATTTGGAGAAAACACTGATTAACAACATAGCATTACCTAACACTTCGCCTTTACTGTCCATATTCCCGTTAACAACCGATACATCTCCCCTCTTTTCAAGCCCTATCTCATTGTCCGAATAGAGACAATACTATATTTAGTTAAATTAATCACCTGATGGGGAAAAGGACTGCACATATCGAAACTAGTGAAAAATAGCCCAACGCGCCTTGTTACTTCGATTGGCACCACTGTGTTTCTTGGTTTATAATAATGTACTTGTGTATGTATGTGTGAGAGAGTATTTCCGCCCTTTTTTGGAAGATAAGAAGACGATAACCGACTGGCATCATTATTATTATATCCTGCACTTCGACCAGTCCAGCGGTCTAAATAAACCACCAGTGCGCGCTTCGGTCGGTCGAAATCTAAACAAGACAACTCAGCTAAAAGAACAACAACATCGAACCAGAAACAGAGCAAAATTAAAGAGGTTAGTGCAGTTCAAATATCATATATGGGATTATTGTTAATCGGAAAGCTGGAACATAAGCAGTGTGAATAACACAAAGTTTTGTTGTGAAAATTAAAATAATATGGAATTTATTAATAATTAAACAAAATACTTTATGTAAACTACTATTTATTGATTATTGAACATGTTTCGATACCTATGGTATCTTCTTCAGGAAACAATGTACATTGAAATTAAAAGTACAAACATAGATAAAAACAAAACTATAAAGTGGTAAATAAGTAAGAACTAATATGTAAACAAATTTAAAAAGTGACTATTTACAAAGAGGATTTCTTTTCTTCTTTTTTCTTATTTCTAAATTGTGAACCTCTAGTATTTGTATATTTAATTTATAAACCCTTGTTAATATCAAGAGAATGGTTTGTTTCCAAAAGGTGATTAGAAAATTATGAATAGTTGTTGTTGTTTAGACATCTCAAGTGCTCCTTAATTCTAACATCAAAATTTCAAAGTAAAAAATAAACAAAACATTTTGTCTAATTATTTATATAAAATGAGGCCTCAAAATAATTTTGAAAAAATTTAAGAAAAGAATTTGGAATTAGTTACTTAAACTTTTGAAATCATATATAAAATACGCTCGAGGTAGTAATATCCTCACAAATAATTATTAGTAGAACACATTCTTATTGTGAAGTTGTAATTATTCAGAACAGACGGTCTGTGATATTTTATTAGAAAGATATACATATAAAATCAATTTTATCGAAAAATATTGTTGTTGCGCTACCGAGATTCAAACCTGGATCTCTTCCCTAATCGGGGAAGGTGCATTATCCAACTATGCTACAGCGACAATTTTTTAGCGACAAATTTTCGAACCCTTATGTTACCTTTTTGGTTTATAATAGTTGGATATCGCACCTTCATCGGTTAGAAAAGAGATTCAGGTTCGAATCCCGATGGCGCAACGACAATATTTTTTAATAAAATTGATTTTATATGTATATCTTTCTAATTAATATATTTAAAATATCATAAATAATTATATTTTTTATTTATTATCTTAGTTTTATTAACCACTTAATTGAGTTTAAAAAACATCTACCGGTTAGTTATGACATCCTGAAGAAGGAAAAGGTATTTTTCGAAACCGGTAGATGTTTTTTAAACTCAATTCAGTGGTTAATAAAACTAAAATAATAAATAAAAAATATGAATTTTAACCACAAAGTTAATATTGCTAATTTTTAAAAGTATCATAAATAATTGCATATTGCATGAGAAATGGTCTTATAATTTATTTTAGCGGTATAAGCTGTTCATTTTTAAAGAAAATACGGAATCTATCTATCCACGTCGGTTCCTTATGAACTCCCATCCACTTCCATCGACATCCTGTAGATGTGATTGCCTGTTGTATTTTTCCACTCGGTTGGTCCAACGCGTAACGGGCACAATAAGCTTCTTTAAGCAATGTTCCCTTCCCGTAAGGTATCCAAAAAATTAAAGGATACGTCTTAGAGAAATCTTCAGTTCTTGCAGAATGGAGATATTCGTGCGTCTCGCCGTCCATGGTATGCGCAACATATGTCCCGAGCATCACATCTCAAAACCATCAATTCATCATAGTCTCTCTTGCTTTCAGGATCCACGATTCCACACAATTTGGGACATATATTTATTTGTGTAAATACGTATTTATTTTGAACGAAAATAATGCACTGTGCATTTCCCCTCGCAGCACGCCGCTGATCAATCGACTGGTGACCTTGAGCCAGAGCGGCATACGTTTACCTAAACGACTAACTAATTTGAGACTTCGCGTCTATACAGTGTCGGAACTCGTCGTTGTCTAAAGGAACCTTTGACGAAATAGTGAATAAAACATACAGTCCACATTTTAGAGGTGCCAGTAAAATCCGGATTGTGGTGAGTGCCAAACCCTTTCCGTATCTGAATTCTTCCAGCATATATGTTTGTACGCAGCACACACCAATTAAAATATAGAATGCACCAGAGACTGTACAAATCTGTTCTTCGTTGTTTTGAATATATGGTCACTGAATATGGATCCTCGCAAAGAGACTAAGATTAAGAATCCAGTCTACAGAAATGAAATTATATAGCTGTCCCCCACTATAGCTAGAAATACAAGTTGTTAAGTTAAATTGTTAGATTGATATTGCCCTTACAGGACGAAACACATCTCAATTAAATTAAATCTTCTCTTCTAGCAAAGTGTCTAATAAAATCGTCTTATACAATGGACACCACCCATGACATGTGCATCATGAGTCATCATAGAGGAATCAATTCATCTTCAAAGTCTACGATTGAATCCACCAGAGATCTTGGTTGTTTTGGATATACTGCGATCTTTCCATATCTTGCCAAGCCTGTTCGCCATACTCGTGCATCCTTTGATTTCTGATTCACAAATCAACCCCTTAGAATAACAAGGTTCCAACTAACATTTTGGGCTAATTTGAGTTATTTTGTGAAAAGGGTTCCAAATGCATTATTATTTATTTCTTACATAACACCAATTCTATTTAAGGGATATTAAAGGAAATAGCAAGAGCTTCAGTTCCAACTGCAACAGTTATTTATTTAAATTCAAGGATGATTATTGTTAATTTACAATGTTTTTTTTTAATGTTTAATTTCCCTCATCTCATAGCGGTCATTGATAATACTGAAAGCTAAAATATTTGCATACTCAAAATAAAATGAGTGTGTGTTAAAATTCAGTCAACACTTTTGACCTCATTATCTCAAAACAGTACTTTGTTTTCTGAGGGGTCAAAATATGAAACTTTTCGAAAATATTTTGATCCCATCATTGTAAAATAACTAATTAAATAGAACCCAAATGATTTTTAAAAAAAATGTAAGAATCCATTAAAACTAAATGTAATCATTTAGAATCAAAAAATCCCAGCTTTTACTTACATTTACGAGTAAGAAGGGAAAAGATTCAACCTTGAATTAAATAAAAAGTCATTTCTCCTCAGATTTAAAGCGGGCATGTCCAAATTTCAAAACCATCCCCATTAGAACAGAAATTCGCACAAAAATGTGTACAAAATAATGACCACTGAGTAAAAGGATGCAAAGGAGAAGTACCGCTTATGCTGGAAATAATGTCCAAAAAAGTATTTTTTTATTGAGGTTGTTTTTCTCAACAGCCATTCCGTTGATTCCCAGGCGCGCAGAATGGATGATGAGGCGGCCTGAATGTTAGATACTCCGCAGAGCTATCAAACCGTATAGTCCTTCGCTGCCCTCTGGCGGTAGATTTATGTACCGAGACCCGAATTTAAAAATTTACAAGGGTCGGAACTGCGGACAACTGAATTCAGAGCCAGTGGACATTTGTTACTTATGAAAATTATAATTTTCTGAAATGAAAACGATAAATTATATCGTTCATTGGGAAAAAATTCATAGCAATTTATTTTACTTTCTAGAAGCCTAAATTTTAATAATCAGCAGATTTTCTTTATAAGGGTGTGGGTCGAAATCGACACTAGTGACATATCCATTCAGGTTCCACTCCACTACAATGGGTCTCGCCCAGCTCTCGGGTACCAAATGGGACTGAAATCAAACACCACCGACTCGCTCTTCTATTCTTCATACTTTAAGCTCCGCTATCTTCTGTATTTTTCCTTTTTTATTTCTGATCAAATAAATGAATCCACCAACCGCACCTTTCTAGAAATTCGTTATCATTTTCATCCCTTTATCCTAGAAGAATCTGATTTTAAACGCTTCCATCTTTTCCTATGTTAATGCGATCTCCGGCCGATCCCAGATAATCGCACACTGGATAGAAAAAATAGATGAAAGAAATGGATGGAAGGAATCACGGATAGGAATAGGAATAATAAACAGGAGGGCTTAAGAACTAATCAGACACCAGAACGAACACGACCCACCCGAGGTGCTCTTTTGCTTGGATTTTATTTCACTGTAGCCACAGGTTTTCTTCAGACTTCACAATTACACACTTCGTTGATCCGCACGAAGCACTCTTGAACGCACACTTCGTTGATAGCGTGAAGTGGGGACGACACACACCATGCCCAATAGTTAGATTAACATTTCAATTATGATCCCCACGCAGCTGGACGATAATTTACAGTTCGACTTATAATTTTTGTTCTTGATGACCAATTAGGACCCAATTTATTCTGGAAAAGTTGGCTATGAAAGTAAAGGAGGAAGGCCAGAAAGAAAGAGGACGATTTCCAACTCGACGGGAAAAATTAACAACATTACTGCATATCCCATTACTGAAGTCACAGTCCTCAGCAATGAGGGAATCGACTGTACAAGAAGAATGTATTTCATCATCATTTTTGTTCCCATTTTCATCTGAGGAGAATTGAGGGACCAAAGTCTCGACAAGGCGCTTCTATATTCCCTTGCTTTGTTTTATTTTGATTCTTGTTGACCAATAAAGACCCAATCTGACTTTAAACAATCTTTTGCTATTTATCCCAATTTATCTTGACGACACCCGGACTTGCCAAAAATATAAAAATTGTTAATGTTTAGTCTAGCATTTTCACGACGTGTCCAAATCACGTGCACATGATAACACGTGCCATTGTCAAGGCGTTGCTACAAAAAATTACAGTACGACCGTATTTCTTCGCAGGAGGTAAAACTTTCACAGTTGAGTTATAGATAGATTCGATTATTAAAGGGGGGAAGGATAAAGTCTGAACCCTCTTGTCTCCAATATATGAGGTAACAACAATGGCGTAAGATTTTTAATAAAGTACATTTTATTTAATATTATGTTCTTTTTTTTTTTAATTTCTTGAATTTTTGAAATGGGACGAAGATAATGGGGATCGGATGAGGGATCACACATGCCGAGCGAGTTTATGGAAAAGTTGATAGAAATTAATTTAGTAGATAAATCGTGTATGTGTCGTTTGAGTTAATGAACAGTCTCTATGAACAGTCGAGTTAAATAAAGTCACGCATTATTTAACTAATTCTCTACCTTTCTTCATATATTGGTTGCGAATGACTACCGCCTATCGGTTGATTTATTGAAGTATATATATGTTTATTTAATTAACTGAAACCGCTTCTTTGAATCGAGCTAAATAATTGTACAGCCTTCTATATTATGATGACACTTACATTACTGAAAGGTAATCAAATTTTCAGATAAATACTTCAGATAGATGAAAACCAACTTACTGCAATTATACGATAATAGATATGAGAAGATGACCTTCTGAAAGATGCTGTACACGATTAAATTATACGATTTTTCACAACCTGCTTGCGTGAAGAAAACGTCCCGGAGGAATGGAAGAACAGACCTGTCATTATTCTTCTTAAAAATGGACACAAACCTTTCACCTTAAAAACTATTAACCGATTAGTCCGTTACAAGCAACTTACTAAAATAATTTAAAAGCGTCTGAAAATTGTACTAGACGAGAACCAGCAAAGAGAACAAGCGTGATTTAGGGGAGGTTTTAGCAATATCACATACATGTCAGATAAATCCAAAATCTGTATGATTTCAATAAGGTTTTCGAGCCGCCTGGGATAGATACTGGTAATTAAATTTCTTATGTTGTTTTCTTGGCAAACTTCACTGGGATACCCACCCGCCGAATTAACATTTTATGTTAAAATATTTTAAATTCTTTATCAAAAATATATCGGTCAGTGCAAAAGTCCACTGTAGCGTGGATTCCTTATTGCAGAGAACGAAGCCTGCTGTACCGTGAACTTTTGTCCCGTCATATAACTTTACTTTGTACAAAACAGAGGAGCGAGGTAAAACAATCGATTGTTCTAGAACTGGAAATCAAAAATGGAATAAAAAAGGTGTGGCGCACACAAAAATACATTAATCAATACAACATTTCTGTCAGCACAATATTAATACACGAGTATACGTACGCAATTTTTAAAGTAAAAGGCGTATATATATATATTGTTAATATTTGTAGCGTTAACTTTGTGGTTAGACATAATTTAAAATTGTATTAACGTTATACATCAGTGTCAGTATCAGGACTTTATTGTGTACTATTAATCTTGTCTCGGTTGATTTGTTCCCGTTTGATATACTTCCATTCAGTTCATTGTATTCCCTGCAGTCACTCTCTTTTTTACATGTTTCTTAGCCATTCCATTTCTATCAAACATACTTCCCAAATACACAAACTCATCTACTTGTTCCAAACATTCATTACCTACAAGTATTTTACACGGTGTCTTGTTTTTCTCTTTCTCGAATGCCATCACTTTCGACTTGTTGACATTCATAATAAGTGCATTCTACTCACTTGTTAGTCTGTTATTCTTGTTCATTATTCGCTATTAATACTGTATCATTGGCGTACAATAAACAGCATACAATCAAATCACCTATTATCGCTCCTACATTCATACATTCCAGTTCTTTCACACAATTATCCATATACAAGTTGAACATCTATGGAGACTCTGTTTAACACACTTTATAATGTCAAACCATAATGTGAATTATCTATTGATTGAACTTCCTTCGTATTGGGATGCGATTACGTGTGTAAGTTTACTTTTCACTCTGTAATCAGAGAGTACCTTCAATAACCTTATAACTATATCAATCGCCTTTTGTAGATCTACAAAAGCATACAAAGTTTTTGGTTTTTCGGTAAAAACTTTTTTATCATCATTCGTAGAAAAAAGAACTAATTCATGCATTCTCTTCCACATACAAAGACCCCTTGCACCTCCCATACTTTCTATTAAAATTCTTTCATACAGTTTACCAACCAAGCTCAGTAGACTAATTGCCTTACCGTTACCATATTCCATTCGCGACCCTTTGTAGAGAGGTATAATATAATGATAGCCTCCAATCTAACGGGGTGTGGCTCTCCTTTAAACATTGATTGAAGAGCGTATGAAGCCAAGAGGCAACTAATAGGCTACCAGTTTTGATATACTCAGCAGCAACGTTATCAAACCCCACAACCTTACCATTCTTTATATGCTTTATTGCACACTTTATTTCTTCTATGCTTATTGCAATCATATCGTTCATACTTACCCCAGAGAACCTCTCGAGGGATTTCTCATTTGCATTCTCTGTACTCTCATACGTTTCCTAGAAATATTTCATTAATCTACCTTTTAATCTCAATATCTTTCTATTTACTGACTTAATAGCTTTCATATTTTTTGATTGCCTTCCAGAATAATTTTATATTATCCTGAAAATTCTCAGTCACTTTCACCCCTTTCTCTCTTTTCAGTCGCTCTTTGCCTTCTTATGGTATGAGGTACATATTCATACGGTAGGTATCAATTCTAAGCCTTTCGCGGTTTCTTAATGATCTAGTATTTGCACGGAAATAAATCAGTATTGAATAGATAAAATGTATACAATATCACATAACATAATTTATTATACGAGAAAAAATCTTTTTTTCAAATTTATTCAGAATAGTAAGTAGGTACCTACTTAAGGTAACATGTAAAAAATCTAAATTCAATATTTTGATTTCGTAAATTATTTCCACAACCTGCAATACCTTCCGATTCACTCCAAAACTACCTCTTCAAAATCAAACATAATTTTTTATGCCCTTTTTAGAAGTATATTTTTCAATATATGTGTCCCTTAAAATATCATAATCTACACATGAAACTATTTTGATTCTTTACAAATATGCATTTAATTTAACAAAATTTGGGTACTTTACCTTTTTATTTCATCAATATTTTAGTCAAAAAATAATATTTATTTATTGTTTTTGTGTTTAGTGTGTAGAACTCCATGTTTATTTTTCAATGAATTTTTAAAATTTCATTAAAAATATATAAAAATATTATATATATAATATCTCTTTTTTAGTAGAGATGCGTATGCATATGCGGAATACCCATCAATATTTTTACTATTTTCAAACTAAGCAAAATGCTTGTATTATTAAAATAGAACCAACTTGCTGGTCTCCTAGAATGAGGTTTAAAAACCAACCACTAGATCACTAAATGAATGCCTACACTACTAGACCAAAAACCACGTAGAAATACTTGGTGCATAAATCCTAGTTTCCACCTCCATTTTTCCATGTTTCCAAATCCATATTTCCAACTCAACTCTTCAACTCGCTCCATGTTTTCAACTCTATATTCCACCTCCATGGGAACCAAGATTTATTAAGTTAAGAAACAATTTTTAATTTTTAAGGAGAACACATTCTTATTGTGAAGTTGCAATTTTTTTAATAGTTCTGTATAATAAAAATGAATTATTAATTCATTCTGGCGTCTACTATCGGATTTTACTCAAATGTATGTGGCGAAAGGCACCGAGTATCGACGCGATGTATCGGACGCCCGCTAGGGGAATATCTCGCGAGGCTGCCGGGCGCGGAGAACGAGAAAGCCATTCTGTCCTCATAGCTGGTGTCTTCTACATGTCTGATCAAGTTTAAATCGCCGTATACTTAAATACTTCATACCTACCTCAATGTAATATCGTATTACTGTACCGTACTGTAATAAATCACCAACAAACCCAAGGTATTGTACTTGTGTTGTATTGACTGTCATCCTCTTATATTTAAAACACCAAAGATGTTTGAGATTGCGTAAATATTTATAAAGAAGATGACTTTCAATTATCAATTTGAAATATTATAAAATATGTCGTTAACTTACTATGTTGGTGTAGCATAATCGGTTAATGTATTTCCCGGATAGGAAAAGATCCAGGTTCAAATGCGGATTTTACATGCACATCTTTCTAATTTATATATTTATTTTGTATTAAGTAACAATGTTTATTTTTTTCCATATTATTATAAAATTATAATATTTTAAATAAGCGTCCACATGACAGTATGTTCGTAAGAAATTTCAAAATATTCAGATGAATAGTATTATGAATACTGGTAGAATTTATGTTTGAGCAGTGTTTGACTCGACCTTAAAATATCAAATCAATTCGTTCTCAATTCCGGTTGAGACGTGCTCAGATAAGAGCAACAATGCATGGTCAAGTTGTCATTTAGTTTACTCGACAGCCTGACATGATAAGGCACTACAGCCAATGGCATTTGACAGTGAATCCTTTAAAAAAGGCTTTGATAAGATAGAGTTTCAGATAGAACACATAAATTGTACAAATTCTTTTTAACATCATGTCAGCTGTCAAGTGTCACTCGTGAGATAGCAAAAGTTTCATTTTTTTACGAAATATAGAATACATTTTTGTGACGTAGTGTCACGTATCATAATACATCTCTTACAAGTTAAGCAATATTTTATACTGATAGTCGCGTAGTTTAAGTTTTCATCAGTTTTACTAAGTAAGTGAGTGACACTTCATTGTATTTTTAAATTTCGTATTATGATTTATATTTAAATGTATTTACTTTGATAAGATTTAAGATCTTGAGACTATGATTTTCTTTATTCACATTTGGTTAGAAGAAATAAATTGTAAATTAATATACCTTATTGAACTCGTGAAAGAAGTGCACGTTACACTACCAACGGTTTGTGAAAATTCAACTAAGGATCCTGTAGCCTCATCTTTGTCAGTATTCAGGTTTTTCACGGTCCAGCTGTTACAAAAACATCGCTTTTCTTTGTGTCAGAAACTCGTATACTGACATAAATGAGGCTAGAGGATCCTCAATCGAATTTTCAGAACTGCCAGAAACTTTATGTCATATATCATCATCATCATCGTCAGCCGTTATATATCAACAAGACTTCCCAAATGTCTCCCTTATTCTATGTACTGTTTTTCGTTGCCATGTATTTACTCAGAATTTGATGATTTCTTCAGATCATCGAATTTTGGAGTGGACTGTCAGCCTCTTGATTATTCTCGGGTACCGCATGCATCCATTCTTCAAGCAAGTCTGTTCAACCTGCGCATATTATGAGCGCGAAATTATTTAACCAGGGTGTTTACTAGTTAAATTAGGTACTAACATTACATTCTTCTTCTGCCAAGAATTTTGTAATGTATATCTTTCTAATTTATACATTTATGATTTCTTCAGTCCATCAAATTTTCTGTCAGTCTCTTGATTCTCCACGGGTACCGCATGCATGCATTTTCCATTCTCCAAGCGATGTGGTCTGCTCAACCTCTATTATGAGCTGAAATTCACAAAATAATTTAAATTAGAAAATCTTCGACGGCTAGGGCATGTAGAGCGCATTATCTATGCGCAACTCCCAAAAATAGGATGGCAAGATAATAAAAATAAATATTTGTTTTGGTGTCAACAATTAGCAGAAAGTAGTCCAGTACAGAGACCAATAGAGGTGTATTCGTGAGATCATATCAAATACAGCCAGCCGCAAATAAAAACTCTTGTTTTTTAATTCTACTCGTTTGATTTCTGTGAGACGCATTTCACCTTGTCAATCCCTGATTGAGATTGATTACACAGCTTCCCAAACTAGTTATTTTTACATGGCTATCTCACGGCAAAAGAAGAGAGATTAGGCAGTTGAAAAGATTCAAAAACACCCTGAATGTGAATCTGAGCAGATGTGGCATAGATCTTAAACACTGGGAAACCGCGGCCCATGATCCAATACTATGGCGTTTAAGGGTATATTATGCGAGGGTAACTTGCGAATGGAAGAATTAACTCAATTACCGAAAAACGAGAAAGAGGAAAGAAAAGGAGAAAGATGAGTCAACGTATGCACGTGCACAACATGTGGAAGAGAGTGCGATTCAAGAATAGAGCTTCTCAACCACACTCGGACTCACAACGATAACCATGGCAGATGTCATCTTCGTAATGAGGGACCGCTGAAGAAGAAGATATGTAATATAAAAATGATTGATTAGGCTTTCTGTGATGTAGAAGAAGGCTTGAGAAAACAATGACAAGAAACAAAATAAACTTCTTGAGGATGCCAGTACCTATACCGGGATGTATAATCAGGGATGACGATGAGTATACCTTATTTAAGGTATATTCGCTCCTTGCCCGCTTGCAAATCAACTTCAACTTCAACAGACAAATGAATTTTAATTTGCAGTCTTTCTCATCATCAGGTGATAACTAAACTAAATACAGTATTGAACGTTGCAATACAAAAGAATTTAAATTCAGATAAAACACTAATTAACAATATAACATTCCCAAACACTTCACATTTACTGTCCATATTCCAGTTAAAGGCCGAAACCTCCCCCCTCTTCTCAATCCCCGTTCAGTTACCCGAATAGACTACAATATTGTATTAAGTTTAGTTGATGATGAAAGGGACTGCATCTTAGTGATGATAAAACCGTTTTTTTTAACTGTTATTATGACGAATTGATTAACATAATTCTTCGAGCAATAATTTATACACTAAAAAGAAAGTGTCTAATAGTTAAATCTTAGTTACCAATCATCGTTAAATCTCAGTTAGCAATCATAGACATAATCACAGTCGCGTAACAGTTTACCATCACTACTGCACCTCTTAAAATTATAGTAGTGGCAATAACCCAACGCAACGTGTGTGTAGTACAAAGTTTAGTTGAAAAAATTAAAATAATCATGTTACACCATAAATTAACCAACATGTCAATTAATGATGAGACAAATGAATATCTGTCATGACAAAAAAAAATTAATAGTAACTCAGTTACCCTTTGTGGTAACGGAAAGGTTAAACCCACCGAAATTGTCGTTTTTTAACATTATTTAAAATAAAATTAATTTATTACACTCCTGAACTAAATGTTTTCATCTTGTAATTGATCATTTTCACAAGTTTAATGTCTCAATTTCAAATATTTAATGTCTTTCAATGTTCAGGGTCCGACGTCCAGCGAGAGATTTATCAGGTTTTGTGAACCCCCGGCGTGCGCTAAGTGGTTTTCTAAAGATGCGTGACCCTTTGTTGCTGGAAACCCTCAAAATAAAAAGTGATAACATACATTTTTTTAAATAGATTTATTGTTCAATGTAACATTTGTGAATTATTTTTATTATTCGTGAGTACTTCGCTTTTTTTTTTCTATGTATCCTAAATTTAATCAACCAAAATAAGAATAGAAATATTAAATGCAATCACATTCAATTGTTATGTTGTAATTTTTCAAAACAAATTAGATAAATCGCTTAGAAATAAATCTGTACACTGTAAACTGGGGTGAATCTGGACTTTGGGGTGAATATAGACAATCGTCAGAAAAGTATTTAAAGTCTTATTACGCCACGATGGTTTGAGTTATGAGTTTCAAAAATTACAAAAAATTTGATATTTTTGTACTTACTGGAATTTAAAGTAAGTCCCAAAGGCTCCCACCCTATCCCGGAATCGTTTTGAGAGTTGTTTACTCTCGTTTCGATTCCACTCAACAAAGCAACGCGGGCAATATTTTACAAAATTAGAAAATTTACACGGCGCTCAAGACCATCGTGCACTTTAAAATCTCGGTCGAACGCATGAGAGCCCGAGCTCGTCATGGCCAATGCTACCGCTGTCAAACCCACGGTCACTCAGCCGCATGTCATTTCGGCCAGCATAAATGTGCAGGCGAGCACCTGCACCTTGTGCGGGGGCCCACACCCACGCATTAAATCACCCCCCGATCCGTAGTCAAGTACACTCTCAAACAGTCTCTAATCACTCCTACAGCGAAGCAGTAAATCGAAAAAAATACGGCCCAGAACATAGACAAACATTCTCAAACTGGAGATCGACAAACGCCCAGCAATGGTGCCTCAACTGGCCCCCCTTGACCCTTCACCCCTTCCTTCATTCCTCCACTCATACACAGCCACAGAAACCTGAAATCGCCCTCCAATCCATACACAGACAGAAATGCTAACGATGCAGCAGACATCATATTCAATAAACTATTTCCAAAACTTAATAGCAAACTCACCCTAAATAACGCCGTAACCTAACGGGCAAGTTCCTGCAAATTCGCAGCTTCACAATTTCCCAACAACTAAAATTCTTAACTCGCGCTCATGCGCACTACAGATGTAATAGCAAGGGGGCCACCGGCCCCGGTACTCTGCATGACAATCGATCAAAGTCAAAGAGCAGTTAGTTAAGTTCCAGTAGTTAATTACTAAAACCTTATGGCTTTCCTGCACAAATATTACAGCTGGTCACTAGTACATTCAGTCATTAACATGATCATCATAGGTTGGCTCCGGTATCATCGCACCAGAGCCATACCTGTACAATTTGACATGAGACTCGTTATCGCATTAAATTCAGAATATAGACACCAAAAGGGGAGGGCTGTTACCATGGTGCCGTAAAATAACATTTTGAGTTATTAAATTTCAATTATTTTGCAGATTAACGGACAAAATTTTACACTGCATAACTGTGCTTGCAATATTAATAAACAATTAAGTTTTTCGGTTAATCTTAATATTTCACAAACAAAAAATTCGTTCTGAAGGCTGGTGGTTTGTTTGCAAATAAAATTTCCCGTTAATAAATATATTACGCGGGTTTTACTATCGTGTCGCTTATAATCTAGTTTCGGGGTAAAGACGGACAAGTCGTGGGGTGAATAGGGACATGTTGTAGGATGAAAGGAGACGTAGTATAAGTTACACTATATTTGCTTTATGTCACTGTATATTCAGATAAATTGTTATTTTGCCGGTAGACAAGTAGATAAAGCCGAGAACTCGTACATCTAATCCAAGGGGACACAGAGGTATTTGAAAAAGAAAAAGAATGGAGGCAAATAAAAAGCTGCCTTCCTTAAAATAATATTCTCATCTTTAACAAAAAGTATTAGCCAAAATGTAAATACACCAATAAAGTAATACACCAATACAGGTTTCAATAAACCAGGAAAAGTGTTTTTAGATCATTATAGGCTGTTTATACACCTTATCAGACTTATGAAACATTTGCAATAGTGTATTTATGGACCTGCAAAGAAAATTATAAATATTATTGAACTAACAATAAGTATCAGAATTGAATAATTTGTTTTTTTTACTCCATGGAACAGTAGTAGACATAAATAATAATTGTATTATCCCTGGTGAGATAAGATCCCGTGGACTTTCCGATTATAATAATGATTAGTTGATGCAACCCAAATTAGATTCAGGAAGGAAAATAATGGCAGATAGATCTGACTTACCTCATTCTAAAGTCTTGGGTTAGACGTCATTTTCACCTCCAGTTGACTAGCACTTTTTTTTAGTGAAGAACCAAAATATCACTGCACTTTCGGAACTGTTTAGAAAACCGCCTCTTCGTAGTCCTAGTGAACACACGGCGCTGATTTCGGATGGTAAAAAAAGAACACACATCTTGACAGTTTACATGTGTTCAGTGATACATCAGCGAAATCCTCGAAATCATTGGTTGACCAGAGCGATACAGATATATTAAGGTTTATATTGAAAGGACAAAATGCACAGAGAATAGGTACTCGACTTGCGTCAACAGTCCCTATTGACCCCAAACTTGTCACTAATCATCTCATTGTAAGGTAAATAGGGACGGAGCTTATTTATAGAATTTTCTCTGTTGTAGTTTATGATTAAATTAAATTTAGATGAATACGAACACATACTAATCGTTGATCAAATAAAAAAATTGTATATGAATATCTCTTATATGTATTGATTTATAACAATAGAAAAATTATTTAGGTGCATCCAAATTATGGTGACGATTGCAATGACGACGATGATAATACATTCACAGAATATTACATATCACATCAGTATTTTTATTATATTATGTACATACTCGTTTTTTTATAATTATTCTCATACCATATATATATATATATATACAATTAGTCTCATATATTATGAAATTATATACTGTGAATATCTCATAAAGACAAAGCTATTTTTAATTATATACAATAGAAAATATATATTGAAGCATGGGGGTAATTACAGGACTTACGACCTGTCTTCGGCTGGCTTAAGAGATCACTTTATATATATATATAACGTTCACCAACTCTCACCCCTCAATCTCCATTGTTATTAAACAAATATCAAATATCTCATAGAAAGAGTACGAGTCCCATTCTAAAATTTTTTCCTAAAAATTATTCGACTAAATTTGTATTAAGCAACAACTTGAGTTAGGTACTAAATTTATTTTTTAAATAATTGTTGTTTTTTTAAAAATAGATTCTGGTGAAGAAACAACGATAAATTTTTTTTAGTTAGTTATGACATCCTGAAGAAGAAAATGGTATTTAATGTATTTGATGTATTTAAATTCAATTCAGTGGTTAGTAAAACAAAGATAATAAATAAAAAATATATATCATAGAAAGAAAGCTATTTTTTACTATATTTAATGGAAAATATATGTGGAAGTATAAATAAGATATTAATATACATTTGTTTATTTGGTCAACGCTTACCATGTATTCGTATTCACCTAAATTTGATTAAATCATGAACTACAGAGAAAATTCCATAAATGAGCTCCGTCCCTATTTACCTTACAATAAGATGATGAGACAAATTTTGGGGTCAATAGGGACAGAACAATTATTATTTTTATTTACTACTGTTAATAATATATATAAAGTGATCACTTAAGCCAGCCGAAGACAGTTCGTAAGCCCTGTAATTACCCCATACTTCCATATATATCTTTCATTAAAGATAATAAAAATGGCTTCGTCTCTGTAAGATATCTGATATTTGTGTAATAACAGTGCCTTTGTAGGTAAAAATCCAGTAATTGTGTGTTCTAGGACATTAGACAAAATTAGTCTGAGGCGGACCCACCAACCGCCTTCCCACCGAAATGGTCAAGATGATACACGATACATCTTATTAGTTCTTACTTTGGCATTCGCAAGACATATTCAAGGAATCTTAATTGAGATTATCCGATTTGTAAAAGAAGATGCTCAATATTACGGGTCGCCTTTATCTCAATGATGATACTTCAGCTACTCCCCAGATATATCTTATTTCGGCAGAGTAGTTTCTCGATGTGACTCTCTGTAAGAATTAAGGCTAACATTGAGTAAACAGTTCTTTCTCGAATTTTCGCGAACAATATTTTTTCTTGTATGTGTAATTAAGTGGCCTGATTTTAAATCATAGACGTGGAAGTCGGAAACATTATAAATACGTACGGAAAATAATTTTTTTTTGCAAAATTAACGTTTTCTTTTATGATTTTGTACAACATATTTGAAATATGTTGTATAAATTATTAAATTTATATTTTGTGTGTATATACGTATGAATTTTTTACTTTTTTTTTATTTATTAGTATTTTCCTTGGTTGTATTTTTCATAGCATTACATTTATTTCATAACTTTAATGTATAACATAATATGTATTATCTCTATGGCAAATCGGGTTAAAAAAAAACCTGATCACGCGGAAATAAACACATTAATATTATTAATATTATTATTATTATTATTATTATTATTATTATTATTATTATTATTATTATTATTATTATTATTATTATTATTATTATTATTATTATTATTATTATTATTATTATTATTATTATTATTATTATTATTATTATTATTATTATTATTATTATTATTATTATTATTATTATTATTATTATTATTATTATTATTATTATTATTATTATTATTATTATTATTATTATTATTATTATTATTATTATTATTATTATTATTATTATTATTATGTTAATTTGTTTCATTTTACATTCCGATCATGGTGTGTTTTTTTTTTATTTTTTATTTATGGTGATTTTTCACGACACTAAAACGAATTTTTATTTTTTTATTTTCGACATAAAATTTTAGCTTATTTTAAAGTAGGATACCATAGTTTATTGGAAACTACGCTTTATCAGAAATCTTAAAAGTATAAAGTGTTTCAGATGTCGTAAATTATTAAGATGAAATTTTTTAATTTAAAAGTAGAATAACTTTTTAAATAATTGCAACAGGATATTATACATTTTTTTAAATCAGGGCACTCATATTTGTTGTAAAAATCCGAGATAGGACCATATTCTCGATATATGGTGAATGTTTTTTTACGGTCCATCCTAATAAGTAATTCGAATAACCGTGGATTGTTTTTACACCACGCATACTCTAATTGATTATATTTACACATCCGCAGAGACATCGTACAGTGCGCACCGAAGAAGCTGTTGCTGCAGTGGAGCATAGTATTAAGGAGGACCCGAATGAGTCGATTCTCCATCGTGCACAGCAATAAATCTATGATTACTTACTTTTTCGTTACGTAATTGAATAGCATTAATATTGAATAGCTGTGGTTTCAACAGAACAGCGTAACACGCCACACAGCATTCGATGAGCGCATAATTTCGCGTAATAGACCCGTGAATTGGCTTCCAAGATCGTGTGATTTAACACATTTGGATTAATTACTGTTCGCCGATGAACCAGAGACGATAGACGACTTGAACTTGAAAGCCACAATTCATCTCGTTATTACCGATATACGGCCCACAGCTGCTCCAAAAAGTGTTCAAAAATTGGACTTCCAGATTGCGCTTTATTTGAATCACCCGCAGCGTCCATATGCACGGAATCATATTTAAACACTAATGGAATAAAATTATATTTCCAATAAAGTCAATACCACGGCTATTATCACGATTTTTATGTTTTATTTTATTTTAAAGTTGTATAGCTCTAAAATAAACACACTTTATTAATGTGAGCACAGAACACCAAATATATAAACATGAACAAACACAAATTTCTCGTCCCAATATTTTAATTTTGGTACCGCTTACGCAATCAAATAGCTCCTTGACTTTTTTTAAAAATATGACTCGTTCGAACGAAAATTTAAACGCGACAATATAATATGCATTAATGTAAAGAATACGTATTGTTTACACTAAATTTAATAACCGAAGAGTAAATACTTTTTTTTTGTGTAAATGTGTCATAAACTATCGGATTTATGTCTCCACCAAGAATGTGTAGAATGTCCCTTATCCCGCAACTAATACTAATATTTCAAACCTCTCTCTTATATGTACACTTTATTTCATTTACTGTTCTGTGAATATGGGTCTGTTCACAGCATTAAAAACAGTCGTTTTCGTCTCGACACTTAACTCGGATTTTTATCACTTCACTATAAAGGGAACGTTTAACACCATAATGAATTGAAAAAATATTTTTAGGGGTAATTTTAGAGGTAATTAATGTATTTTGTTTCACCCACTCTCATCCTCACTTATATACGAGGACTATATACTCGTATAATAATAAGTACCCATATAAAGGAAATGCATTTTTTGCATTTATTTCTCAAAATAAACATATCCAGTGTTCCGAAGTTATCATGGTATTCCGATTTTGTTCCACTATGAGCATACGCGGCACCCAGGGGCGTGCACTGCATACAAGCAAAAAACCTGTGCATTACTAAAAATTCTGGGAAACAAATATAAATTAAATAATTAATAAGGTAGATGGCTCTTTCAAATAATGGAATGATTAAATGTATTAATATCAAAAATGTATTAATATCAAAAAAAAACATACGGGTTCGAAAATTTGTCGCTAAAATTATCTTCGCTGTAGCATAGTTGGATAATGCAACTATACAACAATGCTATGATTTGATTTAAAATTAATATGTTATAATTACGCTAGCGCCCACCCTGTATCAGTAGAATCATTAGTTCTGGATGCTACCGCGCGACGCCACCAGAGCGCTGTAGTCTTCTACTGGGATATAGCTACTACAATTGCTAGCCATTATTTTAATCTATCATTCTATTCAAGCCATACAATTGCTACCTCCTGAATTGAAAATTTCACTCTGCTGAGTCAGAAATGGATCAGCTGATCTGATTCAGTTGTACGGAGTCCTTACAAATGACATTTGAAAGGTTTTGAACTTGGCTCAGAGCTGATCGAAACATCTATTTCCTCATTTATTAATTCGTAAATTTTACTACCTTACTGAACGTGTTATTTTCATGATTGTTCTTTTGCGTTCAAGGATAATGTATTTTTATTTTGATGGATTTATTTTGCCTAAAGACGTCGGTTAAATGAAAGTTCATAAACCTACCTACTGTGCAATGTAGCGTATAGTATGGTAACAGCATAACCTAATTCTGTACCTACTGAACGCCACTGGCGGCACCCATCTCACCAATAGCTTTCTCATACCCAATTTTTCGTTGTAGGATATTTTGTACACATTCAATTGAAATGTTTATAATATCGGTAATCTGGTCTCAGGTCAATGGATGTTCGTCCATGCTTGAATCCAATATCTTATGATAGTCATAGAAGGTGCATGATCCTTATAAACGACATACAACTTCACTTTGATTTCCTCACACGTCTTCCTATCCAAAAAAAGGAATCGAACCGCTGACCAATACTGTTATTTTTCCATGGTTGTAAACAAACACAAACTTACATCATTAATAGAATCGGCGATAACTTTGTAGGGTATCATCATAATGAATGGATATAAATGAAGCAATGTTATTATTCTACTTGAGTTTATTAGCACTGCGATTCGATTCGATAGAAACAATAACTTTCACCAACGTGTGAAGTATTAAACTGATTGATGATAGTTACTGTTTCTCTCGAAACTCGAGTAGAGCAATGAATGGATATAAATGAAACAATGTTATTATTCTACTTGAGTTTATTAGCACTGCTCGAGTTTCGAGAGATACGCTAACTCGAGTAGTGCTAGTAAACTCAAGTAGAATATTAACATGGTTTCATTTACATCCATCCATTATAATGAAACTCTACAAAATTAAAACCGATTCTATTAATAATATCAAGTAGAGTAATAACATTGTTCCATTTATATCCATCCAAACACAAACATGTCCACTTTCAACTGCTAAATTTGACCAAGCGTGATTTCAAAAGATGGTGTTGAACAATACTATACGGATTTTTCGATAGTCGTGCCATCGATTTTTAAACAAGGGTATCTATTATACAGCCTTCTTTGTTATAGGTATGTGAAATTCGTGTTAAGAAGTTGTTACAGAATACTTTACAAACAATGCAAATATTTTTTACATTTTCTTTTCAGCATTATGAACCCTTTCATTACTGACCACCATTATCATTAGGTACAGCCTTTCACTTTTTTTATATTAAAACATCCCCCTATTGTGAGGGTGATGAATGTTTTCATTTCATAAACGTTACCTTAGGGGGGAGGAAGCAGTTTTCATTATTTACTCCCTTATTCGTCTCCATTATATTTTTTCTACTTCTTGGAGGAGTTGTATTTTTTAATTAATTGATAGGTTCTTTTAACTTCCATTTTGTTTTATAATAAAATTACTTCGAATCGTCGGCGCGTTAACGTTGGACAATTATTTTTAAATTAATACAGAAATTATACCCTTGTAATTTATATAGAATGAATATTTAAGACATCGGAAATATCAAAATAGGAACGGTAAAGGATTTCAACTTATTTAAATCGCATAAAATCTTATAAAATGAGACTACCCTTGCAACAACACTGTATATCGATTTTGAGCCTTGGGCGTCGAATGATATATTGAACAGCCATATAAAATAAAATAATATACTATTAAACAATTTCTAAGTGAATTTCAACAGAACTACTCCGTTATATTTTATGGGTAGATATCTGACAAAATTACTAGTCGAAAATGATCAAGGAATATGTACAAATTCTACACTTTTACGGAAAATATTACTGTAAGAAATTTTTCTAGATTTTTTTGTATACAATATATAATTTGGAATCAATAAAATATAATTAACTAACTAACTGACTTACCATTCTGTCCTGACACACAATTCTCGCCTCATCCACATTCATACATCTTCTCATACAAGCTCGCCGATTATTGTGGCTTCTAACAGGACCATCCTCCAGTATCTGGTTTATCTGGTCGTGCCAAGTCTTCCGTGGATGTCCTCTATTTCTGGTGCCATCAACACTCGCGTCATATATATTTTTCACGATTCTCTCCTCATTCGTCCGTTCCATATGACCATTTCTTAATTTTACGCACTATACTAATATCAGAATTAAATTCATTCATAATTTCTTCATTATTCACTCTATCAAAAATATATCTGCCACATATGCGCTCAAGTGATGTCATTTCCACTGCATTTATTCTACTTTCGTTCCTCTTCTGTTAGCTCTTCCATACATCAGTGTCGATTCCAGGACTCCATTGTGAACCGCTAGTCTTGCCTTAGTTGACAAGTTCCCATTAACTATAATTCCATTCAAAGCGCCCTTATTTCGATATCGTTCTCTGTCTTTCCGTTTCTATCAAACATACTTACCAAATACACAAACTCATCTACTTGTTCCATATATAACATATATAACATTTGAACATATGAAAATATATAACATTTGCGTTATATATTTTCCTTACTATTCTATCCTCATTTATCCGTTGTATATGACCAAACCTCTTTAGTGATCCTTTTCTAATCTTACTCACTATACTAAGATCAGTTTTACATTATTTGCTTATTTATTCGTTCTTTACTCTGTCATAAATATATCCACCACACATACGCCTAATCGATCTTATTTCCACTGCATTCAGTCTACTTTCTTTTCTCTTCTGCCAGCTTCAGGCCTCACATCCATATATCAATGTCGGTACCAGGACTTCATTGTATACGGCTAGTTTTGACAAATTCCATTCAAAGCGCGGTTTAATTTGTTTCCTGCATTCACTCTCCTTTCGATATCATTCTCAACTATTCCATTTCTATCAAACATACTTCCCAAATACACAAACTCATTTACTTGTTCCAAATATTCATTACTTACAAGTATTTAGCACAGTGTGTTGCTTTCCTCCTTCTCGAATACTTTCGACTCGTTGACATTCATTATAAGGTCGCTTTCCTTGCATACATCGTACATTCTTCTCCCTAGACTTGTTCATTGTTCACCATTAATATTGCATCATAGGCACACAATCAAATCTCCCATTTTCGCTACCGGACAATACACAGAAATAGTCGTTCTCTGAGGTATAGGGTATAGGGAGAAGGAAACAGATGGGTATGATCAACATAAAGGAGCACCCACACACGCGCACGGCGATCTGGTTCTGTCATAAATACCGAACACAGTTAAAACCGGTTAACCGGTTTCCAAAAAAACAGGTTTATCGAATCGGCCCTTCAATTGGAACCCTACGCAAAGTCATAAGAGTGCTGTAAGACTAAAAAAATGTTCACGTACAAATTATATATTATGTTGTAAAACTCCAGGTATTCTTTTTTCTAACACCTTAATGTACTACTCGTCACCTATTCTCGGGTTGGTCGGGGGGTTACGCAATGAGATGATGGATTATCCCTTTCTTCGCACACTTTTAGAGACCCGGTAGAGTATATCGCAATGGAGGGGAAAACACTGACATAATCAACCCTAATGGTCTTCCATAATATTATATTTAATTTTATTAATACATTAATGTTATGTCTTTACAAACATTTAAAAAACTTCTTCAATATTAGCAAAATTAATTTGTGGCCTCATTTTATATAAATAATTAGACAAAATACTTTGTTTAAACCATTATTTATTGATTATTTAACATGTTTTAATACCTATGGTTTCTTCTTGAGGAAACAATATTTATTGAAGTTAAAAATACAAGCATAGATAAAAACAATTATTTTAGATACCTAAATAACAACAACTATTCAGAATTTTCCAATCACCTTTTAGAAAAAATCCATTATTTTTGATATTAACAAGATTTTAGAAATTATACATACGAATACTGTTAGATAAATTTTAAATTTTAGAAATATGAAAAAGTGTTAATAGCAAGCTAAATATTATAAATAACCAAATCCTCTTTGCAAACAGTCGCATTTTGAAATTGGTTACTTATTCACCACTTTATATTTTTATTTTTACCTATGATAAATCTATTTTCATAAATTAAATTCTTAAAACAATCAAAACCATGCATAACACCGTTGGCCTGTACCGTGTATGGTGTGACTCATATATCATTGTTCAGTACAGGAACAAGACTGTATCAAATCGCTTAGGTGCTGGTTCAGTGCGGTCCGCTCTATCTCTCGAACGCTGATATTCTACAGCTGTATGCAGTGGTCCAAGGGGGTCCAAATCGTGTCCAGTGTAGTCGCAGAGTCGTGAGTATCTTCCAGGATCAGTCCAAGTGTGCAAGCCAAAGGTCAAATCCAAGGGGAAGAAAGTCCAGATGAAAGCAGGGTCAAAGTAGAGATGAATGAAACAGTTTTCTAGTAGTGAAGTCCAGCGGTGCAGGCGAAAGCGAGGCAAGTGATTTTGCAACCGCTGGACCGTTTATTTATATTATACCTCTAGCCCTGGGAGCTTATGGCTCCCTCGGAATGCTGGGACCAATCAGGATGCGCAAGCATCCCCCGCGCCACCCCGATTCGGTCCCGCGCCGACACCACCTGGCGGCCAAATTCGGCAACATCGCTCATTTTTTCTGTCGTCCGGTACGGGACGGCAGATATCGTTTCGCGCTTCTAAAGAAGCTCCCACAATTTTATTTCTAATTTTCTAGGCATCGCGAGTACTTTTTCTTACAGAGTTTGGCCCTCCTCGCGATGCCTGATACATTTTATCTTGGGCGATAGCCCGAGGAATTAATAAATGCACCTTAAACTTTGAAAAATCCATTTTCACTATCTAAACGATTTTTAAGGTGCATTAAATTATCCCCGGGCGATCGCCCTTTCAATTCTCTATTTATTCATATAATCATCTTATGTCTAACAATTTTTTATACGACAATATTCCAAAAAAAATGTAATGCTGCAATCTGACGGCGGCCGGGGCGTGGCCTCGCCTCGCGGCCTGGCCCCCCTCTCCCCGGTGGACAACTGTGTTTCCAAAGGCGGCTCGTGCCAGACGAAATATTGCCGTAAAGCGGCCAAGTATGCTTTTTCGTCCGGCTGCGGTCGGCGCGCTCCGCGGCCGCATAGCTGTGCGGAACAATCATTGTGTTTCATCCAAGTCCCTTCGTGGGAGAGTGTACTTGATAGTTAGCCCTTTAATGTCTGTCTTGCACCCACTGGTTTATTTACTTCCATAACACTTGACTGTCTGGTTGTTTGTAATGTTATTATATACCTGTATCTAAAAAATAAATTAATTCAGCACTTAAAAGGGCGCAGAAAGTTTTAAATAAAAATCTCTGTTCGTTTTGCAACTACTTACGTTAGCTTTTGTTTTTATTTCTTTCTTTTGTGTTTATTAATTGTAGATTTTGCGTTTCTGTAGTACTGTGTATGGAACCGATAAAAGAAGTTGAAACTTCTACGACGGTTCCGAGAAACGATGGATCCCCTCCTTCTAGCGCCCCTTTGTGTGCCCGTCTTATTTCTAGTAAAAGTGTTTTGTGTACTCCCCTAGTTGCCCTTCTGTCTCCCAGCTTATTTGTGTATCTTTGTTAATATTGTATTATTATTATTCCGTGCATTATATATTTGTTGGGGTCATAGGTGTAATAAGGGATGTGTTGGTCGTTGCTTGGACGCTATGCGCTGAACTGCGTTTCACGGTCGCCTGTTTAAAGTATAAAAAAATTGAAATATCTGGCATTGAATGTGAATGAGTAGGACCGGTAACGGTGAGTCTACGATTCCCGACTTCCAGCAATCTTTCTCTCATGGTGCAAGATCTCATATTTCTCTACATGTCTCGTCACATGTCCGAGTTTTCGATTTTTTATTGCTTCGATAGCCTCGATACACGACATTCTAAACAAGACCCAGTATCGCAAAATGTGGATAAAAAAAGAAGAAGAAGAAGTAGAGAAAAAGAAAGAGAACCAATTAATTTTATATTTTTAAAGCAATTACTTGTAAAACACAATTTAACCTAGATAGATACTGAGATAATCTTTAGAGATTTTGGTACATAATTCTTTACGCAAATATTTTATACAAATCCACTCTATTAATTCTGGAGCCACCAGACTCCATATGCTATCTGATTCAATATAAATGAAGACTCCACAAGGGGTTGTGTTTGTTTGGTGTACATTTTCGGAAAGGTAGACCCAGAATATTCATGAAAATTTCAGTTTTTTTCCCTCTGGTTCCTGAGGGAATTATTGTTCGATTAACTTTAAATTTGAAACCTACACATGGTACCTACATATACGAGACATAATCGGCTTCATTTATACGTAATCCACGTTAAATAAAATATATATATTTTTTTTAATTAACTTTGTATTTAACCGCATGAGTCTTACGCTAAAAACTAACCGATTTTGAAAAATTAATTTTCTTTTATCATTGTATTTTTTATTTTATTTATTTATTTACACCCTATCCCGAATCGTATAGAGAGTTGTTTACTTTGGTTTCGATTCGTCAATATATATTTTTATTTTATTACATTCAGTTATTAACATTTTAATATCACCATAGGTTGGCACCGGTATCATCGTACCAGAGCCATAACTGTACAATTTGACGTGAGACTCGTTGATCACATTAAATTCAGAAGGCACCCAGAAAAGGCAGGCAGAAATTCACCCTGTCCAGGTTGCAAGAGGTGCGAGGGAGAGCCAGTAAAATGCTCCGTTAGGTCTCTCTAGCCACTGCTCTTCCCGCTATTATCCTTCCCAGAAGCCCCCAGCGAGAGACCCACTCCCTAATAAATTCCAGAAATATCAATTATGTTGATTATCATTGAAATAAAAACTTGTTAATTATTTCATCTTTCATGTCAGAACTAACATTTGGTGTCCTCAATTAGATGTCATTCGGCTCGTAATGAGGACCGATGTAATAAACTCAAGGCTCCTATCTCGGTCCTACTCATTCACCGCCTGGTTGGCATTTTTATGCTACTAGACAGTTGTTCGATAACGCCCCGTATATTGACAGGGCGATACCGCACAGCTGTCAAAACAAAATTTGCCCTTATTGTCCCCGATTGGCTCATTTTATTAGTAAATTATCTATCCGCTGTGGCACTCTTCCAGGTCCTTCTTCGGTCCAAGGTTCTGCCCAAGATAATCTTCGTTTTTAGGTTGTCACTTTGGCCGAAGAATTGGGAATCTTTAGTTCACTGTTGTAGATAGGGCTTGCCAAGGTTTGATTTATTGTAAAATTGAGACATTCGTGTGTCGTGTTATCTAAGAGATATTAAATATCCAGGGGCGTGCAGCGTATACAAACAAAAAAGCTGTGCATTACTTAAAATTCTGAGAAACAAATAAAAATGTAATAATCTATAATTTATTACAATTAGCATCATCTATGTTCCAGTAGAAAAATAATGGCTTAGTTTTATAAACTACCACGACAACCCACCGCTGTAGCCGTAGCGCTAGTAGCTACAATCGACGCATTATAGCAATTCACATTACTATCGTCTACTTTCAAGCTAGTGAATTACTCAAGTCATACAATTGGCTATTTACTGAATTGAAAATTCCTTTCGGTTCCGCTTACAACTGCGTGCAAATCATTCGCGAGTTTTACTGTCTTACTATTTTTAACGTGTTGATTTCATGGTCGTTCTTTGCGTTTGAGGTGCATTTGGTGAATGAATTTGTTTTTGATTTGGGAAAAACAAAAAGCAATTGGCAGAACTATTTCCCACGTTAGCCTTTAATAAAAATTATTATTTCCTTTAGTTATTACGTGAAGGATTTCCAAACAATAAAAGAACCATATTAAGTATTCTTTAAAACGTCCAGAATTTTTTTATATTGATTTGTATATGGGTAAGAAGGTATTATTTCACGTTAAAACTTAAACATTAAAAATATACGTTGGTTAAACGAAACTTCATAATCCTATGTACAACTTATATTGCAGTACATATATTATATATGATTGTATAATATCATTGATAGCAGCATAACCTAAATATATACCTAATGCACGCGACTACACTATTGCGGTAGTCCAAGTATCCGCTGCATTAAAGAATATAGGAAAGACAGGAGCGTGTACCAACATTATTTTTTTTAATTTTATTATATATTAAAAAATATAATACATTTTAAAATAAATCAGTAAGATAGATAGATAGATATCGCGGGTTTAGTTATAACAACAAGTCACACAGGGCTTATTATGATTTCAATAACCAAATTGATACTCCAAAACTAAAATATAATCCCAAAATCACTATATTTTGAAAAATTGTTAGCGCCATTAAATGTACTACGCACATATACGCGCGCACATCTCATTGGTTTACAGAAATATATCCTTTTCCTTTTACTCTTGTCCAATCCTAGTCCCTAGGCACGAGGGAGAAAGAAGATTCCTACAGTCTGATTGATACGCCTGAACGAACTACTCCGCTTTTGAAACTGAATACGGTACGTCGCCGTCGCTGTAAATACGCTTACAACCGCTAACATTAATTACCGCTAATATATCATTTTTTACTACCGCTAATATATTTAAAACAATTACTTTTAACGCGAGTGTCAACAAGTGCGTGACATAATTCTGCGTCGCTTGTGAATTGGTGGACCAGGGAGAAAAGAACCAGCTTCCAGAGATAGGAGACCAACAAGTAAGTGCCATCCTGTCTTTTATCTCCCGATAACCCGCCAACTTTCCAAAAATAAATTTATTTTTTTAATAAATGCTTTGATAGGCATCAAATTTTTTAACTATCTCCCCATCACAATTAGAATAATTACAGACTACTATCAATTTGTATCTGAAAAATATATGCACAGACTATCTTAAACATAAATTATCTCGTACGTACAAGGAGTATACACGAGTTCTACTCTCATAGAGAAGAAATAAATATTAAATGAAATATATATATATATATATATATATATACATCCTACTGATAATTTTAAAATGTCTAACTATTCTGAAAAATTGATCTGGTAAACATCTCGGGAAAGTTCATTAACTAAGCTGATCAGCTATTTTGTTTTAAAATGGCGGCTGTCAAAAAACTTTAATAATTTTTATCTTCGTTAATATTGATCCTATAGAAAAATGTCAATATATAAACGTTATTTATCTACTAAAATTTTTTATTTAAAACATTGTAACGTGATTTTATTAAAATCGGTCTCACTGAGCTTTCACAGACACTAAATCTATCTGATTACGCTAATATTAAATTATTAATACGTATTGTACACTTTTATACACGTATACACTTCAGCTACGCAGTAGTGTAAAAAACATCGTTATTGTATATAAGAAAAAAATACGCCGATTTCATCAGTTCTGATTCGTTAAAAAGTTAAATATTTGAATTGCTAATTGGTTGTGGGCGGGTGCCTCCATTTGCAGCAATCTTTGAGCGGGAAAATCGAATCGAAATTCCCGCGAACGGATGTTCGGCGGCTTCCGGAAATGTACAAATTTTATTGCTCCATTTTCACGGGAAGGCATATTCCCGAACATCAATATATTATTTATAGCCTCGCGTATGACGGTTCCCGCAGACCTGCCGCGCCGGAAAACTGTATTAACATACAGAATTTAGAAATAGAAAATGACATTTTCTCAGTTTGATTTTCGATTTGGCGAGGGTACTAAATTTATTCGTTTTTAAGTTAAATTAATAGAGATTTGTGTTTTTTTGTAATATGTACTACAAGATAAACCGGGAGAATTGGCATCCCCGCTACCTGTACCGTTAATGACACGTATAGTATTTCTCTACATCATTTTATTACAATTGCTTTTTGTATAATTATTTTTTTTACATATAACAAATAAAATACTCTTTTAACATAAATCTTAACATTTATTACAAAACTTGAAAGAAAATTATACAACAATCAAATTTTTAAAAAACTGTTTTTTTATAAAAAATAATAACGAATTGTGCAATCTTCGGGTCACACGTTTCGCGGAATGGATTGCGACAATTCTGATCGTAAATCGGAATCACCGCAAGGTGTGGGGGGGAATAGGGAAACGCGGTACGGGGATGGGTCGGTGAGGGGATAGGAGTTTAGAATCTCGAGGAACCGATATGACGCCTCCGTAATCCCTGCAGTCGTCGCCGAGATCACACAATAAATGGCATGCGGATGAGCCAATCACCTCTTCCAAAATTGAAGACGACGATGTTGCTAGTTCACCCACGGCACACAAATCACAAATAATACAGTGCTGGTGCACTGGAGCTGAAAGGTCTACACCGCGAATGCTATCGCAATGTCGAGATCGTACACAATATAAGTTGACATCTGCTGGCGTCAATATCACATTTCACACTGATGGGCAAGCATTAGTATAGATCATGGGTAAGAAATTATGACGCGGGGATGTAACGACAATAATTTTTGGGCCTGATATTATAAACGCGCTAAAGTGTATTTTGCAAATACGGAACAAATAAATAATTCATATTACAAAAAAAAAATATTTTTATTTGTTAACTTTGTTTTATTAACCACTTATTGAGTTTAAATACATCTACCGGTTTCGAAAAATATCATTATCTTCTTCAGGATGTCAATAATAACTAAAAACATATATCATTTTTTCTTCACCAGAATCGATTTTTAAAAAAACAGCAATTATTTAAAATATAAATTTAGTACCTAATTCAAATAGTTACTTAATACAAATTTACTAGAAAAATTTTTAAATGGGACTTGTAGTTAAATTTAGTTGGTTGTTTATAACTTTTTGATTAGTTTTTAATACAAGAGTAAAGAAGCATTTGAGATGTTTGAACAATATAGTGGTTTTCAGAAATTTCTAATCATTTGATAGAAAATGGTCATGGTTTTGATAAAAAAATGGTATTGTCAATTTTGCATATAAACGGTATTGGTCATAAATTAAATAATTTGGAATCGTTGGAGATAAATAAAGCGTGTAAAACTAATCAAAAAATTATAAACAACCAACTAAATTTAATTACGAGTCCCATTCTAAAAAATTTTTCCTAAAAATTATTCGAGTAAATTTGTATTAATTAACAATTTGCATTAGGTACTAAATTTATATTTTAAGTAATTGTTGTTTTTTTAAAAATAAATTCTAGTAAAGAAACAATATTATATATTTTTAGTTAGTATTGTCATCCTAAAGAAGAAAATGGTATTTTTCGAAACCGGTAGATGTATTTAAACTCAATAAGTGGTTAGTAAATCAAAGTTAATAAATAATTACATGAATTTCAACCACAAAGTTAATTTTGATAATTTCGAAAAGAAAAACATATTATTTTTCTACTGTTCATTAAATTCTTCAAGAGTTTAGCTTTCGAAACATGTCGAGCATAAATAATTGACATATTCATTACACAGTGGTTTTTCACACAAATTACAACCTTTTTTGTTATGTCTGTTGTTTTTTCGCGGGCAGAACGAACATTATCCAGGAAGGTTATGTTGATTATCTAGAGATCGACTGATGTCAACAATTTTCTTCATTCTCTGGCGAAGATCTGACGGCAAAGTAGGAATGCTCAATCGCCTGTGGATGTGTGGTTTTATCAACTGCATACCCAGCTCCTTTAAAAAAAATCTACGCGGTTGAGTAATTCCCGTATTGCTTGCGAATATTATTTGCCCATTGATACCAGCAATGTTCAAAATGGAATAGAATACGGTGAGAGGCCATCTTTTACTCATTCTGGTAGTTGAATATGAACCTTTTATCTTATCAACCGTGTCAACAGCCCCTTTGGTCAAATTATAGAATGTCACTATTTCTGGTTTAGCCTTATCCTTTGTCTCGGGGTCCAATTTATCATTGTCGTGACTACACTAGTACTCAATAAAATAACATTATTTTTAACTTTTCGTTTAGGTAAATAAGATACCAGCACCATTCTATCACCGAATCCAAATATACTGCTCGGCATCGCCCTTTTCTTGAGCTTCAAGAAAAATGTTGGTATCTCTCTTTCGTTCTTTCGTAGAGTTCCTACTATCGTAGTTTTATAATTATTTATCAAACTTTTGGCGAGAGAAATGGATGTAAAGTAATGGTCCATTGTAATATTTCTACCAGTATTCAGAATGTGGTTAGCCAAACGCATCACCACACTAGCAGCATCTCTATTCAACTGATAAGGACCAGGAGGATTTTCGCCAGAATATATTTCCATATTACTTATGTACCAACTGCTCGAATCCACCAGAGTATAAATTTTAATCCCATATTTGGCCGGTTTATTAGCGATATATTGCTTAAATTTACATTGGCCTCCAAATGCCTCCAGCATTTCATCTATTGTGGCGCAGTCCCCTACTTGATAATTCTCTTTACAGCGGAACACGAAATCTTCAAACACTTTTCAAATAGGCGCAGCATTGTCAAATTGACTGCATGTAACTCTATCATTGATATCATCAAATCGCAGAGCTTGAAGTAATAGAGTAAACCTCTGTTGTGACATTGTCGCTCTGAAAATATCTGGAGCCGTTCCATCGACATTCCACAATTCTTTCGAATTAGCGTGGTTGCATTTTTTTATGCCGACCATATAGAGCATGCCAAATAATGCACTCAATTCAACGAAATCAGTTACGTCGCAGTTACTATTGTTAGTAACATTTTCTTGTCTCTTTCTTAAAAATATGTTCGTACAGATGACGATATCTTGAATAGTTTCATCAGATATAAATAATTTGAACGCTTCCAATGGACATTTTGCGCCTTTAGCAATATTTTTCACTCCGGAAAGATGATATACTACGTTGTGAGATTTGGTACGCACATTGCGAATATTATTATGATGAATATTCCATTTTGTAAGGTTATCTCTACCAATGTATACAGGATTCCTACCTCGGGAACCTATAGGTTCAGCAGCACCATCGGATTCTTCGTCTCTGAGTGCGGTGGCATCATCGTCTTCAGATTGCTCAGTATCGGTATCATGCTCAGAATGCTCACTCGGTCCGTCACTGTTGGAATCGATCGAGCTAATAACATCTTCTTCTTCGTCTTCTTTCAGCCATGAAGCAATAGTTCCGGCTTCTAAATTTGTCGGGATTTTCGTTTGTCGCGATTTCGATGGCTGCGAATCCTTGTCCATCTAAAAACATGTAAAAATTAATTAATTTTCATATAAATTATAGAGAAAAAAAAATTCAATTGAAAATACTATCTATAGTATAATATTACTAGACATCAAAATTGATAATTTTTGCGATAAATCTAAACTTATAAAAATAATTTTTAAAAATTGCGTCGTTAAAAGATAATTACGTCATTAGTGGCTCAATAACGAAATCAATCCTTCACAGCTGCGAGGGTCGTGCAGACAGCTCTCCATAGCACAGTCGCTTACGTACTAAACGTATCGCTTCTAGTCGCATTAACATCCCAGTGGAGCAGTCAGGAGCTACAGGGAGTGGGGATGCAACATTATTACTCGTTCTTTACATGCGCGACAGTTTAAAATTTGGGTGAGGGGAACCCTCGTTACGCCAGTGCTCCCGGATTAAAATTAATTTGGGGTATGGGATACGTGTTCTGAAATCTGAACTGTCACGAAAATATGTCAAACTTTAAATCTCAGAAAGTGTTCAATGCAGCTCGATTTCTCTAAAATGCATCATCTGCGCCTCCTTCCCCTTCGCGTCCCGCGCGGATGTCCAATAGAAACAAAACAAGTATTCAACGATAGCTTGTAAAAACAAAACAATAGGCAAATTTTGTAAAATTTAAGTTGCGACAAAAATTCATAATGTATTTGGACAATAAGTACGAGTAGAAATTGAAAAAAGTAGTATCAGTGGATATATCTAATCGATATTAATTCAACAATATCCCACTCGCCGTAAAAGATGAGATAAATGCTCCACTAGTATTATAGCGCAGTGTCGCCGCGGATATGCCGTCCACAAATGGTTCGCAGTTAGATGCGAGGACAACAAGTGTTATAACCGAAAGTGTTCCGAATTCATAAACGCACTTTTGGTGCGTCTTTTCGAATCGGCTGCGACCCATGTTATTGATACATTTCCGCATCCAAATTCCCACCTATACCTTTATTTGTACGATCTCGATAGCATCTGCGATAGCATTCGCGGTGTAGACTTTTCAGCTCCAGTGCACCAGCTATGTATTTTGTGATATGTTTTTATCACGTATTGTTTGTTGTTTGTGTGCCGTGGGTGAACTTCTGACATCGCCGTATTCAATTGGGATCGGAGATCGGCTCATCCGCGTACCATTTTTATGGAGATTACGGAAACGTCATATACAAGGTAAAGCAACCAGTCTTTCCGAATCCCGGTTCCCGAGATCACCAGTCCTTCGACTAGAATCCCTATCCCCTCCCCGACCTCATCCTGCACCAAGGTTTCCCTACTTTCCTCCTATACCTTGCGGTGATTCCGATTTACGATCGGAATTGTCGTATTCCATTCCACGGAACGCGCGACTTGGAGATCGTGCAATTCGTTCATTTAAATCCTATCGATCCGGATTTACAGTTCGAATTCAGACAGTATGATGATATCCGAGATATTTGACGTGACATCATAGCGATAGAGTGCGACGTATTCACATTAACCGTACAGCCATATCTCCGAACGTATCCCGCAAGCATATTTTTTCGATTTCGATTTTCAAAACGAATAAAATAAATTAAAAGTTTTTCGACACAAAGTAGTAAAAAAAATTATGGACCTCAACGATAAAATGGAACTTACAGAATAAAAACTAACCACGAGTGTGTTACGTTGTGCGCTTGCACCGGTGGACAGAATGCGCAGCAGGTAAAGTGTGGTGTCGGAATGCCTGTCTCAGGTGGACGGGAGGGGTCTGAATAATATAAAACACTGTATAACATTAAGAACAATATAATTAGTATAAAAAAAACCCGACATAATGATTTACACGAGTAGAGTCTTTCATCTTCTTTACACGCTTGGGTGGACACTATTGCTTACGAAACTGACACTATTTTTATGGTTAGGATCGAGGTTGAACTGTTATTTGAATGACACATGGCTATCATGGGTGATGATGCAGCCAAGGTCCCGGATCGCTACGAGGTCGGACCAAAGCATCTCTCGACTTCTGGAGGCTTCTAAAAGGCGCAATAGTGCTCACCCCACTTCTGTTGAACGCTCGCAGCCTGCCGCTCGTTCCTGCGGAGAGTCCTTTCTTCCTTGACTTTCACGGGCAGAACAAGGCCCAATTTTATATTGTTCTGCTATGAAAATAATAATTAAGCTCTGTCGCTGGCCGTTGCCATTTCTATTTTTTTCGGCGGAGCGCCGCCTGGCGCGGGCTTCACGCACCTCCCGGCTCGCGCGCCCGCACCGAAGTCCCCCCTTCTCCTCGAGCCTTCTCGCCCCCGGGCGCGTCCACTTCAATCGGTAGATGGCGCTCCGTATTCTTCCGCATTTTTTTGAAATGTCACAAGTTTGAAATCTTAATTGAGCAGAAAACCATTGTAAGATATGTAGGTCCTAAGGCTTGCAAAGGTGTTTGTCATAATGAAAGAATGTCAGAACCTCAAAGATTACTACTGAGTGAATCTCAGCGGAAACATCCTAAAAATAGATAAAGAAAGAAGTTGGCTAACTGTATTGTGTTGGTGTGTGTATTGAAAAAGGCTGGAACTAGACGGGAAGGACAGGGAACTGAAGAAGAGCGGCTAGGGATAGGAGACAGTGGAGAGCAGTTATGGGGGAGTTCAAATCCCCTGGAATCTAGCAGCGTAGAAGAAGAAGAAAAAATTGTAACGTGTTACTTGCTGTATTACTTTTGACATGAACCTACCCTGACATAAACAAATTACTGTTGTAAAATAACATTTTCTTAAAATATATTTTTAAATAATTGAGAACGTACCCTTTAACAGCAAATCGCCAATATAATTTCCGTAAAAGCCAAAGTGCGCCACAATTTGAGTCATTACTCATCGTCACAGATTAACGAAAAACTTCCAAGCTACAACTTGAAAAGGACTAATTTACATAGTTTAAAGACAAACTTCCATCACAATTAAATAGATGGCATTTTTTCAGAATATTTCTTTCTTCTAGAAAAATAAAATTAAAATCATCGCACTGTCTTACATTCAAATTATTCCTTACAATCTTATATATTATATTATTACAACGTTAACATTTATGTTTGTAATACCCATATCAAGATTGCGATGATATTTGTACAGAAAAATCTTTAATTATCTGAAAATTTGCCGCGTATTTTATAAACATAAAGTTAAGCATCCTTACCGGAGATTCTGATTCACACTTTCATATAATTGCACGCGTAATTCACAGCTAATCATTATCGAGCTGTTACAATCGCACATGCGCGACGTCAGCCAATCACAACAAGTTAAGATGTACACGTACAAAATATTTCGAAAAATAAATTATCAATTTTTAATGGCACAGTTAGTAATGGACACAACGTGTTATTTTCACATTTTATATACTCCGAAAATACAACTGCCCTCGGAATGGCACCGATACGTCGCCTAGCAACAATTTACTACGTTAGATTTTAACTTTCTACTAATATAATGAAGCATTTTTATAAGAGCTAAATATTGTCGAAATCAGTCGTCATCAGAAGCCGCAACATCTAGAATACTGGATATTTAAACGAGGAAGATAATAAGGCAAGTGTACGGGAAGAGACGGGGGTTGAAATTGTAAGTAATATTATTTCTCGAGCGGAGCCTTTTTCAAATAATCTTTTCAAGCACCGATTGCTACATTTCCACGGACTTTTTCATTTATTTTTCCTAGTTTCATTTGATTTGACATAATAATTGCTCGTCAATATAAAGATTATTTTCATTTTCTTCGCAACTGAAAATTCTCGAGCAAGTTCTGATATTGCTATTTGAATAGAAAATGTAATTTTACTTAAAAATAATTCATTTTTAAATTATTAAAATGCCTTTTGTATTATTCATGCGTTCGAGGAGTACGTATTCAATATTACCCGGGAGAGTTTTATTTATAAACCTTATTAATTAGTTTTTTTTTTTAATTACAAATTAAATATATTAATTAGAATGATAATCAATTTTATCGAAAAATATTGTTGTCGCTACCGAATTTCAAACCTGGATCTCTTCAAATAATGGAACGATAAATACATCAATTTGAAAAATGTAACATATAAGAAAATTTACTTATTATCGCTGTATTGGCGTAGCGTAGTGTGAGAGGATCGGTAAGATAAAGAGTGAAGCCAATATTGCCACTGTAAATGAATGTATAAGGGATGTTCCAAATTTATCGATTCCTCGACGTTTACGCGCAATACGGCAACTTTTGCGTAAATAATAATAATAATAATAATAATAATAATAATAATAATAATAATAATGGATAATTTGTATAGCGCCATTTTCGTAAAAACTTTCACCTCAAGGGCGCTTTACACATAAACTGTTTATAGTTCTACAATTATCTTTATTTTTTTAAAATTAAAAATCATTATTTTCACTTATGAAAATGATTTTTTGAAAAGGTGCGTTTTTAGTTTCTTCTTAAATAAAGTCTCTGATGCACTGTTCCTTATAACGGAGGGCAAAAAGTTCCACGCTTTTGGGCCTGCAACCGCAAATGCCCGCTCACTAAATTTAGACTTCTGGCAACGGTCGGTCGGTTCTACATTCCTTCCTGCAGCTGAAGTAGAGGCTGACCTGAGAGTTTGACGTCTACCATTCCAATTGTCTGGGATACAAAGTTCTTGAAGATACAGCGACGTGTGTCGCCTTGTACATCAACCAGCATAATTTAAATTCAACTCTTTCAGGGAATCGGAGCCAATGTAGCTGATGTAAAACGGATGTTATATGAGAGAATTTGGAAACTCCGTATATTATCCGTGCAGCCGCATTTAGAATAGATTGCAATCTATCCATCTGAAACATTGGCAGGCCAGCATAGATGCTGTTACAATAGTCCACACGTAGACACGTAGACACCACAAATGTATTTATAAGTAGACGGGCTGCCTCATGAGGAAGGTGTCTCCGAATACTTTTAATCTGTCTCAGTTGATAAAAGCATGCGCTGACAGTTTTACTGATTTGTGTATTCATTGACAACTTAACTGCAGATTTAGCATTCCCAGACGTTGATTCCTGTATTAAAGATCAGGACCTACACCCCTACAAGATTCAGCTAGTGCAAGACCAACAAAAATTGAACAATTTAAAAAAAACATGACACGTGTTGTTGCTAAAATTGCACCAAATTTACGTGAGAGTGGCTGAAAATTGGATTCGAAGAATTTATTGTATCAAACGTAGTCATGGTGCACATTTTAATGAAATTAATGAAATATATGAAGTTGTAATTATTCAAAACATAGGTAAAATTTTATAAAAATTAATTGCTAATTCTGGCGTCCGCTATCGGTTCACTCAAAGCTATTTGAGATTCCTTAAAAACATAGTAGATGTATTTCAAATAATGGAACGATAGATGTATTAATTTGAAAAGTGTAATATATAGATTCGAAAATTTATCGTCAATAGTACTGTCGCTATAACATAGTTGGATAATGCGCCTTCGCCGATTTGGAAAGAGATCCAGGTTCGAATCGACTCAAGAGAGTCTGAGACATGAATTTTGCTTCAATGATATTATCAGATCTCGCAGTCTCCGTGTGTACGTCATGTCGTCACGTACGTCAAATATCATTATTAAACACGATTACGAAACTCCACGACAGCAGTCAAAACTGAATAAATGCTAATAATTTATTATTTATTAAATACTAATTAAACGTATTCATTAGAAATCAATTTTCACAAAAAATATTATTATTGCTACAGGAATTCTAACCTGGATCTCTTCCTGTCACACAGTGCATTAACAATAAAATTTGAAAGCCATCTTATTTATTTTTTAAAATAGCTTTCAAATAATGGAACGATAGATGTATCAATTTGAAAAGCGTGACATATAAGTTCGAACATTTGTCGTCAAAGTAATGTGTGCTGTAGCATAATCGGTTAATGCACGTTTCCCGGATAGGGAGAGATTTAGTTTCAAATTCTGAATTATATTTTATTATAAAATTGATTTTGTATGTATATCTTTCTAATTAATATTATATTCCATTGTAAATGGCACTGAATAAACCTTCAAATAAATAAAAAAACACTGAGATCATAATTGGTTTTTTAAATTTAATTCCATTTTAATGTTCTATCTCGCTTGTTGATAACCCTGTATATATAATTATTATTAGGTTTTTTTCATATAATTTATTACGACATTTTGATTAATATGTTCGCGGGCAGCACCTCTGAAAGGGCATTTAAGAAAATATCTGTAGATTATCCAGGCCACTGCTTTGCCCCTTCTCACGGAATTATCTGGTCCGCAGTATTATCTCGAATTAGGGTACATCTAACACCCTTAACTTCCTTAAGGAGCCCTTACATGTAGAAACTTGTGTCTCGAGATTGTTCCAAAGGTCACTGTACAGTCTCTGCTGACTCATTAATTTATAAAATGTATATTGTATTTTAAACAGAGAGGGATTGATTGATGATGGAGATGTGATTATTTTTCAGTTTCTTCGTTTGTTTGTTTAAATTATCACGAAATTCTTTAATGAAAAATATTAACTTAAATAAAATGTGATTTTATTAAAATTAATACGCTTACTAAAGATCTTTTGTATTTCATTAATTATTTTAATAAATTTACGATAAGAGTGGACAAAAAAAATTTTTTACATTATGCATGAACACTTTATCAACAAAGCCACCTTATTTTTGAGTTTACGATTATAATTTACTAAAATAAATTTGCGCTATACTTAGTTTTAGTATATTAACATTTTAATAAAAACAAATAAGTTGAACCAATTGGAAAGATACATAAAAAAATTATTTATACAAAAAAATACTTGGTTACCATCGAGATACAAACCCGGAACTTTTTCTTGCCGAGCGAAATACGTCACCGTTACGCCAGATTTGAGACTTATACATGAAGTATTTTATAAACGATACAACTTTTATTCCATGTTTAAACTACCATAGAACTATGTTCTAAAATTGCAAATTCACAATAAAATATATTTTCATTAAATATTATAAGTAATGTTTTTATAAAGTAAGCTAACGTATTTATAAACCTTTGAAGTTCCTGGCATTGACATAAGAATAAAAAAACGTATTCTATAACATATCATTCTCTGAATTTTCTTAAAATGCTTTTACATTGTACAGGATGAATATTATGTTCCAGGCCGATTTTATGTTACCGCCATTATGGTTCAGCTAATATTTATTGGTTTCCATTTACTAGTCGTAAAGAATCATTGATTACAATTTATCCTGGAGTATTTGATGCCTCAATAATGTGTTAAAGTTATTAAAATAATTTATCTAAATAATAATGGCAACGCTATAATCATTCATGGTTATCGCTATCATCACATGTTGGAATACTTCTCGGTGACCGAATTGAATCTATTGAACCTGCTATACATGTGGTGCTACATCATATACAGCCCAAGCTACGCTTGAAATTTTGCGAGAAAGTTTTCCCGGCCACGCAGTGTCAAAAAGTGATGATATCGACTGGCCTCCTCGATCACCCGATTTGACATTTGAAAGTAAAGGTCTACGCCAATAAGCCAACAGCAATTCCAATGTAAGAGGACAATATTCGAAGTGAAATTGCTGAAATAACACGCAAAGTGTGCGAGAATGTAATTAAAAATATAGTTAAAAGGTCACGCATTTATGCCGCTGCTAGAGGCAGCTACTTGGCCAATGTCATATCTAATATATAATTGTAATAAACATAATTATTGATAAATAAAAATAAAATAAAAAAATTGTGTTTTATTACGTAGTTATTTAAAAACAACATCAGCCTGGAACATAATATTCACCCTGTACTAATAGGTACCGTGATCGTGCCAGCTTAGATTATGTATCAGGAGATTATCTTGGTAAGGGATAAACAAGATGGATATTAGCTTGCTGAGAATTTGTGAAAAATTTTGCGTGGTTGAGACTAAAGTATCTCTATGGAGGGGCTCCATTATAGAAGCAATTCGTAACACGTTTACGTTGATATCATTTCAAGAAAAATGAATTATTCGTTGATGGCATTTGATTATTATACTTTCTTACATTTTTTTCAAACTGTTTTCAAAATAAAGGATATTAAATTAATATTTTTTTGTGATAATGGTATTACTCATATAAGATTTATATATTTTGTATTTGAATATATAATCAGATATAATACATTATACATATATATACATAATCAGATAATAATAAATAAAAAATTTTACATTTTTTCTGTGAGAGTCGGAGACTCGTGTATAAAGAAGGGATTTATAAAAGATTACTTAATTTATGTGTCTGTTAGCCGGTATACATATTTTTTGGTTCAGATACAAATTTATAATATTCTGTAATTTTTCTGATTGTAAGGGAGAGATTATTAAAGAATTTAATGCCTAGATAAATAACGTGGTTTTGGGTTGAAGTATATTTAAGTTTTAGAATATCTATTTTGTCTCCAAATTTTGTAGTTCGGAAATCGTTTCTAATATTTAATTTTAAGAATTTGGTACAATTAGAAAGATACACAAAGAAAAAAATGTAGTCACCACCAAGACCTGAACCAATAACTGTCAAACTCAGTTATAATTGATTATAAAAAATGTATTCCTTTAACATGGTGAATGTTAAAAGGTTTCACAATAATTCAAATGCTCGTTTTACATTTAAACATCTTACCAACCATACAATTATATGTTAATACCAACCATACAATTATACGTTCATACCAACCATACAATTATACGTTAATACCAACCACACAATTATACGAGTTTAGTACTCCTTTTAGAGTTACTGTAGTGTACAAATTTACTCTTTTATTATAGCTTGCTTTTAAACGGGCCAATAGCAACGACCCATATAATACAAAAAGGTCTTTGCGCGGAAAACCAAAAGGCTGATCAGGCCAAATCGCCAAATGCCCGAGCGCACATAATTTGAACAATTATACAAACTTCAATATTATATTTGAATATCAATTATAATATTTAGCATTTTAAATTATTCTATAAAAATGTGATATCCATTATTTAATCAATTTTATTATTAGGTCCATATATAAAAAAAAAAAAAACAATAATATAAGAAAAATTATTTTGTAGCCAATATATATTATCGAAAATTGAACAATGGTGAAAATAAGTAGTAAAATAATTTATAAACCGTTTACATAGACAAAAAAAAACTAAGCAAATATTACCAAAATGACTTTGTGGCCTCATTTTATACAATTAGACAAAATAGTTTGTTTAAACCACTATTTATTGATTATTAAACATGTTTCGATACCTATGGTATCTTCTTCAGGAAACAATATATATTGAAGTTAAAAATACAAGCATAGATAAAAACAAAACTATAAAGTGGTGAATAATTAAGAACTAATATGAAAACAAATTTAAAAAGTGACTATTTGCAAATAGGATTTCGTTATTTATAATATTTATTTTGCTATTAACACATTTTCTTATTTCTAAAATTTCAAATTCATTTAACTGTAAACCCTTAGTATTTGTATGAATAATTTCTAAACCCTTGTTAATATCAAAATAATGGTTTGTTTCCAAAAGATGATTGGAAAATTATGAATAGTTGTTGTTAAAAATTAAATAACTTTTTGTACATTGATAATTTTTGTTATTATATGAAATTTTTCACAGAATTAAAAATTATTTTAATTAACATATGAAGATAAAAATGGGGATCACATGCAACATATTATTTTTTTACGTACAGGTAATAAAAAAATATCTCTACGCCACGTTAAATATCATGTAAAGAATTAATTTTTTTTTTCAACACAAATAGAAGTATATTTTTGCTTACCTTGTACTCCTTTTGAGTCCGAACACCAGTTCTTATTTACAAATTTAATATAAGGCGACCAAGCATACTGCGAAAATTTCGTATATATCTCTTTTTGTCGTACTGTATTATATACTTTCTACTGCTTTTGAACATGAACAGTAAAATACAAAATAAAATATACGCTATCTGCAACTTACAACCATAGAAGAAGATAAACAGATTATCTATGGTATCGGGTCACCTGTCACACGGAATATCACATGAACATCAATTATTGCATATTTTTATATTATGCATATTTATATTTTTTTAACGCAAATTAAGCCGAACACATAGTAGAAAACGAAGATCTTATTTCAAAAATGTAACATTTAATTTAACTTATACAATATTTTTTCAACACAAATTAAAGCGTCCCCCTCTTCTCCCTTTCGCCCTTTTTACTATCTCTCTCTTACCTCTATACCTGATTTTGTATCTGTTAAATAATAAATGAATTGAATGATTCGAAACAAAAATGGCACGCGAACGCCACAAGTCCCATTTACAACCATACCTAGCCCACGCACACGCGTGAAGTTACTCGCCCTGTACATACATATACAACCAACACTAACGAACACTAATTGAGACTGAAATTTTAGAAAGTTCATTAGAAACTTTTGGATCACCCTTGTTATATGTCGTAATTCATTTGTCTCGCTAATTTATTTACTTAATATTAAGAGCTTGTATTATCTCCTAAAATAGCGAATACGAAAAAATAAACGTATTTTTTAGTTTTTTCAAATATATGTCAAATAATGGAACGATAGATGTATTAAATACTAATTTAATGTATTAATTATAAATATATACATATAAAATCAATTTTGTCGAAAAATATTGTTTTTGCGCTACCGGGATTCGAACCTGGATCTCCATTTCCAATCCGGGGAAGTACATTACAAATTGTGTTATATCGCCAGTATTTTTCATGACAAATTTTCGAACCTATATGTTACAATTTTTCAAATTAATACATCTGTCGTTCCATTATTTGAAAGCCATCTACATTGTTTTTTTTTTTTGAAAAAGTGAAACATATAGGTTCGAAAATATGTCATGAAAAATACTAGCGCTATAACACAATTGGTAGTGTACTTCCCCGGATCAGAAATAGAGATCCAGGTTCGAATCCCGGTAGCGCAAAAACAATATTTTTCCACAAAATTGATTTATAATTAATACCTTAAATCAGTATTTAAAATATCACAGACCATCTGTTCTGAATAATTACAACTTCACAATAAGAATGTGGTATCCTTAATGATACAAGTATTTATTTGAAAAAGTGTAACATATAGGTTCGAAAATTTGTCGTCAAAAATAATGTCGCTGTAGCATAGTTGGATAATACTCCTTCCCAGGTTCGAATCTCAGTAGCACAACAACAATATTTTTCGATAGTATTGATTTTATATGTATATCTTTCTTATTAATACATTTGATTTATATTTAAAATATCACAGACCTGCGTTATGAATAATTACAACTTCACAACAAGAATTTGTTCTCCTAATAACATCAGAATGTCATCGTGGAAAGAGTATTATTCAATGTTCCTTTTCAGTGCGACGTAAAGTGAATGTTCTGACCTGTTTCACGACAAACTGTCAATTCTCCATCGCTCTGTTGGAATTTTTTATTGCATCAAGAACGGGTATTTAGTTTTGTATCTTAACACCCGCGGCCACTCCTGTTTGGGGGTGGTTTTGATTGATGGCCCCGTAAATATTAATGGAGGCTTTTAGTCTGTGAAATCTTTTCAGTGAACGCGAGCAGGATAGAATGATTAACTAATTCATTTATGTTACATTTTTATACTGTCACACGTTAGGCCAATGGGTTTTAGTTTCGAGACTTATTACTTACTTACTTACCATCACACCATTTCCCCGCGGGGGTAGGTAGAGATGATAGAGCGCCACACTCTTCTGTCCTGACACATAAACAATTCTCGCCTCATTCACATTCGTACATCTTCTCATACAAGTTCGCCGACTGTTGAGGCTTCTAACAGAACCATCCTCCATTATCTGGTTTATATGGTCGTGCCAAGTCTTCCGCGGAAGTCCTCTATTTCTGGTGCCATCAACACTTGCTTCACATATATTTATTACCATTCCCTCCTCATTCATCAGTTCCATATGACCAAACCACCTAAGTGATCCTTTCTTAATCTTACTCACTATACTAACATCAGCTTTACATTATTTTCTTATTTCTTCATTCTTTACTATGTCATAAATAGATTTGCCACAAATACGCCTAAGTGATCTCATTTCCACTGCGTTCAGTCTACTTTTCTGCCAGCTCCAGGCCTCTCTTTCATACATCAGTGTCGGTACCAGGATTCCATTGTGCACCAAATTGACAAATTCCCGTTAGATATAACTCCACTATTTCCTTTATTTCACTTTATTTCCTGCAGTCACGCTCCTTTCTATATCATTCTCAGCCTTTCCGTTTCTATCAAACGTACTTCCCAAATATATAAACTCATCTACTCGTTCCAAACATTCATTACCTATAGATATTTTGCGCGGTGTTATATTATCTTTGTTAAATTAATGTTGCTATGATAAGAGCTGGAGGTCAACTTCCGCCGAACGATTTCAGATCCTTAAAAATAGTAAGTATCTAGAAGAAGAAAAAAATCACTATTACTTTTCTACCATGCCATTCTTACTTACTAACCAGCAAAGGTAGAATACCACAATCGTCACATTTTTTTTATTGGAAATTAGAATTTTTTTTTATAAAATGGGTTATTTATTAAGTTTTGTACATTATTAAAATTACCTCTTGTACTTAGATAAGGAGTTACACTCTAAACATTTTATATAGAGAGTTATACATTTCTACTTTTAAAATTAGCAATATTAACTTTGTGGTTAAAATTCATATTTTTTATTTATTATCTTTGTTTTATTAATCACTGAATTGATAGATAATAGATTCTGGTGAAGAAATAATGATATATATTTTTAGGTAGTTATGACATCCTGAAGAAGAAAATAGTATTTTTCGAAACCGGTAGATGTATTTAAACTCAATTCAGTGGTTAATAAAACAAAGATAATAAATACAAAATATACATTTGTAGTCTATAATTATTTATTATTTAATTGCGTGCTTCTAAAGTGTTCTATAATATTATTTATTATCTAATTATGTATTTTTGAAGTGTTCATTTAATTTATTTTTAAACTCTTTCGTATCTTTTATCTCTTTCATTTGTGTAGGGAGGCTATTGAAGTTTTTTATCCCTGAGTATATATAAAATTTTTTCTCTACCAAACACAAAAGCATTTTCTTGCGAGGATGAGGATCTTGCTATGTGCGTCGTTTTAGTTATCGGTCTTTGTACACCGACCACTTGTTATTCCCTGTAGTATTTGAAGAAAAATATTGTGTATTTTTGACGACGGTAAGACCATGTCAAGCAAGTAGAAAACACACGCATCAAGTTTGTGAGAAAATTATGATAATTATGCACAGTCCAGTTTTTTAGTCTATTTGGTTTTATCCTGGTGAAGAAGCTCTCGCAAGCGCTCTTTATCAAAGGCTCGAGGGCCTCATTTAAGGTATAATCGACTTCCTTAAAGCGACACAACATTTTTCAGCCACCTTTTTAGTAATAAAATCTTCACAGCGCACGATTCGTAAAGTTCGATAGTGTCAAACGCCTCGTACAATCGCACAATATACAGATTTCGAGGAATCGAAACAGACACAATAAGCTATCAGTCCCACACGGTAGGACGATAATTCAAGCCAACGATTCGTTCCTTCAGCAGGACGAACTTGGCGGCAATAAACGCACCCCGCTCAATTGACAGTCCTAATCTTCAACTCATGAACCTTATAGAATACACCATAGAAATAGATCATATTCTGGTATAGGAGGAGGGGGTAGTGGATAGGTAGTGAATAGGAATTATATCTACACATTCATGTGCGCGCAAGACGGCGATCGGCGATCCATACATGATACATTTTTAAAAATTATATCATAATAGAGTAAACACATTAATTATAAAAACTATCAATATGATTGTATTGTATATACATGGTATAAAAACTTATACACCAGTCATCTCATAATATGAGTCATGAGTAGCACCGAACACTCTCGACCCACCTCTAAAAGCCATCTGGTTATTGATCCATTCCGAGCAGTTAGAAATACTGTATTCAATTCATTTTTCATTGCATTATAGAGCCTGGGAGCTATGAATCGAAATTCTTTGAAGATACCAAATAAGTTATTTTCATATTTGATTAAAGTGGAATACCAGAATAACAGTATAGGCATAATTCTGGGGTAAAATAGATACGTAATCTTAAGCACTGCGGTTGAACCGTACATCGAGAACATTTTCTAGAGAAATTTACATTTTCAGGCCGTAATAAATGTCTTCACGAGATTGATAGCCTTTATCTACATTTTACCGTGAGCATATTTCAAATAAATCAGTATATCGGATAGTCTATAATTCTTCTTCGCCGTTATACTCTTGATAGAGTAGTCACGATCGTGGCAGAGAAAACATAAGAACATTTTAGGTTAAGGGTATGTCGCCAGTTTGAAAGTGAAACAAAGATCAGATGTGTTGTGTATGTTAAAGTGGAGAATGGCAGCTCGTCTACGTAGTCGAACTACCATTCTGATGTTCACGTAAGTAAAGGGTGCCCAGCGGAATATTTTCAAGTTTAGTATTGAATAAAATAAAAAACTACAATGTTATCATCATATTTTATTTATACAAAATGGAGTTTAACGATGCGGATTTTACGTTTTATAAACAATATCGTCTAAATGCCGTATCTTGCAATCGGACTCTTAAATTTTCGAACACGCGAGAACAAAACGTTGGTTCAATGGCAGCAACTTTACGGCGGATATTTTCTTATAGAGGCTGAATTGTTCAAGGATTGTTACTATAAACTCTCGACTTAAGGTATCCCCACAAAACAAGTCACACGGTGTAAGGTCCGGTCCGGTGACCGAGTTGCCCAGAGTATGTCTCCATACTTGCTTATTAATTTATTGGGAAAAATTCCCCTCAGTTTCTCCATTGAAACTCTAGCTGTGTGTGGAGTGAGTGGAAATTGTGTTCTGTTGTTGATCCCGGGAAACAGCTGCAGTTGCGGTATCAAAAACTCGTCGATCATTTGGCAATACACGTCAACAGTGACTGTCTCTCGCTGGTTAAAAAAATAAGGGTCAATTATCCCTCGGGCAGAAATCGCACACCACACTATCGTTTTTGGATAATGCAAACGTTTTTGATGGCGTTTCTTAGGTTGTCAGAGCACGTATCTCATATTCTGTTTGTTAACATAGCCATCGATATGAAAATGTGCTTCGTCAGTAAACAATATGTTTCCGTGCTGTTCCAAAACGTTCCAGCATCGTTTTCGCTAAGGCTTCACGTAAATAATAGTAATTTTCGTTGAAAAACTCCATAATGTGCAGTTTGCATGGGGAAACTGTAGTTTATTTTTTAAAATAACGTCCACTGTTGATTTTTTTATTCCAGTAAAGGTTGCAATCTTCCTTATCGATTTACGCGGATTGCGCATTATTTCACGTCGAACTTGCGCCACATATTCTGGCGTCGCTACTGACGTTGACGTTGTTCCATTGTTCCATTGTCCCTCCTTGTCTGAACTTTCGAACACAATACCAGATAATCACATCACTAACTCGTCAAATATTAAAGTGAGTACAAAAAGCTCAACGCGCACAAACCAATGAATCACCGCATTTAAAATATTGCTCAACCGCGTACGCGCGGTGCGCTCCCGACCAGTGACTCATTGCGACTGGCAAATCAGCAAATCACGCTAATCGAACAATACCCCTACTACTTACCTCACCCTGATGGTTTGTACGAGCAATTACAATTTAATCTTGAAATTTTTCTGCTTACTCAACTATTTGCAATGAATTTATCCTCATTAATTTACAATGGTTGGTCGGAAGCTACTATAATAATTTCCGCGGTGGAAACGGAGCTCGTACCAACTCAGTGGAAACGGAAACGGAGCTCGTACCAAATAAAACAAGAACCGGTAGGGTCGTAGTTCACCGCTTGGTCTACGTGGATCGCGTATTTGCTGGCTGCACTCGGGTCACCCTGATGACTCCTAGTGAAGCTTGATATGTTCAGATATGCCGAACGTTGCTCGGGACGACTCACCACACAGCTAAAATTATCTAGAGTCATCTGTTTTGATCACGACCAAACTATATTTTATCTACATTTATTTTTGGCTTCCTTCAACAATCAATCAAACATTACTACTTCGAACAAATATTAAATATTTCATGGAGACAATTATGTTTAATGAAAAATATATGGAAGTATGGAGTAATTACAGGGCTTAAGTGATCATTTTATATATATATATATATATATATATAACGTTAACTTCTCACCTCTCAATCTCCTTCTCATCTTCATCAAGTTATTGAAAGTTGTATATATGTTAGTACGTGAACTCGATTCGAGTGCCACTATACCATCACCATCAATAGACTAAATTTGATAATTCATTTTTCCCTTTCTTTTTAAACAGTATATACGTCAACACTATGAGAATCTGATTTTTTTTATACAAATAAATAAATTATTCAGAAGCGGTTTGTTGAGAACTGGCACTGTCTAGCGAAATTAAAAAATATAATTAACTTGAAACAATGGCTGCGACAAAAATTGGCCACAGCTGAGTGTCCCTCTAATTATTATTTTCGTGTTGTTTCAACTTGGCTACTAGACTAACTATACACTATAGTTTAGGCCTACGGTGAATGTCCTCATTTCTGATTCCATCCCCAAAGGACACTCCCAACATTGCCTTTTCCATGGCTCGCTGAGTGACCTTAAACTTGTAGATGAGTCCTGTTGTAAGTGTCCAAGTTTAAGTTCAGAGAGTCAGGGATGAGAGGACGCCCTGATTGAAAACATTTGTTTGGAACGTCTTGAGTTTTTGTATAATGTCCTCAATACTGCCTGATTTAGATGAGATGGATTTAGTTTGTGATATTCTGTAATTCAAGATTGATCAAGATATATAATTTGACATTTCATATTCTCAAATTTAATATTTTAATTCGGTAATTGTATATAATACAGGGTGAGTCTTATGTTCCAGGCCGATACTGTTTTTAAATAACTAGGAAATGAAACACAATTTGTAATTTAGTCGAAGACAGGTCGTAAGCTCTGTAATTACCCCATACTTCCATATATATTTTCCATTAAAATATAATTTAGAAAAATAGCTTTTATCTCTATGAGATATCTGATATTTGTTTAATAACAGTGCCTTTAGGTAAAAATCCAGTAATTGTGTGTTCTTGGACATATTTAAATATTGCTAATATAATATACTAGTCAAAATAATAAAATATATAAAAAATTTAAAAATATTAATTTTTGAGGCGTATTCTAGTATAATATGTTAATAAACATTATACAGATAAAGGATATTGTTTTAAAATAATTTTAAAAAAAAACTGTTCTCATAGTGATAAAATATAATAAAGAAATAGCTTTGTCTCTATGAAATATCTGATATTTGTTTAATAACAGTGCCTTTGTAGGTAAAAATCCAGTAATTGTGTGTTCTTGGATGTATTAAAATACTTCTAATGTAATTTAATTTATATTTATTGATTATTCGATTTATTACAATTATGTATAAAATATGATATCAGCCTCTGTCTCTGATTCAATTATTAAAGGAGGAAGGGATAAAGGCTGAGCTCTCTTATCTCCGACATACTCGTATGAGGTAACAACAATGACTAAGATTTTTTGGGGTACCCTATTCGGGGAACACTTGAAATTGTTTTTTTTAACTTTGTATATTTTTAGTGAATGTTTTGATATAATATTTTTAAAAATTTTGTTCAATAGGGTCAAGAACAGGGTAAAGAAGTGAAATTGAATGATACTTTTAAAATTAGCAATATTAACTTGGTGGTTAAGATTCATATTTTTTATTTATTATCTTAGTTTAATAACCACAATTGAGTTTAAAAAACATCTACCGGTTTCGGAAAACACCTTTTCCTTCTTCAGGATATGTCAAAACTAACTAAAAATATAGCATTGTTTTTCTATTTATCCAGAATCTATTTTTAAATTTTTAAAAATTTTTTAGAAATTGAATGAAGTTGATGGGGATGGGATGAGGGATCATATAGGCCGAGGAAGTTTATGGAAAGGTTTGGGATGGAAATTTGACGATAAATCGTGTATGTGTAACATCGGCCAAATAGCCGCTTCTGGCAGGGACAATGCGTGCTCTTTTAACCATATTTTGCATAACATTCTCGCACATTTCGCATATTATTTTAGCAATATCACCTGTAGCATCGGAATTATTGTTAGCATATTGGTGTTGACCTTTCTTATCGCATACTTCTACAGAAAATAGTCGGGAGCCGTTAAATCAGGTGATCGAGATGATTGACATTATGAAAATTTCAAGCGTAAATTGGGCTATGCGTGAGGTGACACCATCCTGTTGAAACCATATGTGTTGCAGGTCTAATCGACCCAATTCAGCTACCAAGAAGTTTTTCAACGTGTGATGATAGCGATCAACATTAATCGTTACAGTATTGCCATTATTGTTTAGATAAAAAAAATTAATGAAGTCAACACGTTGTTGAAACTTTAGATGCTTTATAATAAATTGTAATTAACTATTCTCTAAAACTTTTAAGTATGAATTAACAAGTATTTATCAAACTAAAATAGCAGTCAAATAAAATCGGCCTGGAACATAATATTCACTCTGTACATCATTTTTTTAAAAATAAACAGTTTAGCTTTAACAGTAAAGTTTCACACGACACTGACATTTTCTGAAAAATATAATTTTTTCCTAACGAGTCAAAGATGCCATCTTCATTTCTCAGTATTACGTACAACTCCTCAAGCGACATCAACCTCAGTAACGCCGAGTTCATCACCAGCTACTCATTTCCCTCTTCCGTGATTGCGGATGACATTATCTACCAGGTACTTTGTTGCAAGATATTTTTTCTGGTGTATTTCACCAGTGCGTGTCATAGTAAGTTGTCATGTCTTATTTGAATCGAAGACTGTTGTAATTTTATTAATAATTCATTGTAATTTAATAAGTTTTCTTCGCCATTACCTATATTTGTTATGACGTTATAAAATGACGTCACATTTAAAATCACTTCACGATATTAAATCAGTAGTCATCTATTGTGTATTGGTAAATCGTGCGCCATAATCCCAGAAAATAGAACCTTTTTAGATTAGGGGTAATCTGAAGATGTATGTTTAATTTATACAGCAACCATAAACAGGTGTCATTCGTTTGGATTCCTGCACACAAGAGAATTCATGGAAATGAATGTGCTGATGAATTGGCAAAGGAGGCTACTCTTTCCGGAGTTTTCCCTCATCAATTCCATATTGCGATGTATGACAGACTTAATATGATAAAAAAATATATGAATTCTGTTTGAACTGCACAATGGACGGATCCAAATAATCATAAGGGTAATCGGCTTAAAATAATTCAAGGATTTATTTCCCACCCTCTCTGGTTCTCCAAAAGGAATGCCTCCAAAAGAACAATTGGGCATTGTCAAGTAGCATCACATTTATTCAGATCGAACTTAACAATTTCCCCAATATGTGAGTGTGATGCCGAGGAGGAAACCCTTGACCATATCTTTTTTGCCTGTTCATTGCGGATCACAGGTTTTTTTACAGTATCCTCGTCAATGGTAATTTTTAACTCTCGGTTAACTTGTGTCATCTTCTTTCTCTTAACTCGCCACATTTAATCTATATAATAGCAAATTTTTTGAATGACAATAGTATTGTCTTGTAATATAAAATTTCTTTTTCTATAATATTATTGTACTTTTTTGTATAAAATAATGTTTTAACTTAATTAATGGCACAGATCACTCTTGAAGAGAAGATTACTTATTTAAAGGAGAAGAGAAAGAAGGTTAGGTGTACAATTATCTTACGATCGAGGTGTAATAGTTTATTTCTTGTAAAATAAATGTTTGTATTCTTACTCCTTATATGCATCTATACACTGACTTAGACGGCGTTTCTGTTTCTGGAAGCAGACCTCAAACTGTTAAGTATCCTAAGTCTTTCATTCTTATTTTTATAAACTTTTCCAGGCGAACAAAGTGATTATAGCCAAGGTACGAGAAGAAGAAGAAGAAGAAAATATATATCCATATTTAGGCAAAAGAAAAATACAGGCCGATCACAAATGCATTGAACTAACGATACCTATTGTGCATTTTTCATAGGAGAGCTGCTCAGAACTGGGGATCGTAGAAAGCAAATAAAGAAGCACATGTCCAGCAATGAACGCAGCCAAGTTAAAAATGAAAAAGTATATTTTGTGCGATCTCCGAGTCTGTGGAATGGATTACAATAATTCCGGATATAAATCGGAATTACTGCAAGGTGGGAAAGTATATCGAGAGACGTATATATTAAGAGGTTCTCGCGGACTGGGATTTAGAAGGACTGCTTGCCTTAGTTTAAGTATGACGCCTCCGGAATCACACACTACGTATACGAGGATAGTGACGGTCTCCGCTCCCGACTGAAGACGGCGGAATCACTATTCACCCACGGCACACACAAACAATAAACACTATGATCACACAAAACAATACTCCACTGCACTGGAGGTAACTGTTCATACCGCGAATGGTATTGCGATGTCACCCGACATCAAATCACATCTGATAGCGTCAGGTTTACAATTTACACTGAGGGCAAACAGTGGGATGGATTATGGGTAGGAATTTGGACGTGGGCATGTGACAATAACGTTATTCGTAGCCGATATTAACGCACGCTAAATGTGTGTTTCACGAATACGAAACATATATTATATTTAATGCATTGTTTTATTGTTATTTAGAATACTTTATTTATTTATTAGTAACTATATAATACATATAAAAATTTGTTTGGGCTGTGCCCGTCTCACTAGAGAATTCTGTGTCGAGACGGGTATACTGTGAGTTACTTGTTTGTTTTAGGAAAACTATTACAATATTTGATGGTGCTGTCTGTGAATTCGTCCATTTAAAATGATCTTGTTAAGCCGTTATATTTGTAAAGTGTCCAGGCCTGTTAGTCTCCATAAATCATCATGGATAAGAGTAGTATATTCGAGTGCTTTAATTATCATTTGAACTTCTGATTGAAATACCAAACAGAAAGTTTACGACCCTCTTCATGCGCGACAAAAGCACCCTCTTCACTCTCGCAAGGCTGGCTGGCTGTAGGGGATGAAAAAACTCGTTCTACCCGCGTTTATCGGCTAAAAGTCCTTGCAATGTCTATTTCTTTGCAGTAATCTCGTATAACCTTTGTTCATACCATATCTCTCCATCTTAAATACAATCCAGGAATGGTATTTATTGATTTTACAGGGTGTGCAAGAGACATCGCCAGCAACCCATTGAACATAACATCGAATAGATTTACTTCTGACTTACCGTTTAGATTTTAAAAACATATAATTTTTATATTGACTTGACAGTTTTGAGATAATATCACTACTAGTTTCAGGAAGAGCAGTTTTTTGCATCTACAGGTGTAAATAAAACTAAATTAAATACTAATTATATGTATTAATTATAAATACATATAAAATTAATATAATAACATATAAAATTAATTTTATCGAAAAATATTGTTTTTTCGCTACCGGGATTCATCATCACCGCACTTTAAATATTGCTCAACCGCGAACGCACGGTGCCCTCCCGACCAGTGACTCATTGCAACTGACAAATCGACAAATCACGCGCGTCGAACAATACCCCTCCCACTTACCTCACCCTGATGGTTTACGAGCAGATACCCTATATCATGACGAAATTTGGAACACGTATATTAAGATACCACTTAAGCTATCTGATTTTTTTCCGAATTACAAAAGTTCGAATAACTTCTGATGTCTCTATTTGAAGCGTGTTATGCCTCTTAATCGTAGACTTCATTCGGACTACTGTGTTTGGGATACTCTGTATTCTTCAATATTTTAATAATTTCACAGATATTATTCTTACACCGTAATATGAGTAAAAAATTTATAATTTTCTTAGAATTTTGTCGTATTGAGTGCTATAGTTTTTTGTTATCTCATATATAAAAATATCAATAATTATATTGACTGGCATTGATCTGCGTACCTTGAGAAGACTATGTTTGTTATATTGATTTTATAATTAATAATATTAACATTTTAAAATATGAATTGATTCAAAACAGAGAATAGATACTGAGAATTTTTTTAAATAAAGTATCTTAAAAACGTTTCATAACATTTCCAATAAAAGAAAGGTTCATAAAGTAATACCATTTTTTGTAAACGAAATTAATTATTGATTTTTATAGCATTAACTTTGTGGTGGTCGGGTTAAGTTCTTATAAAATTTTTCGTTCATTTTTCAAATTAATGAATTGAAAAAGTTTATGCTTAATGGGATTGACCGAATTAAATTTCTCGTAAGTAGGTACCTAAAGTATACGACGTAAGTAGACGGCTATGGACTACACTAATATAGGTTATTGTTAGGTTGTCTTATAAGCCATGTCTTTGTTCAATTATTCATTGTAAAATATTTCAACCAATGATGTGTTCTCCATTATTGTTCAAGACTTTATCCCATTTTTTCAACGCATTTTTTGTAAAAATCAACTAGTCTGGAATCGAAATATTTCTGAGATCATCGTCATTGTTGAACGTAACGCCACGGATTCGACAGGAGAGCGACAAAAAGGGTATAATCTGACCGAGGGAGATCGGGACTGTAGGGCGAATATGGTTGAATCTCCCTTCGGAAGCATTGCAACCTTAATATCCTTCGGAAGCATTGCAACTGTTCCGTATTCATAGAACACATTTTTGGCGCTTCTTGAAAATCGGTCGCGACCTATATTATTGACACCTTTCCACGTTCAAATTCCCACCCATCCTTTTTCCCTACTGCTTGACCAATGTGAACGGTGATCTTGATGTCAGCAGACGTTAACGCGACGCGATACTTGTTCGGTTGCGACACCGCGATTGCATTAACGGTGTGGATTTTGTTCCGTGCGTCCGCGTTGTATTGTGATCCTGTGATTTGAGGCGCGAGCGAAGTGAGTGATATCGCCGTCTTCATTTGGAAGCAGAGATCTGTCCGCCCGCGTGCTGTTTGTGTGATCTCAATTGCGACTGCACAGTAACAGAGGCGTCATATACGAGGTAAGGCGAGCAGTCCTTCAGATTTGCGATTCCCCGAGATCCACTGGTCCTTCGACTGGACTCCCTATATTATGTTATATAATTAACAGAAAATCTTATCTGTTTTGTATTATGATAATGCCCTAGATCCATCGCTGTGTTCGACATTTAAATAATCGTTCAGCTTGATTCTAATAGAAGATAACGAAATAATGAGATAGAATAACGAATGAGTAAAAGTAGGGCCGTGCAGTGCATACAAGCAAAAAAGCAGTGCATTACTAAAAATTCTGGAAAACAAATATAAATTATTCGCAGCATCGAGCTATTTACATTACTCTGTTCTGTCTTTAAGCTAGTGAATTACTCAAGACATGTAAATGGCTATTTGCTGAATCGAAAATTCCTTTTGGTTGATCCGTTTGTATGAAGTCGTCACTTATACTGTTTTTTAACAGAAAAACATTAGAAAGGGTTACAACTACATGCAAGTCATTTAAGTGTCTACTTCTTCTTTTACTAATTCGCTAATTTTACTATCTTACTGGTTTAACGTATTGATTTCATGATTGTTCATTAAATTTGGTACATGAATTGGTTTTTGATTTGGGAAAAACAAAAAGCAATTGGTAGAACTATTTCTTACGTTAACCTTTAATAAAAATATTTTTTTCCTTGAGTTATTACGTGAAATATTTTTAAACAATAAATTAATCATGTTCACTCATAGAAAGTATTCTTAAAAACATCAATACATTTTTTATATGGGTAAGAAGGTATTATTTTACGTAAAACTTCAACTTTAAAAATACTATTAATAGAACTCTAAAATTATAAATAGATACGTGGTAGGGTCGTATAAACGATGGATTTATTTTGTCTAAAGACGTTGGTTAAACGAAAGTACATATATTGAATTACATATGATTGTATAATATCATTGGTAACAACATAACCAAAATCTATACCTACTGCACGCCACTGAGTAAAAGGTATTTACTATTAAATCACAAGGCTTATTCAATATATTTACATTAAAACCCCGTGTCTACGATTGAGATTTCTAGAGTGTGCCTAAGGATCGAACAGAGAGATCTATGAATCATCATCGGAGTTTTCTCGTGTGTTTTTCTCGTGGATTAAAACGACGCATCTAGTACCTATGTACTTTTACCAACTCTCAAAGAACATCGTGGACACGAGCCATTAAAATGTCAGAGAAATATAACGAATTGCCGTACGATTTGAGGCACGATGTTATGAGCCGAAGAACTGCATCTAAAAAATATACTAGAGTAGTGAGGGTAAACGGGACAAGCGGGCGACCATCTTCTAGGTGGCACTTGTGGTCGCGCTGCGGAGGTCGAGTTGTCCAACGCTCGATAGCGCCATGAGTCCACATCGTCATATATCTGAATATTTACATACTTCCCTCATCCATTCTTCTCTAACATCTTAAAAATGCAATAAATAAAGTCTTAGCGATAGTCAACGTCTCCTGTGCGATATAAAATATTACAAAAAGATATTATTAATGATATAATTACAGCCTTTTGGCGTCGAGCCAGCAATACATGTAATATATTACATCGTGAATAAATTATTTTGTACTAAGATTAAAAAGAAATATTTTCAGCTTCTGTTTTATCAACTTCTCAACCTAATTTATCTTCCGTACCGAAGTAATATTTAAGACAGCTCCGATATTAGAGATAAAATCGTTATACCGTAGATATATCGACGTTGGGGCGATATATTGAGATAAATATCTTGATGTACGTATTGAGTTTCAGGGAACATTTTAGACCCAAATATTTTCCGATGATTTAAAAAGCTTTTAAGCTGCTAGTGAAGATGTTCCGGTTGATGGAATATTCAGTAAGGGTTGGTTTTTAAATACATTCTAATCGCTGACTAACCAAGGTTGCAACAGCAATTATTCATTTAAATTAAATATACGATCACTTTGTATGAAACCAAGAATTTTATTATACATCAACCGGTTTCGCTTATCTCAAGATTCGTCAGGACGTATTTAAAACTAACCATAAATACAAAAATAGTACACTTATATATACATAAAGAAGGAGATAGAATATGCAATTACATGTAAAAGAGAGAGACAGAATACATATACAGTTAGGCGGAACATTAAGGGAGGGGAAAATACAGTGTTGATGGATATTAAATTGATTTTAAAGGAAACATACCTAATATGGGGTTAATAGATAAATTTATTTGATTATTTAGAATTGACATACCACTATTTACTGCCTTTTTTATGTCGAGGACTTCTAAATTATCCAACCGGAGGTCAAACACGTTTTTATGGAAGATATTGACCCCTGTGGTTGGATTAATGTTTTCATCATTTTCACTGAAGTGGAAATTTTTCATAACATATCATTTTCGTCCCCTTATCAAGGTCAAGACCCAAAATCTCCATCCTTACCCAGTCTTAATAACGCTTTCATCATCCATTGTGTTGCACCTCTTCGGTATTTATTAACCAATCAAGATCCAATAGACAATCCACCGACTGTGTTTCCGCCGGAGATGTAAAAAAAATACATCTTGATAGTTATTCATCTGGCATTTTCAAGACGTGTCCAAGCCACCTTAATTGTAATATTTCTGTAAATAGTGTTGAGTAAGGGCTCTATTCTAATAGGCTCCCTTATATCGGTACATCTCACTCGATCCAATAATAGTACTCCCGCTAGTCTCTTCAAATAACGCATTTCGGCAGTCCAGATTCTCAATCATACTCTCTCGTTGAGGATCCATATTTGGTGACCATGTATGATATTAAAGTGGCTCATGTATCAAGTGTGATTATATATTAATAATTTAAACCAAAGTAAAACAAATCCTTCTTTCGAAAAATGAATTCTGTAGAATTCTCTCCCGTTGTAGCATTCTCGTTAATCTCGTGAGATTTGTCCTACGTGTCTTATTTTTATAACACACCCTTACCTCTATTTATCGAATGTAATGTTTCACCCTCTTTGCCTGTTTTGTATTACGATAACGTTCTAGATCCATCACCGTGTTCGACATTCAAATAATTGTTCAGCTTGATTCGTTATTATTATTTAAATGTGTTCGACATTTAAATAATTGTTCGGCATGATTCTAATAAAGTATAACAAACTAATGAGATATAATAACGAATGAGTAAAAGCAGCGCATTACTAAAAATACTCTGAATTTATACGCATTACTGGGAAATAAATATAAATTAAATAATTGGATTAACATAAACGAAAAGAATTTTTTACAATTAGCACCGACTGTGTACCTGTAGAGACTTTAATTGCTTAGTTTTAAAAACTATCACGACAACTCATCGTCGTACCCATGGCGCTCTTTTGTATTCGCCACATCGAGCTATTCACATTACGCTGTTCTGTCTTTAAGCTAGTGAATTACTCAAGTCATATAATTGCTGAATTGAAAATTCTTTTCGGTTGATCCGTTTTGTATGGAATTGTGATCTATGCTATTAGAAATGGTTACAACTGCGTGAAAATCATTGAAGTGTCTACTTCCTCTTTTACTAATTTGCAAAATTTACTATCTCACTGTTTTTAACGTATTGATTTCATGATTGTTCATTAAATTTGGTGCATGGATTGATTTTTGATTTGGAGAAAACGAAAATCAATTGGCAGAACTATTTATTACGTGAAGAATTTTCAAACAATGGATTAATCATGTTTAGTCAAAGGAAATGTTCTTAAAAACGTCCATACATATTTTATATGAGAGAAAAGATATTATTTTATGTTAAAACTTAAACTTTAAAGGCACTATTAATATTATATATGATTGTATAATATCATTGGTAACAGCATAACCTAAATCTATACCTACTGCACCCAACTGATCATTAGCATACTATAAAACTAACTCACAAAATCAAATAACTTTTATCTTTCATATGGTCATTTACGAATTTGTTAGATTCTATAGGTAATTAAAATAGTTACTTACTTAACATCACGCTGTTTCCCCGCGGATGTAGACAGAGAGGATAGAGCGCCACACTCTTCTGTCCTGACACACAACTCTCGCCTCATTCACATTCACACATCTTCTCACACAAACTCGACGATTATTGAGGCTTCTAACGGGACCATCCTTCAGTATTTGGTTTACATGGGGGTGCTAAATCTACTGGTGCCATCAACACTTGCGTCATATATCTTTCTCTCCTCATTCATCCGTTTCATACGACCAAACCTATATAACTATACTAAGATCAGCTTTACATTATTTCATTATTTCTTCATTCTTCAATCTGTCATAAATGGATTTGCCACATATTCGCTTAATTGATCTCATTTTCACTGCATTCAGTCTACTTTCGTTCTTCTTCTGTCATCTCCATCAATCATATATTAGTGTCGGTATCTTGCATCAGTTGACAAGTTCCCATTAGCTATAATTCCATTCAAAGCGCCATTCATTTTATTCCCTGTAGTCACCCTCCTATCGGTATCTCTCTCTGTCTTTCTGTTTCTATCGAACATACTTCCCAAATGCACAAACTCATCTACTTGTTCTAAATATTAATTATCTTATTAAAATAGTTATTCCTTGATTATGCAGAATTATATATGCTATAGGTCATAGGTCATAGCATGAGATGTGAGGTGAATTCTCTTATTCTTACTAACCTCTATTTTCCACGTCTAAATACTTCCTGTGACAGATTTATACCGGAAGTCGCATTTTCCAAAGGCCTGCTGAGTAAAATCAGAAGAACAAGAATAGCGAAAAAATATATATACATATATTATTAAGGAGAATACATTCTTATTGTATAGTTGTAATTATTCAGAACACAGGTATGTGATATTTTTTTAAATACAAATTAAATGTATTAATTAGAAAAATATACACACAAAATCAATTTTATCGAAAAATATTATTCGGAATTCGAACCTAGATCTCTTCCCATCCGGGGAACGTGCATTAACCGAGTATTCTACAGCGCACAGTACTTTGACGACAAATTTTCGATGTTACGCTTTTCAAATTGATACATCTATCGTTCCATTATTTGAAAGCCATTTTTAAAAATAAAGAAGATAGTTTTCAAATTTTATCGTCAATTCACTGTGTGATAGGAAGAGATCCAGGTTTGAATCCCGGTAGCAGCGACAATATTTTTCGATTTTGTATGTATATCGTTCTAATTAATACATTTAATTAGTATTTATAAACATTTATTCAGTTTTAACTGCTGTCGTGACGTTTCATAATCACTCAAGAGACGCACGATGACAATGACGTTTGACGTTTGACGTACATGACGACATGACGTATACATGGAGACTACGAGATCTGATAATCTCATGGAAGCAAAATTCATGTCTCGGACTGTTTTGAATCGAAAAACTTCGTGAAAACGGGTTTCACGAATGTGAGTACGTCAATTTAAATATTTTCAAATTAAATTAAATAACAATAGCTTTGTACGAAACCACGAAATTTACTATACGTCAACCGGTTTTGCTTATCTCAAGCTTCATCTTTTAGAAGCCCTTGAAATAAATAAGGCAATAAATAGAGGTACGCCGATTCTTAATTATCAAATTAATTTATCCATTTGCATCATATTAGATGTGTTTCCTTTAAAATCAATTTAATATCTATCAACACTGTATTTTTCCATCCCTTAATGTTTCGTTTATCTGTATATGTATTCTGTCTCAGTATTTCCCAAATAATTTTATATTCTGTCTCCCTTAGTGTTCTATTTAACTATATATGTATTCTGTCTCTCTCTTTCACATGTAATTTTATATTCATCTCTCACTTTATGTTTATATAAGTGCACTCTTTTTGTATTTATGATCAGTTTTAAATACGTCATAATGAAGCTTGAGATAAGCGAAACCGATTGACGTATGATAAATTTCGTGTTTTATACAAAGTTATTGTTATTATATTTAATAATAATAAGTCAAACCACAAAGTGATTGTTTTCTACGAAAATATAAATATTTTTTAATTGAATTTTCGATGTTTTTTAAAACAAATCAAGACAATTATACAATTTATTAATTTCCCGTTTTTAAGTAATAATATGATGAATGACGTCATTAAGAATCTTTATTAGATTAATTAAAAATTCTCAAAACGAAAAAATAAAATAAAAACGATTTCCCCAAGGACACTGGCGGTAGATGTCGAGAGCAAAGACGAAAGAATTAGGGGCGGTAAAAGCGCCAATTTGACATTTCTCCGACCGTGACGCAAAGGCCCTCCCTACGCTTTGCAGACAGCATATCGCCTCGCGATTAGAGAGTTTTCTTTTTTCTTTTTAATGCCAGGTCAGTTGTTATTGTCGCCACCATCGAACCTTCGGCGCGATATATAGGTCGGGACATCCGTGTTCAGGGGCGCGCTTTGGATGGGTGCCCGCACGCTTTTGCCAGTAGAAACTGTGCCGCGGCGGGGGTAGCACGGCTCGCGTTTCGGCTCGAAACTTTCAAAACGGATTTCGAAAATCGCGAAAACTTTCACAACAAATTTCGAATATCGTGAAAACTTTCAAATTAATTCAATATTGAGTAGCTCTGCTCGCACATCATAACTCGCCTACATTTGGTTAAATATTATAGTAATTATAACGAAGTATACACAACATTTTCAGTTATTTTATGCCGTGCATTTTAAACGTCAAACTTATTAACTGAATCGTTGACACAAAATATTTGATAGATAATTATTATTATTATTAAATACCTATACAGTTTATTATTTAAAATATTCTTGCTACGATGAGAGGAATGTTGAAAACATTTTTTGGACTTCTACCGCTGTTTACAGTGGATAATTTTGTGGATGCCGAAGCCAAGGATATGGGAGATATGAGAGGTAAGTGAAGTTTTGCTATAATAGCTTTAATTTGTTCATAAAAGCGTGTACGATAAATAGCAAATTCTTCAATATAAGCTGAACTTTTGACGAACTTTGACCGCTGTCAGTCACTAGGCAAGTCTTTACAACTACACTATACAAGGTATTTAAATAATTAATAAAATATTGTAATTATTGATTAATTATTAATAATTTAAGGAGTTTTGAATTGAATCGATTTACATCTAACTGTATTAATATCAATCTAGAAAGTTTAAAATTTTTTTTAATCTAATATTTAATCATTAGGAGAACACATTGTTATTGCGAAGTTGTAATTATTCAGAACATAGGTCTGTGATGTTTTAAATAATAATTTAATGTATTAATTATAAATCAATTTTGTCTAAAAATATTTTTTTTGCGCTACCGGGATTCGAACCTGTAGATGACTTTCAAATAATGGAACGACAGATGTATTAATTTGAAAAAGTGTTACATATAGGTTCGAAAATTTGTCATGAAATGACGCTATAACACAATTTATAGTGTACTTCCCCGGATTGTAAATAGAGATCCAGGTTCGAATCTCGGTAGCGCAAAAACAATATTTTTCTACAAAATTGATTTTATGTTTATATATTTATAATTAATACATTAAATTAGTATTTAAATTTTAATCAATAATTGTGATGTTTATGGCTTACTTGTTTCGTTCAACGGTAAGACGCTTCCCTAACAACAAAGTGGTCTGTGGTTTGACATTCATCCCAAGTGACCAAAGAGATGAATCTACGAATGTGGAAAATGACGCTTTTGAGATGCTTAAGTTTGAACATTTTGGAAATGTTTTATTTGCTTAAATTAATAATATTACAAATTACTCGTATATGACTCAATTAGAAACATACACAGAAAAAATCTATTTATCTGAAAATATTTCATTTCTACCTTCATTCGAACCTGAACCTTTTCCTATCCGAGTAAATGTGTTATCATTTCACTACAACAAATTTTGGAACCTATATTCTGTATATTTTTACTATTGATACATCTATTAAACAATTTTTAAAATCAATTAAATTAAATGTGATTATTCAATAAGTTATTTAAAATCAACATCGGCATGTTATGTAATCCATCCAGTATTTAGCTATTTTTTAATAGTGACATTCATGCCACATTTATATTATTATTATTTCTCAAACTAAGCTTATCGCCTGTGCTCTAAAAATGAGGTCAGTACTTGGCTAATATGAGGACGTCTTAATTACTGCGCTCTTAATTACCGTCCGGCAAAACGTGAACAGATGAATTATCATGGGTGAAATATTTGCGTAAGTTATTTTCTTTTCTTTATTAATAAAAATATATATTTATATTAGAGTTTTTGATCCAAAAAACATATTTTCAATCTACATATTGACAATTGATTAGAGAGGGTGAAATTGATTACATGCATTCGAGATGCGGCGCTGAATGAGAACTTCTGAATGGTAATGTCACAATAAATTTTTTTTCAAAACTATCGTGAAGTCCACAGTAATTAAATATTAAAAATTGATTATTAAATAAAACACAACGTTTACTTCACACTGCACTTTATTTAACATTTTCGATGCCTACTGCATTATCGTCAATAATAAAAGTTCTGAATGGTATACAGAACATAATAAACATTCTTACTGAGAAGCGGTGGTGAGTTCAAAATCACGAATCGTGAGTCAATCACTGATCACGATCCGTGAGTCACACTTGCTATCAGTGATTGAATATCTGGGACGATCGTATTTCGTGGTTAATTTTTTAATTTATTTATATTCTGTTGTGAACCGTGATTCAACGCATGTGCGTATGAAACGAAAATATTCATGAAGGAATGATGTTAGAATTCGTGATAAGCGTCACGTAGTAGGTTCGGCCGAAAATGCTGAGAATTTAACCCTTTAAATAAACTCACATTATTTAAAGGGTTTTCATTGTTTTTGTGATGATATAAAATTATATATGCTAGAATATGTTTTTTACATATATTATTATGTATTGTGATATCGTATTAATAATAAAACTGTGATCACAGTCACAGTTTCCAATCACTGATATTATCGAATAGCAATCACAATCACACCAGCGAGTCACGAGTTGAATTTTTTCTCATCACTATTGAAAATCCTTAGCTGTATCATTACTTTGTGGTGCAACATGATTATTTTAATGTTTCACTAAACTAAACTTTGTATTACACACACTTTGGGTTATACTATCACTACTTTAGTTTCGAAATGTGATGGTGATAACTCCCTCAGTCCCTCTCATCAGCAGAAGGGACTGCAGCTATAATAATATAAGTTTAATTTAGTGAAAAAAATGTCGGTCATGATTAAAATTGCCGACTTTATTTATTTACGGATTTAGATTTTAGTCTCATGAGGCAACTCGTGAAAAAATCGAATGCACTTCCTTTGAATATGGCCAGGAAACTTCAAAATCACCCAGCGTTAAAAAAAATATTTAAGATAAATGGATATTATAAATTTGATAATTTTCGTAGCTATCTCGGCAATATTTGTTAGCCAGCCTTATCCGACATTGTGTGTTAAAATGATGGCTATTTAAGAAATTTAAAAATTCGTAATATTCTGCGTAGACTTCTCTCGATTATTCTGCCATGTGAATCCGAAACGTCAGCCAGAGAGGTCGGAAATGCATGTCAAAATAGCATATAAAATTCTACATAGAAGATTCTTAATGGCCGTGAATGTCTGAGAGTACTGCGTTAATATTGGTCCTGCAGAAAAAGAAATTAAAAAATCAAAATATCCTTTTCATTCATACGCAGACTAAATCTTTTTAATTCTTGTTGCTAGTTTTTCGAAAATTTTATCTTAATAACAATAGAAATCTATTTCACAAAAAAATTCCTGAATCAGTATGTTGCCGTAATTACCTTCGATAGCTAGTCCTGGGTTTTCAAATTGATTTGGTAAATATATTCATGAACGCGGCTGGCCAGCCTTCGAAACTGTAGCACAACCGATAATCTGAAAAATACAATACAATTTTTTATTATATCACCGCCGTAAAATACATGACCGACTCCGAAAACGTCTCTGAACAGAAGCAGTTTCGCTATTGTTTGCTGTTTCAAATTTACATAAATGGAAGTATAAAATTGCGTAAATACAGTATGTTACTACAAACCACCAAATAAATAGACATGAACTAACGCAAATTGCTTGTACCAATATTTTCATTTTGGTGTCACCCACGTGATCACTTTGGTAGTTACGCAATCAAATAAATTTAAACGCTAACAATAATATAATATTTATTCATGTAAAAAATACGTTTTGTTTACACAAAGAATTAATTTTCGAAGAGTAAATTTCCACCAATAATGTGTGTAGAATGCCCCTCGTATCACAACTAATGTTTCATACCACTCTCCTACGTACACTTTATTTCATGTCTATTCATTTACTGTGTTACACGATTTATTTTTTATTAATATTTCCTCAATTTTTTTTCACGACCAACATATACTGTCTGTGGTTATACTTTTCTGTCTACCTTGCACAATTTTAGGGTTGAAACGGGGTGGGAGGAGATAAACCGTAGGATTGTAGTTTTTGTGTTTAAACTCTTAGCGACCCCTATAAATTTGTGGGGTTCTTAGTTGTCGCGTATTGTGCGGCATGCAATTTATTATGTGAAATTTAAATTTCCGTCAACCTTTTTTCCTTATCCACACACACACATGTACAACTTCTTTATGATGTAAACAAAAAAATAATAATACACGTCATCTGTCAAAACATGACAGGTTCCAGAGAATAATTTAATGTTGTTTTGATGTTCGTCTATCCCGGATGTTGTCTAACTTTAAATCGCCTTCTATAATATTTAATAACCTTCCTGGTTTCGTACTGTTGGAAGCGATCTATCTTAGTTTAAGAGTATATCTGAACTGTCTCGCAAAGGGTTTGGGAACAAAAAAAAATACAGCATCTGTACAAAATACGTATACATATGCGATTAAACGGGGTCTTTTAGGTGTCTGCCATTATACATACACTTGTATGACACAACGGTTGTCCAGAGGAAAATTTTCAAGTATAATATTAAATAAAAAAATAAAAATTACAAAATATACAAAATGAAATTTAACGATGTTTTATAAACAATATCGTCTAAATACCGTCCATTTCTCTCAAGACACTAGCAATCGAACTCTTAAATTTGCAAACACGCGAGAGTTCAATGGCAGCAACTTCACGGAGTAAGCTCTCGACCTAAGGTATCCCCACAAAAAAAAAAGTCGCACGCTGTAAAGTCCGGTGATCGAGATGCCCAGGGTATGTCTCCGTACTTGCTGATTAATTTATTGGGAAAAATTTCCTTCAGCTTCTCCATTGAAACTCTAGCTATGTGCGGAGTGGCCCCGTCTTGCTGAAATTGTGTTCTGTTGTTGAACCCGGGAAACAGCTGCAATTGCGGTACCAAAAACTCGTCGATCATTCGGCAATACACGTCAACAGTGACTGTCTCTCGCTGGTTAAAAAAATAAGGGACAATTATCTCTCGAGCTGAAATTGCACACCACACTATCGTTTTTGAACAATGCAAACGTTTTTAATGGCGTTCACTTGGGTTGTCGGAGCACCGATATTTTATGTTTTGTTTGTCAACATAACAATCCATATGAAAATGTACTTCGTCAGTAAACAATATGTTTACAAGCGTTCGTGCTATTCTAAAACGTTCTCGCTAAGGTTTCACGTAAAGAATAGTCATTTTTGTTGAGAAACTCCACGATTTGCAGTTTTTGTTGGTGAAACTGTAGTTTTTTTTTCAAAACGACGTGCAATATTGATTTTCGCGGATTGCACATAATTTCACGTTGAACTTGAGCCACATGTTTTGCTGACGTTGATGGTCTCGGTTTGGTTAACCATTGTCCCCTCTTGTCTGAACTTTTGAACCCAACACCAGATAAGTAGCGTGCTCGGCCCATCACTTACTCGTCGAATATTAAAGTGAGTACAAAAATCGCGACACGCACGAACCAGTTACTCATTAGCAATTCCTCAAATCGCGCACGTCGAACAATACCTTTCTCACAGACCTCATCCTGATGGTTTACGACCAATTACAATTTAATCTTGAAATTTTTCCGCTGGATACCTTTACCTTGGACAAACTAATGTTCAATGCCTCCACCTTCCCTTTCTTCTCCCGTCGCTAGCGAGCAGTCACTCGATTACTACCGTGCGAACCGATTAGTGTACATCGTGCTATTATGCATGGTACATATTTGACACTTCGCGATACTATTGAAGTGTGTGTAAGATCTGTGAATCCAGTGGTAAAAGATCCAGATACCGAAAGGAATATTTCACAGGTGTGTCGTGTTTTCTGGTTCTGAGTAGTCCTTCAGCCGTCATCTGTTCCCTATTCCTGTCCCTCTCGTCTAGAAGACTTAATAATAGGCAACCTTACATGAGAAGATGTATGAATGTCAGTACAGAATAATGTGGCGCTCTATCCTCCCTGCCTACCCTAATGGAGAAACGGCGTGATGATAAGTTAATTAGTTTAAAATCCGAAATCTTCCATATCTCGTACGTGTGATGGAGAAGTACGAGATCTTGTACCATATAATGCAAGGAAAGATTGCTGAAAGTCGGGGCCCTGGAAAAAGGAGAACATTATGACTAAAGAAACTGTGGTAATGGTTTGGCCAGTCTACTGTAGAGCTTTTCCGGGCCGCAGTAAACAATGTGTTGAATGGATAGGGCACAAGAAAATAAATTTTGTCAAATATATTACGATTATAAAAAAATATTATTTTCCGTCATTCCTAATTGCTCGTTTCTAATGGAATTAATACAATGTTTGAATTATTACGTCAGAATAATATTTACTTAGACAATTATGTTAAAACATATTACTTAGAACTAATTATAATTAATGTAGAAAATACAAAACCTCACAAATTCATAAAATAAATTGGGTTGAACATTTGTTTTGATTTAATGCTATTTTCTCATTTTAAACAATTATTATAAGGCTTTTAATTGTAAAAAGGAGTATAAACTTGAAGTCGCTAATGTATGGAAAGTACAATTTATTTTTACGACACATAATGTTGAAATAGTTTTATTGCCCATTATAATTTTAGTTTATTCAGAGATTTTGACAGTGTAAACATAATAAATATAACTAATATAATAAATATTTGTACTTTTTAAGAAAATCCACAGAAATGTTTAGTTGCGGAAGATAAATAAAAAGAAAAAAGAGGGAGAAAGATTGGAGAGGTTGCAACTATTTTTGCGGTAAAGGGAGAATAAGATGCGTTTATAGATAGAATGATTGGCCAAAATTGAGATTGTGGTGGTTCTTAAAATGAACCCTTTAAGCGTAGTAAGGCTAATGTTGGAAAGGTCAATTTCGGTAAATTTCTCATTATGGTATTTGCTTGACCGGTGAATGAATGAATTTTGTATGTAAGATGTTCTACTTCTTGGAATGTGGAAGAGTGTGGGTTCCCGGATCGATCTAGATATTATGTGGAGAGATATTAATTCTAATTGGCTGGGACAGTCAATATGGGAAGTATTTGGTCAGCACGTGTTCTTCGATATTCTAGGGTTTTCATATTGTGGAAGTTTGCTGCATCTAAATATGAGTTTAATACTTTTAAAATTAGCAATATTAACTTTGTGGTTAAAATTCATATTTTTTATTTATTAGAAACAATGATATATGTTTTTAGTTAGTTGTGACATCCTGAAAAAGAAAATGGTATTTTTCGAAACCGGTAGATGTATTTAAATTCAATTCAGTGGTTAATAAAACAAAGTTAATAAATAAAAAATATAAATATGAGTTGAATGTTAGATTAAGATGTCGAAGAAACCTATTTAGTATTCGTTTTAATCTCGCAATATATGTAATCTACCATAGGTTCCAGATTTGAGATGTGTATGAACGAATTCGTAAAACAGTATTTTGAAGCAATATGAATTTTGGAAGCGTTTGCAGGTTTGAAGTATGAATCCTAGCGTTCTATAGACCTTGGAGGTAATTTGGTCAATGTAATTTTTGAAAAGAAGTTTGCTATTGAGTATTATTCCTAGGTCCTATAATAAATTTTAAACATTATAATAATAAAGAATGGTTATTCTGTTGATTGATAATTATTACAGATTGAAAATGTTACACTAGGTATAACGTCTTTACGCGGTTAAACTTCTACATTTGTAAACGTTGACTACAATAAACTCAATATAAACAGTAAGTTGTATCTGTCTTCGCAACTGCCACCTGTTACTCACGTATGCACAATATACACTTCGCAACATTCAAACGAACACGAGAGTTGTGGATGAAATATTGGGGTACACTAATTATAATAATTACATTATTTATAATATAACCTTTAAACGCTTCTGATTCGAGTCAAGATACATTTACATCGACATAAATTAACTCAGACATAGGTACATCATCCATTCATTCATAATCGCTAAACCTTACTTACTTACTTAATAATTCAATTGTACGCCAGTCCTGACGAAAAAGCGTTAGTATTGATACTGGTTGACGTAAAAATAAATACAATTAAATATAAATACAATTTTTAATTATGTCTAAACATAAATTTAACGCTACAAACGTTGACCAATCAATTTCTGTCTAATTATCATTATGATATTTACACGAACAGTGAATGAACGATTTTTGTACGTAATAATTCAGAAACTTGGAAAAATACTATGTGGAATGTACTTCTAATTGACTGGAACAATCAATATGTCAAATATGAATTAAATATATTAATTAGAAAGATTTACATATAAAATCAATTGTATCGAAAAATATTGTTGTTGCGCCATCGGGATTCGAACCTGGATCTCTTTCCAAACCGGAGAAGGTGCATTGCAAGGTGCAACAATGCTACAGCGACAATATTTTTAGCGACAAATTTTCGAACCTATATGTTACCTTTTTGATATTAATGCATTTAATCGTTCTATTATTTGAAAGAGCCATCTACTTTATTTTTACGGAATCTCAAATACCTTTGAGTAAGCTGATAGCAGACGCCAGAATTATCAATACATTTTTATTAAATTTTTGGATACATTTTTACGTAACAACAATATTTTTCGATGAAATTGATTTTATATGTATATCTTTCTAATTAATATATTTAACTCATATTTAAAACATCACAGATTATGTTCTGAATAATTACAACTTCACAATAAGAACGTGTTCTCTTAATAATCAGTATGTCCTTGCAGTAAATGAAAAAGTAGTATTTGATCAGCACATATTCTTCAATATTCCAGAGATTGTAAAAGTTTCCTGCGTCTAGGCAAGAGTTCAATATTAGATTAGATGTGGCGAGGAAACCTGTTTTATATTTATTCTAATCTCGCAATGTCCGCTGCGGATTCCATATTTGGGATGCGCACTCCACTGCGAACAATATGGATTTTTGAAATGTTTGCAGGTTCAGAGTATATAGGCCTTGTAGGTAATTTAGTCAGTGTGATTCTTGAAAAGATGTTTAATGTCTAAATTACGATAGCACAGCTTTTATTTTCTAGCCGAGTATTGTCTATCATGTAAGTAAAATTAATATTGTTGATTTATCTCGAGAATGTTATTTGTGAACCTTTTTTAACTTTAGATTATGTGACAGTCGTCTAGCACTTCATGTCATTCGCGTAAAGTTTAAAGTTGTCAGATTGAAAGCAGGAGACAGAAAGTGTCACACTCCTCTGTCCTGACACATAGTTATCGCCTCATCCACATTCATACATCTTCTCATACAAGCTCGCCGATTGTTGAAGCTTCTAACAGATCCATCATCCATTATCTGGTTTACCTTATCGTGTGATAATTGTTCCGTATTCGTGAAACACGCTTTTAACGCGTTAATATATAATTACGTTATTGTCACATATCCGCGTCCAAATTCTCGTCCTCCATACATTTCCTACTGTTGGAACTTTCGAAAAATCCCTTTCCCCTCTTCAACCTCTTTCTTTATCCGTCTCCCGATTCCCTGCCCCACCTTGCGGTAATTTCGACTTACAACCCAAATTATCGTAATCCATTCCACGGGAAGTGTGACCCGGAGATCGCACAATTTGTGGTGATTCGCGGCCGATATTAACCAAAAGCCACGTTTGACGGATAACGAATATTCCTCTCCTTATTGGCTAATTATAATACTTTTCTCCAATATTTGAGTAGGTCCTATAACACAAAATTACTGGATTTTTACCTCCAAAGGCATTATTATTAAGACAAATTATCGATATCTCTAAGAGACTAAGTTATTTATATTATATTATAGTATTATAGAAGTATAGGTGTTACAAGGCTTATGACTTGTCTTCGGCTGGCTTAAGTGATCACTTTATACAATTTAACGTTCACCATTCTACCCAATTAACCACCATATCTATCAAATTTTTATTAAATTGAAAGTTGTATATATGCTATCAGGTAGAAACACTTCGAGTAATAACTGCGATTTCGCTGTCGCCATCTATAGACTGAAATATGATAATAATTTCCCTGAAACAGCATAGATGTCACTAATAAGAGTCTTATTTTTATTAGAAATATTGGAAGCTATATTCTTTATCTGTATATATGACAAATGATTATTACACATTATACATTATACTAGAATACGCCTGAAAGGTCAATTTTTAATTTTGTATATTTCTTATTTAGACCAGTGTATTATATTAACAATATTTGAGAAGGTCCAAGAATACATAATTACTGGATTTTTACCTCCAAAGGCATTGTTTTTAAAACAAATTTTAGATACGTCATAGAGACGAAGCTATTTATATTATATTATATGGGAACTATGGGTATTATAGAGCTTACGATCTGTCTTCGACTGGCTTAAGTGATCACTTTATACAATGTAACGTACACCATTCCACCCAATCAACTTCCATACTTTCCATATCGTCTATGAGATATCTACAATTTGTCTTTTTATTTATAAAAGTTTATCTTTCGAAAAAATACACACTTATATAATATTATACGTAATTTAAGTAATACGCAGAGATGAAATTTTCAATGAGATATTTAAGATTTAACTGGATCGACCGAAAGGCCAAAGGTTACCAACCCTCTTTTCGTAAGAGTTATATTTGTGTCTTCCCGTAGGAAGCATATTTGTGCAGGCGAGAACTAGTCTCTGTAAAGCTTTTCAGCAAATCTCCAGGGATAATGAAATGTATGCCTGACCCATTTGTTGAATTTAGGAACAACCTTACTATTTGAATTCGTAAGGGATGACTAATGTATGCACAAGGATACTTCTTCATACACCCACACCAATCATCTAATCTTTTACACGTAACGCTATATTTCGAAACAGGGTGTATTTTAGTAGTCAGTAGTATTGACAATTTAGAGGTCTCTTTAACACAATGAATACATAATATGGTATAATACTATATAATATTTCTTAAAATGGCGTACTGCGCTATCTGTCAATCAATCATAGATCATGGTATAATTGCTCGGGGTGGAGCGACTATATCCGCAATTAATCCAATAATAGCAGCTCAAAAAATAACATTAAAAGTTATCCTCAAATCCCCAATCACAACGAGCACTGACAAAATTTGTAATAAATTCGATATCTTTGATGTTAGACAAATATACGCTAATACTACTCTTAAATACGTATATAAATACAAACAGACACATTTTAAAACAACTCAAAATATAATTTCCACACGGACAAATACAAATAATCTGCAAGCCCCAAGAGTACATACAACATGTGGTCAAAGGAACTACAAATATTTTAGACCAAACTATTTAATAGAATGCTAAAAGATTTAAATCAATTGAATTGTCCCAAGAACATGAAACTATATATTAAAACTTGGATTCGTAATATGGGTAGAGCCAGTATTGGTGCACTCACCCAAACATATTGATTCATACCTATATTAATTATTGCCACAAAGTGATCCAAAAATTAAGTCCATTTTAAAATTTTTCTTCATATACACCTTTTATATGGTAATAAATGTAATTCTAATTAATTTAACAATTGCTTGTGAACTATGCCCGTCTCGACGCATAATTTATCTAGTGAGACGTGCACAGTTCAAACAGATTTTTACATAGTGTTATATAGTTACAAATAAAATAAAATAAATAAATACTTCAATATAGAACTGACTAATCTCCGGTACACAGATGACACAACTTTGACGCCTGCAGCGCAATGGAAAATAGTTGAGTTCGTAAATATGAATATTTGTCAACTGCTTCTACAAGTTTTCAAAATGATTTTACAATAGCCACGTTGAGGTACATCACAGTACCATGTACGTGTTCAGATTTTAATATGGAAATTAACTATGAACCACTTCAAATTTATATTTGACATTCGATTTGACGGTGAGCCTCGACACTGCTACCATTTAAGTACACACTACTACATTTGTTTGACTTGTTTAACAATATTATCCGAGAATAAAAATACTTAGAATATTGATATGACACGTTTTCCGTGACGGACCACACTAGCGTAATTTTATCGATAATTAAATTGGTTTTATTGAATACGAAATGTGGATTTTTCATTACTGAACGGAACGTGAGTACCGACGCACATGATATCATGCCTATTCGTTAGAAGTATTTGATCAATCACGTTTCGAGTACTTTCACACAACATTGTACGTTTCGTTATTTGTGACGTAAACAGATTTATTAATATACTAATCAATACATTTAATTAGTATTTTTAAAAATATCTCAGACCTATGTTCTGAATAATTACAACTTTACAATAAGAATGTGTTCTCTTTAATAATAAATAAGTTGTATCACTATATCCAAAATTTATTAAAAATAAATTGTTAATTCGGGCATCTGCTATAAGTTTACTCAAAAGTATTTGAGATTCCGTAAAAAGAAATTAGATGCCTTTCAAATAATGGAACGGTAGATATATTAATTTAAAAAGTATAATATATGGGTTCGAAAATTTGTCGTTAAAAGTACTGTCGTTGTAGCATAGTTGGATAATGCACCTTCCCCGGTTTGGAAAGAGATCCAAGTTCATATCCTGATGCCGCAACAAAAATATTTTTCTATAAATTGATTACATATGTATATCTTTCTAATTAATACATTTAATTAGTATTTAAAATATTACAGACCTATGCTCTGAATAATTAAAACTTCACAATAAGAATGTGTTCTCCTTAACAAGATTTATTAGAGCTGGAACCAATTTACAAATATTTGACACATGATCTTTCGTTTCAAAATATTATTATAAAATAAATTTAAAATACACAGTTGATACATTTAATTTGTATTAAAAATATCACCGAACTATGTTTTGAAAACTGCAATGTGTTCTCCTTAAAAAAAAAAAGAAATTGGATTATTAAAAGCGCGGTCAAAGGGCAAACAAAATGTTGCAGACGACAGCGTTAATCCGTGTTTTCCCATTCCGTTTTGGCCAACCGACCGGAACGTTAACTCTGTAGTTAGTTTGCTAACTGACCATTCTGTTTGTATGTAAAACAGGGATTGGCTGATTTCTCGGCTTTGAATATCGGAGCTGATTTTAAGGACATACAGACAACAGTAATTCCATGACTAGACAAAAAATATTATGAGGTTTATTTCGGGCTCGGCACGGTATTCTGTTTTTTGTCATCAATTCCAATAGTAATAAAACAAACAGCTGGCATTTTTAAATATGGCGGATGATCACGCTGGTGAATGAACTCAGTTAAGGGGTTACCCCACCCTGAGTGCATGAAATTTAGGTATAATTGGGTGATTTTTCACAAGGAGGTGATTAATTATTTTTATATTTTTATTGGCACATATTAATGTATATGTATTAAGCTAATGTATTATTTAAAAAAAAAAAAAATAGCTGCATCATGCATCGTGGAGTTCCTCCGCCGACGCGCGTGTGACTGGTCTGCAACATTTCTCAGGGCACGTTTATTTGAAACATAAAACAAGGTTACTTATTTAAAAATAAAATATTTAAAGTATAGCATATCTGATTTGAAAAAAAAAAGTTTTTTTGTAAAATTGGGAGCAGTTTAAAAAAAATTTCCTTAAAACAATTTTTTAAATAATTATTATAATAAATGTTTTAACAAATTGAAAAATCCTTTTGCTTTATTGTAGGTAATATTATTTCATACACCTCTAAAAAATTTTAAGTCAATCAGAATTAAATTGTTGTCATAAAGTTGCAGGACAATCCAAAAAACACAGTTTCGAGAAAAACGTGACGTACGGAAAGACGCGCGGCCGAATACCATCTTTGATCCTCCTTATCTCCATCGGTAAACAATCACTGTCACTTTAAATTTCAACTCCAACTGATCCAAAAAACCATAGAGAACACAACCATAGAAAAAGATAGTGCTCTGGTATAGAGAGAGGGGGTACTGGGTAAGGAATGGATAGGAACTATTCTATATGTCGCGTTCATATTTACGCAAGACGGCGATCGGCGATCCATAGAATCTTTTTATAAAGATTGAACACAGCCTTTAGTCTGTTTTCTGTACCTTGTTTAGTGCATAGAATGTATATCTAAAGTCCGAACTTGGTAAAACCATCATATTTGGAGGGGAAAATACAATTTAATATCCATCAACACTGTATTTTTCCCTTCCTTAATGTTCAGTCTATCTGTATATGTATTCTGTCTTTCTCTTTCACATGTAGTTTTATATTTTATCTCCCTCTTTATGTATGTATAAGTGAATCTCTTTTTGTATTTATAATTAGTTTCAAATACGTCCTGATGAAACTTGAGATAAGCAAGAAACCGGTTGGCGTATAATAAATTTCGTGGTTTCATACAAAGTGATTGTTATTTACATACTACAAAGTGAACTAGCTTCCTACGAAAAAATATATATTCACTTAAAAACACTTGAAAAATACGAACAAAACATTAATATGTCATAATTTGACAGTTCTACCATAAATAAGAAACTGTGAACATAGAGTACGACACGATATGACCATGAGGCATAGATGAGATGACAGGATGACAGATGCTCAATATATTTGCCAACCATAATGCGATTTTGCGGATATATATTTAAGTACTGTTATTGAACATATAACTAATCTTAACATTACTTTAAAAAACACGTTCGTTTTTGCCCTGCTGCCGTCTCACAGACATTAAATAGTCATAATGACACTACATCCTAGACGTCCAGAAAGTCATAGAAATAGACGGGGAGACGTTGTATTATTATGGATAATACTAGTGAAAATGTAGCTTTACTAGTAATATACGTATTTGATAGAAAGCCCAATCTGATTCAGAGTGAAGAGAAATGTATTTTTAAAATAATGGTAAAAATAAAACGCATTGTAAAACTGTGACTAAAAATGACAGTAAGTTTTCTGTTACGCGTTATTTCAAATGCACATTTCATGGTTAATTTTAAGAAATGTTAAAAATATCCCCGAACCGAGTGCAGGGCCGGTGGTATTGAACCCACCCTAAAGTTTATTTACTGCATTACGTCTGTTCCGACTGAGATTTCGTTTCGCGGTAATAAACGCCAACAGCCGCACGCGTAAAGTTGCATGGTCATACGATAAATTTTAGCAAGTGCAGTTATTTATTGTATGAATACAGAATGGCATTACTGCGGCAGTTGTACTGCGGAGCCGCACAGTACCGACATTAAACGAAGCCGTAAGGGCTGCAAAATTAATGAAGTCAAAATGCAGGTGCACTTCTCCATCCCCCGTGGCCGTAAATGGATATTTCATAATGAATAATAGCCTACTGCACATAAAATTTCGACCGAAATCTATTTTGTAAAACGACGAAATTTATGTATACGTGTATGGATTATTTCTTCCTCTTGTTTATTCTCTCCAGTTAATCCTGCAGTTCTTAGGGCTGAAAAAACCTTCCATTCTCTTTATAGGAGTGGTTACTCTCGAACCAGTTCCATTCGGCATAGAAATACCTAATTAAATTTTCATATTTTTATCAGTTTTACATTAATTTTTTCTTTTATTTTGTTACTTCTTCCGAGGTAAGTCTGTAGAACTATGTAATCACCAAGAGCGTGCAGTGCATACAAGCAAAAAATGTTTCCATTACTAAAAATTCTGAGAAACAAATATAAATTAAATAATTGGATTAACATAAACGGAAACATTATTTTACAATTAGCGCCATCTGGTACCAGTAGAGACTTTAATTGCTTAGTTTTAAAAACCACCACGACAACTCACCCCTGTACCGATGGCGCTCTTGTGTATTCGCCGCATCGAGCTATTCACGTTACTCTGGTCTATCTTTAAGCTAGCGAATTACCTAAGTCATATAATTGACTATTTACAAAATTGAAAATTCTTTGCGGTTGATTCGTTTTGTATAGACCTATGCTGTTTTTTAACAGAATAACATTAGAAATGCGTGCAAATCTTTGAAGTGTCTACTTCCTGTTTTACTAATTCACAAATTTTACTATCTTACTATTTTCAACGTGTTGATTTCATAGCCGTTCTTTGCGTTCGAGGAGCCTTTGGTGCATGAATTGATTTAGGAAAAACAAAAAGCACATGGCAGAACTATTTAATCACGTTTGCCTTTAATAAAAATAATTATTTCCTTTAGTTATTACGTGAAGGATTTTCAAACAATAAATGAATCGTATTCAGTCATAGAAAGTGTTCTTATAAACGTCCATACATTTTTTATATGGATAAGAAATCTTAAAAACACTATTAATAGTACTTTAAAATTACAAATAAATACATGGTACGATCGTATAAACGAAGGATTGTTAAACGACGTTGGTTAAACGAAAGTACATATATTGTATTACATATTATTATTGGTAACAACATAACCTAATTCTATACCTACTGCATGCCACTGATAATCACATATGTGAAAGTAAAACATTTGTATTTTTTTATTCTACTTTTTTAATTTACTTGAGACGCGTTTCGCCTTGCAAGAGCATTATCAATTTAACATTTTTAACTTAGTAACTTATAAATTGAGTTTATAGCTTCCCTACATAAATTAAAGAAATTAAATGATCACTTCAGAAGCACATAATTAGAAAATAAATAATATTATAGAATACTTCAGAAGCACACAAATAGACAATAAATGTGATTCACAATAAGAATGTGTTTTCCCTAATAATATATGTTGTATCAATGTGTCCAAAATTTAATAAAAATTAATTGGTAATTCTAGCGTCTGCAGTCGGTTTACTCAAAGGTATTTGAGATTCTGTAAAAATAATGTAGATGGCTTTCAAATAATGGAACGACAGGTGTATTTATTTGAAAAATGTAACATGTAAGTTCAAAAATTTGTCAAGAAAAATACTGGCGTTATAACACAATTGGTAGTGTACTTCCCCGGATTGGAAATAGAGATCTAGGTTCGAATCCCGGTAACAATATTTATTTATCAACAATATTTTTCGACAAAATTGATTTTATATTTATAATTAATACATTAATTTAGTATTTAAGACAATAAATAATTATAGACTATAAATGTATAACTCCCTACTTAAAATTATTATAGTGTAATTCTCTCTCCAAGCACAAGAGGTAAGCAAATAAAAAACATGTAATTTTAATAATGTACAATAATTAATAAGTCATATTATAAAAAAATTTAAAAAATCAAATAAATAAAAATAAATTTTAAAATCTTTTTAATTGCGCATTTAATTTGTATTAAAATATCACAGAACTATATTCTGAAAAAAATACAACTTCACATATAATAATGTGTTCTATTTGAAATATAATTATTTTTTTTATATACAGAGGATATAACAAAATAATCATAATTAACATAAGTAACGAAAAATAATTAATACGAGGTTATGGACACCAGATAACCCCAACGCAGCAAGACAGCCATAAACATTATTTATTGTATTTCACATAATCAAGGGGTCGACCACTAATAACCCTGATAGATAATTCTAGTATGTGCACAATGCAAAAACATTTTACAGACTTGTTATAAAACACTTACATTTTTTAATAATTGATAATCAAGATACTGAAAACTACCGGGTTTCAAGGTCAACGAAGTCTAACCACGTGACTCGCGATATTTATAAGCGCGTATTTGAATACATATTTGAATTTTGTTTATTATATATTTTGATCTCGCTTATTGCGGTGAATTTTGTTTTATTTATTTAGTTTTAATTCACGTACATTGTTTGCCATTGTAGCATTTATAATCATTCTGTGTTATCGAAAATCTGAACAGTGTCAACAGCATAGTGCAGATTGTTAATGCCTTCTTTAATATTCTGGAAGGCTTCTTTAAACATATTTAAACAAAAGGGGGGACAAAATACAACCTTACCTTATAGGCCTCGATAAATTTCACCCTTTTCTGTCACTCGATCCCCTACTCTGACATTAGCCTTTTGATTCTAGTATAAGTTTCAAAGGAAGCGAAGATCTTTATCATCGGTGCCTCTTAATTTAAGATCTCAATTAACTTATTATGTCGTTCATTGTCGAAAGCCTTTTCAAAGTCAATACGCATCACGGTTTATATAATATATTTACATCGATTAGAACTTGTATACTAAATATGTATAAGGTATTGTTGGAGTTGAGGTGTGTATGTGTGTGTTGAAGTTATTCAAATTATGATTGACTCGACATTGTGTCAGAAGGTTATGACGCTGTAAGACAGAACCCCTTAATCTCTTCTTGTCTCACGCGTGTTGGTTGTGTGTCACAGTGTGGGGTGTCTGTCGTAACTAGAACAGGGTATATAAATGAAAGAGCACTTACAAGGTTTCGTTTATTGAGATGATGAATTAATACAATTAAACGCGCGGTTGAACTTTAGAGTGGCTCGTTGAATGGCAATGTTTGTGATAGGACGGCCTGCGGAGAAGTGATGTCAGTTGCTTGAGCAGTATCCGTCTCTAGTGCTAATGGTTTATTTGTGTCTGTTTATTGGTCGCTCTGGTTGATAGGTGAGCACTTACATGCCCATGTCTACGGGCGCATGTAAAGTCACCACAGTATGATAATTCCCGAAATGAACGTTTAAAAAATACTCCTCTAGTGTATCTACTAGTGTACACTGACGGCGTTTCCTTTGTTGGAAGTATACATATAACTGTTGAATATCTATCTCGTAGCTTTTAATTTAGGAAATAGCCAGAAATCACAGAGAGCTAAGTCAGGCGAATAAGCAGGATAATCTATGTGAATAAACGCTAGAAAGCCTCTCACAGTGAGCGCACTGTCAGTACTTTAAATTTCGATTGGCTATTTTCATGCCAGAGTGCACTCGTATACAGGGTGGCTCAAAAAAAGTGAGAGCATTCGTAAAATGTGATGTAATTACATCAAAATTAGTTTAACTATATCAACAATATCATAAATAGTTTAATAATTAACTTACTTACTTATTTATCTATATTATGTTTTATTTCGAAAATTTCCGGTCGCCATCTTTGATTATTAATTTTCCCATTTGTTTTTTTCAAATTTTTTCTCAGAATGACAAAAATCACTGCAGAAGACCGTATTCTGATCAAAAATTTGCGAATTGAAAAACGTTGGGGTGCTAGGAAATGATCAAAGAGTTTCAAAACAAAGCCTGGAGTATAGTTCTAGACATTACAGCAGAACGGAGCTCCATCTCACAGACAGAAATACTATCAACTTTCGTGTCAACAAACAACAAACGTGAGAATGTTAATTTCATCGAGCCAGGTATGTGGCCACCGAACAGCCCAGATTTAAACCTAGTAGATGATGCAATATAGTAAGTTTTGATGATTTCTGATTAGCTAAATATTGTCCAAAAAAAATTACATTAAGAATTACAATTAATTATATTATGTTTTGAAATAACACATGTGTTACGAGATGTTCTCTCTTTTTTTGGGCCACCCTGTATATCGGTTACCTTCCAAATAACTAACAACTGGTTATATCTGTTTTAAATTTACGCACGTATTAGTTCAAGCATGATCATGAATACGTCATAATTTCGATACAGGTAATTCATGTTTTTATTTATGTATGACATTGTCGGGGAGGGTCCACGTCTCGGCTCCTTAGGTAAAGGTTTCAGACTTCAGAGAGTTCTTTAATATCCTTTGAGGGTACCTCAAATACGCGGTGGTAGATCGTTAGAACGAAATGAGAAATGTGCGGTTGGTGTAGAGTCGTTTGTTGTGACAGGATAAATTTTTCTTTATTTTTTGTTTGATATTTAAAAATAATGACCCAAAGAGAAGCATTTTAATATTATGTAATCATAGATCAATAGAATTAAATTATAAAATACATACACGTAAAGATAATCAAATCAGAACTTGCAATTGCTGTCGGAGTTTTCTAATATTTGTTTGATTTGCCATTTGAAGGCTTTATATTTTTTTCTGTTTTGATTTTATATGGGAGTGCATTACAAAATTTTATACCTCGATAGGCGTAACGGTGTTGAGAAGCACTAGTTTTAAATTAGGGGATTTCCAAGTTGCTACGCAATCTTGGTCAGCTACTTATTTTTGTATAAATTTTTGAATTGTGAATTTGTAGCAGTGCATTCTTTTTAAAGATTTTATTTAAACTGAGAACCTTTAGAGAATTAAATAGTTGTAATGTTTTGGAAATATTGATGGTTTTTGAAGGATGTCTTTCAACACCAGCCTCTGAACCTTTTCTACGTATAAGAGGTTAGTCTTGAAAGTCCTCCCTACCCCCCCAACTGATTATACCGTATTGTAAGATAGATTGGGTTAAAGAGTAGTAAATTGTTTTAATCATACTAGATGATAGGATATTTCTCAATCTAATGAATATGTAAATAAGTTTTCTTACTCTGGTGACTAGATTTTATATTTGTTCATTTCAATTTAATTGTCTGTCTACTATTTTTACTTTTTAAGGAGTATTTTTAGAGACGAACAATTTTGGTCGAACCGTGTTTTAAGTATTGGTGTACATTGGTATTAGCTGTCCTCATAATATCTGCACACGATTGTCCATCTGTGATCATTACTTTGTCATCTGCATACGATATAATGTCTCCTACTATGGGGAGGGAAAACATTTTATTTACATTTTATTTACATAATTTACATAAATAATAAAAAGGATTGTACCAATGACAGTTCCTTGTGGTATGCCGAAGGTTGTGGTCTTGGGTTCACTTACTGCATTATTTATTTTGAAATATTGAGGTCTCTCTTCTAGATGTAAGATTTTAATTTTTACCTGCATAGAAGTTATTTGTTTACGTAAGTATTATATGTATATTATACTTTTAATTTTTATCAATTTAATGTAAGTTAACTATAATGATAAACATGCAGACAGGTATTTAGTAAGACGCTCTGTGAGTCTAGTTTTTATCGGTTCACCAGATATCGGAGGATGGCCCTGTAGTACCTACTTTTTGTGATAAAGATGAAGATGTATGAAAATGAACGAATCAATTGTAGAATGCCAGGACAGAAGAGCACGGTGTTCTATCCTCTCTTCCTACCACTACGAGGAAACCACGTGATGGCGTGATAGTCTGTAAACACAATAGTCCCTACAGCCAACAAATTATTCTACGGTTCCTTTACTTCAGTATGATAATTAATTTTAATGAATTATCTAATAATTCTACTATTGTTCGTCGGCGAAAACCGCACGTATTATTCCGGTCAAGTTGTGAGCCTAAGCGTCTTACAATTCAAATAGATTAAGTCATAAAGCAATGAAAACGCGCAGGGTTGAACCAATATATCCAGATAACGTACTTTATTGGACAGCTAATAGTTTGACCACAACCGTTGATATTTTCTACACATGAAAAAATATTTTTCCTGTGAGACTTTCCGAAATTTTAAATATGAGAAAACATTTTTATTTTGGTAAAAATTTGTTTTAAATATATTTATTTATTTATATATATATTTTGACATCCATATTTTTGTACTAACAGAGGTGGATACATAATAAATATACATAATACATAGTTTATTGTGTGGGATGGAGTAGACTTCACCTCTGATATATACAGCGTTGTCCTGGCTACTTTGCTAGACTAAAGTCTGTGTTAAAGTAGCCAGTTTTTTTTTTCGTGCTGTTGTGGTGTTGTTTGGAATAAAAAGATAAACTAAATATGAATAAAAAAGTAAGAATAAAATAAAAATATAATAAAAATATGTGGAGTGGGAGAGTTAAAGGACTAGCGAGTTATTAGTAAAAGAATTGTATACATTATATTAAATTGTTGGATATCCATGCTTCTGATTCATCTCTACCTGATTGAATCATATATTGGGTCCATATTTGTGTAATCTTATAGGAATTGTACGATTTCCAGTTGGTACTGAGTGTATTGTATAGTTTCGGAGCTAGGAAGATGTAGAATCTTTGATAAAATGTCGTTGTTGCTCTCGGAACTGGTGTGTAGATGTTTGTTGTTTGTCTAGTGTTGTGTCCATGATTTATTGCTTGGGGAGAGTTGTTGTTAGTATGGAAATATTGAACGAGTCTCAACATGTAGATTTGTCTTATATCTAGTACATTGTACTCTTTAAATATAATATCAGATGGATATCTAAAGGGACGACCAATTATTACCTTGAGAATTGTTTTTTGTGCTTTTTTAGCCGACTCCAGTATTGTTTTTGCTGCTCCTCCTCAAACTAAAATAGCATAATTAATTAATGAGTAGCACAGTGCAAAGTACACCGATCTCAAGAGTTTGTAATCAACTATACATCGTATTCCTTTAAAAAAGTAAATTAGTTTTCTTATGCGTTTTGCTAGGTTCGATATGTGTTCTTTCCAGTTAAGATAATCATCGATCAGTACTCCCAGATGTCGAATAATTTTGACTCTTATCAGTTTTTCACATTGGCATGCGGACGCCGTGTTCTTGTTTGCTTTGCAGTCATGTACGATGAGTGTAGGACTTTGACGTGGTGTTGTTCTTTCGTTAATACAGAAACATACATATTTTGATTTTTTTGTGTTAAGTGATAGGAGGTTCGTGTCAAACCATTTTTTCGCCTTGTTCAGACCATCCTGTGCACGAGTATTGACCTTTTCCCAAGACACCCTCAAAGCAGAGCATATTAAAATAAATGAATCTAAATTAAATACAATATCTCTTAAACATTTCGTAAATTGAGTTGAAACACTGTTTTTTTTCCAATATATTTCATTATATTAAAAGTTACAACATTTTTGGGAACATCTTCCCATTATCAATAATACAATTCAACTAAAGTTAAAACCATTTTCAGACAGTAATTAAGGATGTGTATGGAAGAGAGGTGGGGGTTGGAGTGTAGTTAAAATGGATAAGAGAGGGGATATAATGAGCGGTATTTGTATATTTATTATATTCTTATTATTATTTTTATTATTAAAATTTTCTAACTTTTGACCTTTGACGCATTTATTTAGAAGTTCTAAATTATTACTGTCAAATGAATGACCTTCCACTCTCGCATGTTCAGCCATTTTGAAAAAAGCAAGCGTTCCAACGTTTAATATAATAAAATAGCGTTTCAACTCAATTTACAAAATAGTCATATAATTTCACAAAGTTTCGCGAAAAACCTTTGAACGGTTCTCTCAAATATTAACGACACACGATATTAAGGAACGAAAATGAATTAATCTTGTTGAAATACGAGACATACTCCTAATTGAGCCGACAAGCCAGCTTGCACATATTAGAAATTCAATAAGTAACAGAGTACATTCGACATGCCGAGTTTCAAATATCAGATGTGTTCAAGAATAATAATTCTGTCATTCTTATTGTGAAGTTTTAATTATTCAGAACTGTGATGTTTTAAATACTAATTAAATGTATTAATTATAAAGATATATATATATAAAATCGATCAATCAAATCAAAAAAAAATACAACAAGCTTTCAAATAATGGAACAACAGATGTATTAATTTGAAAAAGTGTAACATATTATTTCGAAAATTTGTCGTCAAAATTACTAGCGCTGTAGCATAGTTGGTAATGCACCTTCTCCGGATTGAAAAAAGAGATCTAGGTTCGAATCCCGACAGCGCAATAACAATATTTTTCGATAAAATTGATTTTATATGTATATCTTTAATTATTAATACATTTAATTAGTATTTATTTATTTTTTAATCAAAATATTCTTTCACACAATAAAACAAGTTAAAATAATCATTAAAAAGACACAAATGAAAAATCAATCTATTAAAAAAATATCTAGGTACCACCGGGAACCAAACCCGGAACATTTCCTATACAGAAATACATTACCATTTATGTTTCTGATAAATTTGAGACTAACATGTATTTTTTATAAATATAAATAGGATAAGTCCGGTGGTAACTAACTAACTAACTTACCATCACGCCGTTTTTCCGCGGGGATAGGCAGAAAGAATAGAGCGCCTTCCACATTCACGCCTCATCCACATTCATACATCTTCTCGTATAAGCTCGCCGATTATTGAGGCTTCTAAGCATGTAAGTTTTCCGCAGACGTCTTTTACTTCTGGTGCCATCAACGTCATATATTTTTTTTTACCATTCTCTCCTTATTCGTCTGTTCCATATGACCAAACCACCTAAAAAATCATTTCATAATCATACTCACTATTCTAAGATTATCTTTATATTCTTTCCTTATTTCTTCATTCTTTACTCTGTCATAAATTCATCTGCAGCATATGCGCCTAAGTAATCTCATTTCCTCTTCTGCTTGTTCCAATCCTCACTTTCATAAATCAATGTCGGTACAAGGACTCTGTTGTGTACTGTTTGTCTTGCCTCGGTTGACAAGCTCCCGTTAGATATAATTCCATTAAAAGCGTCGTTCAGTTTATTCGCTGCAGTCACCCTCTTTTCGATATATTTCTCAGACTTTCCGTTATTTGTAATATACTTCCCAAATACACAAACTCATCTACTTGTTCCAAACATAAATTGCCTTCAAGTATTTAGCACGGTGTCTTGCTTCCTCCACGAAAACAATCACTTTCGATTCAGTGACATTCATATTAAAGTTTCTTTTCTTACATACATCGTACATTCTACTCGCTAGACTCCTTACTTAAAGAAACGTACTCAAAGAGTTAAAATTAAAAATAAACCAATTAATTCATTGATTTTATGATTTAGCGTACCACAAGGATCAGTTATACACCAATTATTAAGATAAAAACTTGTTTAAATTGCTACAAATCCGATAGGGTTCATTCCAAACTCCGAGACATAGATTACGCCGCATATTTTTATACGATAGTCTATTAAGTTTAGTCTAGGCTGAAGGTACCCTAGAGTCAGTTGTGAGACTGAGAGTGACCGGAACTTGTGAATGTGCATTACGAGGCAAATTTTATCTAATTGAGGTGATATACAGTAATGAGATGAAAGAGGAAATAAAAAGTCTGATAATCTCTTGTATCTTTACTATAATAAATTCAGTGAACACATGCAATTACGTATTTCGCGTAAATCCCCATACCTCTGTTAATATCTACCTTATTATTGTTTTTACATGAACACTAATTGGGTGCAACTCTAATCCTTCTTATTGTGGGTTTCCATTTATCTCACTCACCTCATATTCATTCATACGACATAACCTCCAAACATGTATATTGATTTAAGATGTTGAATGTATATATTGCGTACAAGCATAATTGCCGGAAGAATTCAGAATCACTCACCATAATCCGGATTCTGAATACATCTCTAAAATATGGACTGTATACTTTTTATTCACTATTTCGTCCAAGGTTCCGACACAGTATAGACGCGAAGTCTCAAATTACTATAATATTGTAACCATTTAGGTAAACATATAACCGCACTGGCTCAAGGTTGCCAATCGACTGGTTCGACGGTGAGGCCGGGAAGGGAAGGGTAGGGGGCACAGTGCATTATTTTCGTTCATGAATAAATGTGTATTTACACAAATAAATATATGTGCCAAACAGTATATATGTTATCAATTCTGCATTTTACTTCCCAATACAAATAAATATCACAGTTCTTTTAAAAATTACATCTATGAAAATTGACATTGTTTTGTGCCAGATGAAGTCTCAAATCGTTCACATCTCCGCACGTAATAGGTGCTGCAATAATTCTGCACCAGAAACGAGTTGGAACCAAGAAAACCAGCTGCTGATAGCGAGGAAATGACGCCCTGCCGGAGCCTGACGGCTGCAGGGGTGCGCGAGGGTGCGCGGGGGTGCGGAGGGTGGGAAGAGCAACCCTCGCCACGGATGAAAGAAACCAAATAAGGCGCGAAATCTGATTCTGAGCGAATTCAATAGAGCCGAACAAAAATGAATTACGACAGAACATCCCTCGGTGGATTTGTAGAGGGATGGATATAATAACTGTTCGATTTCATATTTACATCAGAATCAAATGTAAATCGTACCCGAGCTCGCATTTCTCCCTCTAGCATGCGCACTTACACTCACACCACTCGCTTCCTCACAAACTGTATTCCGCAGACACAACCGAAAGGGTAGAATGTCAAAACATCCCTGTCCTGGTGGGCATCATTTGCTTCGTCCTGACAATGACCTCTGTACAAAAATTAGATTATAACGTATTGTTAAATACTAAATTAATGTATTAATTATAAATATATACATATAAAATCAATTTTGTCAAAAAATATTGTTTTTGCGTTACCGGGATACGAACCTGGATCTCTATTTCCAATCCGGGGAAGTACACTATCAATCGTGTTATAACGCCAGTATTTTTCATGACGAATTTTCTAACACTATGTGTTACACTTTTCACACATGTTACACTTTTTCAAATTAATACATCTGTCGTTCCATTATTTACAGCCAAACACTGTTCATGTTATGTGATTAGTAGTAAATTTTGACCATAGTAAGTTTTTACTATAGTTCCTTTTTACCATCGCCCGTGGTAAAAAACGTTTACGGATTATAGATAATGAATCTCACCTCACAGTGTGGTAAAACAAACAATCAAGAAATATGCTTTATCTGTGGCTTTATTCGCCTCTGCGTTCGAAACCTGTCACTTTACTGAGGAAATTTATTCGGATTATGTACTTATATAACATACAATTAACTCGGTAAAAATAATACAGAGAACAATCATCAAAGTAATATTTAAAAAAGATCAACTTTTTTAACACAAACACTTTTTGCAAAATTCCCAGTTCCCAAAACAGAAAACATTTACAAAAAAATCTCAATTAACCAATTGATTAAAGAAAATAGCACTGTAAAATTTGAAACAAGCACATCATTAAATTTTAAAAATACCTTTAAAATCTCTCAATGTAACACCAAAATTTTATATACTTAGGAATAAAAAAATTCAATAGCCTCCCTACACAAATTGAAGAAATAAAAGATATAAAAGAGTTTAGAAAGAAATTAAAAGAACACTTCAGAAGCACATAATTAGAAAATAAACAATATTATAAAACGCTTCAGAAGCGCACAAATAGACAATATTATAGAACACTTCAGAAGCACACAAATAGACAATAAATATTTTTTATTTATTATCTTTGTTTTATTAACCACTTGAATTGAGTTTAAATACATCTACCGGTTTCGAAAAATACCATTTTCTTCTTCAGAATGTCATAACTAACCAAAAATATATAGCATTGTTTCTTCATCAGAATCTATTTTTAAATTTTTTTTAAATATATTTAGTACCTTACTCAAATTGCTTCTCAAAGTTAATATTACTAATTTTAAAAGTATAAATAATCTATATAAAATTATTATAGTGTAACTCCCTCTTCAAGCACAAGGCCTAGTTTCTTTTTTGGAGAGATAAGCGAAATTAAACCGTGTAATTATAATAATGTAAAATACTTAATTCATGTTATAAAAAAATATTTAAAATATGAAATAAATAAATAAAAAATTAATAAATATTAAATTATATGTTAGATTTAGAATACATTGCTCTAGGCAGAATAAGAACGGTCACTCTACAACCAATCAGTAAATCAATATGCTCAAAAGTGAGTGATTTTAGTTTATTTGCTTAAAATATCTAACCACAGAGTTTCAATATTAAATATTTCCGGTATCGATAATCCCTTGCAAATGTCATTCAAGACTAGTACAGACTCGTACAGAACCTGTACGAGTAAATAGTCTAGTTGGCTGTTTTTGAACGAATTAACTCGTCATTGAAACATTCCGAAAGATTCAAAACGAGTCGAAAACTTTTGTGGAAATACTTTAAATAAACTATTCTACTTTTACTTTTGTCGCCATCTGTTACTCAAATAAACAAGCATTTAAACTAATGTGCAAAGCGTTTATAATTTATTTATAATACGAGCTCATCCATGGACGTTGTACAATCATAAATATAATTGTTTAAGAAGATATCTTTATAAAAATAAAAAAAACAATACTTGAACTGTTAAAAAATGTATATCTTGCGTTTGATACTGTTCACACTTTTGGCGCGTCTTTTCGAATGAGCCGCGACAAATATTATTAATACATTACCTCATGCTCGTCTTTCAGTGTGAAATGTTACCTCGATGCCAGCAGACGTATTCGCGGTGTGTGGACCTTTCAGCTCCAGTGCACCAGCACTGTATTGTTTGTGATCCTGTGATTTGTGTGTATAGTGATATTGTTTATTTGTACCGGGAGTGAACTCGTGACATCGCCGTCTTCAATTTTGGGAGCGGTGATTGGCTCATCCGCATGCCATTTATTGTGTGATCTCGGCGGCGACTGCAGGGATGCCGGAGTTAAGACGAGCAGTTATTCCGAATCCCGGTTCCCGGGATTACTGATCCTTCGACTAGAACCCCTATCCCTTCACTGTGATTCCAATTTACATACTCTATTCCGCGAGACGTGTGATCTGGAGATTGCACAATTCAGATACTTCAAAAAAAATCAAGAAGACAGATAACAAAAATATTTTATTTCCTTCCTTTCGTGATTTTAAATGTCAGTCTGTATTAAGGTAATACACAAAATGGCTTATTACATGGCGGCGCCTGCTTCGTATTTGCAATATGTAGAATACTTGTTTTAGTGATTTGCATAAGCCCTTTCCTAATCTCGATATGGTACGTGAAAGTTGCAAAATGTTGGCACGTACACATATATATATTATACACACATTATTATATCTTATCTATCGTTTAAACCCCATCCTAAGATGTACATAGGATGGTTGACGTGGTATAGAACAAATAACTGCACGTCTAGTTGGTGTCGTTACTTTATCGAGTTGCAATATTTTTCAATTAATTGACAGTAAATTTCTTTGTTTACAATTTCACTTTAATATATATCTACCTTCAGAACTAAAAGGTATTAAGTACACTTTCAAATGAATTTGACACTTCACTTAAATGTAATGTGTGAATTTCCCAATCAATTTTCAGTTATAACGAACGGAATTTAGGAATTAATTTACTAGATTTCAAATTAGAAAGGTTTAAAGCTGACATTCGTACCTAGTGTGTGTTAAAAATACTATTTTATAATTATCTATTTAAATATATTGATCAAAGAATTCAATGTACAAATCAATTCAGAACTGAATTAAAAAAGTGGAAAACTGAAAGGTTTTTTTTTTTCTTCCTATCGAAGAACGAATTGCAGAAGAAAACGACTCAACTTTTTATCAGACGTCAACTAATATTCTCTTCATCGAGTAAGCCTCGGCAGTGATTAGATTTAGGCTGAATTACCGCTACGAAGGCTTTTACGAACTGGTTCTGTGGACTTCAGGGGGCTTTCAAATCGAGTTTTCTGAGCTTTTCACTCGGGAGCAAATTTTTACAATTTTTTTTTTTTTTTAAATACTAGTTATCATTTAATATTTCAGTACGCGCATATCTGCAGACTGTTCAGTATTGAAGAGACAGAAAAGGACGATAAGATGCTGTTCATATTTTAAGTATTTTACATCGTTCTAGACATTTTATTTAATAATGTCTTGATTTTAATAGGGAAAATTGGCTTATTCCTTAGTGTAACAGCGATTCGATTGTGACTGAAAATGAAAGCCAAGCTTTATGTCTACTGTTCTCTTTTATTTGGTAAATTTTAAAGTAACTTGATACATTACATTGGAGTGTAACATAATAATTAGTCCTTTAACATAATAATTAGATGATTATGTGACCTTTTTATTTTATTGTTACCAAGATTAGTTTTTAATACTCCATAATTACATATATGAAAATAAACTACTTGTTTTATTACTACTACTTAAGAAACTTTTTGCTTTTTGAAGGCGTTATCAATCTAACAATTTAAATGAACAATTATTATTTTTAATATACAATGAACGAGAGCTATATAATTTTTTTTAAGTGACAACTTTATTTTAAATATGAATTAAACATATTAATTAGAAAGATATACATATAAAATAAATTTTATCAAAAAATTTTGTTGGATCTTTTGCCAAATCGGGAAAGGTGTATTTTCCAACTACGCTACAGCTACTATTTTTAGCGACAAATTTTCGAACCTATTAAACGATTAAATGTATTAATATCAAAGAGGTAACATATAGATTCGAAAATTTTTCGCTAAAAATATCGTCGCTGTATCATAGTTGGATAATGCACCTCATTAATAATTGGATAATGCAAGTATATCTTTCTTATTAAGGAAAACACATTCTTATTGTGAAGTTATAATTATTCAGAACACAGGTCTGTGATATTTTAAATACTAAATTAATGTGTACTGATGTTATAACACAATTGGTAGTGTACTTCCCCGAATTGGAAATAGAGATCCAGGTTCGAATTCCGGTGACGCAAAAACAATATTTTTCGACAAAATTGATTTTATATGTATACATTTATAATTAATACATTGATTTAGTATTTAGTACTCGTATATCTTTCTAATAAATACGTTTAATTAATATTTAAAATATCACAGACCGTCTGTTCTGAATAATTACAACTTCACAATAAGAATGTGTTCTTATAACAACATAATTCATTATAATTTTGTGGGTTTATATGAATTTTTACACGATTTTAATTTTTTTTAAATTAAAATTCTGTTTCAATTCTAATATTTTAATTTCATATTAATGGTAATATATAAATGTGATATATCTATGGATGTAAGAGAGCTTAAAAAACCCATCAAACTAAAAAAAAAAGTATTTACTAAAAAAACATAAAATCTAAAAAAAAGAATTAACAAAAAAACAAAACTCCAAAAAAAGTACTAACAAAAAAACAAAGAAAAAAAATATTTTTTTATACCTATATACACCAAACCACCCCATATACCCGCTCACGGGATCCCCAAATTTCACCACACTTTATGGCACTCGAGATATCGGAGACAAGAGGTGGTACACCTTATCACTTCATTCATCATCATTCCCTGGATGACAGGCATGCGAAAGAAAGAACGGCCGACTGTCGGGTGTGCTCTCTCGCATCTGAGCCGTTGCTCGAAATACATCTCTTGTATTTGACTTTTTATATATAGCTTTTTATAATAGCCTATAGTTACTAGTGATGAGAAAAAATGCCACTTTCGATTCACTGATATGATTGTGATTGGTATTCGATAATATCAGTGATTGAAAACTGTGACTGTGATCACAGTTTCATTACTAATGCGCATGCTCACAACATTTTGAGCGTATTTATTTATCTTATTAAAATCTCATTTGCATAAAAAACATATTCTAACATAAATAATTAATATAAATCTAATTTAATATCATCGCAAAGAGAATGAAAATGCTTAAAAAAAAGTCAATTTATTTTTCGGGTCAAATTCACAGCAAATATACGTAAAACGTTTTGGTAGAATCTACTAGATGGCACTGATAAAATTAAGGAAAATCCAGTAGATGGCGCTGATTCAAGTAATAATCGATTTAAACAGACAGAAAATCAATATAATTTTTAACAAAAAACAACTTTCTATCACGATATTCCCAGATATATAATCACTGATAGTGAGTGTGACTCATAGATATCAGTGATCGCGGTTCGTGATTTTGAGCTTATCGCTAATCTTTATTGTGCTACACAATAATATAACAATAAAAAAAGACAGCTATATAGATTTGTAATATAAGGAGAAATAGCAGGTAATAATGACAGTAAAAAATATCCTACAGTACGACGACACATTCATCACAAATCGCCAATATTATTTTATTGATAAGACACTTTCTCAAGTTTGTCAATGCCAGAAATCTTCGCTGAAATCTCTCGGACCCAAAACATCAAATAGCTGGAAGGTTCAACATCATCCCCCTCCGAAACACCCTCCCACTCCTTGTTACCAATCGTTCAGGCTCCCATTACAGAACCATTCGATAGGCTTTCATGACGTTTGATTGAAAGGTATTTATAACTGAATCTCGGTAGCCTTCGCTGCGAATCACGGGGAACCGATTGAACGGAATGAATCGATAATTGAATTCTAAATTGCCACTTTCAATTTGGACGGACAATAGATACAGAGATAACCGATATCAATTTATATATATTTAAAAAAAATTATATCGATAGTTGTGATTTTAAAATATAGTTCTTTGATATTGAAAACAAGTAAATGAATCATCTTAACTGGAAAGAACGTGTATTAAACCAATTTAGTTTTTTAATGCAATGCGATGCATAATTGACTATAGACTTTTAAGATCGGTGTACTGTGCACTCTGCTACTTTTTAATTAACTATGCGATTTTAGTTTAGAGAGGAACAATAAAATTAATATTTGAAACGGTTAAAAAACCACAAAAGACAATTCTTAGTTTTTAAAATAAATAGCAGTCATAAATATGTTGTATCAATGTGTCCAAAATTTAATAAAAATGAATTGATAATTCTGGCGTCTGCAGTCGGTTTACTCAAAGGTATTTGAGATTCTGTATAAATAATGTAGATGGCCTTCAAATAATGGAACGACAGGTGTATTCATTTGAAAAATGTAACATATAGGCTCGAAAATTTGTCATGAAAAATACTGGCGTTATAACACAATTGGTAGTGTACTTCCCCGGATTGGAAATAGAGATCCAAGTTCGAATCCCGGTGACACAAAAACAATATTTTTCGACAAAATTGATTTTATATGTATATATTTATAATTAACACATTAATTTAGTATTTAAAATAGCAGTCCTTTTAGATATCCATCAGATTTTCTATTTAAGGAGTACAGTATTTTAGACGTAAGACAAATTAATATTTTGAGTCTCGTAGAATATTTACAATCAAAAAATAACTCACCCTTAACAATAAATCATGGTCATAATACATGGCAACGAATAAACATCTACACACCTGTTCCGAGAGCAATAACGATATTCTTCCAACGTTTCTATATGTTTTTAGCTCCGAAACTTTACAACACACTTAACACTAACTGTAAGTCGGTAACATACAATCAAATTACGCAAATGGGTAGAGATCAGTCAGAAGCATCGCTGTTCAATATTCCAACGTAATCACAATACAATACACTAATGATACACTTTAGATTTACAACACATTCACTACACCTTTTTATTGTCTCTATTTATTTTCTTATACAGGGTCTTTCAATAGGAACGCTCGAAATTTATTAAGTTATAGAAGCCATGTTATTAAAGTGACATCTGTCAAATTTGTTGTCAATTATTAAGTAATATACGTCAAATCACCATGGAAGGTTATAGCGTTGAATAACGTGTGCAAATCATCAAATTTTATTATCAAAGTCACTGCTCCGTTCGAGAAACGTTCCGCGCAATACGTGACTTTTATCCTCGCCACTACCGTCCTGCCGAGTCGACTATTCGACGTTTGGTGGCCAAATTCGAGTCAACCGGTTCGGTAAATAATTGGCCAACACCGAAATGCTGAAATTGCTGAAAACATCGCTGCTGTGCGTGAGAAAGTACAGGAATACCCAAGGCGAACATCGTCGTTCACAAGAATTTGGCCTTTCTGTGACTTCAACATGGCGAATTTTGTGTCGGGACTTAGGTCTCTATGTCTCTGTCTTATATAACTCTTTATTTTAATTAAATGGCACCACAAGAACACGGAAAAAACTGTCTACTTTAACACAGATGGTAGTTTATTAAAGTAGCCAGGGGACAATGCTATATATATTATAGGTGGATACCTCCTGTTTCCCAAACAGTCAACTAATAAATGTATTACATTATCAAAAAAATTATAGATATCTCATAGAGATGAAGCTGTTTATATAATATTATATGGGGAAATATGGAAGTATGGGTAATTACAGGGTTTACGACCTATCTTCGGCTGGCGTAAGTGATCACTTTACAGAATGTAACGTTCACCATTCCACCCACAATCAACCTCCATATCTATCAAACTTTTGTAAATTGTATATTTAGGGTGTCCAGCGGAAAAATTTCAAGATTAAATTGTAATTGCTCGTAAACCATCAAGGTAAGGTAAGTGGGAGGGGTATTTGTTCGACGCTCGTGATTTTCAGATTCATTGGTTTGTGCGCGTCATGCTTTTTGTACTCACTTTAATATTCGACGAGTAAGTGATGGGCTAAGTACGCAACTTATCTGGTGTTGGATTCAAAAATTCAGACAAAAGGGGACCAAACTATTCCGGGACTATCAACGTCAGCAACGACCCCAGAATATATGGTTCAAGTTCGACGTGAAATTATGCGCAATCCACGTAAATCGATAAGGAAGATTGCAACTTGTTGTTATTTTGAAAAAAAAATTACAGTTTCACCCATACAAACTGCAAATCTTGCAGTCTCTCAATGAAAATGATTATTCTTTACGTGAAACCTTAGCGAAAACGAAGCTGGAACGTTTTAGAACAGCACGAACGCTTGGAAACATATTGTTTACTGACGAAGCACATTTTCATATCGATGACTATGTTAATAAATAGAACATGAGATTCTGGTGCCCCGACAATTCAAAAGAACGCCATCAAAAACGGTTGCATTATCTAAAAACAACAGTGTGGTGTGTAATGTCTGCCCGATGGATAATTGACTCTTATTTTTTTAACTGCAGTCACTACTGACGTGTATTGCCAAATGGTCGAAGAGTTTTTGGTACCGCAACTGCAGCTGTTTCCCGGGTTCAACAACAGAATACAATTTCAGCAAGACAGGACCACTCCACACACAGCTAGAGTTCCAATGGTGAAACTGAAGGGAATTTTCCCCAATAAATTAATCGGCAAATTCGGATACATACCCTGGGCACCTCGGTCACCGGACCTTACATCGTGTGACTTTTTTTTGTGGGTATACTTTAAGTCGAGAGTTAACAGTAACAATCCTGGAACAATTCAAATTTTATAAGAAAATATCTGCCGTAAAGTTGCTGCCACTGAACCAATGCTTTGCTCTCGCTTGTTTGCAAATTTAAGCATCTGATTGCAAGTGTCTTGAGAGAAATGGAGATCAAATGCGCATCGTTAAACTTTATTTTGTATGAATAAAATATTTAAATAACATTGTAGTTTTTTTTATTTAATATTAAACTTGAAAATGTTTAAAATATCATAAATTATTATGGTGAAATTTCGAATCTTCAAAGTGTAACAAATTTTTAAATACTCGCGACCGTATATATCTTTTATATTTTTATAAGAAAATATATTTTTTACAAATGTCCAACAAAGGACCATATTTTCGGTATACGCCAAGAATGAATTACCAATTACTCTACGTTACCACTTTTTTCACCATTCCATTTTAGAATTTATGTGTTCTTTCTATTTTAGTGAGACATCTGTTATTTCTTATTAAAAGCTATCATCTTTTTTCAGTTACGTGACAGATTTTACTCGGGAAGCCTCTGAAAATACATATGTGTTCTATGTTGAAATAAATTACCCCGTCGGGACTCGACCGTGCGCTGTTTCACACTGCTTATATAAATTTACACATATAGGATAACCGGTGACCACTAAAATGAATTACAGGTACTGATCTTATTCCTGTGATGGTAAATATATTTTTGAAATAAAGATGAAATTAAATATAAAACATAATAAGAAGTATTCTAATGTTTAAAATTCTGATAATAATCTTGCTTAAACTAACATGTGCTTGTATTATTTAGACGTAAGATATTGTCTCATTTTGGGTGATTCCCAAGTTAGTCCTATTTTTCATAAAAAAAAAACGTAACATATGCCTTAGATGTGTTCTTTCAGGATATTTCAGGAGACTTGCCAAAAATGATCACCCAGATACGCCACGTTTTATATACAAAATGCGCTGCCGTTGTGCTGCCGTTCTGGCGTATCATTATACCTGATGGATTATATAAAGCGTCGTCGTTGTATTAGATATATTAATTAATTCTCGACCCCTGAATAATGTACACTCTAATGTTTACGCGTTTTAACAAAAGAAAAACTGCTTCTGGTGAGATATATTTTACGACGTAAAACGTATAGTTTCGGAGGCTGGCCAGCAGAGTTTAAAAAGATTCAAGAATGCAACGAAAGCGACCATCGGCGTCTAACAGCTCAATTTCACAAAGTTTGGTGTCTTTTATTTACACGGATTGAATGAATGTATTCAACAATACCAATAGAAAACTCAGTACTAGCTATCGAAGATGCATATGGCAACATCTAATATTTATTTAAAATGAACTTTTAATATAGCCATTGTGACGTAATCAGAGATTGCTTATATAATGATCGATAGATTTTTTTGTATGAATAGTTAGCGCCGGGCATTTTGCTCGCCGAGCAAGACGAAGTTGAAGCCTGGTCCCCGGGTGTATATGCCATCGGTGTCATCGATCAGCTCACTTAAGCCCTCGGAGTAACCCAACAAGCAATATATATTCGCCTACAAGAGTCAGAATTCAGCCAAATTCAGAAGGCGGACCGCGGTTGGGGGTTCCTCGTGTTCTCTCTCCTGACAACAAAAAGATACATACATACAGCTGTTTCCCTATTATTCGGGTACAAAAGAGAAAAAAAATTGTACAAAAGAGCGAGGGTAAAGGCGAAAATCGTGGGTCAATCATAGTGAAGTATCGACATTGACATGCGAAATCCAATATTCACGGAAAAAACCTATTTCTGTACATTTAGTGGGATATAAAGGGCAACTTTAAGACTACGAGCGCTAGGGTACGCTAATACACTAATATTTTAACGTCATAAATTATACATTCATTTTATTTAATATAATTATAAAGTATAAATATAACAATTTTAATTATGTTAATGATCGATGAGTGTCCTGAAAATCCTTCAGGTGCACGCTATAGTCCATAACAATTAGAGAGAACATTGACGAAGGGTTTAATATCAAATGTTTACACAGAGGGTTGGGGAAATAAGGGATAAAGAAAGGGTGGAATAAATTCGGAAGAGGGATAGAAATAGGGGACAGGGGGCGGCTGAAGGACTACCTAGAACCAGAAAAAACAACCCACTTGTGAAATACTCGTTCCGTTATCTGAATCTTCTTTCACTGGATCCACAGGTCTTCCAGCTCCACAACAAACTACACCTTACGCGATAGCAAGATGTACAGCACTAAATCGGTTCGCACGGTAGAGAGAAACCGATTACACACAAGTAAATAATAGCCCCGCACAGCAGTACGAATGGTAAATGTACCCAAATGATAAACGCTTACTTGAAGGTACAACTTCAACTGTGTAACCATCACTACTGAGCATTATCAACTTTTTTAAATTATTTAAGTGTCGTAATTGAGTAATCGTTTACCGGCAATAAATTTCAGGAAAATGATATGTACGTTGGTAATGCAGAGTGTAGATTACCACTGGTACTGGCGATTGTAATGTAATATAATTAACGATGTTAAATGATAACTTTTTCAATTTATTTTGTGTGCAAGAGATAAAGCGTGAAAATAATGGAAACAGAAAAATCTACTGAATGAAATTCAAATTACAACAATACAATAAAAATTAGCGAATAGAAAGAACAATAAGCATCGGCATCACAATTATTACTAAAGTCGCTGTCCTGCAGGATCCTCGGTGATCCCGGTAAACACTCGTGGTGTCTGCCTAGGACTTTGCCAGAGAAGGTTCGACAGCAATACCAATCACTGTCCAAGCGGAGAGATATCTCTGAGATCGAAGGTTCCGGTGGTGTGCTTGATAACTTTACAGAAGCGTCTCGTTTCTGTCTCGGCACCAACTTAAACCTCTACGCAAGTTCGGCGCAACTTTTTAAGTACCGATCCGGTCCAGTCCGGTCCGGTCTACTAGGACAACCGAGAATAAAATTCAGATAGATTAACCACCTAAGAAGATAATGCCTCCCGGACAGATAAACCCACTGGAAGGTCATCAGGTACGGCTTATATATATGCGACGTTGTGTTGAGGATAAATTTCTGCGCCTTGTGCGTATTATCGAGAGAAGTACCCAACAATTTAATTAATTGAAGTGGCGTCGAGTTGGAAAAACTGATCATATCGAAGTTTTGGTCAAACGGTAATTTAAACTGTTATTGCTACTTTGATGGTTTTTGATTATATTGACGATTGGTAACTGATAATTGATAATTCACGTGCCTTTTTAGATATTAAATCTCATTCAAAAAGTGATCGTTTCCATAAAATCCCCCCCTCTTAAATAGAAGAAACTCACAAGATTTATGCTACATCCATAAAAATTTTAATAACTTAGTTGACTCGCCCTATTTATTAAAACAAACAACTTTAAACTGTCTCCCACACCCAACATGATCAAATAATCTATTTTACCCAAAGTTTGGCAGAACTAATTACTTAAAAAAAGTTTTGTGACCCGCTCTACATCAAAATATAATACCGTAAATTCTTCTAATAACTTTGACATTTTCAACGATAAATTGCTTCTCTTTAAAATTAAACTACGCCAACTTTTTAATAACTATTGACATAAATTTTATATGCATGCGCGTGTATATATATATATATATATATACATATTTAACAAAAGTATATATTGCATCCCATTTTTCTCCCCTCTTTACCCTTTCCACTTTTTATAGTAAGTGTAAATACAACATTTTGTTTATCAGTTTGTTTAAATGTCTATTATGTCAGCTTGTTTAATTCCGAAGAAAATCATCATATTTTATTTTTATCAATTATTATTATTATACTGTTTGTTTCTCTCAAAAATAAACTAATAAAACTAAACATCCAACAGTTGAATCTCAATTATTAATCATTGTTACAATTACAGTCACACTGTTAAAATAAAGGTTCACCATCACAAGTGGACTTTCTCATCACATTGTATATCAATACCAGTAAAAAATCAAAGACGAATTACGCGTCATTAATATTGACGCATTCACTTTATATTTTAAATATACAAAATGCTCTAATCTAAGGAATTTGGTTCAGTGCGGCGCGGAATTACAATTTGCCGTACATCTCGCCCGCCCGGCGGCACCTGGTTCGGTGATATTTAATGTTTCACGTCGCGCAAAGTAATTTAAAATGTTTTAAAATTTCACGGCCCCACCGCGCCACCCTTATCAGGGATTAATTTTTGAACGCGCCCCGAGTATTTTTCTCCCCAAAGGTTGAATGTTTTAAAACGCCTGCGACGGCGCCTGATACAACCCGCATAGCCGCGGCGCCGTGCCATTAGCGGCCGGGCGCGCCTGTTCGCAGAACAAATCACATTTGCGATAAATAAAGACCATATCAATATCAAACAGCGAATATGTTTCTCATAAATTCTTCTTGTTTCCATTGTATTTTGTTCCTCAACACTTTACTTTATTTATCACCCTTACGTAAAAATTTATCTAAAGGTGTCCGGCAGAAAATTTTCAAGTTTAATATTAAATAATAAAAAAACTGCAATATTATTCTGAATATGAATTAAATGTATTAATTAGAAAGATATACATATAAAATCAATTCTATCTAAAAATATTGTTGTTGCGCCACCGGAATTCGAACCTGGATCTCTATCCTAACCGGGGAAAATGCATTATCCAACTATGCTACAGCGACCATATTTTTAGAGACAAATTTTCAAACCTGTTACCTTTTTGATATTAATACATTTAATCGTTCCATTATTTGAATGAGCCATCTACCTTATAATAGTTGGATAATGCACCTTCCCCGGTTAGGAAAGAGATCCAGGTTCGAATCCCGGTGGCGCAACAACAATATTTTTCGATATAATTGATTTTACATGTATATCTTTCAAATTAATACATTTAATTCATATTTAAAACATTACTGAATAATTACAACTTCACAATAAGAATGTGTTCTCCTAATAATGTTTTCTCATATTTTGTTTATTGCACACTACACTGTTGTTTTTAGACAATGCAAACGTTTTTGATGGCGTTCCCTTAGGTTGTCGGGGCACCAGTATCTCATGTTCTATTTATTAACATAGCCATCGATATGAAAATGTGCTTCGTCAGTAAACAATATGTTTCCAAGCGTTCGTATTGTTCCAAAACGTTCCAGCATCGTTCTCGCTAAAGTTTCACGTAAATAATAGCCATTTTCGTTGAGAAATTGCACGATTTGCAGTTTGTATCGGTGAAACTGTAGTTTTTTTTTTCAAAATAACGTGCGTTATTGATTTTTTTATTCCAGTACAGGCTGCAATCTTCCTTATCGATTCACGCGGATTACGCATAATTTCACGTCGAACTTGAGCCACATGTTCTGGTGTCGCTGCTGACGTTTATGGTCCCGGAGGAGTTTGGTCGAACAATACCTTACCTACTTACCTCACTCTGATGGTTTACGAGCAATTACAATTTAATCTTGATTTTTTTCCGCTGGACACCCTATATTAAATGTTAGAACGTTTTCGGGAACATCTTCCCATTATCAATAATACAATTCGACTAAAGATAAAAACAATTTCAGACAGTAATTAAAGGTGCGCCTATTACATACCCTATTTTATTCATTTTAACTCCACCAGGAATTTGGCCACCAAGAAGTTTCCCAACATGTGACGATAGCGATCACCATTAACGGTTACAGTATTGCCATTATTATTTAGATAATAAGTTTCAATTACTTTAACACGTTGTTGAGGCATTAGAAGCTCCAAAATTAATTGTAATCAATTGTTTTCTACGACTACCAAATGTGAACTGACAAATGTCTACCAACCCAAAATGGCGGTCAAACAAAAGAGGTCAAGTGCAATCCCTCTAACCAGCAGGTGTATATAACGACTGTCGTTACATCTATGGAGAAACGATCTCACCCTTATATCATGAATCAGCAATTTCATAAATGAAAGATGAGATCCTTTATCCGCACGAAATAAAGGGTGTTTTTTTAGAGTGTAATTTAAAATTAAATGAAAATCGTGGTAATGGCCATGGCATTGGTTTTATTGGAAATACAATTTTATGCCATTAGTATTTCAATATGATTTCGCACATATGCCGCGGCTTCCTCGAATATAGCGCAATCTAGAAGTCCAATTTTCAGCCACTTCTTGGAGCAGCTGGAGACGTATATCGGCAATAACGAGACGAATATTGGCTCGTCGTCTATCGTCTCTGGTTTATCGACATAGACTTATCGATGTAAAATTGTCGAATCGTTTTCGAAATAAATTTGAATCAAATCAAACTGAGCACAAATCAGCTGTCGATAGAAAATAGCTGTCAAATTGGCTGTCAATAGAAAAAATGTTGCAAATTTGAAAAACTATCCTTAAAAAAAACATCCTTTAGATGTTCTGCAGTCATTATTTTACCTTTATCAGATAACGATGGCTATTATTGTGTGTGTGTGTTCTTTGTTTTATTTTATGGAATGCAAGCATGGATACTTTCCGAAGAAATGATAAGCCAATTTGAAACATTTATGATGTGTATCTATAGAAGAATGACGATAGAGTGACAAATGTTATGGACCGAAATGAGATATTCTGAAAAGTGATATATTTTTTCGTCTCAATTACTATGTCTTAAATAAAGTAGCAATATGGCTGAAGAAAAATAAACTAAAACTGAAGGTAAATAAAACTGAATTCATGAGCATTGGAAATAAAAACATATCACTATAGTTCAACAATTATGATGTAAATAATATTCAATATAATATGACGGGTTAATCATACAATTTATATCTCAGTATCAAAAGCAATATACTACCGAAGTCACGTCTAGGGGGCAGGTCTGTTTCGAAAAAAAAATGTCATTTGTATATTATTTAGTGACAAGTTAATTTAATAAATAAAAAAATCTAATTAATACATGTAATTAGTATTTCTAATTAATAAATTTAATTAGTATTTCTAATTAATACATTTAATTAGTATTTCTAATTAATACATTTAATTTGTATTTCTAATTAATACATTTAATTTGTATTTCTCATTAATACATTTAAGTAGTATTTTTTTTATTAAATTAACCTGTCACTAAATAATATACAAATGACAATTTTTTTTCGAAACATACTTGCCCCTTAGACGTGACTTCGGTACTTACCGTACGATCGTCCATCTGAGCAAGTAATTCGAATAACCACGGAACGTTTTCGCATCACGCATACTCTAATTGATAACATACATCCGCAGAGATGTTGCACAGTGCGCACCGAAGAACCTGTTGTATCTTTAAAAAATGATGCCGGCTAAGTACGTTACAGTCAATGGGGAGCGCTATAGATCCATGATTACTGACTTTTTCGTTCCTCAATTTAATATAATTTATGTGGAAGAGCTGTAGCTTCAACAAGACAATAAAACATGCTACACAACGCACGCCACAATCAATTTATTGAATGAAACATTCGAGTAATGGACCAGTTAATTGGCCTGATAATTTTACGTCGATAAGTCTATGTCGATAAACCAGAGACGATAGACGACGAGCCAATATTCGTCTCGTTATTGCCGATATACGTCCCCAGCTGCTCCAAGAAGTGGTTGAAAATTGGACTTCTAGATTGCGCTATATCAGAGGAAGCCGCGGAATATGTGCGAAATCATATTGAAATACTAATGGCATAAAATTATCTTTCCAATAAAACCAATGCCATGGTCATTACCACGATTTTTATTTAATTTTAAATTTCTATACCTCTAAAAAAACACCCTTTATTTCATGCGGATAAGGGATCTCATCATTTTAAAAAATTGAAAAAAAAATTGTCATTTGTATATTATTTAGTGACAAGTTAATTTAATAAAAAATATTAATTAAACATATTAATTAAAAAGATATAGATATGAAATCAATTTTATCGAAAAATAGATATAGTAAGTGCATTATCCAATTATTTAAAAAATCACAGATCAATGTTCTGAATAATTACAACTCCACAATAAGAATGTGTTCAAAAATTTAATAAAAGTGAATTGTTAATTATGGCGTCTGCTATCGCTTTCCGTAAAGGTATTTGAGATTCCGTAAAAACAAAGTAGATGGCTTTCAAATAATGGAACGATAGATGTATTCATTTGAAAAAGTGTTAGAAAATTTTTCGTCAAAAATAATGTCGCAGTAGCATAGTTGGATTTTCCCGGTTTGGAAAGAGATCCAGGTTCGAATCAAATATTTTTGGGTAAAATTGATTTTATATGTACTATAAGTATTTAAAATATCACAGACCTATGTTTTGAATAATTACAACCTCACAATAAGAATGTTCTTTATAGTCCACACCGATTGATATTTCTGTCAACAAATTGAAAAACCCGCACTATCTAGGATGCGTGTTGGCTGCCTTCAGGATTTGTCGCCATTTCTTTCTATCTGTGGAATCTCTCTTCCGGTTCATAAAAAAATAAAAATGCCTTCCGAGAAATGCCACAAAATGAACATTTTTCATTCGTTCTAAGAAAAAAGGGAGAAAATTATATTATCTAAGAAAATACCGCGTGTACAAGTTTTATGTAAAAAAAAAAAAGTCGACAGAGGGGTGAAAGTTGGAGCCCTTAATGTGTGGTGTTTAATGTATGCTAATTCTGTCTTCCAGTAGAGCGCAGATGATTTACATACAGTTGTAGGTAATTTGTTTTACAGTAATTTATTCGAAGGTAATTTGTTCGAAAGAAACTTATTTTACGGTGACTCGTTTAAACATAATCGCTTTGCGAAAAATATTCGTGAAATACTTAATTTGTTTGAAAAGAACATGTTTTCATGTTTATTTTCAGTTATCAGTACTGCAAAATAAAAATAAAGTGCAATGCTGAAAGATCTGAATATGTCTGAACAACTCATTACTTGCGATTTCGCCGACAGAGACAGATTGCGTTCAGACTGCGAACTATCAAGATCTTGTGCCTTTTTTTTCTGCCGTACGCTGGGATCGCGAAGAGGAAGTGTATGCAATAGTTCCAGAAGTGCAGTGATCTCTCGGTTTGGCACAACAAACGTGCAAGTCAACCGGAGGTGAAGACGACGCTCAACCCAGGACTTTAAAGCAAGGTTGATTTCCAATTTGGGTTGCGTCCACTGATTAATATTATACTCGATACAGTCCACAGAATTTTATCCCACCAATATATTCCAATATTATGGTGTTTATTTTTAAAATCCTCTTTTTTCAACATTAGAACGGACATCATACAAGATGAAAAGATAGACTGAAACTGCCATTCGGGAAGAATGTTAAATTTCATAAATCGGTGATGTAAGATGTTGAATGAAATGCCACAAAATATATGAAAGGAGGAGAAACTACATAGATTTAATATATATTAGATATAATGAAACTAAGCAAATATGTGCAAGATAAGTTGTAGTAAAAAATAGCATTTTGATGGTGTTTATATTAGAGCATATAAAAATATACTTATATATGCACTATATTTAAAATAAATAAATAAATATACTATTGAGGTGAATGCATCAGCCAACGCAGCTAATGTACACCGGCGGCCGCCTCACTCACTCTTTTCACTGACATCAAATCTTCAACAGTCTGCCTTTATCGTATATTTTACGTACTAGTTAGTTAAGATTCAATTGTAACTTTTGTAATAAACTCAGCACAACCGTGAGTAGCATTTTATCTCAACCATCCCTGCTGCCTCCTTACATTTCACACAATACACTTCACATGAACTGTTTTTTTTTTTTATCAGGCAGATTTTATTCCCTATCTCATTTTTCTTTTCCTTTCCCATCGAATATTTTCTTATTTTCTTTTTCATAACTTTTTTCTTAAATGTTAAAATTTATACTCTCAACTTTTTTCTCACGTTTTTCTGCTTTATAGCCCTTAAATTTTAAATCGTATTCTCTGTACAAAGTATATTGTATCGTCTGATATAAAATGTAACTGGTTCAATTAATGTTTAGCTTTTATTCTATCTCTCGTATTTACTGATACACTGTATGTTTTCTATAATAAAATAAAAATAAAATATCTATTTCACCTCCGAGCTATCATATTGTACGGATAGGCAGGGAGGAGAGAACGTAACACAATATAAATACCATTATATTTGCTTTTCTATATAGAAAATAAAGGGTGTTCCGTACAGGAAACAAGAATGTAGACAAGGGTGGTTCGCTCATCTCAGTTTGTCTCAACCGGCGATGATGATGATGATTATGAGGTCGAAAGAAATGAAACACATAAGATGTTCAATACACGCACACTACAGCAGCAAAATATAGAATGGCTTCCCGCCTACAGAATACTATGTCTTTATTCAGATTCATAACAACACATGTAATCATATTTGCAAGTACCTACACGGTGACTTTGTTTTCCTAAAATCTATCCTACGAGTTTTTTGGCGCCACGCCGATGATTGCACCTTTAAATTATTGACACGTGTCTTATCGTATCAATTATATGGAGCCTCCTCGGCGAGTAATTCTTTGCGATACAAAGAGTATACAGAAATAATTCGATACATATAGATAATTACTCATATTTCTGTAGCCCGTACCTAGGTAAAACAAATCATTAATAAATTTATAAAGACAGTATGATTTTGTATTATTGCCAATTATAATTAATAATCTGTATATTATGAAATCATTATTAACCAATGCAATAAAACAAAAAAAAAACAATAAACAAAAAAAAATGTAATGGATGGATATAAATAAAACAATGTTTTAACTCTACTTGAGTTTATTAGCACTACTCGAGTTTTGAGAGAAACAGTAACTCTCATCGACAGTATTAAACTAACTACATACAAATATACGAAAAAAGACTTAGGTGGTAGATATATAATAAATTAGGTTCTGACAAATGGATGGATGGTTGTAACGGAAATATTTAGAGGAGAAGAGACGAATTAGAAAATGTAATATTGCTTTACAAATCAATACCCGAGTTCAAATTCATTTTTATTTCTAAACATTTAAAATCATTTTTTTTATTGTTTTTACGCGTGACGGGATGTAGAAATTAAATGGTACATGAATGAAAAGAATGATTATTATCCATGATATGGTTCGCGAATTCAGAAAAGTTGTTACTAGTTAGACAACCACGATACTCTTTTAATCTAATGTTCAGATTTCTAGAGGTTTTTCTGATATATTTCGTTAACTCTGCTTTTTTTATTTATAAGTTATCTATTTTTGACTTTGAATTGTTTGTGTAATACGCGGGTCTAATATGGGGAGGGGAAATGTTATTATTTTAGTGGATGTTAAGCCAGTATATAATATTTTCCTCCATGAAGTGTTATCAATGGTATAACTAGTATTATGTCCAGAATATAAAATAGAATCACTAAATTTTACATGATTTTTTTTTATTTAGCGTTTATTCTATTAACCTTTACCATACCATGATATAAAATACCCGAACGCATCCATGCCGTCAACTCGTGTTACAGTTGGAAAAAATGTTTTTATTAGCTTAAATGCATGATTGGCTTGGCTGGCATTGGCTTTAATGGCATGAATTTACTCTAAATATTTTGCATTCAATTTTGAAAAAAATATTGATAACATAATTTAGAGCATTCATTACGTTCTATACAATGTGTCCTTCCATCTTATCTGTCTTCATTTAATTAGTGAGAAAGAGACAATTATATTTGTATGTTTGTTGTTCTTTTCACTGTGAAAATAGTGTGTGATCTCTGTCTTTCATATCGCAAATTGTATTTTTACGTTGGTAAAAATACAATTTGCGATACGTTGGTATTAATTTTACAACGGATCGAATGGAAGAACTAATTGTTTTTGTACGATTCTCTTTTCATAATTGGTTTTTCACTAGTCATTCCTAAGCGCTAATATTTTCTTTAGGATTATCTAAAATATGAATTTTATTTTGCGTACATTTACCGAAATATTACAGGTTTAATTATGATGATAGACGTGTGTTACTGCATGGTTTGGGAAGGGTTAACGCGTCATTATTGGCAATTTGCTTTATCAGTATTATTAAGAGGGATATTTATTAATTTATTAAGTATTGAATGAAAACTGGCCAATTTATGTGCGGTAGGGTGGGAAGAATGTGCAGGGATCTATTTTAAGAGTTATCCTCAAAACCCCAATCACAACGAGCCTTATATATGTAGCTAATACTACTCTTAACTACATATATAAATACAAACAGACACATTTTAAAACTCTAAATATGATTACCACACTGAAAAATACACCTAACCTACAACTCCTCGATTGAATTGTCCCAGTAATATGAAACTAAAAATAAAACTTGGATTCGTAGAGCTAGTATTGGTGCACTCACCCCAACATATTGATTCGAACCTATAATCATTGTAGTTATAAAATTCTTCAGAATAATTTATTTTAAAGTTCACTTTGTTATTGTTTATTTACCATTTATTATGCACAGGTTTACCATTGTTACCATTGTTTATGCACAGGTTATAAATGTTAATTCGGTCCGCTACTTGTAATACTAATTTATTTGTACAATTGCTTGTAAACTATGCCCGTCTCAACACAAATTTCTCTAGTGAGACGGGCACAGTCCAGACATATTTTGATATTTAAAGAAATGTATTTTTTAGTATGTACCATGCGTAATATTATACGTACTATGCATTAACCTTTACCATACCGTGATATAAAATACTCGCACACAGCCATGCTGTCAACTCGTGTTACCGTAAGAAATTTAAGTTCTATTAACCTTTAAATGTGAAAAAATAGTTAATGCCATAAATTTACTTTAGGTATTGAGCATTAAATATTAAAAAACTATGTAATATTATAATTTGGAGCATTCATCAAGTTTTGTATAGGAGGTAGCATTGTATAATACAACCTTAATTTTTATCTGTCTTCATTTGTCTTCATCTGTCTTCAGTGACAATCAATTATATTTGTATGTTTGATATTTTTGTCAATGTATTAATTTTATAACGGAATGAATTAAAAATAATTATTTTTGTAGGATTCGCCTTACTTAATTGATTTTTCACTAGTCATTTCTAAACATAAATATTTTCCTTCAAATTAACTAAAATATGAAGTGTGCGTTGCGTATATTTACCGAAATATTACAGATTTAATCAGAGCGGTATATCTGTATTACTGCATGGTTTGGGAAGGGTTAAAGAAGAATATGTACGTATCTCCATAAATCTTTGTTTGGCCTTTCTTCTGCCAATATCAATAAACAGTTTTTGATATAATTCTTAAGTTTATCCACCGAGAAATGTTTCACAATATTTGGCAAAATATTGTAGGCTTTTGGTGCCAGAAACCTGTTCCCCTTTTGAACGTAATAGTGAACCTATTGCATCTTTCTCTCGTGATGTGATGAATATTAATTTTATTTTAACAAGGCAGATTATCAACACTTTGTTAATGATAGTAGTTCGAAGATAGTTCTTCATTTTAAAGTAGAAGTATTTGTATTAAATATAATAACAATAACTTTGTATGAAACCGCGAAATTTATTGTACGTCTACCGGTTTCGCTTAGTTGTAGTTAGTAACGTAAGTTGTAAATACTTCCTGATGAAGCTTGAGATATGCAAAACCGATCGACGTACAATAAATTTCGTGGTTTCATACAAAGTGATTGTTATTTTATTTAATATAACATTTCAAACCACAAAGTGATTGCTTTATACGAAAATATTTAAAAAAAATAGAAATATTTTACAATTTTTGTGAATACCAAGTTAAAGAAATATTAATACAGTTTATCTTGGCTTTATCGAGCGTTTTTCTCCACTATGACAATTCTTTGATTACCACCAGATTCCCTTGGGGTTCTATCCTCTGATTACTGTCTAATAATTACTTGGGTCCCAATTTCTTGTAAGTGAAACTCAGTCTTTCCATGTGACAATATTATACGTTATACAGTAAATATAAATTATACATTCAGAGATAGACTAGTTATTCAGAAGAAGCTGCGATGGAAGAGAGCTGTTCCCCCAGAGACGGCCTCTTATAAGGTTCGTCCCCCACCACTTATCTACTCAATCTACTAACACGGTTAGGAAAACAAATGGTTTGTACATCCAGCCGATTCGACAGTGAGCAAAGGACTCATTCCAGAGCCCTGTCTCGGTTGAAATTCTCCCCTCCACGCGGTTGACCAGCAGTACATCGTGTCACATAATCAATTTGGATTATAATAAGAAGGAAACAAAGAGTCAGAAAATCATTTGTAATCCGAGCCGTCTTTTACTTTGGTCTTTAAAAAAATATTGCCGCATTCATTTGTTTCATAAATAAAATTGATTTTAAGTATTTATTTTATTACGGTCATATTTTAAAAAAAAAATTTAATGAAATTTTTAGCGAAAGTTTTGATTTACGAGCCTGCTTTTATCGCATATTCTCGCGGCCCGTATCATATCACTTGGAATTTCACTGACACGTGTAAATTCGCTGAATTATTTCAAACACACCCTGTTTTGACAACGGTGTTATAGGGGGTTACTTCAATTTGACACACCCAGTTGAAACTATACAGCGTTGATGATATTGTAATGCGACTGTAGAAATGGCAATTATATTTAACAAGCGGGTTATATGTAGCACTAGGCTGTAACAAACGTACCAATAATTATTTAACAAAATATGGTTGTATAGCAAATAAATAAAATAAAAATTTTAATATGCGTTTTAGTGTATCGATATTTGATGCGATGTTTGACATTTATCGTAAACCATGGACAAATGTGGAACAGGCTAGTACAACCCTTGGAAAACACCAAAGTATTTAAAGTTTCCTGTGTACTTGTACATTGGTATGGATCTGGTTAGAATATGAACGATAATTCGCCCCCGATGTTGGATTATTATTCGTGTTCGTGTTTATCAGTATTCACCTTGGTTTACACGGTACAAGGAACCAAATATCGTGAAAGATCACTGACACTATTAACTGACCTGGTTAAAACTTTTTTGTAATGTTCACTCCTAAAGTGCACAAGAAATGCCACTCACCGAAATAAATGGCAATAATTCATCTATAGCGTCATCCGCCAAGAGAAATAAGACTCGATAGGAAGACCGTGATGATAACCGTGACTAGATCCCAATGAAATCAACTGTACTTATGTGAAAAGCACTGAGTTTCTTGAATTACTATTACAATGAAAATGCGAGTAATATTTATATGGAGGAATGCTAATGCAGAGGTCGAAGCTAAACGCTGTTGAGCGGCTCATGAGCGAGAGATTTATATTCTGATGCTTCTCAACCAGATGCATTAAGTAGGTACTGTATCCAGCTCAACACGGGATAAATCAGTATACAAGGATATCACGAATAACTTGGACAAATTCGCTGCACTAAATACAGAGTGAATATTATGTTCCAGGCCGATTTTTTTTAACTGCCATTTTGTTTTGGTAAATATTTATCAATTCAAATTTAGTATTTGTAGAAAATAGTTAATTACAATTAATTTTAAAGTATCTAACGCTTCAACAATTTATTGAAGTCATTAAAACATTTTATCTAAATAATAATGAAATTACTGTAACCATTAATAGTGATCGCTATCGTCACATGTTAGAAAACTTTTTGTTTGCTGAATTGGGTCGATTGGGCCTGCAATATATATAGACTCAATAGGACGGTGTCACCTCACACACATCCATAACTACGCTTGAAATTATGCGAGAATTTGATTATTTTCTGTGGGGGTATTTTAAAGGAAAGGTCTACGCCAATGACCCAACAACAATTCCGATGCTACAGGACAATATTCGAAATGAAATTGCTGAAAAACGCGCAAAGTGTGCGAAAATGTTATGAAAAAATATGGTTAAAGGAGCACGCATCTGTACCGCTGCCGAAGGCGGACACTTGGCCGATGTCATATTCCATACATAATTGTAATAAATCGAATAATTGATTAATAAAATACAAACAAAAAAAAACATTTTTCATTTCCTAGTTTTTATAAGTAACGTAGATATGATTAATTCAATAGTTTGTAATAATATGTGAGTAGTATATATACAAGAGCGTTAGGTATATTCACAACACCAAGGCACCAGCAGTGCGGTAAAATCCATGATTAAATCACTATTGATCCTGTGGTATTCTCTCTTCGTAAATTGAATACAAAAGCTTACCTTTGTCTGGTGGGCAACACTTCTGGACCCCGGATCGTGATGTAGACCCGCAATGGGTCTAACAAATCGATGAAACGATCCGGGCTTACTTGGCGTACAAATAAATATCAATTCAAAAAGTAACCGCCGTATTCGGGTGCCATTTCAACAAATAAAATTAGAATAAAACAAATTAAATTATTAAGTAGAGCACATTCTTATTGTGAAGCTGTAATTATTCAGAACAGACGGTCTGTGATATTTTAGATACTAATTAAATGTATTAAAAAGAAATTAAATATTGTTACGCTACCGGGATTCGAACCTGGATCTCTTTTCAATCCGGGGAAGATGCATTATCCAACTACGCTACAGCGACGGTACTTTTGACGTTTGCTATCGGTTTACTCAAAGGTATTTGAGATTCCGTAAAAACGAAGTAGATGACTTTCAAATAATTGAACGATAGGTGTATTAATTTTAAAATTGTAACATATAGGTTCGAAAATTTGTCGTTAAAAGTACTGTCGCTTTAGCATAGTTGGAAATGCGCTTTCTCCGGATTGGAAAGAGATACAGGTTCGAATCTCGGTAGAGCAATAATAATATTATTCGATATAATTGATTTTATATATATATTTTTATATTTAATACATTTAATTAGTATTTAACAAATTAAATTAACGATTAAGGAGAATACATTAATTTTTGTGAAATTGCAGTTTTTCAAAACAAATTTCTGTGAATTTTAATAAAAATTAAATGTATTAATTAAAATTTGAACGTGTAACATATAAGTTAAAAATTTAACGTTAACTTACAATGTTGACGTGGTGTAATAGGTCAGCATACTTTCCCGGATAGGAAGGGTTCTTGGTTCGAGTCCGAGTGGCAACAAAAATATTTTTTTAATAAATTTATTTTATTTGTATTCATTTAATTACTTGGAAAGATGTACAGGAAAATCTATTTATTGGATAAATATAGACAGCAACTGGTAGACTGCCGTAACCTATTAATCTATAGTCAGATTTTATCTACATATGTACGCAGGGCCGGCCCGAGGGCGCCGAGCAAGCCGGGGCGCCGGGCAAGCCAGGGCAACCGCGTTTCCCTAGAGAATGACAGCTAATTCTCCAGTATCATAATAATTATAGCTTAAGGGGTACCATTAAAAAAAACTGGGCTGTAATTTTAATAATAACTGGAAAATGAGCTAAGAAATCAATGAAGATTCGGAAACTGGAACATTTTGCTCATGTGAAGCGAATTCACATCCATCCTATTCACATATTCTAGCTCCATCATATTTCACAAAAGAAAGAGTATAGAAGATAGCGAAGCACGAAGTATGAAGAGTGAAAGGAACGAGTCGGCGGCGCTCGGTCACAGTCTCGCCCGGCGCTCTGTCCTAGCGGAGCAGAAGAAGTGTTATTAACAAGCGATCAGTCAGGCCGAGTACGGTAAATGTAGATGTTGCTCGCGTTATTGATCGGCTAGAGACAACGATGATAGCGGTGAATTTTAATTGCCATCTCCACAAATCTACGACGATTTGATAAAATAAAATTGATTTGAAGACCAAACCAGTCTTTTTTCAGGCATGAAATTTAAAAACTGGAAAAATGTTAAATGTAAATCTACAATAATACATTATTGATTACTTTACGAAGTTTATTCATTTAAAAAAATAATAATTTTATAAGAACGCCACGAACAGACATCAACCCAATAAATTAAACTTTTTTTTTATACTTGTACATAAATACCAAAGAAGCTGTTTGTAAATAAAACCAATTTATTTTTCAACTTTTTTTAACTGAAAATCTCGCTCTAATCAAAGAGATTTGAATGACTTTCAAGCAGTATGAAATAATTTCAGACACAGTTTCAATCCTAACGAGGTCCAACGGGACTGGATTTAATGATATTGATTATACGAAATATACAGTAAGTTATAATTATGATTATTGATCCATTTTTTTACACGGTTGGCCTTGCCAATCATAAACAATTTTGCAAAAGTGCTGAGCATACAGAGATCGACTATTCGTTTGCAAAAAAATAACCTCTGAATGTGCGCACTGATGGGGGTCCGCCACGCCGTACAAGAGCGCAGCGGTCGACACGATGAACATTTATATAGAGAGGTGGGAGATATAAATACGTTGAATTGAGGAATATATTAAATTAAGGATTGCAAGGATATTGCAAAAGCCATATTAATTCATTGGTGTTGAATGTTCAAAATCAGTATTAGTTCCAAAATATCAGAAAGAGTATGTGTTGCTATTCCCCCTAAAATGAAATCAGACAATCACAACGTTTGTTGGCCATCACGTGATCTCGTAAAATTAAGTATGGCTGCCAGAACGATATACACAGGGTGGCCCAAAAAAAGTGTGAATATCTCGTAAAACATGAGTTATTTCAAAACATAATATAATTAATTATAATTTGTAATGTAATTTTTTGTGCACAATATTTAGCTAATCAAAAATCATCAAAGCACTCCATATTGCGTAATCTAGTGGGTTTAAATCTGGGCTGTTCGGTGGCCACATGCCTGGCTCGATGAAATTAACATTCTCGCGATGAAGAAAGTTGATTGTATTTCTGGCTGTGTGAAATGGAGCTCCATCTTGCTGTAATGTCTAGCTATACTCTAGGCTTTGTTTTGAAACTCTTTGATCATTTCCCTAGCACCCCAACGTGTTTCAATTCGCAAATTTTTGATCAGAATACGGTCTTCTGCAGTGATTTTTATCATTCTGGGCAACAATTTGAAAAAACCAAATATAAACAATGGGTAAATTAATGATCAATGATGGCGACCGAAATAAAACGTAAATAAGTATGTAAGTAATTTAGTAAACTATTTAAGCTATTGTTGATATAGTTTAACTAATTTTGATATAATTACGTCACATTTTACGAAATGTTCTCACTTTTTTTGGGCCACCCTGTCTACAGAAAAAAAAATTACATTTCATAATAGACTCTTAAAAATATTCTGATATGAAAACAAAGCATTTTGTACAAACATTTACTTTCAAAATATACGTTTTCATCCATAACTCAAAAACACATAGTCATTTTAGAGGGTTTTGGAATTATTTAGTATAGATATTTGATTTAGTATTAAAGGATTGCGCAATACAATATGTAGAATGTAAGCACATATAAGAAAAAGAGAAATATACAAGATCAAAACACACAAAAAACAGTTAATATAATACAATATAAAACAGTTTACTCTCAGTATCTTTTCTTCCTAAGTTCAACAAGCAATTTGAAACATCCCTTAATATCAGTTAAAGTTATAAATTTTTTTTTCCAATTTGATTGTATATTCTAGGAGCTTGAAAGTGAATAATCTTTGACCAAAACTAGTTTTCATTCTTGGAACTATTTTAAGCTTATTTGCTCTTGTGGGATAACATATTTCAGTCCTCACAGATGGAGCGCTTATTTTCCTATACTAAAGAGTGTCCAGCGCAAAATTTTCAAGTTTAATATTAAATAATAAAAAACTACAATATTATTCTCTTTTTTTTTTATACAAAATTGAGTTTAACGATGCGGATTTTACATTTTATAAAAAATATCATCTAAATGCCGTCTATTTCTCTCAAGACACTCTTGCAATCGGACTTTTAAATTTGCGAACACCCTAGAGCAAAACGTTGGTTCAATGGCAGCAACTTCACGGCGGATATTTTCTTTTAGGGCCTGAATTGTTCGAGGATTGTTACTGTAAACTCTCGACTTAAGGCATCCCATTAAAAAGTCGCATGGTGACCGAGGTGCCCAGAGTATATCTCCGTACTTGCTGATTAATTTATTGGAAAAAATTCCCCTCAGCTTCTCCATTGAAACTCTAGCTGTGTGTGGAGTGGCCCCGTCTTGCTGAAATTGTATTCTGTTGTTAAACCTGGGAAACAGCTACAGTTGCAGTACCAAAAACTCGTCGATCATTCTGCAATACACGTCAGCAGTGACTCTCTCTCGCTCGTTAAAAAAATAAGGGCCAATTGGGTACTATTTCATGTTCTGTTTATTAACATAGCCATCGATATGAAAATATGCATCATCAATAAACAATAAATTTCCAAGCCTTCATGCTGTTCCAAAATGTTCCAGCATCGTTCTCGATAAGGTTTCACGTAAAAAATACTCATATTAGAGTTTGTTTGAAACTATTGTTTCGTTTTCAAAATAACGTGCACTGTTGATTTTTTTATTCCAGTACAGGCTACAATCCTCCATATCGATTTAGGCGGATAGCACATAATTTCACGTCGAACTTGAGCCACATGTTCTGGCGTCGCTGCTAACTTTGACGGTTCCGGAGGACTTGGGTTAACCATTGTCCCTTCTTATCTGAACTTTCGAACCCAACACCAGATAAGTTGCATGCTCGGCCTATCACTTACTCGTCGAATACTAAAATGAGTACAAAAAGCGCGACGCGCACAAACCAATGAATCACCGCACATTAAATATTACTCAACCGCGAACGCGTGATGCGCTCCCGACCGGTGACTCATTGCGACTGGCAAATCCGAAAATCACGCACGTCGAACAATACGACTTACCTCACCCTGCAGGTTTACGAGCAATTGCAATTTAATCTTGAAATCCTTTATATTCAGCACATATAATTGTCTTATATCCAAAACCTGAAATTCCCTAAAAGGTGGCTCTGAACGATACGAAAAGTCACGGCAGTGTATTAATCTGAGTATAGCATGCTGAGCAATGCTTACTTGATATATGTGTGCACCTGACATACTCCCCCAACTATCAATGCCATGATTGGCACAAAGCATAGTACAGAATATTTATATGTATAAACATCAAGTAACTTGTTTAATCTCTTTTTACAAAATTCATTACCAATCAGTATTTCGCATTTCAAAATTATAACTAATGTAAATCCAAGAAACGCTGGTTACCAGTATGGTATAAATGAACGGGCATGTGGATGTTTTCATACAGAAAAACAGGACCTACATTTTATAAATTCTTTTCATGACACAATAGAAAATCCAAAATCATTATTTTTCCTTTCAAAGAATAAAAAATGAAATACAATACTGTTCATCGTATACGTTGTACCTACCGTTCTTTCAAAAGTTTCACACAAGAGTGCCCAGGAGACTGTTAACTAATTTATTTAATGAGGTACTGAACGAGGTTTCAACTTAATTTGATGGTATGCGATTCTTCTTCATCGCCGGTTTACGTTTAAAATTTCACTGTACATAGATAAATAATACGAGTATAAGAATAGTCTTCCAACAACAGCCTCAAAAAAAATGGTGAAGTCCATAAGAATAGAAAAAAACCTCCCACAAGAATCGTAGATTTCGTATGTGAGGGAATGAAAAACATATTGTACTAAACAAATAATAGATATCTCATAGAGATGAACCTATTTTTTTATTATTGGAAAAATATATAAGTATGGGTAATTACAGTACTTACATATCTGTCAATTTTTTTAAAGTTGTAATTAATATGTGGAAACACTTAATAGCATATATGTCACAATGAGAATCTTTTTTTTTTTTAATTATTTAAAGCAATATTCTTTATCTTTGTAAAATGTTTTTAACACATTATACTAGAATACGCCTGAATAATCAATATTTTTAAATTTTTATATATTTTCTTATTTTGACCAGTATATTATTAGCAATATGTGAATATATCCACGAACACACAATTACTGGATTTTCACGTACTAAGGTACTGTTATTAAACAAATAATAGATATCTAATAATAATAATAAAAATTAGTTTCATCTCTATGAGATACTATTATTTATATAATAAAATCCAGTAATCATGTGTTCTTGGACATATTCAAATATTGAGGATATTTCTCAAAGACTAATATTAACAGAATATTGTTGACGTGGTGTATTAGGTCAGCGCACTTCCCCGGATCGGAAAGGTTCCTGATTCGAGTCCGTGTGGCAACAAAAACATACATTTAATTTGTATTAGAATATCACAAAAATATGTTCTGAAAAACTGCAACACCACAATAATAATGTGTTCTTCTTAATAATTAATAATATTAATAAAAGGGTACACTTTAACTATAACTATTACTTATAATAGGGGAGCTTCCTAAAAAAAATGCTTAAACGTGTGTCGTAAGACCTTTTGCAATAGGTTGTATTTCCATAGCAATCTACCTAAAAGGTTGTATTCATGAGTTGAGGTGCTGCACACTATTTGTTTTTCTATAATTGGCTCAAGGAGATTCGTGTACTGCGCAAGAAAACGAAAGCATCGCAGATTCAATGTTGAAAATTAATTTAGCTTATTATTATGTAATTAGTTTGAATTTGAAATCAAATTTAATTGAACTTGGGAGGATTATTTATTTGGAAAATTTACGTTCTTTGTGTCACGTAATACATTTTTCACATAAAATATAAATTTTCGTATGTGAAACGAAGTATTTAAGTATTTATTTAAATTCATTAACAATGACATTTTTAAACATATACAAAATCTGTCGGAACAAGTTAAATTATCCCACCAGATATGTCATCAACCTTCTAACAGCCAACTTCATTTAAAGTGGTAGACATGACATAGGGTAAGACTAGGATTGACTTATCTATCAAAATCGTTAATATTACCGCTAAATGATTAAAAAATATGATTAATTTCTGCAAGTTTGTACAGTCCAAAATTGCGTGTTAACACGCTTATAGCTTGCCTGTTAACGCGCTCATGCCATGTAAAAGGTTAATAAATGTAATAAGATTACCACTATTACGATTACAACTTCTCTACAGCGCTCCTACAAGTCGAAAAATTCTGTATTACGCTCTCCTATAGCGAAAATGTGCCGAGCTTACAATGATTTGTTTTTCGACATTGAGATATTCTATATTTCATTACCACTATCTGAAAACTTAATTAGCAATATTCTTCGATGATTTTTCCTTGTTTATGTTAATAACTTTTTTACATCGTACTATGCTTTTTTTCTATGCCCAATGCTTTTAATTATATATGTGCTATATCTAATTAATAAATAGCAGCGCTATAACTTAGAATAGTCTTAGCTGTTTGCAAAAATTGTCGCCATTTCTGTCTAAGACAGTTTCTTCCAGTCCATCCCTCAGACAAGGACAGTCCACTCCTTTCTTTCGTCTGACCCTCTTCATAGAGACCATCCTCTTACTCGTCGCTTCTCTACACTCCTCAACTTCTCAAGACAGTAACCTATTCAGGCAATATTTAAAGTGCAATGAGTAAAGTACAAGAATATCTTTGGAATTGTCATTTAAGAGGCTGTACGCTAGGTACTCGATCTCTTAGCTATACTAACAGTACTAACAGTACTAACTTACTAGTCTTCTGGAATGAGACTCTAACCCCTGACCACTGGATCACTAGCAAGCAAGTACGTAAATTATAATTTTACTAGAATTGATTAATACGTTACAGTAAAAATGAATAAAAGAAATCACAAAATAAAATATGACATCCAATAATAATACATAATACATTTATAAATATATACATATAAAATCAATTTTGTCGAAAAATATTGTTTTTGCGCTACCGGGATACGAACCTGGATCTCTATTTCCAATCCGGGGAAGTACACTACCAATTGTGTTAAAGCGCCAGTATTTTTCATGACAAATTTTCGAATCAATACGTTATACTTTCAATATTTTCAATATTTTTCGACAAAATTGATTTTATATGTATATATATATATATAATTAATACATTAAATTAGTATTTAAAATATCACAGACCGTCTGTTCTGAATAATTGCAACTTCACAATAAGAATGTGTTCTCCTTAACAATAACAATGCATCTATTTTGTAAGCCTTTAATATTGTTATTAGTCCTTTTACAAAGAAATGTATTTTTAATATGTATTTTTTCAATAATGTATATTAATCAAACGAAGCAGAAAATTGTGTTTATTGTTTTATTGTTAGATACATATTACCTTAAATTTAAAATTTGGAAAGTATTGATCTATTTTTTTTAGCAGCACACTCAAGTAACCATTCTGTACTAATTATAAATTATTGGGTACTTCTCCAACTGCTCTTCGTGTACTAGTGGAGCTGCTTTGCGCGTGCCGATGTCTGTCTGTCTGTCGATGAAGATTTATATAAGAACTCGGTATAAGTAAGGTTAACACGAGATTATTAACAAAATAATTTTTCAACAGCGAATTATTTCAATTATCAGCAAGCAAAAATAATCCCAATATTAATTGTGGTGGAAATAGAAGGCGCATACTTTTTTGTCGGCTAGATGCTGGTCGGTTCATAGATTTCCTCTCCACCACATGTTACAAGCGTCGCAGCGTGTATTAATTACATTCGCGAAAGGATTATTGCGTTGATCACATAAGGCTACGAAGCCGTAGAACGTTCGATGGATACTGAAATCGGTGTAACAACACCGATTTCAGTGTCCTACCAACATTAAAATCTATTAATCTAATAAATCTAATAAAGATTAAAATCTACCAACAGGTAGATTTTTAATTATTGCAATATCTTCTTTCTTCCTTTTGTGCTTACGGTTAATACATAGTTTAAAATTTAATGTGGTAAATAACACGTATTAACATTCATTAGTATTAGTGATGACAAAAAATGCCACTCTCGACTCACTAGTGTGATTTTGAATGGTATTCGTTAATATCAGTGATTTAAAACTGCGACTGTGATCAAGTAATTTTGAGCGTATTTATTTGTCGTATTAAAACCTCATTTGCATAAAAAACATATTCTAGCATAAATAATTAATATAAATCTAATTTAATATGATCGCAAAGAGAATGAAAATGCTTTTAAAAAAATGTAAATTTATTTTTCGGGTCAAATTCTCAGCAAATATACGTAAAACGTTTTGGCAGAATATATTAGATGCCGCTGAACAAATTACAGAAAATCCAGTAGATGGCGCTGATTCATGTGATAATCGATTTAAACTGCGGTATTAGAAAATCAATATAATTTTTTACAATATATAACTATATTTAATCACTGATAGTGTATGTGACTCAAAGATATCAGTGATTGACTCACGGTTCGTGTTTTTATACTCATAACTAGTTTATATATGATAATTGAGTGCATGCAACAGCAGTGAAGCAACAGCTCAAACTCCAAAAATTATTAGAATCAAAATTAATTCATTTTTAACGGCGCTAACATATTGGTTTGGCAAGGGTTAAATTCTCTTTGATTTAAATATTTTTGATGTGCACACATAGCTCGCATCTCCCCCCTCCAAACATATGTGACGAAAGGGATACCAAATAAATATGTCACACTCATTACCACGGTGACTATATATTTTATTAAGTAGGTATCCATGAACGTTAAATTTACATTATGACATGTTCGAAAAGCCACAATACTGTACGAAAATATAAATATGCGCACATCCCCGATGTGAATTCGATACCTACCTAAAATTTTAATTATAAAATTATTATTTATGAGCTTCGTGAATAAATTCGGTTAGTTGTGGGGATTGTTTGTCCATTTTCTATAGCACATCGAGCTGCACAACCTTTTTGATTCGTTTACATTCATACGATATATTTTCTCTTGCGATAACTATATCTTCAATTTCTTCATTTGATTTTGGCATATTTTTTTTATTTTTTAGTAAAGATATCTTCCGTATCTTTTAGCGCGCGTGAATATTATTATATTATCACATGTCCGCGTTCAAATTCCTTCTTACTATTCGTCATTAGTGTGAATTGTGACCTTGACGTCATCGGGTGTTACTTGATATATATTGTTCGGTTAATCTCGACATCGCGACACTATTACCGGTGTGGACAATTACACCCAGTCCACCAGCACTTACTTTTTGTGCGTTCCGTGGGTGAACAGTGACACCACCATCTTCAGTCGGGAGCGGAGTTCATCAGCATCCGCGTGCAAGCTTCGTGTGTGATTACCAAGATCGCTGGTCTTTCGAAGATACCTTTCCCCTTACCAACCTCTTCCTACATCCGTGTTCCGATTCATTCCCAAACTTACGATGAATCCAGAATTATCGTAGTCCATTCCGCGGAAAGATCGCACAGATATAAACGAACACAAGGGCTAAATATCAAATTAAATTAAAGCAACGAATGATTGGCACAGGTTTAAGTTATTTCACAGCATTTTTAAACGAACGTAGACTTTTTAGTGTCCCTGTGACGATGACTTTGAAAACCACTAGAATTTACTGCACAATGGTTTTAGTAGTTTCCCTTGAGTATCGTGAGTAAAATGAAATTATAATTAATTAAGTTTTAAACCGCTGTAACTGAGATAGATGTGACAATTTTTGATATTAACATTTTGGTTTGTAAAAATATTCGTACAAATTAATGACAAACAAATACGTCATACTAGTTAACATGCCTTACATATTTTATTCGGTGTCCATAAACCTCAAACTTACTTTTTCGACACATTGTTTGAATGGCCACAATACTAACAAGTTTGAATAATGCGCTGGATTCGATCCTGAGCGAATGCTAGCGCATTACGCCACCGGCTTGGCTCAGTCTGTGGGTGTATATAGTATAATGTGTCAGAGTGGGTGTCTCGGATGGATGAGAATGGTTTTAAATAAATGAAACACTCGGTTGTCATAAGAAACACATAATGAAATTTATTCACGATCACAACAAATACCCGACAACATATTTTCACGATCTGAGTATTTTTTTCTTCTTCACTTATCATTGTTCTTTCCTTCAGGCGAGGACACCAGTTTGTTATGACTTTAACACTAATATTATGGTTATTACAAGGTTGAGAGGTTACTTGAATATTAAATATTATATTATATGCCGTGCTAAAATTATCTCTCGCCATCAAGATACTTACAGGTTCTTACATGAGCTATTTCTCCCGTACCAGTCCGCACAGCTACCATCTGATATTCTCCTCCTACCTCCAACCAGGTAGGTCTATGATGCGGATTGATCGGGGACCTCAAACCTCACGGTATTTCAGGATTCCTTCTTCCAAATCTCTCCGTACTGTCGGCGGAGCGCCATTCGGCGCGCTCCACTTGTCTCGCCAGCTCGATTCCAAATCCCTCCTTCTCTTTCCGCCCGCCTCCACTCGGATCGGTAATGTGGCGCTCTGTCTGCCGCGCAATATTGAAATGTCACAATATTTAAATACATATTCCGGTAGGTAAGAAAATAATTTATTTGTGAATTCATTGCCAATATGGTATCTACCAAAAAATTTGTGCTAATCGAGCTGTCAAAATTTTAAAATGTCAAGAATAAATATAATATCCTTTCTAAAAACATATACATACACATACTTGTTCTAGTAAATTCCTTCGATATCCCCGCGCTATTTATTGATAATATGACCATCATTGCAGTAAGAAAGACTACCACTAACCTGGAGTGATGGTTTTCTTGGTCCTCCACCGTTGGTCGGTTGATCTCCGATATATTGTTGTATGTGCCGGCCCGGTCTCCGCGTATTATTTAAATTAACTCCCGGAGCGCCAATTATTAAAGGATTATAGACACTCACACCACATAGACCATCACACCTCATAGACACTCACACCACATAGACCATCACACCTCATAGACACTCACACCACAACAAAAAACTCACACGGTGCGGCCGTCTTGTAGTGAGTGGTTGAAATGTTAAAGACTATAGATCAGCCCGCCGACTGCTTGAATGCACAAAACATGAATTCAAGTAATTTCCATATTTTCTTTCATCTGAAGCGGTTCCTTGATGACAAGCGTTTTGATGACGATTATGAAATTGAAGACGGAGTACAGATATGGCTTTTAACCCAGGCGCATCCTTCTATGACGAAGGTATACAAAAAATGATTTCCCGCTATGACAAGTGCTGTAATAATGGTAGCGACTATATTGAGTAGCGTCCGATGAAAGTAAGGTGTTGTAAAAATAATGTTACATTTCTTTAAAATATAGATATCCACCAAATTCTACAAAATCAACTCCATTAATAAAAATAATTTTAAAAATCTATTTAAAATAAGTTCATATGTAACAGTTAAATAAATCGAAAAAACAGTTAAAAGTCGAGATAAATATTAGATTACGCCGAAAATGGCGCACGACGGTACGGCCCACTGGACCCGGGAGCGGAGGAAGCACCATATCGGCCCGCTGTAATGCTCTTATATTCGGTCACCTCCGGGGGATAGTGCCGCGGCGGGAAACAACCCCTACGAAAATAAAACGTGGGAAATGTACGATTGTTGGGAAGTCTTTCCCTGTAAAATTCTCAAATGTGTTTTCATTGTCGCACTTTGAAAACTGTTTTTCGACAAAGCTCCACTCCGCCCACGCGCTCGCCCCCATCAAATTGAAAATATAGTCACGTCTCCGAGTGATCTTGTTAGTCTGTCAGATGTGACGCGAGGTTTAACAACCGGCCCGACTTATGTATTGCTAAAAAAACAATAAAAACGCGTTACATGTCTCATACCACCTTTAGGTAAAATTTTATTTAATGAGTATAAATGACATGCGCCTACAATATTCGTAATCTACATAACATTGGCGTTGGAGATTTGTCTTCCATAAGTGCATTGCTAATATTTTGAATTAAAAGACTACACACTGTCTCTGCAGGGTATATTTGCTTCCATGGGGATACGACAGACAATCTATCGTTTTTATGTGGATAAAGGTTGCACGAGCTTGCTCAATACGGCATTTGATTTCGACAGAAGGATCCCATCGTTCATTTATATTGCAACCCAGGTATATGAAACTTTGTATCTTTTGCAATGTAAAGACTTTCATCGTCAGTTGCGTTATGTTAGCTAATGAGCATATTTTGTTTTAGTTGTATTAAGTTTTATTATTGTGTAATAAAATGAGCAATATAAATACTAATTAAATGTATTAATTAAAAAGATATACATACAAAATCAATTTTATCAACAAATATTGTTGTTGCGCTACCGGGATTCAAACTTGAATCTCTTTCCAAACTGGAAAAAGTGCATTATCAAACTATGCTACAGCGACAGTACTTTTGACGACAAATTTTCGAACCCATATGTTACACTTTTTCAAATTAATACATCTATAATTTCTGTAGCATAGTTGGATAATGCACCTTCCCTAGTTTGGAAAGAGATTTAGGTTCAAATCCCGGTAACAATATTTTTCGATAAAATTGATTTTATATGTATATCTTTCTAAACAATACATTTAATTAGTATTTAAAATACCACAGACTTGTGTTCTGAATAATTATAACTTCACAATACGAACGTGTTCTCCTTAATAAATGTAGTTCTGTCTAGCAGAGAACCGAACCCCAGTTTCCAACGTTTCAATCGATAAGCGGGGTTACTAACCATTAATTATCCTAGCTTGTTGTTAAATAATTAATACTAGCTTATTCAAAAGTTCACCACGGTAACTATTTTAAATAAAATTAATTAATGTGGAACGAAGAAGATATACTATTCGAATGTTGAAGGGAATAGGAACAGAGGGCGTCCAAGAAAGACCTGGTATGATCTGATAAACCAAGTGTTGGAGGACGGCTTTGTTAATGTTAATTGCTTCGACAATCGTAGAGCGAGTATGAGATGTTGCAAAAGTTCGAATAACTTCTAAGCCATTGAGTTTTGTATAACCCTATTTGAGGTTCAATGGGCTGTTGGTGATGTCTCATAATCGTAAGTTTCGTTTAGACTATAGTCTCTGGAACACCCTGTATATTACTTGTTCGAGAACACAATTCAACAATAATTTATTTTAAAAAAATAAACAAAAATATTAGTTCAATGTAGGCACAGTATTTGCAAAATAAAGTCAATATTGTTTGTAACATATAAGTCTATTATTGTTTGTATAAATTATGGAGAAATGGATACGTATAAATAAATAAATACTGTTACTTATTAAAAAAATATCAGATATATTTTTATTATATTTAATGAAAAATATATAGAAATATGCGGTAATTACAGGGCTTACCTATCTTCAGCTGGCTTAAGTGATCACTTTATACAAATATAACGTTCACCATTCACTCTCCACCAATCGTCACATCTATCAATTTTTTTAAAGTTGTATATATGTTAATATGTGGACTCGGTTCGAGTACCGCTATACCATCGCCATCTATGGACCAAATTTGATAATTATTTTTTCCTTAAAACAGCATATATGTCAACTCAATGAAAAAATATTTAAAGCAAAATTCTTTATCTGTAAAATACGCCTGAAAAATCAATTTGTATATATTTTGACCAGTATATTATATTAGCAATATTTGAAAATGTCCAAGAACACAAAATTACTGGATTTTTACCTATAAAGGCAATAATAATCCAGTAATTGTGTGTTCTTGGATAGGATGGATTGTTGGTGTAGTGGTCAAGACGTTAGCCTAGTGATCTAGTGGTCGGGGGTTCGCGCCTATCAATATTGCTATCAATCTTTTGTTTAAATTATTGTACTTTATCGAAATACAATAATTGTAATCTAACATACAATAATTGGTTTAAAAATAACTTTAAAATCCCTAAATGTAACACCAAACACTATCAGCAAAATTCTATATATTTAGGGATAAAAAATTTCAATAGCCTCCCTATACAAATCAAAGAAATAAAGGATATAAAAGAGTTTAAAAAGAAACTAAATGAATACTTCAAAAACACATAAACAATATTACAGAATTCTTCAAAAGCACACAAATGGACAATGAAGAAAATATATAAGGTATTATATAAAATTATTATAGTGTAACTCCCTCTCCAAGCACAAGAGCTGGTCTCTTTTTTGGAGAGGTAAGCGAAAGAAACACCATGTATGTGTATAACCTTATGTATGTATGTAACCATGTATTTTAAAAATTGAATTTATTTTGCCCATGTATTTTTTTCGCTAAATTAAATTTAAAAAAAAAAAAAAAAATCTTCTTCTTATTCCGGGGATAGGATGTTTCACTCGAATAGTGTGTAAGCTTATGAATTATTAATTGAAATATGAATTAACTTACTGTTATTAACATTAACGATTAATGTAAGTACATCTCAGGTCCTCGGTATTAAATTCAAAAGTATTTACTAACATTTAGGTTTATGTCATTGGCTATACCTCTTTAGTTTTTAGTACAAAAAGCTTCTAACGCGAATTTCGGAACGCTTTTAAGAGTAACAAACCTGAAATTTCGCACCCTCGTTTTCGCAGGGAGTAAACAAAGGAAAATTTTCAATTATTCATATTATGTGGCGAAAGACGGTTTCGTTTTTGATATTACTTTCCCTATTAGTTAAATGGATTCAAATAAGGGTTTGTGGGTTTGTTTTCAGGCTTCGACCTTGTGATGACACTTTCTATTGAATTAAACAAACTCCGCCCCTGCTGCGCGCCTCGCACCTCAATATTATTTTACTTATACGATATTCAATTTCCACAGAAAACTCAACATGAGATCTACACGATTTTAACGTTCTTTTCGTTTATGGCCCATGTCCATGGTGAACTCTCAGTGAGACTTTGATCTCTGAGAGTCAGTACGCGTGTACTGGTGTTTTAATCCGAGAGCGATTATCACGCGACTATGATGCATAGAACGCTTCGCTCTAAATTCTGTACTGATCTTTACCCGCTTTCGAGATGAATCTACGCGAGACATCTGATCCGTGGTTTAAATTAATAAATAATATGTGTAGCAGGCGCGGTCACTTCATACATACTTTGGATGCTCCATATCTCTTGTGTTTTAGAATCAAAGAACTTTGGACTTTAAAGACCTGTTATAACATACATTATGACACGACGCACGCACGAAACGAGTCGAAATACATAAACATTGTCAACTTTCGAACATCTATGAATCGCGTAAATACACAGATACTAACAACAGTGGATTTTATCATTCGTTTCGTATCCATAAAGTTTAAAAGTACTGGACTTTTGCGCATGCGCATTTAGTTCTGCCTGTTAAGGTCTTCGAATGCTGTAAACGCATTCGTTAACAGCAAGAAATGACTTGAATGTTTATGGGTTTTGAAGCGAGCGGACTGTTTTGAGGAATTTATTTGTGTGAAGCATTTTTGACAGTTTATCTTGAATACTTGAAGCCAAATTATTAGAACATTGAATATCATTCGATCATATGTTATATTTGTATATTTTATAGTTGGTATAAATTTATTATCCAGCATCCCCCCTACAAAAAGTCATCGACCGCCACTGATATGTAGGTGCTGTTCCATATTCGTGAAATACACTTTTATCACGCGTTATTTTCACATGTCTGCATCCAAATCCCGAACTCCATACATTTCCTACTGCTTACCCTTAGTGTGAATTGTAATCGTGACTACCAGGTGTCACTTGATCAATATTCTTTGTTTGATCTCGACATCGCGATACCATTCGCGGTGTGGACAATTACCTCCAGTGCCGTGGAGTATTGTTTTGTGTGATCTTGTATTGTGATCATAAATATCTTTAATAATTACTTTTCAAATGTGTAAAAAAATCTAGCCAAAAACATATCACCAAATTATGATGCCGAAACACTATGATATTTCTCAATTCCAAACCATAACTGAAAATGATATTTAAAAAATCATAAATAACTTTAAAAATGATACAACTCTTGGCTACGACCAAATCACAACAAAAATACTTAAATAAAGTATATTAACTCTTACAGAACAATAAAAAAAGTTTTATAACACCAATATTTAAAACAAAAAATTAAAAAAGACATTAAACTTACCGCCCCTTTTCAATAATCTCCAACATAGCCAAAATCTACAAAAAAATTGTAATAAAACAACTCATGCCGTATATCCGTAGTAATAACATCATAAGTGAGAACCAATTTGGATTTATGGTAAAAATTAGCACACAAGATGCTATCGCAAAAATAATTTCAATAATGAGCAAACATGTAGACCTAAAAAAAGCCTTTGATAGCATATAACACAAGAACCTACATGATAAACTTAAATAATGGCAATGTTTTATCATGGCTAATAAGTTATTTAACGTACCGAAAACAAAATGTAAAAAATAATTGAACACAATAGCACATCTGAAACCACTAACTTTGGCATACCACAAGGTCCGGTATTTGGACCATTGTTATTTATTTTATACTCTAATGATATATATACTCAAATTACATGGTAAAATAATATCTTACAGTGCAGTACATTATTGAAAAAACTTACGACTATGTGCACCGCGTATATTTAATAAATTTCCACTAGACTTTAAAGTAATTAATTAAGATAATTAACAATTTTAAACTAAAAATAACAAATTTGTTACTTGATCTAAGTAGAAAGTAAAATGAAACTAATATATCATTTGTTCTAACCTAACCTAACCTAACTACCTACACATTTTGTCTCCAACTATATTATAGACAAACATATTTTTTATAACTTCAAATTGTACCTTAACAGTAACATACGTAACTTAACAATATTTACATAACTTAACAATAACAATAACATATAAAAACTGTACAGGTAACTGCTTTAAAACAGACCACGTGTGGTAAGGTTTATTTTAAATGTATTATTTTATGCTAAAAAAATAAATAATCTTTTTTTTTTACATATGTAGAATGTAGTATTTCATTGGAGTTCATTAATAATTGATTACAATTTAACATAATATGTAGACGTTTTGATAAAGCTTAATAAGTATAATTTCAGTTTATTTCCCTTAACGTCACCCGATTTCCGATTCGGTTTTATTGCCCACCAAATACCAATATAGATGGCCGGGAAACCCGATATCCTGACCTGACTTTAATATTTCAGCAGTGGCATTTTTGTTTCCGGTAAACTCAAAATCCTCAAAGGTCATCTTCCGGTCTCTCCGCCCGCGGAGGGCGTTGACACCATTTTTAAAATGCTACTTTTATTGCCGTAAACTGGCTACAGTTAGGGATGTAAAGATCAAACGTGTGATAAAAATAAAATAAAATGATTTTTATTTTTTCTCGGTTTATTAAATGGGCGTCTGGAAGCAACCCGCCGACGCTACTAGGCCATTTAGTTACAACTATTGTCTTCTGAATTTACATTATTTTATATAATTGCATTCACAATTCACAGCCTCAATGTTATAGTTCCAGAATTATTTGACATATGCACAGTTTTAGCGTTTACAAAATCTTTTTTTTTTAACCTCGGACTAATTTAATTCATATAAATACAAAATAAATTAGAAAAATATACATATAAAATCAATTTCATCGAAAAATATTGTTGTTGCGCTACAGGGATTCGAACCTGCATCTCTCTTTCTATAAGAGAAAATTGCACTAACCGATTATGCCACACCAACACAGTGCATTGACGACAAATTTTCGAACTTATATGTAACTTTTCAAATTGACACATATATCGTTCCATTATTTGAAAGCCATCTTCTTCATTTAACAGAATCTCAAATACCTTTGAGTAATCCTGTAGGAGACGCCTGAATTAATAATTCATTTTTATTCAATTTCGGATACATTGATACATCTTATACATTATTAAGGAGAGCACATTCTTATTGCGAAGTTGTAATTATTCATAACATAGGCACCTATGTAATTTTCCCGGATAGGAAGATATCCAGGTTCGAATCCCAGTAGCAACAACAATTTTTTTCGATAAAATTGATTATACACGTATATCTTTCTAATTAATACATTTAATTAGTATTTAAAATATCACAGACCTATGTTCTGAATAATTACAACTTCACAATACTCCTTAATAATTTAAATTCAAATATATACACGGAAGAAAATAAAAAGAGGGTGGTGGGTTGAAATCAAATACCGCCCTAGTACTTTTTTTATTTAGCACTATACTACCGTTTATATATAAAATTGACCAAGGCTTAGTTCATTATCAAACCTGATTCATCTTGTTTTAAAATAGTGACTGTTTAAAAACATTAAATTAAAAACACACACTCATATACATACCTACCTGATTCTTGCGGCGAGTGCCAGAAGTTGAATTTTTCAATAATATTGGTAATTCAGTATAGGAGTATTGAATTAAATGGTTACGTAGATGTCGGAAGAATCTCAGGACAGGAAAAAATAGGCACTCACCACCAATCCGGATTCCGCTGGCATCTCCAAAATATGGACTGTATATTTTTCATTCACTATTTCGTCAACGTTCCGACATAAAGTATAGACATATAAGTCTCGAGATTATATAACAGTATTAATATGTGTAAGAAAAAATGATGTCATGGTAAGATTGTATAGAATTCTATCCTACAAATCCAGATCTAATCTATTCGAAATTAATTTTATACAGAATACGTATTTCAATTATAATTTCTAACTTAATCTGCCCTTTATAAAACTATTTATATTACCTCATGTGAGGTGAGCTTTATGTTTCACTAATTGATTATTAAGACCTGTAGTAGACTGTGAAATCATAAATCGATAAAAATAATTAACGGTGATATGAAATACAACCCTTAATTATATCACCGACGTTCATATATTTATTTATTTTATAAAACATGTTTTCATTCTTTGAATGGAATCTACTAAGAATATAAAAAATGTGGTGTGTCTATCAAGGGCATTCGTCATATAAATTTTCATATCTTATGGTTTTTATGATTTTAATTAAATGATAGGTTTTGTGAGGGCTCGCTTAATCTCAGAGCTATTCGCGGTGTTCCGGAGAAGGGGCGAATTAAGCAATCAAATTAACATACAATACGATACCAAATTTTTTTTTTTTGCTAATGAATTCTCAGAAAAAATTGATATACTCGGATCAGTGCAATGCTGAAAGAGTTGAATATGAATATACCTTTAAGCAGAAAATATATTTATTTATAAAATCCACAATAATATAGTATCGGTGGAATTTATACGAAACATTCGTGTAAGCCAACATGAGCACGAGCATCGTACAAGTGGAAGGGATAGACTGAGACTGACATTCAGGAAGAAGGCCAAATCTCAGAAAGCGGTGATGTATAGTACAATGAAGATTTTTAATGATATGCCAGAAAACATAAGAAAGAAGTAGAAATTGAATATATTTAAAGTGAAACTGACCAGATAAGTTTTAGTAAAAGAAAAGACTTTAATCTTGTTTATATTAGAGCATATATAGGAGTGCTTATGTATGCACTTTGTTAAGAATTAAATAAATAAATATTATAAATACTAAATTAATGTATTAATTATAAATATATACATATAAAATCAATTTTGTCGAAAAATATTGTTTTTGCGTCACCGGGATTCGAACATGGATCTCTATTTCCAACCCGGGGAAGTGCACTACCATTGTGCTATAACGCCAGTATTTTTCTTGACAAATTTTCGAACCTATATGTTACATTCTTCAAATTAATACACCTGTCGTTCCATTATTTGAAAGCCATCTACATTATTTTTACAGAATCTCAAATACCTTTGAGTAAACCGGCTGCAGACGCCAGAATTATCAATTCATTTTTATTAAATTATGGACACATTGATACAACATATATTATTAAGGAAAACACATTCTTATTGTGAAGTTGTAATTATTCAGAACACAGGTCTGTGATATTTTAAATACTAAATTATTTATAATAAATACATTAATTTAGTATTTAAAATATCGCAGACCTATGTTCTGAATAATTACAACTTCACAATAAGAATGTGTTTTCCTTAATAAAATAAATATTATATAACAATACGCAATATACCATAAAATAATTCATATTATTAGCTGAAAAATGTACTTACCTACCTTAGATTACAAGCGTGAAGAGTTCCAAGATAATGTATCGCAGAAATATGTATTATTCTTCACGCTTCAATTCCATATTTCAAAAGAGAACACTGGATTGAAACTGTGGTTCTCCTCAGTAATAAATATTAGGAACTGTCTTTCTCAAAACTGTGCACAATTACGGTAAAGCGTAAAAAATGTGCACGTGTGAAGTGTGAAAGATAATCGCGGGGAAAAAAATCGTCACAAAAAATTGCGTTGAACATCTAACATCTGAAAGCAATATGCTTGGTACGAACGAAAATACACATTTATTGAATAAAAATTAAACAAAATATTTTATTTGAAGTATTGCCCATCGCTAGCTATACATTTTTCCCATCTCTCTGACAATTTGTGGATGCTACGCCAAAAAAAATGTTGCTCTTTTGATATAAACCAATCATTGAGCCATTTTCGGAAGAAGTGAAGCGGAGCTCAGCAAGTGCGTGTCTCATCGATGCAAATAAGTAGTAATCGGATGGAGCCAAGTCTGGTGAGTAAGCCGCGTGTGAGAGTATTTCCCAACTAAATGCCTCAATCGTTTCCTTGACCGGTTTTGATGTGTGTGATGGTGCATTATCATGAAGCAAAATCACTTTTTGTTGCCTTTTTTAATATTCTGGTCATTTTTCACGCAAAGCTTGAATCAAATCGATCATTTGCTGTCGGTAGTGTTCAATATTAACGATTTCACCAGGTTTTAGCAGCCCATAATCGATCACACCCTTCTGATCCCACCAAACACAGAGCATTGTCTTCCATCCATAGCGATTTTTTAAACCACTCAAAGCACTGTGATTTACCAAGAGCATACTCACCGTAATCTACAAGCATTCGATGCAATTTTGCAGCAGTTTTCTTCAAATGGTAACAGAAAATCAATGCTGTCTGCGAATCGTAGTTTCTAGACACAAAATTCGACATGTTCAGTGCTATTAAAACCTGTGCTGTTGTATGAAATTGTATTGTTGTGAGTTGAAAATCTTTGTCAGATGTCAAAACAAGAAAATGGCGTCAATAACGCGGTTTGATGGTAACTACGTTGACAGCTAGGGCCACCTATGGGCAAATTCCGGTTTCATATTTACATACCTGATATATCAAACAACGGCATTGTAGACTACTGTAGACAAAAAAATAAATGAATTTTACAAAAAATTTCAAAAGGCGACAAAGTTTTATGTTTCATAATTCATTTAAACCATCTACAGAAACTGCAGTTAGGTACTATTTTGATCTCAGAATATTGTTATTTTCTTAATTTAACTAAAGGTTCGCCGGCCTTAGTCAAATTTAATTAGGGAGCTCAGAGGGGCTCGCACAAGCCCCTCTGAGCTCCCTCCAACCCACCCTTGTTTATTGGTATGAAATGTAACGCAAGTAGTAATGAAAATGAGTACTCTTAATATGATTCATTCAATACTACTATTATATTACTATTACTATTTTTACTATTTTATTGAGGAATTTTGACAGTGTCAACATAACCAATATAATAACTATTTAACATGTGATACTATTTATGAAAATTCACAAAAATATTCAGATACATAAGTATGTTTAGATGCAGAAAATAAAAAAAAGAGGGAGTAAGGGTGGGGGGAGGTTGCAACTATTGTTGCGGTAAAGGGAGAGCAACATGTGTTCATAGATAGAATGATTGGCCAAAATTGAGATTGTGGTGGTTCATAAGAAGAACCCTTTATGAACGTAGTAAAGCTAATATTGAAAAAGTCAATTTCTGCAAATTTCTCATTATGGTATTTGCATGACCGGTGACAATTATTATTCGTAATTTCAAATAGTTATCATCGTTCGCTGACAAGAAATTAATTGTCAGATCGTGGACACGCAAGCACAGTGGGCGTCGGCCAAAAAGTAAATCGCGATGGTGACATCTACTGAGTGGTGTTGGCTAATTTTGAAACTCACGAGCAGCAGTTAAAATGGAATAAATGTTTGTAATTTTATACCTTACATTGAGGTTAATATTTAATGATTTATATTAAATATTACAGAATTGATATCTGTAGACACCTGTGGTAGTTTTAGATGATGTTCGTTGGCACGTGTCAAATTTCGTGTCAGACACGTCTCGTATACTAGTTTGAATGTTTGTCTCTTTCTACCAATCTTTTACAGTCTCTGGCGAATTCTAAATTTGTGTATGGTGTGATGGTTGATATATATGTTACGTATACCATGCACGGCGAGATGCACGAATGTCTCCATTGTGCAGGAACTGAACATCAAGGACAGACTCTCAACCTGCAGCCAGAGATGAATAGACGAAGAAGGTAGCTTGGAGAAACTTGTTGTGGTGAGCCACATCGAAGAGGAAGAGCGAAGATAAAGAGGAAAATTCCCCACGCGTTGGGCCGATGCAGTGGAAAAGATACTTCTCTGGTGACAGCCCTAAGACGAACATAGTCAAGAGACGTGGATGACGATGAATGCTTTTGGATACAGGCCTTAAGGGCTACTTTCAATGATAATTCAAATTTTCGCATTTTTTTACGAAAATATGGGTTTTTATTATTCATTTATACACAAAGTTTTACTTTTTTTAAGACTATTATATAGATACGTCTATTATACTAATTTAAAACTAATAAACTGAATGTTATTTGTCATAATTAAGACAATACACGCATTTTAAGAAAGACCGCGATCATTAGATGCATTTTCCGCGTGCTACAAAATTGTATTAATACGCTAAATTATTGCATAAACGAAATATATTTTCTAATAATCTTAACGCCAAGATTACGGAGACGAATCTCAATTAAAATGAATCAGCAAAATGTTAAAAGTTATTAGCGTTATAAATCATTCAATTTTTAGTACATACGATCAATTTACGACGATTTAAAATACTTTTTTTTTTATATAATATGTTGTGTTTACTAACAGACTTCAGCTACTATTTAAAATCAAATTTCATATCAAAAACGCAATAATTTCTTACCAAATATTATTTATATCTATCCTAATAATGTGTATTCTTTATTAACTTCAGATCGCCGATCATCAGCGGCCATAATGACGTTTCGTTCACGCTCTCGTAATTTTCGTTAAAAAATGCCGAAAATATGTTTTCACGCATATTTAACCCTAGATTAGATTAGATGTCTTTTTACTGATTTTAAGGGAAAACAAATTTTTCTTGAACAAAGTGAACATTTCACATACGTTATTTTATTTATTTAAATATTTCGTTTATACTCTGTTGCATTTTAAACAAAGCTGTCTGTTTTATAAATAGTATAAAATTATGAAACAGACTCATCACCAAAACGCCAACATGGCGATTAAAATTGATAATATTAAACAAAATAATAAATTGATCTATCATAATTTTATTAAATTTAGAATGTTATTTAAGCTTACTTACTTACTTACTTACCATCACGCCGTTTCCCCGTGGGGGTAGGCAGAGAGGATAGAGCGCCACACTCTTCTGTCCTGACATACAATTCTCGCCTCATCCACATTCATACATCTTGTCATACAAGCTCGCCGATTGTTGAGGCTTCTAACAGAACCATCCTCCATTATCTGGTTTACCTGGTCGTGCCAAGTCTTCCGCGGACGTCCTCTGTTTCTGGTTCCATCAACACTTGCGTCATATATCTTTCTTACCATTCTCTCCTCATTCATCCTTTCCATATGACCAAACCACCTAAGTGATCCTTTCTTAATCTTACTCACTATACTAACATCAGCTTTACATTCTTTTCTTATTTCTTCATTCTTTACTCTGTCATAAATAGATTTGCCACAAATACGCCTAAGTGATCTCATTTCCACTGCATTCAGTCTACTTTCGTTCCTTTTCTGCCAGCTCCAGGCCTCACTTCCATACATCATTGTCGGTACCAGGATTCCATTGTGCACCGCTAGTCTTGCCTCGGTTGACATATTCCTGTTAGATATAATTCCATTCAAAGCACCGTTCACTTTATTCCCTGCAGTCACCCTCCTTTCGATATCATTCTCAGCCTTTCCGTTTCTATCAAACATACTTCCCACTTATTTAAGCGATCATCTAAATATATGTAGGTGCTTTGTCTGATTTCAAAACATATTCATATATATATTAATTAGGTACTTTAATAAATTATTTAATCTTCGATTGATTAATTCAAATGACAACACACACATCTTTATTTCTATCCATATATTAATATGAAAATTTTGTGTAAGGCTCTATACACGAAATGTTTGACGCTTGTATCGAATACGAGAAAATCAACAATTTTAATATCGTCTCTTTCTAGTCAAAACTTTCCTCTCTCTCATGATTCACGCAACAAATAACGTGATTAATTATTCATCTGATACTTGAAATAGTATAACTATTAGCGTCATCTTGAAAGCGTATCTAATTCGTGTATAATTTTTCGAATTTCAAACTGAAAAAATGAAAGCTCTCCTTTAAGAACGCGTCTCGAATCATACCGTTGCAGACTCAATTTTCAGTCTTATGCTTTTGATGCAACGCATATCGGTCGACGCAAATCAAAATCTTAGTGTATAATATAATTTCGCTCTTAAAGCTGAACCTGTGTTGACCCAAATCTGTGTATTAAGGATGAGATCACGTGATAACTGTTTTTTAAAATGTTTTTTCTTCTCAGATTAGGAAGTTTGCTCCGTAACGCATCCCCGCCTACAAACACGCTATTTTCTAATCATTTTACTCTTACAAACAGAAAATGAGACGATAACTACTGGGAGATGAATTAAAAAGAGAAAATGTATGGAAATTACCGTAATCCCGCATTTTCACGGAGGCTGCAAAATGTTTTTATGCGTGCGGAAAGATTTCGCCTGATTTTCAGCGAATCTTGCGTATTTTCGTTCCGGAGAGACCATTTTAGAAATCTTTTACAACGTTTTTCTAAATTCACCATGTAAAGACCAATCTTGCTCCGCATATTTTTTTTTCAAAATGAAAGAGACGTCTGTACATACAAATAATTGTGTGCACAGGCTATTCGGGGCTGTAAGAAAAACAAATTTATCTTCTTTGAAAAATTGTCGCCAGTCATGTTCGGATTTACCGTATAAATAATGCCTGTTTACTAAGAGCTGGCTCGCTGAACGTTCAGGCCAGAATTATTGGACTTTTGGTTTGCCTCATTGTCTACGAAAGCGGTAGAGAAATTGATAATAAACATGTTTACTTTAAATTAATGAAAAAATGGTTTATTTATAGAAATATTACAATTATTATAGCTTGTTGGTGTAGCGGTCAAGACGTTGGCCTAGTGATCTAGCGGTCGGGGGTTCGCGCCTCGTTCCAACGATACCAGCAAGTTAGTCCTATTTTCATAGCACAAGCATTTAGCTTAGTTTGAAAATAGTAAGAATATTGATGTGACATGTATTCCGTGTACGCATTTCTATTTAAAAAAAAAAAACAAAAAAAAAGTCGAGTTCCTACTCCCTGTGCATGTTTTCCTTCCAATATAAACCTTAATATATACCTGTCCCACTCCAGAGCCAACTAATGGCTTAGGAATATCGCCGACGTGGTAACAGACTGCCTTCCGACACCGTACCATCAAGATCTGTATTGTTTTTTTTAACGTCCGAAAGTAGCGCCGTGCGTAAATCTAGGATCAAAAAGAGGTGGTGTTCTAAACAGCTCTGGAAGTGCAGTGATTTCTCAGTTCTTCACTAAAAAGGTGCGAGTCAACTGGAGGTGAAAACTTGACGTCCAATCCAAGATCAAATCAAGGTTGGCCAGATCCATTTGCCAATATTCCTCTCTTGAATCCAATTCGGATTGCGTCAACTTATCATTATTGTAATTGATACAGTCCACGGGATCTTATCATACAAATTGCTTGTTTTCGTGAATGCCTTCGACATCTGTGGTTCCAGGGTTTCCTATAGATAATATGGTCAGATATGAAATATGAACACTACCACTAACCAGTGATTGAGCGCGCTGATGCTCTGACGTCGTAGGTGGTCTGTCTAATGTTGTTTTTCTTCTGGATAGATTATTGATATTATCTTTACGGTACAGTGTAGTGGATGCAATTTCACCTTGTTGTTTTGCGCGCTCTTCAATCTCCGAAAAAAAGCGGCAATATTAGATAGATAAGCTAAGTATTGCGCAAAAAAATTACATTAATAATTTTAATTAATTATATTGTTTTGAAATAACTCATGTGTTACGAGATGTTTTTTTGGGCCACTCTGTATATATATGTTATATTTAAGATTTTTACGGGTAAAAGATAACGGATTATTTTCCGGGGGAACCCGCGTCAAATAGTCCTGGGAAGGACTTTTATACTCCCGGTGGTTCGAGTAAATATCATTACTCATTCTCAAGGGCCTTTAATCCTTCCCTAAACTGACGAATAAACTCTACCGTTCAATGCAAGAACTAAAATGAAAGTGAATTAATATCTTTATAGATACCTAATATTATTAGTTGACGTCACGATTAACTATATCTAATAGTAACGAAAGGTAAATATATATATTTTATACTTTTAAAATTAGTAATATTAACTTTGTGGTTAAAATTCACATTTTTTATTTATTATCTTTGTTATATTAATCACTTAATTGAGTTCAAATACATCTACCGGTTTCGAAAAATACCGTTTTCTTCTTCAGGATGTCATAACTAACTAAAAACATATATTATTGTTTCTTTACCAGAATCTATTATTAAAAAAAAAAAAATAGATTCTGTAATATAATATACCGGTAGATGTATTTAAACTCAATCAAGTGGTTAATAAAACAAAGATAACTAATAAAAAATATATATATTATAAATTTTTATATAGAAATATATTTAGAAATTCGTTCGTGTACGCAGCATGCGACGCCAACACCACATCTCGAAGACGTTGAGCATGTCCCTTTCTTTTCTTCTCAGGGTCCATGTTTCGACTCTTTACACAGCTATTGAGATCGATCGCACTTTTATGGTAATACATAAGCACATTAAAATCTTCTCGGGTTTTCTGGGGTACTCCGCCTTGTATCTCTGACTTACTACTTAAATAAAATGAATTTATAGCTCTTTTTACTATGATTTTATGTTTTGAATTTAATTTAATACAATTGATCTTTTTGCGAGGGTTCTAGGGATTATCTCGTCCTAAGACTTTTAATCCACATTTTAGAAACTAAAATATATTATTTATTATTCTGTTTTACAGGTCGGACGAAAAACTACTTTACTATTTAAAAAAATTATTTTTTTATTTTAATATGTTTTTATTAGGAGAACGCATTCTTATTGTGAAGTTATAAATATTCAGAACAGACGGTCTGTGATTTTTTAAATATTAATTTAATGTATTAATTAGAATAAAACAAAATGTATGGCTTTCAAATAATAGATGTATTCATTTGAAAAAGTGAACATATGAGTTCGAAAATTTGTCGTCAAAAATAATGTCGCTGTAGCATAGTCGGATAATACACCTTCCCCGGCTTGGAAAGAGATTCAGATTCGAATGCCGGTGGCGCGACAACAATATTTTTCGACAAAATTTATTTTATATGTATATCTTTCTAATTATTACATTTAATATTTATATGTTTTTCGTGATATTCTACATATCGTGGATAATTTTTATCTTAACAAATGTGAGTTTCGTGTATGGGTAAAAAAATTCCATGCTATGTACCTTCAACGTCACGTTAAAGGTAAATAAAATCATATCAAGTTATTTATGTATAAGTAAAAAAAATCTGTGCTATGTAGAATATTATGTAAAAAAAAATTTAAGTTAGAAAGTGTTATTTATTTTTTTTAATTATAAAGTGACTTTTGGTTCATCTGTACGTAAGAGTTACCTCTAGCTAGAATCTAGTGATTAAAAATTTAAAATAGATTTATCAAATTAAATAGAAGCTGGTTTCGTAACTTCGCTTTGATAATTTTTGATTAATTTAGATTTCATTGAACAAGGCTTTTCGTATAAATTGGCGCATACCTCTCAGAAGCTGTCAAACGAAACAGAATGTCCAATTAAGGATTCTAGATGCAATGTCGGTATACTCTTTTTTGTTTAACTTTTAATGCAATTGTCTTCTCGTATAGTTTTTACTCATTATGCTTATTTATTAATCAATTAAACTTTGCTATAAACTAATAATTTAAAATCGGTTTTAGTTAACCCTTCCCAAACCATGCAGTAATACATATCTGCCGCCTTAATATATCGGTAAATACACACAATTTAATATTTATATTTTAGTTAATCCTAAGGAAAGCATTTACGCTTAGTAATGAATAGTGAAAAATCAATTATGTAAAGCGAATCTAACAAAAATAATTATTTGTCTGTTTTATCTATTATAAAATTAATACATTGACAAAAATATCACTTGTGGTAAGGCAGAAAGAGATCACATTAATTTCACAGAGAACGGAATAAAAACCATGCGAATTTATTTATGTATCTTTTCACTGATTAAATGAAAAGAGACAAGAAGGAAGGTTGTATAGGACTAGATAAATGCTCCGAATTATAATATTATATTAATCTTTTTTTCACGTTTAATGCTCAATATTTAGAGTCAATATATGGCATTAACAACTTTTAAATCACTTAAGTTAATAAAAGCATTTTTTCACATTTTAGAGGCTAAAACAACTCTGCATATCTTACGGTAACACGAGTTGACAGCATGGCTGCGTACGGTTATTTTATATCACGGTATGGTAAACGTTAATAATACCACACTGCAGAATCCTGTCGAACATATATATTCAACGTGCTCTGGAAATCGGTCGAAAGTAATAGTTCGGAAAATGCGAACAACTTTTTTCCAACGCTTTCATGCGCTCCTAGCTCATAGGCTCTACAATACAACCAAAAATAAATGTAATTTAGTATCTCTAACTGCACGGAAAGAATCAATTGCCATAATATGGCTAATATAGATGGGTCGAGAACATTCAGAGCTACCCTTGACCTATGAGGTGAATGGTGGATAAGTTTTTACACCGTGTATACACACAATCTTATTAATAACTATTTACATTACTTTTATTTATATTTTAATATACAGGGTGGCCCAAAAAAAGCGAGAACATCTCGTAACACATGAGTTGTTTCAAAACATAATATAATTCTTAATGTTTTTTTTTTCCTAGCACCCAGATGTCTTTTATTTCGCAAATTTTTGATCAGAATACGGTCTTCTGCAGTGCTTTTTGTCATTCTGGGCAACAATTTGAAAAAAAACATATATAAACAATGGTAAAATTAAAAATCAACGATGGTGACCGGAAATTGTCGAAATATAATGTAATAAAGGTAAATAGGTAAGTAAGTAAATTAATAAAGTATTTAAGCTATTGTTGATATAGTTAAACTAATTTTGACGTAATTATATCATATTTTACGAAATGTTCTCACTTTTTTTGGGCCACCTTGTATATCATATTCAACACTATGCACAGTGTCCCCCAAAAATCTTTTTCATTTTGGTTCATTCGCTGCACCAACGCAATAAGCCGGAGAGGGGCGGGGGTTATGACGATCGCTAGCCGCGTCCATGGAAATTCACTATGGAGCGTATCCTTACCAGTAGTTCTTGAAATTTTCCCTTGATCTGGCCTCTTTTTGCCTCCCGTTTAGAAGAGTGTAAGTTAAATAACGGATCACATTTAGAAAACATAATTTTTAAGAAATAAATTCCCTGGGACAAATAAATAAAAGATAGCTGGAGCCACCCTTTCCCGGGACCGGTTTAGAAGCTAGGGCTCTCTTGTCGGTCCCACTCATCAAAGCTAATAAAAATACGCGACTTTAATTCAATAACAAATTTAAGTATAGGCAAAACGAAAAAAGAGAAGAAATTCAATGTTTTAAATACTAATTAAATGTATTAATTAGAAAGATATACATATATAATCAATTTTATCGAAAAATATTGTTGTTGCGCTACTAGGATTCGAACCTGGATCTCTTTTCAAACCGGAGAAGGTGCATTATCCATCTATGCTACATTCATCAAAAACACTCCCAAAAGAGGGACAGTGGATGAAACGCAAAATGGATCGAGTCACACTTACACAGACAGACTAACAGAGATGCAAAACACGAGGCATGGAGGGTGAGAGGTATGCACGTAGGTGGAGTTCCACCCACGCAGACCGACTTAACTACCCACCCAAGGAGCTCCAACGAGTTACCCATACCCGAATAAATCCCTTATATAAAACAAGATTCGTTCCATTACTAGTTAGGTCTACATTTCGGGAGTGTACTTAAATGCAAAATAAATAAAAAAAAATATTAATTCCATCCATTATTTAATTACAGAATTTTTATTATGAAAAAGGCTTTTGGAATTTTTATTATGAAAAACGACCACCAGTATGGGAACCAATTTTTATATGGAAGAAGATGTTTATTTTGTATTTTAAACCAGATTTTAGCGATTATCGTTCATAATAAGTGCATATATATTTTTAATACAAATTAAATGTATTAATTAGAAAGATATAAATATAAAATCAATTTACCAAAAAAATTGCAACTTCACAATAAAAATGTGTTCACCTTGTCTATCTTTTCATTTTAGTTCTTCGCATTTTACTCCAAATAAAAAAATATGGAGTCTGCTGAATTCGCATTTATTTTATACATTATATCACTCAATTGATGTACATCGACCTTTACCTTCGAAACGCGAGATTAAAGTCTCCGTGTACACACACCACGAGAATTTTAGCATGATAATTATTAATCATTACAAGTCGCTAAATAGTATTGTAGATTTATGAAATCAATTTATTATTATGACGGCCACCGCGCGGCAGATGGCGTTAACTCCCTGGGATGACACGTGTTACGCATTATTCAAATCTAATGATTTGAATTATGCGTAACACGTGTCATTACGCAGCGCGCGCGTGGGTACAAGATTGTTTCGTTTTTATTTATTTAACCTTTCTACTTTCAGATTTTTTTTATTTAAAAAAAAATTAACTACCTCTTCGTGCAGCCCTCTGCAGACATCTTATTTAAGAAATATATTATTACATTTCGCAAATTTTTTTCTCACGAAACAATCATTAGATTTATCAATCTGATATTTAAAATTAAGAAATAACCATTCACGATGACGGAAAAAAATATTTTTATTGTCTTAATATAATTTTAATATTTATGTATATTGGTAATATTTATTTATTTATGAAATCTATGAAGATTTTTTTTTTAAATTAATTATAACGTACGCGAAATCCAACTTATCTTATACGATGTCGATTAATGATGACATTCAAAATTACTAGCAGATAAGAAATCGGCTATCGCCGAAATAAACCACACTTAAATAAAATCTCGATGTATTTAAAATTTTGTTGTCAAAACGAACAAAAATGATATCTAGATGATGTATAAGAATCGCGGATAGATAATAATAAACACAAAGATGCTGTTTTATCAGTATAATGTGCAGTTAAGTAAAAACGGAATCGGATAAATGGTTTTCTCAGCAGATTTTGAAAAATCTTATCTAGCAGACATAACCAAAAATCGTGATATTAACATTGCGACTAAAAAAGTGCTTCATTCTATGGTAAGCACTTACCATTCGCGAACGAACCGGCTCACTGAGCCGGATCTTTTCATTGAGCCGGTTCAACTGTTCAACGGGTCACCGGTTCACCGGCTCACTGGCGGATCGGTCGAAAATTGACCCGTGGACCGACAGCCGGCACGGATCGCTATGTGATTTATGAAGGTTGACACTTGAAAACGATCCCAGATAATATTATTAGGACAATGCATTGAGCCGGTTCAACTGTTCAACGGATCACCGGTTCACCGGTTCACCGGCTCACTGGCAGATCAGTCGAAAATCGACCCGTAGACCGACAGCCGGCTCGGATTTAAGAAGGTTGACACTTGAAAACGATCTCATATAATATTGTTAGGATAATGCATTGCAGAGTTACCTTGTTGTTATCAGGATATTCGGTTATAAAACAAACCCTTTTTAAAAGTGAATTATTATCAAAATATTCGTTTCAATTACTTACTACTTACGTTCTCAAAGCCCGTGTAACGTTATTTAAGAAATAATGATGAGGTCACTAAACGACTGAAACGTCTACTACAAGAATACAGATTTTCTTTGTTTTTTTTAAATATTAATGTAAAATGTAAACAAACTCAGCTGATGACAAACTACTACTATACTACTACAGTCTACTACTACAGTCACCATGTATAATTTAACATTGAAAATTCAAAAATAACTTACATGAAAAAATAGTTATTTCGTGTATTTTGGGTCAACCGCGGATCAATTTGAACCGGCTCAAATTGAACCGGCTTATTGAGCTGGTTCAATTTGGACGATTGAGCGGGTAAACCGGCTCAGTTATCTGACCTATATCGTCCATGGTTACTTAACATAAACAGAATAGATAAGAAAATATGACAGATGTCAATATACTTGCCAGTCGACTCGTACGATTTCGCTAAAATATTTATATTTTTTTTTTACTCGTAATAAGGACAATGTACACTTCATTTCAAATTGAAAATATATTTACGTACTGTTATTAATGTTATCTTAGATATATTAAAAACACGTTCGTTTTCTCACAGACCTGTCCGTTTAACCAAGCACTGTACAGCCATAATGACACTACGTCCAATACGTCCAGAGAGTCATAAAAATAGATGGGGGAGCGCAATATATAATAAGGATTGTGACAGATTCAAAATCTTTGAAATATTTTATTATTTTTTTATTCGTGTCAATATTGACACGAATACGTACATCGATGGCCGAGTCATCGTACACGAGTACGATGACTCGGCCATCAGATGAGACTCGACTCGCAATTCTCGGGTCTTGTATTGACCACACAGCTGACTGCAGAGTCTCTCTAGCCAGATGCTACAATTCTATGTACCACTCTTGTTGTGGCACTCCTCTAAGTCTTCTTCGGCCCAATGCTGTACCCAGGATAAACTAATTTTGATTGAAATTTACAATGTTTTTATTTATAATTGTGTATTGTTTATTATTGTCAAATTCTTACAATATTATTTCACACGAGGTGAATAACTATAGCAATATTACATTCAAATAACATATCTATTAGATTTTATTTTATTATGTTCATTTTTTTTATAAATAGTGATCTGTAGAACCGGAGGCTACACATTTACCCTTCGTGCCAAACAATTACCAGAATTTTTTACCTTACCGACAATCTCCCATCTTCCTTCGTCCCTCGACGCAAAAATAATAATCTTATATAATTATAAAGGTAAGTAGTACTATTTAAAAGAAGTTATGTATAATAAACAAATTTAATGGGAGAAATACATCCTATAAATTTAATCACCTTTATGTGGGTGATGATCTAAAAAACAAGATTATATATATAAAACTATAAACTAAGGTTTCACGTAAAGAATAGTAATTTTCGTTGAGAAACTGCGCGATTTGCAGTTTGTGTGGGTAAAACTGTAGTTTCTTTTTCAAAATAACGTGCACTGTTGATTTTTTTAGGCTGCAATCTTTCTTATCGATTTACGCGGATGGCGCATAATTTCACGTCGAACTTGAGCCACATGTTCTGGCTTCTTAGATGACGTTGATGGTTCCGGAGGAGTTTGGTTAACCATTGTCCTTTCTTGTCTGAACTTTTGTACCCAACACCAGATAAGTTGTGTGCTCGGCCCATCACTTACTCGTCGGATGTTAAAGTGAATACAAAAAGCGCGACTTTAAATATTGCTCAACACGCGGTGTGCTTACGACCAGTGACTCATTGTGACTGATAATTCCGCAAATCACGCGCGTCGATCAATACCTCTCCCACTTACCTCACCCTGATGTTTAGGAGCAATTACAATTTAATCTTGAAATTTTTCTACTGAACATCCTATATAAAGATGATTAATCTTCGCAGAATAAACAATCCTATGACGACAATAATATTCACATGGTTGCTAGGCAACGATTTGGTGCACGAGTAGCCCCAGATTATTTTGTTTATCGCGACTCCCATTGTGGTGAGAGAATTGTTGGTTGTTCAACAACCAACATGACTTTTGGACACGGGATGCTCTTTCTCCATATTGAACTATTTTCGTCGCTTTATTGTCGAAGCGTGCCGGGTTACGTGGAATAACTTTCGGCCGAAGTTATCCGTATTGCGACATCGTCCAACGTTCATATGGGTCATTCATACCGCTCTAAGAGGAAATATAAAATACAATGTAAATTAGGATTTATTACAAGATTGATAGAAAATCAATGCACTAGTAATTATCACATTTTTCTTACCCGTGAAGTAATAAATATATAAATTTAAATCGCTTTGCAATCTACTAAATCAGCCATTTTTGCACCGGCTGCCGCCGCACGCAAAACGCGTAGACAGCCACCTCCGACGTCTAGTCGTGAATGTTCGGTCGCGCTCCGTGGATCGGCAGATTCGTCATTCTCAACGTAATTCGGTAATCCGAACGCGCATGGGCGAGTGTTGCTGTTATTACGATAATTATTCCCAATGGCCTTAATTCTTAAATGATATTAAGTGTTCAAGGATTTGAACGTAATTTGTAATGTTACAATATATATATATATATATATATATATATATATATATATATATATATATATATATTATTTAACATTATAGCTGTAAAGATTGTACTTCTTTCTATATTTGTAACACAGGTCGAAATTTCAACATAAGAGTCAAAGAGCATTTAAGATGTCTAGATAGTAATGGTTTTTCAGAATTTAGGATAATGTGACTTAGATGTTTTTGGTTAATTAATTTGACATTCTGAAGAAGAAAATTGTGTTTTTCAAAACCGGTTGATGTTTTGAAATTACTCATTAATCGCATATTATAAACAAAGTTAAATAATCTACTAGAAATTTGATAGATAGATAACAATTTATTTATTTTTGTTTTGTATTCAGTAGGTGTCACATCTGATAGTTGAAGAGTCGTTTCCTGACTACTTTCCGTATTGAAGTAGCCAGTTTGTTCGTGTTAATTAGGTAAAAGTGAAAAAATATATATATATATAAATTTACAAATTTACAATATACTAAATGTTTTTAGTATCTGAAAATTTAATATTTATGTCTAATTTATGTTGGAATATAGGGTACACGTGAAAATAGCCGTTTATAAATGTATATATATATATATATATATATATATATATATATACTGACTTGATTTCAAAGTTCAATAGGAATAGATAGTTTTGTGCTACAATTTTACTTTCCCTAAGATCGATGATAAGGAAAATAGTTGGATGTGGTTTGCCATATCCAACAGAAGAAGAACATTAAAACCATTTTAACAAAAAAATATTACCAATTTATATATCGTGAAACACCCCGCTTGACTTTTATTATATTCATATAAATTTTAAACTTTTTCAAAAATTTTAATCAATAAACTTTTTATGTATAATATGATCGGTTTTTATGACATGTCCAGATTGCCGGTCGCCGTGCGCGTATATGAGTGCTCCTTTATGCTGGCTTTACTCATCTATTCCTCCCCCCCCCTCCATATACCCTATACCTAAGAGCAAGATTTTTCTGTGTGTTGTCTATGGACTTTAAACTGTCAAGAAATGAACATCTAGCTGTATGCATTTGTACAGTTACTGTTATTAGTGTGTATTCGGTTTCTCGCTGTGCGTGCCGAAACAATTATTGTGTGTTCCAGTGCTTCATGCAAATCAGCGAAGAAGTTTCTGAAGTTCAGGAGAGAAAATCCAAGTAAGTCGTGCGTCCTGATTGATTATTATTCTGTCCCTGTACCAAATTCCTATCACCCCTTGTGTAAACAATGTATATACTTCATTAGGTATACATTCCTAATATCACGTTTTAACACTAATGTTTATTTTGTTAAAAAAAATACTTGCCTCATATAGATATATTAATAAAAAGCTATATTCATTAACCGAGACACGTAGGGCGTTTTTTTATCATATCTTAGCGGTTTCACTGAGATGACAAACGAAATCTTAAACAACCTGAAGAATGCTAATAATATTCTTTCACTCCATCAATTTGACATGGAATTTAATTAGCAATTTAGCTAATCTTCACAACCCTTGAGAAATTAAATCACGGTTAAGCATTTATGAAATTACTGCCTCTTGTGAGGCTCTTTCTAGGAGATCTGCTGCCATACCGACTAACCGCTTCGATGAAACACCATTTCAAATCAAATTATTTTTCAATCAACGGTACAACATTATTATATTAATTTGCAATGTAGTACCGGGTACTCCGAAAAGCAATATATGCGTTATATCGTACCTGGTTCATTATTGCCTACATTACGGAAATAATATTTGAAACATATTACCGATATGAATGACGATATGTTTATCTATAATTATAGAAGTATCGGATGTGTGTTGGATCCGGAAGATTTTACTGAGAAACACCAACCGCCTCTATATGTCGGCCCATTATTCGTGTTCATGATATTTATATATTGACCTTAGTTTGATAGTTAGGAATATGTGTTTGGATAGTGATGAGGTGTGTACGTAAAAACACAACACTTGCTTGATCCAAGGTTTACAGTAGATAACACAGGTACGAGGCGGAAAGCGAAACGTTTTTGTCAGGTGTAAGTGCGGCAGAGAAGTAATCATTCAGCGGGGTGCTCGCTGATGGCACTAGCTGCATCTGCTGTATCTATAAAAATCCAAGCTGACAAAATAAGATATCTTAGGGAATATGCAAGATTAACAATATTGGATCGAATGAGAAGCCTCAAATCCGATATACATGGTGAATATTATGTTTCAGGCCGATTTTATTTGACCGCAACTTTGATTTGGCAGATATTTGACAGTTTTCGTTCGGTAGTCATAGAGAGTAGTTAATTACAATTTATAATAAAGCATCTAATGACTCAACAACGTGTTAAAGTCATTAAAACATTATATCTAAATAATTATAACAATGCTGTAACCATTCATGGTGATCTCTATCGTCACAAGTTGGAAGACTTATTGGTGACCGATTCGAATCTATTGGGCCTGCAAGACATGTGGTTTCAACAGAACGGTACACTTGAAATTTTGCGAAAAAATTTTGCCAGGCCGCATAATATCAAAATATATATTGTACATCACAATATATATTTTGGCTGGCTTTTTCGAGCACCTGATTTGACGGCTCCCGACAATTTTCTGTGAGAGTACTCGAAAGGAAAGGTCTACGCCAATAACCCAACAATTCCGATGCTACAAGACAATGTTCGAAATAAAATTGCTGATATAACACGGGGAGTGTGCGAGAATATAATGAAAAAGATGGTTAAAATGGGCGATGTCATATTCAATACATAATTGTAATAAACCAAATACTCGATAAATAAAAAACATAATAAATATGAATTAAATATATTAATTTGAAATGCACCTTTCCCGGTTTGGAAAAAGATCCAGATTCGAATCCCGGTGGCGCAACAACAATAGTTTTCGATAAAATTGATTTTATATCTATATCTTTCAAATTAATGTATTTAATTCATATTTAAAATATCACAGACTTATGTTCTGAAAAATTACAACTTCACAGTAAGAATGTGTTCTCCTAATAATAAAGTTCTATCAATGTGTTCAAAATTTAATAAAAATGAATTGATAATTCTGGCGTCTGCTATCAGATTACTCAAAGGTATTTGAGATTCCGTAAAAATAAGGTAGATGGCTCTTTCAAATAATGGAACGATTAAATGTATTAATATCAAAAAAGTAACATATAGGTTCGAAAATTTGTCGTTAAAAATATCGTCGCTTTAGCATAATTGGATAATGCACCTTCCCCGGTTTGGAAAGAGATCCAGGTTCGAATGCCGGTGGCGCAACAACAATATTTTTCAATAAAATTGATTTTATATGTATATCTTTCAAATTAATGTACTTAATTAATATTTAAAATATCACAGACCTATGTTCTGAAAAATTACAACTTCACAATAAGAATGTGTTCTCCTAATAAAAAAACATAATATTCATCCTGTATATAAAGATCTCAATGAATGGCTTGGGTACGTCTTGTGAACGCCAGAGAAACGACTTCTAAGTAAGATGTATCTTCTTGGCAACTCCGGGTCGGAGGCGGGCGGTGGATTTCCCCAAACTAAGTAACAGCAACAAAGACTATGAACACAAATTGGATATTGATTGGTCATCAAGTACTGAAGCACCTGGTCGAGATTTTAATCTCATAAAAGTCAAGAGTGTTCTCCAAAACCTTTCACAGGAGTATCAGTGAATACCATCATGAAAATCGTGTTGAAAATAAGAATCGCGAGAAAGTAAGTAAATCTCAATTCTTGTACGAGTAATGAGATTCTTTAGTCTGGAAGGTACTTAGATTTTATCTGACCGTGACACTTCTATTGACTTACTGCGTTACATTCCCGCCCCATGGACACCCGACGCGCAACCAACATTACCTCCCTTGTTTATTTATATTGAACTGAACCCCTTGTCAAATGTTAAAAGATTTTATAAATATGCTTTCAAATAAACCTTAATTATCTCATTAAATGAATGCTTAGCCGCGTTCATAAATACGCATGACATCTTGGTGGCCTTATAATTTACGACTTTACACTACGATAATGCAACAAATTTATGATTTGTTTTTAAAAATTGATAGCAAAGGTTTTCAAGTATTCTCACGAACATATCCAAATACAGAAATCAGAACCATAATTACTAAATAACGTAAACAAAATTATCCAAAAGAGACCACAACAGTGCCCTACACCATCACTAGCGCTATTTGTGGTGATATTAATACGTACTAGGTGAAGTGGTGATTTCTGAGACTAATGCACACTATTTACAAGTTTTTAAATACTGACGTTAAATTTAACTCTATAGTTTGAAACGCATTACTGAGTTTAAGAATTTGAATAACTAAGCGATACTGAATGATACTAGGAGGATTATATTATTTCGTGTTTATTTATAAGATAGCTAATAATCCTTTACAAATATCGACAGATGTCGGTAGGATCAAGATTCCAAATAATTGTGGCACGATTTTCACCGCTCCTCAGCGCGTATGTACGCTTTAGCGGCGGGCAAAACACGGCGACTCATATTTGAGTCACCCGCGCTGTGAGCATGTAAGGCGCGACTCATATATGAGTCACCCGCGGGGAATGGGTTAAATAAAATAACATTCTTGACACTCAAAATGCGTCACATGGAATGCGAAACAAACAAATTTGTCCACTCTTCAGGAACTCCTCACTAAAGAAAGGCCAAGCAGAAAAATAATTATTTATTAAAATAATAATTTAATGCTAAATTAATGTATTAATTATAAATATATACATATAAAATCAATTTTGTCGAAAAACATTGTTTTTGCGTCACCGGGATTCGAACCTGGATCTCTATTTCCAATCCGGGGAAGTGCACTACTATATTTGTTGTATCAATGTGTCCAAAATTTAATAAAAATGAATTGATAATTCTGGCGTCTGCAGTCGGTTTACTCAGAGGTATTTGAGATTCTGTAAAAATAATGTAGATGGCTTTCAAATAATGGAACGACAGGTGTATTAATTTTAAAAATGTAACATATAGGTTCGAAAATTTGTCAAGAAAAATACTGGCGTTATAGCACAATGGTAGTGCACTTCCCCGGATTGGAAATAGAGATCCAGGTTCGAATCCCGGTGACGCAAAAACAATATTTTTCGACAAAATTGATTATATATGCATATATTTATAATTAATACATTAATTTAGTATTTAAAATATCACAGAGCTATGTTCTGAATAATTACAACTTCACAATAAGAATGTGTTTTCCTTAATAATAATTTAATGTATTAATTATAAATACATACACATAAAATCAATTTGGTCGAAAAATATTGTTTCTTTTTTTAGTGTCGTCTGTTAACAGATGTTCGCGATTATGTTAATTATTCGTACTCTGTTTACAGCTAGCTGGAAGAAAAATCCAGATATATTTCAAAGGTTTTATTTCAACCAGAACCTCATTGGAACTGATTTTTTCTTGTTAGAGAACAAGATACCGTATCTCATAAGTCACAGAGGATCTCATAACAGATTCATATGTCAGTTTCCTTGTATTTATGGTACCAATATTGGTAAAAACAATATTGAAGTAGGCTAAAAAAGCACAAAAAACAATTCTCAAGGTAATAATTGGTCGTCCTTCAGATATCCATCTGATCTTATATTTAAAGAGTACAATGTCCTAGATATAAGACAAATCTTTATGTTGAGACTCGTTCAATATTTCCATACTAACAACTCTCCTCAAGCAATAAATCATGGACACGACACAAGACAAACAACAAACATCCACACACCAGTTCCGAGAGCAACAACGACATTTTATCAAAGATTCTACATGTTCCTAGCTCCGAAACTACACAATACACTCAGTACCAACTGGAAATCGTACAATTCCAATAAGATTACACAAATATGGACCCAATATTTGATTCAATCAGGTAGAGATGAATCAGAAGCATGGATATCCAACAATTTAATATAATTTATACAATTCTTTCACTATTAATTCACTAGTCCTACAACACTCCCACTCCATATATTTTTATTATATTTTTACTTTTTTATTCATAATTGTAATTCTCTTTTTATTCTAAATAACAGCACGAAAAAAAAAACTGGCTACTTTAACACAGGCTTCAGTCTAGCAAAGTAGCCAGGACAACGCTGTATATATCAGAGGTGAAGTCTACTCCATCCCACACAATAAACTATGTATTATGTATCCACCTCTGTTAGTACAAAAATATGGATGTCAAAATATATATAAACAAATAAATAAATGATTTCACTGCCGTTAGTCATTCGCATTAGTACGGTGCCATTTATTACTCTATCAATCCAGCTCGTTTTAAGGATGCGTCTGTAGTCCTACACTTCTAACGCTTCAAGCATATTCAACCCTTCTTCAGTGAGCGTCCAACTTTCCACGCCATATAGCAGGGCTATGAAAACACAACACAGTACCAATTTCTCTGGAAGTAATAGATCAAGGTCGTATTTCATTGTAATGATGACAGCTCTAGCGTTTAATCTCTTCGGACTGATCCCAGCTCTCAAATAATGTGCAACCCAGTTTAAAAGTGATTTATCTCATGTGTATACCATCTTTATTAAGCACTTATAAAAAAGAAATTGAAAAAAAACTGAGGGGAAACGTTTTTAACGTCAGTACAGTAACTTCAAGAAATTTAAAACGGAAAACGGGCCGTTCGAGCGGTACGCTAAACGAAAACGTGCGAAAGAGACGACAACGTCTCGACAAACAAGCGGGATGCCCTGTATACAATTAACCTATGCGTATTTTTTTATATTTGTAATCGTTCTTTGTTTTTTTATTTTACATTTATCCACTTACAAAAAAAAATTAAAAATTTGTAATATATTTAGATAAATTAGTCAATAATGTTTGTATCATTTTTTGATTATCGTATGCCTATAATTTCATATTTAGATTATCTGAGTAAAGAAATATTGTTGTTGATCAACATATGTTTTTAACGTATTTGCGAGCTTATAGTAACAAAATTTCATAATATGAAGCGAAAAAGTTTTACTTTAATAGTGTGCAAGCATTACACACTTAGATTATTTTATCTTACATTAGACATTTATATCATTTGTGTCAAAGTGTCAATGACCAACTGTGTCAATGTCAACTGTGTCAATGACCTTTCAAAATGTCATTAATAAAATGGCCTGACAAATAATACCAAACCTCTACATTATTTTTAATTCTTTCTTTTGCGCTTTCCGATTTGGTATTTGAATTGAGGTCAATATTTTATTTAGATACAGGTTGCTAGGCATAACATTTCTGTTTTATATAACGTATCTATAACATAAGTTACTACATATTTATATGTGGCCAGGGTCAGGGTCAACAAAACATTTCTTCCATGTCTCAAATATTGTTTTTGATGTGTTGCGACCAAAAAAATACGTCACACTTGTCACCACGGTGAATACTTATTTTATTCAGTACACTTTTGACGCTATTTAAAAATTCACATATTCGAAAAGACAGTTTTTTTACTGTATAGTTTCTGATTGTTTAATTTAATTTGTATTAAAATTACCATAGAATTGTGTTCTGAAAATGCAACTTCACAACAAAAATGTGTTCTCCTTAAGCATTTATAAAATATCTTCTATTTTTAAGTTTTAGTTTATTACTGAAGATGATGCAGAAAGCGTCGAAAACGTTTTAATTTTTAATTAAATCATAGTGTGAAATAAACAACGATGTATCTTATTTAATTAATTTTTCTAAATTTTTTTTTAAGTTAAATATAAGTTGTATCAAAGTTTATCCAAATTTATTAAAATGAATTCATTTAATTCTAGCGTCTCTAAGTATGTTTTTCTCAAATGTATTTGGGATTCACCACAAACAAAGTCGTTTGTTTTTAAAAATAGAATAACAGATGTATCAATTGGAAAGACTACAGAATATAAGTTCAAAATTGGTCGAAACCGTAATCGATTACTATAGCGAAAATGGTAACCAACTAAAAAATTTTCTCTATTTTTTTCTAGTTGATTCATTTAATTTGTATTAATCATTTATCGTTTATCAATTTTACTAATATCATACGTATCTATTTCTTATTTTATTACGAGCATCAGCCTGCGTCCTCAATCCTGGTGTCATTCGCGTCGTTCGTCGAATAGGAGCGAATGCTGGCGGTGGTAATTTCATTATCAAACCAGCTTACATAGATTACGTAGATTAATTTCTCAAATGCTTAATGTAATAACTCCCGTGTCGCATTTTCTAATCAGATTTAATCTTAGTTATATTATATGCATTTAAGGTTTAACCTAAAACATCATTTCTCTATCTATTTCACTCGGTTGTTCGCAGTTTACGTTGTGTTGAGATATTATCATTTTAGGGTCCCTTGTCTCGAGACAAGGAGCCCTCAAAATGTCCAGTGAGACAGTCCCCTGTTCCATAAATCCACCTCTAGTTAGCTGGGTAATATTAGTAGTAGAATAATGTTTTAGCCAAATAAAATACTACATGTGTGCCGTAGACGACATTTTCTTTAATTTTATTATTTGATTATACTAACAGCGCCGAGAGAATATCCGTTTTTATTTGTACCATCTTGTATACAATACAAACACTCCAAGTGTTCTGTTTCATGCGGAATTTTAAAGCAGAAATATTCGAAACAACTGATGACGAGGAATCTCATTAAAAACCTTTAGATCATAAGATACGGCAGGCTCCTGTCATTCCTTCATCACTCTGAAGACAGGTACTTGAATTAGCCCAAGTCATTGTTCTGTGTACATTATTAATTAGATTACTCATTCCACAATTAATATTATACCATTCTATGAATTGCTGAAAAAAAACGTATTTACATTTTTAGCCAATTAAATAAGAATGTATTATTAAGGAAAACATATTCTTATTGTGAAGTTGTAATTATTCAGAACATAGGTCTGTGATATAGCGTTATAGCACAAAGGTAGTGCACTTCCCCGGATTGGAAATAGAGATCCAGGTTCGAATCCCGGTGACGCAAAAATAATATTTTTCGACAAAATTGATTTTATATGTATATATTTATAATTAATACATTAATTTAGTATTTAAAATAAGAATGTGTTTTCGTATTGGATGCACATTTCTTGGAAAATATTTATGGAGATGATGAAAAGGATACTTAAAATGAATATCATAGATATCGCTCGTCTTCTGAAGCAAAATACCACAGACATCTCGGGGTAGTACATTAACGTGCGCGCGCACAGCGTCGGTAAAGCGCGCAATTCCTTGCCAGCTCACAGCCCTGGACTGGACCATGCTCTACTTTGAAATCAGGGGAACCATATACAATGGAACCAGTGGTAGGCTGGAGGAGGATAGAAGGGGCTACTAAATGAAGTAGGTACCGAGTGGAGAACTTTTAGTCTATGACTACTGGTACCTGATAAAGGATTAATAATTAACAATTTCGAACCGTTGAATTAAAAAAGAATTTAAATTTCCAGAAAACACTAATTAACAACATAAAATTCCCTAACACTTCGCCTATACTGTCCATATTCCCGTTAATGACCGAAACCTCCCCCCTCTTCACAAGCCCCGCCCCATTTCCCGAATACAATACTGTATTTCGTTTAGTTATCACCTGATGATCACTTCCTTAGCTTCTTATCGGACGATGTACTAACCGCAATTGAGCTCCGTTAGTCGTTTGACAGCGATCATTCAATCTCCGAAAAGCAGCAACATTCACACAACATAAAATGACCAATACCAATCAACAAGAAATCCCAGGGGTACCAATCGAAGGAACGAAAGGTGCGTAAATAACAATAAATAGGTTTATTCCAGCGTAGTCGGGTTGTTTGAGCAAGGCCCGATTCGTCATATAAATAATACATCAAGTTTCAAAATAATATTTACGTAACAAAAAAGAAGATGAAATACATATGTAGATTCAAAATATCTGTGGCGGATCGAATCTATGTACACGGCTTTTGGCAAACATTGTAGATGCGCTACAATAATTCGCCAACCCAACTATATTCTATTTATGTGGTTTTATAATATGAAGAATCGTACCACAAAATCATGTTTCGAACTAGAACATTTAAAACACTCATCGAACTGGGAAATTTAAAAGTGCAGATATCGAATTGTCAACTATTACGGAGACAACAACACGTTAAAACTTCGCTAGGAATCGTACAATAACTAAATAGTTCTGTAGAATATGATGTACATAGGCGGTTTGGCAAAACTATTGCGGCTTGTGAATTCGAACGTACTTACGAACAGTCGTAGGTTTTTACGACCGTCGGTCGATAATAGAATTTCTTCTGGGACTTTCTGGGGTGGGATAAGATGTACAGGCGTTCTCCATTTTTGTTGGGTCGCATTTCATCGGATCGCCTTTCAGTTATCATCGAAGCTTATGTAATTTTTTTCCAATTCCTTAAGAGTTTTTGATGCTCTGAATATTCTACATGCAGCAGTACCACCAAATTTACTTATACGAGTCAATGACATTCACTTTCGCATTTATTGGATGAGAAAAGGTTATGTCATCACTATGGGAAATGTATGTTTGTACAGTGCGATGTACGACTCCAATCAGAAAGACGATGTATAATGATTATACTACAGGGCTCGGCAGAAATAATTCCCCGATTTCCCACCGGTGCTAGTGAAGCGCGCTATTTTGTAACCAATGTCTGGCCATTTTAGTTGCCATCGTGGCGTGAAGTGGTGAGATAGTAAAACGTACTTTAAAAATGGTGATTCTAGCTGGCAGAAATAACTCCCCGATTTAAAAAGATGATAAAATAGATAGTCCTTCAGAATGGTCGATAATGTAATTGATGCAATGTTAAATTCATTGGCAACATCACCTTTTTTTATTCCCGAGTCTAGATCGACCGATGTGTAAGTAGTAGAGATTCTATGTCGAGACAACCCATGAATTCCACGGTTTTTGCTATCTCGAGTCCCGGGACTTTAAAAAAAAATGACTCGAGACTCGAGACTCTTAATTTTTCTTGATATCATTCATTCTAAACAATATGAGTTAATCCTACTGTCCATTAACATTCAGCAGGTAGTGACCCAGTGACGAGCGGTGCATGTTTAAGTATATTTAAAAAGTTTCCATATGGTCAACCATAAAGATTCGCATAATGGAGAAATTAGTCCAAAGAAAAAAAATTCTGAAGTAAATGGTTTTGTCGGTTTGTTCAAACATGGGATTATGTTTCATTGTAAAATGTGATCTTTTATCTTGAGGATAAATTCACGTCAACTTTTGAAACAAAATTTATATGGGTTGAAATTATTTGAAAAACTTTATTAGAGGACCTCACTTGAGTTTGGCCAAATACACGCGTTATTGTCTCCCGATAAGTTTGTTTATTATTTGTTCTTTTTTTGTACGGTTTAAATTTAAAATTGTCAGTGTTTTGTAATTGTATAACAATGGACTGTTTTGCTTCAAGACGTAGTGCCTGTGCAACTGTATATACAATTAAATGACATAAAACTAATGTCATGCTCAAACAGACATTTTTTTTACGAGGGTTTGGGGGTTATGTCGGTGATTAAATGAAATATCGATGTTTGTTTGCGCGTTGGTGTTTTACTACATTATGACAGTATGATGAAAACAGATAGAAATAAAGAATGCAATGAACGAATGTGAAATGAAATGATGTGAAGCAATTTGGCTGTCTCGCCCGGCGCTCCCGGGCCAGGCGGGACCGCCGCTGTAGAACGCTGAAACTAGAGAGACTGGCTAGCGGTGAATTCTGAGCCAGGCTTGTGGCAGCAACCGGCAACGCTGTCGCTAGCGTCGATGCCGACTGAGATGGCGGTGGATTTGAATTCCGGTCGCTACAAGGGTAATGGCGCAACTACGCTTTTTTCTAATATTTAAAGACATGTCATTTTTAGCTTCCACCACAGTAAGAAATGGAATTAAAAAATTTAATAAATCACGTATGTATTACGCGTACGTGAATGTATTACGAAAACGCTTAAAAACATTATCGACGTATATACAGCATGTGACAGACCTAGTTCACAATATTTTATGAGTGGATACATGACTAAATTAAAAGTAGAAAATGTTCAAGGAATATGTAGCTAATCTCAATCACGTCAGAGATACAAGCATTTCAATAAAATCGTAAATGTGCAATTATTTTGATTAATTGAAATATTTTATTGATTCCAAGTTATATACTGAATTCAAAAAATTAAAGATCAGCAATTTTCGAGCGGCCAGACTATTTTTTGTTAGACGGTGATGTTAGGCCTTAAGCAAAGACATAGATTAAAAATTGATTAAATTTCACATTTCGAAGTACATTGACTTAAAGACACGGTTTTGTAAAAATTTCGAATAATAATATTTTCCGTAACGGTGCAGAATTTACACATATTCTTTGAGCATTTTCGACACTTAATTTAGTCAGCTATCCACTCATAAAATATTGTGGACTAGGTCTGTTACACCCTGTATAATAGTATTATCTTGCTAATATGTTGGATTAAAGACCAGACTATCGAAGTGAAGTAAGGTTGTCTTTGTTTTTCTTTTCTAAGGTTTGCGTATAAACGGCTAAAATACACTTTATTTAATGGGTAAAACTGCCTACTACTTAATATTATTGTATGCAATATGACACATATTTCGTTTATGCAATAATTTACCAAAATTAAGATAATTTTGTAGCACGCGGAAAATGCTTCTAATAATGCTTGTATTGTCTTAATTATGGCAAATAACATTAAGTTTATTGGTTTTAAATGAGTATAAAGGTCCTATCTAAGTAATAGTTTTTAAAAAAAGTATAATCTAGTATATAACTTCTGATATAAATGAATAATAAAAACCCGTATTTTCGTAAAAAATTAGAAAATTTGAATTATTATTAAAGAGGACCCTGTTAACTCATATATTTAATCCATTCACCTTGCAAAGAAAATCATACAAATGCGGTTAGCAATTTTAAATCAAATTATAAGCAATGCGCCCATGGAAGACAAATCACCAACGCTAGTGTTATGTAGATTGCGAATATCACAAGCGCAAGCTATTTATATACTCATAAAAAAATATTTTATTCATAAAATCGGGTTTTCTAGATAGAGAAAAGGAAGATAATATGATAAAGAAGACTTGTAAGATGATGTACACTTTTGTCAATCTTCAGAACCTTTTATAAATAGAAATATTGCCAGGACCGGGAAAAGTGTTGAAGCATATTATATTGTGTCGCGATCCTCAGTCATAAGAGACCGACGTGAATGAGAAAGATATACAGAAGACCTAGAAGATATTGGCTAACGCATTTCTTCGGATAAGAAAAGGTCCAAGTTCGTATCCCCGGTACCAAGTAAAATATTTTTTCGATAAATAGTTTATTTCTATATATTTTTCTAATTGATTCATATAATTTGTATTAAAATATCACAAAACGATGTTCCGAAATGGCAATTTCACAACTACAACAAGAATATGTTTTTTAAATTTACTTCTTTTATAAATAAAAAATCCCACAAAAGCGGAACTTGGAGACATTTTTCAAATTGGTTACATTTTTGACAAGGGTCAAGGGGTTGCTAGCAGTGGTGTAGTCGCGCCGGAGAGTAACGAGTCGGCGCTCCTGAATTTTACTTGTAAATATATATAATCAAAAACTAACCAATCCGTCATATAGAAAGGTGTACCTTCAAGCATTCATACGGCTGTAAGCATTTATAGCCGCTTTATGGTTTACAGCTGCAGTAAACTAAAATCATTAACAATAAATAACATACAATCTTTTAAAGCCGGTGTCCACGAAAGGAGACACGATTAGATAGTCTCAGAGATTGTGTCGATCTGACAGCGAGATTTAACATGTGCACACAAAGTTCAGCAAAAACTACCATAAATCCCTGCTATTGTTTATTTTGTAAAGTTAACATAAGTCATTAAATGTAATATCCTTTACAATGCTGATGGTGTAGACCTCGTGAGCTGTGAATAATACCAGATATCGTGGTAACAATAGTATTGATTCTAGATGCTTCTTTACAATATAATACAAGACAATACTTAATGTTTACTGGATCGCGGTTCGGAGCAGAGAGAGCCCCCAACAGCGACGTAACTCCATTGAACTCTTTCGCACGCTCATCGCACCAACCTTACGCACGCACACGCATTCGTCAACCATAAATACGTCACATTAAACATTAACATTAATATAAAGTGTTAAAATACACAGTTTAACTGCTGTTGATGAGATTCAAATTTCATTCAACTGACGAATGAAGATGACATTTAACGTTTGCGGAATTTAAGGTGGCCAACTATTTTTGGTATAAAAGAAATACTGAAGTAAAAGGAGTACTGAAGTAAAAGGAATACTGAATTAAAAGGAGTACTGAAGTAAAAGGAGTACTGAAGTACATGGAACTAGAATCTGTATTAATGGCATTTGATAAAATGTACTCAATGCAACCAATTCTCAAAATATATATTTTGAGTAGACCTCTTCGATTACGTCCACCAAAATTCATATTCGTATTATCTGCCAATAACACTAAAAAAAATTTATTCAAATTATTTTCTGATGTAACACGAAACATGTGATTTAATAATATTCCTGAAGATCTCCGAACGAATTTAAAATCTTAAGACAAATGCCACTTTTAATATATAATAATACTTTTAATATTTAATATATATATAAATTTTAATATATATAATATATTTAATATATATATAAATACCAAACTAAAATGGGGTATAATTTTACTTGTTTGTGGTTCGACGCATCTGATTGAACAGTTACGAATGATGCGGGAATCTCCCAATTCTCGTTTGGTAAACAGCAAACGTGCACTCTGTATCAACGTTACAGAGGACTGTCTCAATAATCATATAATGGGCATGCGCAGACCCAACAAGAACGGCTGTAGTGACCTCTTGTGGTAGCCGTTTGACTTCAAAGTATGCACACAATCACGTACGTACTGACACATATCATAGCCAACTTTATGCACACAAACGTATAAAAGGTTGCATACACTAATCGTTATAGTTTTTTTATGTTTTTAGGAGTACAAAGGAATGCAAAGGAGTATTTTAGGGGTATAGGTTTTAAAAGTAGTACGGTAAAAGGAGTACAAAACTTCCTAAAGGAGTACGATTGATCTCTGAAGTATGGTGTGTACACAGGAACTACGAAAGCTGAGAGTTGTCTCCAAAGAATCTTACGGGAGCATAATCTGTATCTCAGAGATTGTCTCAAGCCAAAAATCTTTTAAAAATCTCATTCGTGAATATGGACTATTGGAATCTGTTGTGCCAAATCTGTTGTCTTTTCAAAGACAGGTAAGTTCTTGGTTAGTTCATGTTAATGACCTAATTGGCCCTTCGAAAAATTTTGACAATTTCTTCAAGAACGATCTAAATCTACCCAAAAATATTAAAACAGGGTGGTTATAGGGAGGTGAAAAAAAAAACAAAATTTAGTAGCACTACACAGAAAATAAAGTAAGAAATACATATATTTAAAAGACTTAGAAAGATACAGAGAAAAATATGTATCTATCGAGAAAATATATACATATTTACCACCGAGTCTCGAACCTTGAACACTGTCTCGCCGGAAGAGTGAGTGAGTGAATCACATTAACCATCTACTTTGACATCGAATTTTTGACTTTAAATGATTTCTTTTGATTTTTGTCTTCATATTTTTATTTGCAATGAATCTCAAAAACCTTTGGTAATACACACACTAGATGAAGCTGTACTTCCAATCCATTTTTATTTTATAGGAAAACTTTCATAACCTCACTTTTAATATCACATTTTTAAAATGAAGTTACAGTTTTAGAACATAAGGACTCGAACCCAAAACATTCTCTTGCTGAAAATTTGGCTTTCAAATAGAAAAATGAACAACTTCATATCTACTGCCAGAAATATCAAAAAAAAAACTGAATTTTACGATTTTTCTACTTTGAACTGAAAGTTAGTTTTTTCCAAGTATTGTTCTGACTATTTTAATGATATAAAAGTATGACATTGTATAATGATAAATATCATTAATAGTAAAACAATTTGGTAATACTGTTTGTGACCTTTCCAAATTAATTTATCTTTATGAGTACCAAATAAAAATTCACAGTAAAAACTTAAGCTGTATCTTTCACCTGATGGACAAAAATTTTATTTTATTGTCCATTCAAAATCATTCTAAAGTACGTTTTCAGTTTTTAATCTTCTTCTTCTGATTCAGTGTTGATTTCATAAGCTTCTCATTTTTTACTTTCCACAGTACTTAATCTCTTACGTTTTGCTTCCTATTTTTTCCAAAGACTTGCTTGATGCTCCATTTTGACCGGTCTTATTTTTATTTTTTTTAAATAGAGATGCGTACACCGAATAGATGTCAGATTAATATTCTTACTATTATAATTTTGTGCTATAAAGATAGGAATAACCTGGAATGAGGTTCGAACCCCCGACTCCTAGATTACCAAAGGAGCTTCTTAACCACTAGACCGACAAGCTACTCAAATTGTTTTATTAAAATGAATAAAAGGTTTATTTATAATAAAAACTCAAGTATGTGATAAATATGTAAATAATTTTTTATTCAATAAAAAATACATTAATGAAGAATCCATGAAAATTATTGTACGTAATACATGATTTGACGGGTACAAGAGCAAAACTGCCCCTATTCAATTGACGAACATAGAGGATGACATATTTGAAAATGATTATCTGCCAATGGTGGCAGTTTTACAATTACAAAATACGTTTGTATGTTTTAAAAGCATATCAATTTTCAAATCTGTCTCTCTGATTATAAAATCAGTCACAAAATGTTGTCAATTGGAAGGTGGCAATTATGCTTTTGTACTTCTAATTTAAACTTAATTTTTATAGTTAGATTTGGTTTTCACAATACAAATACTGCACATAAATAAGATGATTATTATCTAACCGTGACTTTTATAACTTCTTAACCGTACACTATACATTCTCATACACTCAAATCGCTTTGATTGAATGCATGTTTTTAACCAATTGACTGTCACATGACGAGCACTCTTGGAAAAACAGACTTTATTAGACTTCAAAACTTTCACATCAATTTCATTAGTAAAATGAACGACGTGCGTAGCCGCCTGCCCGTCCGCGCTCTCGTCCAATTTTCCACCGTACGCAACCCAATGTCTCAAATAATCTTTTAAGATATCATTGTTAATATTTTTGGTATCGTCAATGTACAATTTCAACATCCAACCTTTGAAAATGTTTGGTAACGGTTTTGTAGGAGAATACAAAATTGTATAATTTTTTTTACTGCCGGTGATGTCCTCGGAATCTTCTTTGTCAGACAACGGTTCTCGTTTCATAAAAGATGTACTCGGCTCATTTAAAAATTTTTTTTTTGGTGGACATTCAGGTGCATCCTCATCATCAGAAATTCGCCGTTTTAATTTATTTAACTTTTCATTTTTCATAATTTTATCGACCTCCTCTCCTTCCTTTTTTATGTTAGCAATATTAAGACTATCTTTTTTAACATTTTCCAACTTAACATTTTCTGACTTGATTTTTTCCAATTTAACATTTTCCGACTTAATTTTTTCCAATTTAACATTTTCTGACTTAACATTTTCCAATTTAATCTTCTCCACTTCTTCTTTAAATTTAATTTGCCTTTTAAACATTTCATCAATCTTTTTAACATTTTTAGTATCTTCAAGTGGTTTCTTCACATTTACATTTGATGACGACTCTTCAATTTCATTATTTTCACTTTCGGCAGCTAGTTTGTTAAGCAACGAGACATCCGTGTGTTCCTTGGAGTTCTTGTAGAGCAATTTGAGTTCCTGAAGGTTGGTCGCCGTGTCCCAGGTTTTGTCATCGCGTATTCTTGTCACCCGAGGGAATCTAACTGAGATCCCATCGGCAGTATGTATTTGAGCCTGCGTTATCTCAGTACCTGTACAGGAGAAAAAAATGTCAACATTCTTGTGAGTATAAATACAGGGTTATCCAACAAGCACAATTAGAAGAACCAATTATGATATCAATGATTTTTTTTATTTGAAAAATCATCCAACACCATTAACAACGGAATATAATTTCATTCAAACGTGCACCACGACTACGTTTGATACAATCAGGGGCGTGCACTGCATACGAGCAAAAAAGCTGTGCATTACTAAAAATTCTGGGAAACAAATATAAATTAAACAATCCACGCCACCGGAGCCTCTACTGGGTTATTTATCATTTATTACAACCACAATTGCTAGACACTGTTCTACCGTTCTATTCAAGCCATACAATTGCTACCTACTGAATTGAAAATTCCACTCGGCAGTCAGAAATGGATCAGCTGATCCATGTTGTACGGAGTCCTTACATATGCTGTTTACTAACAGAATGACATTTGAAAGATTTTGTACTTGGCTTAGAGCTGATCGAAGCATCTACTTCCTCATTTACTAATTCGCAAATTTGACTATCTTACTAAACGTGTTGTTTTCATGATTGTTCTTTTCGTTCGAGGATAATGCATTTTTATTATGATGGATTCATTTTGTCTAAAGACATTGGTTAAACATATTACATTATATAGTATATAATATCATGGTAATAGAATAACCTACGTTTATATCTACTGCACGCCACTATGCATTCTTTGGATCCAATTTTCAGCCACTCTTTCACATGAATCTGGTGCAATTTCACCATTAACACGAGTTATGTTGTTTTTTAATTGTTATCGATTAATCAGCATAAACAAATGATTTTGGATATTCCCACAGAAAATAATCTAACGGAAAGATACCACATAGGAGGCCAATTGACAGGTCCATTTCTGGAAATGATTGAATCGTTGAATATCGTTTTCAATAAATCGATCGTCTCAGTTGCAGCTCGGCACGTTGCTCCATCCTGTTGGAACCACATAACCACATCAACCTACTATTAAGATTATTATTTTTATTATGACGAGTAATAATTAAACTAAATACAAGACACACCGGTAATTTCCCAAACAGGCTGCTTCTTAGGATCTTTTGCCACAAAGTCGGGCACCATCGTGTTAGTGCAGTGAAGCCAGTGGGGGACCTTATTACTGTCTCGTGATATCTTTATCATCCCCTCCCTCAACGGCTCCTGGAGTTCCTCCAAGGATTTGTCATCGTGGCCCGTGTGCACCTTGGTGACGGTCAACCACTTGTCCCGGTCCTCGTCATAACAACCCATTAGGAAAACAGATAACATACCACCTTTCTTTCCTGACCCTGTGAAATAAATAATACAATTTTCAAATATGACAAATTATTGTAAAGCGTAAAACATGAAAATGATAATTTGTCACCTATCAATAATAACAGAAAATTAATTATGTCCCGGTTACAGAAATTTCGGTAGCTCAAAAAATACTCACCAAACCACGCCCCTAAAACCACTAGATCCGCACTGTCAGCCATAGCGCCTCCAAACAAATAATCTTTCTTCACTTTAAGCCAATGCCTTTTACCAGGCTCATATTTTGACTCCAAATCTTTTAAGACTAGACCCTCTAGCCCTAATTTAAGAACCTATAGAAAGAATGTCAATAAAAAAATTATTTATTTTCAATTGCAAATTTCTGACCTTAATTACCTACTTACTGAAGAAATAATCTTGAAAAAATAAAACAATATTCAGGAGAGCCAATCTGATTGATTAAAGAGAAAACCATACTAGTTTATAGTATATATAAAAATTGTTAATTAATTCATAAATTATTGTCAAATGAAAAAATGTGTTTGACAATGAAATTAAGGTTATAGTGCAAAATCATGGGTAATTTTGAATTACTGAAATAATTATTAAACATCTTCTATAAGACTAAAGTGACCAGATATTCTATGTTGGAATGCGGGATGTGTCCAAAATAAACAAAAATATCCAGTAATGTTATTCAATTTATTTATTTTTACGGGGAACACATTATTATTGTGAATTTACAGTTTTTTTAGAACTAGTTATGTGGTATTTCAAATAAAAATTAAATAAATCAATTATAAATATATACATAAAAAATCTACTTATCAAAAAAATAATTTAGTATCCCGGTAGCATCTAAAATATTTTTTCAATAAATAAGTTTTTTTTGTACATCTTTCTAGTTGATTATTTAATTTGTATTTAACATTATTCAATTTTGGTTTTTTTGTTCATTTCTTCAAACATGACCATCTGAAAATAGTTTTTTTATTTATTAAGAATTCATTGCATATCCTAATAATCTAATTAATATTCAAATGAATGCACAGTAAATCTAATAAAAGTAAAATAATTTTAGGTTATGTGTGCAATCCATAACAAACGACGCATAATCCGGAGCATCTGGTCACATTATACTAAGACTAAAGGTGCTTCATAGACTAAAAATAAATCATTGTTACATCTCACATTCTGCATTTAATATTATGTTAGTATAAATATGTAGACTAGTTTTTATACATATTTAAAATATTTACATAAAACAAGGGAATATAAAAATAAAACAGAATATTTTCTTCATTATAACTATATACATACATTTAGTGATGTTAAATATACAAAGTTTGTTTTACAAAAGAACATAGCAAAGATTATTTTTAAACACAAATAAATTCATTTGGTTCCTGCCAGTAACAATATTTATATTGTTATGATGTAGGTAGGTAGAAGAAAATCTAATTGTCAAATCTATTAATTCTCACATTAACTAGCTTTGATGAATCTATTCTGTACAACCAGAAATGTAATTACCATATTTATTTGATATAAATCCTAATAGAAATATTACCTTTGCTATCATAGCAGCCAGGTCACTCGGCTTGCGTATCAGTTCCATTTCCGAAAACATGACGTGATTTTTTATTTCAATCATATTATCTTCTAAAATTTTCCTCCTCACTCTCACGGGTTTATCGATGAGAATCTCACCGTTATAATAAATACAGTCAAAAACAAATAAACACACTTCGGCATCTTTGAATTCACTTTTTTTGTGAATACCCAGTGAGCCAAACGGTAACGGTTTTCCTGTTTTAGTGTCTATCATCAAAACTTCGGCATCGAGTATTAAATCTGTGCCGTGCGGAAAGGCTTTCGGTATGTAATCTTTAAACCTGTTAATTTTGTGAGGCATCACCGGTTTCAAGGCTCGTGAAAAATACTTGAACTCAGATCCTTCTTTATGCAATTGTACTCTTTCTCCGTCGTACTTTATCTCGGAGTACATGCCGTTGGGGCATTTCTTCATCGCCATTTCAACAGATTTGCAAGCTTCGGCGAGCATTGGTAAAACTGGAGTCATCAACACAAGATTTGCTTTAATTGAATTTTTTACAGGACTCGTTGTGCAATCTTCCTTATCATTGGGTTTCATGACACGACTAATTACCGCTTCGATATCTCTGGAAGATTGGAATATAGTGTATGCGTCTGGATGAACAGCTTCTAAAATATGTTTAGGACCAGAGTTGATTCGCAGGTCACCCTTGACGAGGCGAATGATCATTTTCAAATCGTTGGAAGTGCACTGTTTGAGGATCGTTTTGAAATGATAAATTTGCTCTTCTTCTTTCGTCAGAGTGGCAAGTTTCTCTAAAAATACATCAACATCGTTTAAATTAAGAAGACTTTTATTGGCTGGAATGCAAGCTGTAGACTTTTCGTGAAATATTCGGACAGTTTCCGCCACGTCACCGTTTTCTAAGTCCGTCAACATATCATCTTGGTCCGCGTTGAATATTCTGGAGAACAGTTTAACAAGTTGTTTACTTTTTAAGTTGTAGACTCTCTTCACAGCTCCCGGCAGTAGCAGCCGACACCAGAGGGTGATGTCGCTCTTGAAGCCCTTACCGTCAGTTCCCTCGGTAAACAGCTTATTGATCACTGCAGTCTTGGCTGTGTAGGCATCGTTATTTGTAATCTCTGCACAGAGTCTTCTGAATTCTCTAAATGAATTATCCTTGTGATTTATATTAATGTTGGCTTTTTCGCCTTTCTCTGGTGATTGACTCTGTGTAGCTGGTTGTGTAGCTGAGGTATTTTTCAAAATTTTGTCTTTGGCAGCTGAATCTTTTTTACTGGACGTATTTTTTTTGTTTGTCGGTTTGTTGCCGTACTTTTTCACGCATAATTCTTCCAATTCTTTCAATTTTTCAAGAATTAATTCTCTGTCATCTTCGGAAATGTTTTCCCAATTTCCGATGTCTTCGGGTCCATCGATGCGTTTCGTTGTAGGGCGCTGCTTTAAAAATGCGGTCATCATGCAGTCCACGTGATACCAAGATTTCATTTTCTTTCCATCGCTGTACGGACTGGCCACTAGCTTAGCGATTCGCAAACCGCCATCGACGCACTTTTGTTTACATCCTTTGCAGTTGGCGCGGCCGCCTTTCGCTCTGTCCACATAAAATGGAGGTTCGTCTTGGTTATCCGTGTCATCCATTGTACGTACAAATGCTCTCAATGAATATTAAAAATTAAAACATTCTGACAAAAAAATTTGGCACATAACCTCGGAAACACGCTTAACAAATGTGACATATTTTGACAGACACAAACACACAACTCTGTCAGATGGTACTTTTGTGCGCAAGCGCAGAATACATTTAAGAAAATCAATTTTCCTCACCATTTCAATTTCAAATCTATAATATCTATGTGTATGGCAACATTTTTAAACCGCTTATTTTTGCGTCATTTTCTCTTTTGCAACAGAATTTTGTTTTATTTTGAATGAAAAATGATTGAATACATCCGTTGAGCGAACATAATACTTTCGCTTCATTTGATTAATGTATTTTATATTGTAATATTATTATTTGGGTTGGCCTTTTATCTTCTTGTACCACATTGATGAATGTATATTTTATTTTACACCATGAATGATGATGTAAAGTTACTAACGCTCCCAGAGGTGGCAAAATTTACCACAATGATAGAAATATTCTAGCATTGCGGAGTCGGATCTAACCCCATGACATAAAAAATTATATATTTAGTGTATGTTGTTTTCCCGGTGTTGAATATTTTTTACAAGGAGATTCTTTTTGTTGAGCTTTCCGCTAAACCTAAAAAAAAAAAGCTATTCGAAAATTTTATATTGGAAACTGCGACTGTGATCACAGTTTCATTACTAATACACATACACAAAATAAATAATGTGAGTTTATTTCTGAGTTAAAAAGATTTGACAGAATCTACTAGATGGCGCTATCACTTCATTCCTTCACGAATATTTTCATTTCATTTGCACATGCGCCAAATGACAAATAAAATAAAAAATAAATCACGATATTCAATCAGTGAGTGTGACTCAAAGATATCAGCAATTGAATCACGGTTCGTGATTTAGAGCTAATAGTCACCACTCAGATCTGCCCAAATTCGATATACAGTGTTGTTATAGGGATGGTCTCATTTAATCAGTTACTTTCATACGATTCACTTAGAAATAACTGTTGTTTGTTTGTATAGAATTTTCACATCTGGAACCATTATACAATTTATTAATTGTACTGAATTTTTTTTTCAGTTTTCATTTAGACATTTTTCAGAAATCAGTCTACCGTGTAAAAGGAGAATTAGATGTATGAATACTTCCATTTGTCAACAACTAAGATATTAAATACATTTTATGCGGAAGCCCCACTCTATATTAAAATAAATTAAATGTCAAATAATAAATTAATTTTTCGAAGAAATATAGTTACCAAAATTTTATATTGCTTTAACCAATTATGTTATGCTTATAGCAACATATTCTCATCAAATTTATGTAACTTTTTCAGTGAGACATCTATTTCTTCCAGTTGAAAGAAGCAATCTTCTCAGATACCGTTAAATAAAACCTGTTGTGGGTTAAAATATTCTACCGGCAACATAGTCAACTGTTGGCAACAATATATTTTTTTTAAATAGATTTTTCTGTGCATCTTTATAATATTATAATTTATATATTTAAGTTCTAAATAAACACATCTTTACAAATAAAAATGTGTACTCTATTATTAGTATGTATTAAAACAACATATAATGTGGAAAATACATTTATTTTAAATGATAACAATTTATACACCATTACAAAGTCAAACATGCATTATTAATGTTATCAGATATACACAAAAGTTTTTGTATATTTTTTCAAGCGTATGAAGCGTATGGGAATATAAAAAAATAAAAGTGTCCCAAAAAATGTATGCACACTTTGAAGGATTATAAACTCAGTATTGATTAGGCTAAATATATTTCAAATCAAATAAGACAAACATAGATTTTTTTAATTATTGCAAAACTTCGAACTTGTCCATTCTAAACTAGGCATTTTTGATAACCCAAATGGCAAACATTTTGTATTTGGGTGCATTGCACTTTAACAGCTGCCTTTAATTCGACAGTTTTCCACCATCAATCCTATCTTTTAAGAGTCCCTGTAAAAAAGTGCAATGGTGCGAGGTCCGGAAAATGCAGGGCATATGTTATGTTATCTCTTTGACCAATTCATCTGTTAAGCAATATATTCATCAAAATAGGTCCTCATATCACAATCGTAGTGGGGGCGTGCGATGGATGCTCAATTTTGTAATTCTATTATCATATGTATACATTTTTTTGGAACACTGTATGTTGAAATCAGTGAGGTTTTACAATACAGTAGACTTTTATTAAAATGGAGTGACTGGAAAAAAATTTACCTGGATAAAAAAACTCTGAATAATATTTGCAAAAATTTATTTTTACAATTTAGCCCATGCTTTGCCTCAAAAATAAAAACACTGCATCTAAACACGCCCAAATAATAATTTTCCAACAATCACTGACAGGGATTTCTGATTTTTCTATTCACCAGTTATCAGTTTCTAATAATTTTGCCAGTTCCCTAGTTTCCGGTACATATTATGTAGTCAAAATATATTTTTTAAATATGTATTTCAAAATGTTATTAAATTTTTTACTACTCTGAAAAAGTAATCCAGTAAACCTGATAATATTATCCAGTAAACCCGATAACGTAACCCAGTAAATCAGATAATGTAACTCAGTAAACGGGACGCCAAGATTGTCTAATGCGATAATCTAATAGTGCTGCTTTTTAAAAGTTGAGCAGACAGCATACAAACCATTAAAATAATTAAGACAAGATACCAGAGGCATCTTGATCCTCTTTGCAGCTTCCAAAGGCAGGTGTCTTCTAATTGTCTTGATTTCCCTTGATCTAAAGAAAACAGAACTAATACATCCTCAATATTCAAGTATTGAGATTTATTACTGTCAATTTAATAAGTTTTACTCTTAATTGAAAATCATATTATAGTTTATAATTAGAGTTGAATTCCCATGGCCTTTGTCACTAGGAAGATTCGGTCAGGAGTAGAGAATCTTCTGCAGGAGTAAGAGGGTGATTAATTATCAAATTGTTAAAAAAGTACAGATATGTAGTATTAAAATACCTCTAGCAAGAAAATGTTCTCTGTAAACGGAAAATAATTACATTATTTTTAAAATCTATAAAGGTTGATAGACAAGTTCTTGCCATTTTAACAATACTTATTTGCAGATAGTGTAAATGGTTGTCTTTTGTTATGATATTTTGTTTTTTCTTATTCCTCAAAAGGTACATCCTCTACCTGATTTGACCAGTTTCCGTTAAACAACCCCAAAAACAATTAGTAATGGCCCCGAATAAAATTCATTTACAACATTACATCCTTTGGAGTTCAAAAAAGAAAGGAGTGCTACTACCGCAACTGAAAATATCTGTTCTGTGTAGTGAAAAGACAAATGTGTTATTTTTGGTTCGACAAGTTTCATTTTGTGAATCTATCCTTGGAAGATCAACCCCGCATTAGATGTCCCATTGAAATTGAAGGCGAGGATTTGAAGGCTGTGGTGAATGCAGACCCTCAACTGACTTCAAGAGAAATTGCAGAGCTTTAATATTGACCAATCAACCATTATTCAACGTCCCAATATATGGTGTCCAAGCTGACCACATTTGATAAACAGAAAAGGTATCTTTTTCATCAAAATATTGCCAGACTTGACTTAAAATGGGAAGTTTTACAGCATCCCCCACACTCCCCGGACTAGGTACCAAGTGATTACCATCTATTCTGATCTCTCAAAATTTTCTCAATGGTAAAAAATTTTATTCAACAGAGCAAGTCAAATTTTTTACCATAAAATATGAAAAATTTTATTGGGACGGAATAAATACATTGATAGGTAGGAGACAGTCATATCTAACAATGGACATTATATTGGATTGAATAAATGTTGTCTCTATAAAAAAAAATTAATCTTTTACTGTTTAAAAAATGGCAAAAACTTATACATCAACCTAATTTTCCTCTAAATTCAAAATTGTTTTAATTATTATTTTGGTTTGTTCACAAAGTATCGTCATGCTAAAACAATAAATGTGTGTACTTTGCCAGATGAAATTTATTTGACTAAGTAAATCCATGTAATATCAGGGGTTCTAAATATGACTAGTACAATATTATAATTTATGTACAATGTATTTTGTTTGTATTATTTTACTTATTGTTTCTATACTTGTCTCTTATTGTTTATTCATTTGCCTTGTTTAATACATTATCTATTTATACTAAATATACTTTGTCTAGTGGCTATACATAAATATACTCAAGTCTCTTTTTATGCGGTTTATATTTCAAGAAGCATTTTTATTAAAAATAACTATTTTAGACCCACACTATTTTAGACAAACACAATCTACGCCAGTACAATTCAGCCGAATCCAATTGAAATGTCTGGATGCGTTTCTCCCCTCCATTATTTTCAGAAATTATTAATGAGCATTCGACATTCAGAAGTGTTGGAGGTATGTTATTTACTTTAAGAGCCGTTCTTATAAAAGTTAGATCAAATATCGGTTAATTTACCAACAATGAACCAACTGACGATGGTCCGGTAGTAAATCTTACCAGCAGTCATTCTATAACCGTCTGTTAGTTTACTGCTAAATTATCTATGGCTCCTACAGCTATCAGTGACAAAACATAACCTAAAAATTATCATGCGGGTTTTTGTAAAAATAGATATTATATCATTTTAAGTTAATAAAATTATTATTAACATCGTTATTTACTTATAAAATTTCATATCACTGTCGAAAGGCATGTTTGCAACGGTACGTCAAACTACGAATTAGCAATTTTAGAAAGTTATGGAATGTATCCTTTATTTTTATACGTGTCTAGTCTTTTTTTATGCGTTTTCCTATGGAACATATCTACCGCATAAAAAGTGCACTTACAAAATTCTGAAATTGATCAATGACTGAATATAAATTTTCACTTCGTTAATGTGAGAACTGTCACTTTTGTATATGCGTCTGTCAGATGTGTGGTGGGGGTCATGGGTTATAAGAGGCCATCACTAAGCCTCTTTTCCATCGTTCCTTCGCAATAGTAATAATCAATATCTGAGTTCTATAATTGTAAAATACTGTAAATATATTATTGTAATAACTAATATTGTTACCCATATTTACTGAATTTAACTCCAACAAAACTCGAGAGTGCAAAGTAAGGAAAGAACCCAAAGGGAATCTGATGGTACCTTCACAATGTTACCACAATTAAATATTCTATTCATCTTTACTATACATTATACATTAAGGTAGACCTCGAAATAACAGTGTGTTAAACAATAGTAAGTAACTGTACCAAAGTATAAATATAATTAAACAGTTGGTGAATTCATCATTGAAAAATACTATTATCATACACTATCATAAAAAAATATAAATAGTATACATTGCAAACATGTTCATTCATTAATTGCTGTTATTAAAAAACGATTTGCTTTATTTAGGGTCATTGTGTCATTCTAAATAATTTAAATTAACACCCCATGACATGCCCCATGTATGCACCATAAGTCTAACATGCTAGGCATATTCTGTTGGTAATATCATAAAAATATTGCAACACCGCTGTGATGGCTATATTTAAAGCAAGTAAATATTGGTGCAAGTATTTTATTAGTTAAAAAAATAATTTTACTTTTGTATTTATAAGTGTATTTTAGTGACTTGTAAATAAATATACATAGTATATTTTTAGTGTAATTAACTATAACTTAACTTATTGATTAGTTATTTTTCATATTTTTTTACGATCACTGCCGTTTGACATTTCCTTTTGTTTATATATGCTGCACGGATCCCGTGTGTCATTACATCTAATGGCAAATGAAAGTATATTACAATCTTTCAAAAATTAACAAAATGTCTGCGTTTACGCGAGCACACTTTTATTAACAGTGAACTGTTAATCTTAATCTGATTTTACATTTCAACTGTGCTTATCGAATAATTAGGTATTTCTTAAATAAAACTTTTTATTTATATATTATACATATACAGGGTGTAACAGACCTAGTTCACAATATTTTATGAATACCTGACTAAATTACGAGTCGAAAATAACAGAGATATAAACATTTCAAAAAAATCATTATTATATGATTATTTCAATTAATTGAAATATTTTATTGATTTCAAATTATATATTGAATACAAGAAATACATGTCATAGAATTTCAAGCGGCCAGACTATATTTTGTTAGATGATTTATGGCCTGAAGCAAATATATAGATTAATGATGGATAAATTTCATAAATATTCATTTCGAAGTACGTAGACTTAAAGCTTAACATGATTTTGTAAAAAAATTCAAACAATAATATTTTACGTAACGGTATAGATTTTGCACATATTCCTCGAACATTTTTGCTTCGTAATTTAATCAGGTATCCACCAATAAAATATTGTGGACTAGGTCTGGTACGCGCTGTATATGTAAATGCACACCGTGGTAAAATAATTTCAATACTGGAAAAAATTTAAAAATACATTTTATTACTCTCTTACAAATTTCATCTTCAAACACATTCATGTGAATTATAATCTTTTAAACATTAGCACCACACGTACTTATCGGTACTACTAATTTTAATTGTCTGACATTCTTTCAAGTTCCATTTTTCAAAAAATAGCACTCCTTTTATTTTTACTAAATCTTAGAAAATTGCACAATAATTACTATTACCACAATTTGACTATCAACTAAGAAACACTTCTAGTTTTGCATTTTTATTTCTTGTACTGTCTGGTTAAGCCGAAAACAAACAACTCACCAATCATCAAAACTTTATCACAAAGTAATGTCAAATTACATCAGATCGTGTTATCGGTTCACAAGTTCCATTCAAATTTCAAACTGAAATACGCTTTACTTCAATATAATTTTTGCATTTGAAGGGATAGAACCCACAGCACACATATATGGTCAAGCAGCAAACAAACAATCTGTACTACCAATCTTTTTGACCTGTAATACATCTATGTCGGCCTATGTTCCAGTTTGCAATTCTAAATAATCATTAATTCTCTTCTTAAAAATACCTGGATTAAACGACTTAGGAAATACTGAATCTGGCAACTCGTTCCATCGCCGAGTTGACGAAAATAGAAATGATTCAGTATATCGTTTGGTTGGTATGGTTCTCATACGAGGGACATCAATCTTGACCGTGTACTGGTGCTGCGCTACCATTTGTCGTGTTTGCATGTTACGAACTGGAACTCGAGAAATTAGCGAACCTAGCTCGTCAGAACATCTACCGTTGAAATATCGATAAAAAAGTAACAGCATTCCCACAGTACGTCTATGCTCCAGAGACTGTAGGTTGTTTGTGTGTAGAGGATCATTAATTAGACGAATAGCTCGTTCTTGCACAGAATCAAGTTTTATAAGGGCTTTGGTGTCTCCGACCCATGGCGGACCTGACTCAATAGTAGAGCGCACTTGGGTTTTATATAAAATCAACAGCTGACTACTGTCAAAATGTTCACGAACCCTATAAAGCATGTTCAGTTTTTTAGAAGCGAGTTGTACTCTGGCTTCAATGGTACCCTTATATTCGAGTTTCTCCGTGAGAGTGACACCAAGTAATTGAATTGAATTTTTATTTTCTAGGATGCCGCCATTTAGAAACACTTGACAATTGACTGTACCACTCTTTTTAGCCGAGATCATACATGCTTGGCTCTTTGAAACATCAAAATCTACTAAGTTGACCTCTCCCCAATGACAGACCTTTTCTAGGTCATTATTAATTTTTTGTCTCAGATTCTCTCGAGCTGTAGGCACTTCTTCACTTTTTAAGTTATCATAACCATCTTGAATAATACAGGCATCCGCAAAGCAGTGTATGTGTGCACGCTCTAATAGATCGTTTATGTGTAGTAAAAATAATGTAGAAGAAAGCACCGATCCTTGAGGCACACCTGCATTTATAAAATTGATGGGTGAATAGCAATCATCAACAATGGTCTGAATTCTTCGATTGTGCAGAAAATTTTTAATCCATCTGCACAGAGATTGCGGAAGACCGTATGATGGCAATTTATTAATAAGACCTCTATGCCAAACCCTATTGTATAGTTCCGAAATGTCTAATACGACAACTTGAGTTTCTCCGAAACCCTCCATACGTCGTCCCCAAACATGAGTCAGATATGCAAGGAGATCACCGCAAGAGCGGTCTCTACGAAAACCATATTGCCGGTCATTTAAGATTTTGTTTCCCTCGAGATACGCAAGTAATTTGTCATTTATCACGTGGTCCATCACTTTGGATAGAACAGACGTGATGGCGACAGGACAATAATTCGATGGGTTAGAGCATTCACCTTGTTTCAGGACAGGGTGGATAACTGTCCTTTTCCAAATCTCGGGATAAATTCCACACTTTAGAGACAATTTAAAAAGTTTAGTCAGGACAGGAGCTAATTGAATAGAACACCTTTCCAGAACCAGAGACGGCACCCCGTCAACATCATTGGATAAATCAACTCGCAGCCCTCTTAGAACACGTAGCACATTTTTACAACTAATTTGGGGTTCCTTCATGTAGAAACCACAGTGAGGAATAGAAGGGGGGTCGGCACCATTATCATTGAGGATTGAACTGTTTGCAAATGTCGCGCACAATAGGTTTGCTTTATCGAAAGCAGAGATGGCTAGAGAACCATCAGGTCTGATCAAAGTTGGGAAAGTGGATTTATTAGATCCAGCTAATGACCAGAAAGAGCGACTATTGATGCAATGCGATAGCTTTTTGCCAATTTGCTCGTTGTGATCGTAGTTAGGCAAATCAATAATCTTTTTACATACTCTCGGAAATTTGTTGTAAGTTCTTTGTCCTTCCTGTGATTGCGTTGTGCAGTTGTTGTTTCGGAAAGATTTATTTTCTAGACAAAGTCTATCAGAATAAACACGGTTGAACCACAACTCTGAGCCGGCTCCACATACTTCTGTAGTGGAGGGTATATAGTCACCCATTGCTGAAGTAATAACTTTTGCGACTTTACGAGCGCAGATTGATGGATCTTTAATACAGAAGCATACATCAATCCATGGAAAATCTCTAAAGTAGGCCTGCAGGCCATACCAATCCGCCGACCCAAAGTTCCACACTTTCCTCCTTGGCTTCTTCGGTCGAGGACTAAAGTCGACAGGTATGGAAGTGGTCACTAAACAATGGTCTGAAGAACCCAAAGGTGACACGACCTCCACTTTATATCCGCACGGTGCGGTAGTAAGAAATAAATCAAGCAAATTAGGGCGATTATTCTGGTTGTACGGAAACCTAGTGAACGAGTTTACCAGTTGTTTAAATTCACGACACATGGCAAAGGACTCCACCAGCTTTCCTAGTGGCGTTGTTTCACTTGAAAACTTTAGCCACGATGCGTTGTGAACATTGAAGTCTCCCAAGATAACAAACTCAGCTAACGGATGCTGAAGAACAAGTTCATCAATAATTTCGCCAATGTGTTTAAACAAATCAGAAATTTCTGACAGGCCAAAACTAGGTGAGCGGTAGACACATGCGTAAAACCTAATTGCATTCGGTTGGTTTAAACATACCCACATCACTTCATGTCTAGGAACCTCAAATTCCAACAAGCGAACGCAAGTAACATCCTCTCGTATGTAAAGACAGACACCACCCTTAGGCTTAAAAAGAGTTTCCAGAAAATATCCCTGAAAATTCATGTCGGGGGTGTGTTCAGCAATTTGAGTTTCGGTAAGGAAAAGGAGATGAGGATGTTGGGATGCCAGGTGGTAATGAACGCTAAAAAGATTTTTACGGAGACCGCAAATGTTAGCAAAATTCACCAAAAGTAGTGGTCCAAACCCAGTCCTCCTCCAATCATCGTCAACAATAAGATCTGCTTTTTTGGGTGAAACTTTCTTTGGTGTAACTTCTTCCGGAATATTTTTCTTCAATGTCATTTTATTACCGTATTTTTTAAACAACAATTCTTCCATTGCTTTTAATTTCTCGATGATTAATTGTTTCTCATCTTCCGAAATGTTTTCCCAATTATCAATGTCCTCGGGTCCACCAATGCGCGCAGTTTTAGGGCGTTGGTTCAAAAATGCATCCATTAAACAATCCACATGATACCAAGCCTTCTTGGTTTTGTGACTTATTAGTTTCGCAATTCGCAGTTCACCTTTCGGGCAAATTTGTTTGCACTTTTTGCAATGGGCGTGGCCACTTTTCGCACTCTCTACGTAAAATGGAAGTTTATCTGCATTGTTTGATTTATTCATTTTGCACTATCTCAACGAGACTTGTATATATTTGGAAAGCCAAAACAGTAGATAACCTCAACACTACATAGATTATTTATTTAAAAAATTACCTTTCACAAGTACAATTTTACGGAATCGGCGTTCGCAACAAGTAATAACAAGCAGAAATTCCGCAAATAACTCACAATAAGCTGTCAGCAGTTGTTGGTACTTTCGTACTTTGGTCACGTGTCACGTCAATGTCATGCGTCATGTCATGTCAAACCGGATTCCCAACAATTATTATTAATAAAAAATCAGTTTTCCCCACCTGTATTGTGGGAATTTCAATTTAAATCGCAATAATGACTAATGCAACGATTATCAAAGAAAATCTCGAGAACTTTATTATATTAAATCAAAAATATCTTAACGTCTTATCTCTATGTAATATTTTTAAATTGAAACATATTTACCGGCATTTACATAAAATTCTCACATGGTTAAAACTCCAACATGTAATGAGACATCCGGAGAAGTGCAAGATATTGCACTTCTTTGTGCAGGGAAAGGCACCCCGGAAAAAGAAGAACATCATGGCTGAAGAACCTGAGGCAATGGTTTGCTCAGTCTACTATAGAGCTTTTCCGGGCCGCGGGAAGCAAAGTGATGATTGCCAATGTCCATTAAACGGATAAGGCACAAGAACAAGAAAATGGTTAAAACTTGTTCATGTTCAATTTATTACGCCATCCATATCGGCTGCTGGATTATTCTCATCCTTGTTACAGTATCAAGTGCTAGTTCTGGTACAGGCGATATAAGCTGGATCGTCGTTATTGTCTTCACTGCTGTATCGAGTTTTAACATATCATGTAAAATTAAAAATAGTAAACCGATAAAGCTTTTGCAAACAAGGAAACTTAATGTAAATTCTAGTCAATCTCAATTTATGTTCGATCCTTTTGTTGGCTTAATTAATCTCATTAAAGAGGATTTATAGATACTTTAGGATAATGAGTAGGTACACAAAAGTAATGGTTACAATTACTCGTTACTGCTACTGTTACACTATAATGGGCCGGTCCGGAGTATTTTTTTAATAATGGGTGCTAAAATTTCCACCATTACAAACCATTCAAATATAATAATACTTTGGGGGTTAGGTCGGTGGTTAAATGAAAGAGTGGTTATTGACGTGTTGAGGTTTATTATAATAACAGTTTGATAAAAGCAAGGAAGACGGATAGAATGAAAGAAATGAATGAGTGAAGCGGCGGTCTCGCTCAGCGCACGTGGGCCAACAAGACCACCGCTGCGGAGCGATCAAACAAGAGAGACTGCTGTTACGAAGCGATGACACAAGAGAGAGCTCGACGAAGAGGAATCAGACCATACCTTTAGCGGCAACTGGCAGCGATATGTCATTAGCGTCGATGCCGGCTGAGATGGCGGTGAATTTGAAATCTGATCCCTACAATACAATTCAATAATTATAAATAAATAAGATATCGACATTATTGCATAACCTGTCCAACTTAATCCGATCAATGGTTGTTGTTTTAACACAAAGTAATTTTTTAATAATTTTCATTGCATGTTTTTTGTTTTATGTTTCGTTATACTTTTCATGTTTGAATTATTTTGACTTGTATTTTTGAGAGTTTTAGATATTATAATACATCTCATAAATTCACAGATCATTATAATGTACTTGGTAATTTATATGTTGTTGCTAAATTACTATCACAAAATGACCTACCTACCTAATAGAGAATATAAATAAATAATAATATCAAACTGAGGTTTTACTTCCAACGATTCACTCACAGAAAGTGCGTAAATTGCAGGTAATATTTATTTTGTGTACTACATCGCGGAGAATTATATTACCGAAATATATGGAATTGAAAGGGGGTTTGCAAATTTCACATTTAATGAACTACACTCCTTCACTTTTATCGGCATTCTGCAGATCTGAGTGCTAAAGAAGCCTGACTACCTCATACTGAGGCCTCTTGCTTATCACTCTTAGTTGGTCTAATGATATAATGATAAGATAGCTTTTAAATTTACTTGCAATAGGGTTATATATTTCAGCTATATTGTGCTAACATTGGATATTTTCTGGTACCTTGTAATAATATTTTATTTAAATTAAGTTTCTACCAACGAATCAGTATTATGTATCTATTATTCAGGGCACCATGTGTTACATGATATATAATATTATATTCTTATTTTTCCAGCTTCAAGTTGTGACGCAGTGTTCAACAGTGACTCGAGTAAGAATGGCACTCTCACCTCACCGCACTACCCCTCTCAGTATCCACCTCGCTCACACTGCAGATATGACTTCCAGGGAAGAGGGAAGGAGAGAATTCAGATCACATTTCAAGACTTTAATCTCTACCATCCCACCGAGGATACAAAAGAGTATGTATACAGCTTCATAATTTTCTAAATTTAATCTGCGTATTTTATAACTACAGTTTTTCCAAACCAAATAAAACCTACACTTCATACTGAAAAGTGAAAAGAAACTAAAAATATGTGAGAAAAATGATATTAGTTGGTTTAATATTATATCTACAAAAAATGCAAAGCTAATTTTTTTAACAAAATAACAGAATTGTAACTAACAAATAGATATTTGACATATTTTTATGTTCTGATAATTTTTTTAATACTTAATAAAATACAAAAAAAAATACTAGAACAAATGACCTATTTGTTAGTTTTGATATTATGTATTACATTTGTTTATTATTGAAGTTTTTAAAATCTCTTTATGACCCAGCATCAAATATATCCGTTGCTAAAAAATTTCCACCACAACCAGTGACGTAATAATTCGGCATGACGTAATTTATTTATCTGACACACCTTGTAATATATTTTTGCTTTGTGTAACGAACTACACTTTATTTTGTTTCTAGTGGGCTCGGGGCTTTATGATACGATTTAAAGGAATTTATAAATGAAATAAGATTTCTTTACTATACCACTGTTTCTCTCTTTACTTCTAGGTGTGACAGTACTGATGCATTACAAGCATTTGTCCATATCGACGGGAGGATGGAGAAGATAGATTCATTCTGCGGATCAACTCTTCCGCGACCCATCATGTCTAATGGGCCGCGCATGATGCTTGAGTTCAGAGGAATCTATTCTTCTAGATACATCAGGGGTTTCAAAGCATTTTATAGTTTTACTGAGAGTAAGTTAAGTCCTATCCTTTTTATACCAAGCATTTGATATTAGTCTCATCATAGGGAGCAATTCAACTAGAGGCAGGTCATTCTAAGTTAAGATAATCAGACAATACTAAATGTATTGTGGGAACTCAATGGAGGTGACTGGTATAAGATAGAGATGAGTAGAGAAGAAAATATGAGCCCTGTGTTCAATACAATGATGGTGATCATATTGGTTAATTTTCTGTATTTTGACATATCATTAATACTTTGATATTTTAAATTTAAATAAGAGTTATTTTTAAGCGTATATAGAGCTATCTCTATGGGGCGAGAAAAAAAATCATCTTCTGGGCATTCTACAATTAGATTTTGTGACATATGTCAACGCGTCCACCGGCTTCATCCAGTGTAGAACACGCGATTCGTGAGTGTTGTGCACAGAATTGCCTATTAGATTCCCCACCTGCCTTCAACAGTCATTCTTAATGGAAAATAAATAAAAGTAAGTAAGAAGTTTACAACATTATAATTGACAAAAAATATTACATATTAAATTAAATTAGAAATTAATGTTAATGTCATCAAGGATTTTACAACTAAATGCTTTGTTAAAACTACTTCTGGAATACAGAATAGCTCCTTACAGAAACATAAGTGGAATAAAAATCATCACCATCGAGCTCAGAGAAGTGAGTCAAAATTGTACCTATATTTAACAATACTACCAGTAGGTATAAAAAATAAGTACCACTCGAAGAGCAACCATAATTCAATAAAAGTTCATTGTGTAGTAGATCACCAGGACGAATTCCACATGACAAGTATGCCACACGCTGAATAGATTGTTACAAAAATTTAGGTTACTTATGTCAGTTGACGTTGTCCATGGTAAGATATCGAAGTAATTTTTCTCCTTCCGTACGGAGATAATGTAGAACCTTGCATCCTGCCCTTGTCCATGGGCAATCTTCTAGGACTTTCTTTTTATTACATTATGAGATGAGGTGGTGACACTCAAGACAAAATGACGCCTCCCCTTGTGTGGAATATTACATCCTACAAGAACAAAAAAAATAGCATACACACTTTACACAACACGACACAATGTAACACAATCATGCCTGACCCACAATACTTGTCTCATTCACATTCACATATCTACTCAAGCACTATCTCTCATCATCAACCAAGCTGGTAAGATCACTGCCCATATTTTCACAGTGCCAAATGATGGAGTAGAGTTCTCGTAAACAGCGTCCAACTCGGCTTTAATTTGCACAGGCATTTGTATTGCCTTTTAAATAGAATTTAATTTTGGCACAATATTCAATATTTTATATTTATACAAACACATCAATATGGACTGATAACGATTACTGTCAAATAATAACTGAGTGTCTAAAATGGCTGAAATTAATGTAATTAAGTAATGCCATCTTCTGATTGAGGTTCAAAACTTTTCAAACCGCTCTCGTATTAAGTAATATAAGAACATTTATAAAAAAATATATATTATGTTCCAGATTATGGCCTAACTCAGGGCAAGCAGCTTTCAGAGTTTCCTTGTGGCTTCGTTTTCAACAGTTCCGAGGTCCGGAATGGTACCTTCAGTTCTCCCAACTACCCGGGTTCCTATCCCCGGGACACGGAGTGCCACTACTTCTTCCATGGCTCACACCACCAGAAGGTTCACCTGCACTTCACGTACTTTGACGTCGAAGGAGTATTACCGTTAGTAAAATTCTATAAACAAATATTTATAAAACTGATTATTTACTTGTGGACTTTCTGAACATTTGTTCCTGAAAGATTAGTCCTGACTTAACCCAACCACAACTGCCAATATATTAACATGATGACAGTGATAAATCACTTGAATTGACTTTCTTTTGAGTATGTCGAAATCTTTATAGGAACTAATTACTGGGATTTTATCCCCTGGGGGATTGTCATCAAGATAAAGATATCTCACAGAGATGAAGCTATTATTTTTATATGAGAATTATGGAAGTCTTGCGCATTACAGGGCTTACGACCTATCATCGGCTGGCTTAAGTGATAACTTTATACAATGCAACGTTCACCTATTTACCCATACTACATCTATCAAATTTTTGGAAGTAATATGTGTTATCATGTTGGAATATTTCAGTTATTTATTACCATAGATGGCGACAACATAGTTGGTAAATAACATGGGTAAATAGGTGAATGTTACATTGTATAAAGTGATCACTTATGCCAGCCGACAACAGGTCGTAAGCCTTGTAATGCCCAAGACTTCCATATTTCTCATATAAAAATAATAGCTTTGTCTCTGTGAGATATCTTTATCTTGATGACTTTTTTTTATTTTAGAGGCTACCTTAAAAAAACCACAGATTTAAAAAATTTGAATTTTGTTCAGTCTTATGACTTTACCAGCTCATCTGAATATATTCTGCTCAACCACGTGCATTTTGTCTGTTTGTTTCTTTATACTCACCCAACACTCTGATCAGTATGATCAGATGAGCATAAATGCTATTTTACAAAATATTACCTATCGTCTTTATTGGAATCCAATTATCAAGCAAGACTCCAGACAATGATCTCCGCTTGAGCCATACTGTGTTAATTCTATGCTCTACGTAAGATCTGATGTGGTGTCTGCTAGTATTACGGAGAACAGGGGAGGAGATATGATATAAAACAACAATATTCTTGAAACAGAACAAATATGTAAGGCAGAAAAATGTTTTGAACCACGCAAGATATCACTTCGTACATAGACATCAAACGCAGTGATCCTGCTGAGTGCATTACCTTTCGGCTTATCGAGTTGGCCATGGCAGAGGCCTGTGCGTGTAATTGTGTAAGGTGTAGGTGATATAGCACAGTACCACCCACACACTCTTGGATTATTTCATTATTGAAGGGCTTGGTCCAGTTGCAAGGGTGGTTCGAGATGACTGGAGCTCTCAGTTACTTTATAGCCTTTTCTGGTATACGCACAGAACTTTGTATGACATAATTATATTTAAAAATAAGGGTACATCCTATAAATGATGAAATATGGTACATTACAATATTTAAAAGATAATTTTTTTTAGCAATATTTGAATATGTCCAAGAGCACACAATTACTGGATTTTTACCTAAAAAGGGACTGTTATTAAATAAATATCAGATATCTCATAAAGACAAAACAATTTTTACTATATTTAATGGAAGATATATAGAAATGTGAGGGGTAATTACAGGGCTTACGACCTGTCTTCAGCTGGCTTAAGTGATCACTTTATATATATAACGTTCACCAATTCTCACCCTCTTTATCAAGTTTTTGAGAATTGTATTATATATATATATATATATATATGGTATTACATTGACTCCCTTCGAGTACCATCACCATCTACGGACCAAATTTGATAATTCAATTTTTCCTTAAAACAGCATATATTATATTTCAACTGAATGAGAATCTGATTTTGTTGAAAATTATTTAAGGCAATATTCTTTATCTATAAAATGTTTTTAATACATTATACTAGAATACGCCTGAAAAATCAATATTTTTCAATTTTTGTATATTTTTCTTATTTTGACCTGTATATTATTTTAGCAATATTTGAATATGTCCAAGAACACACAATTATTGGATTTTTACATATAAAGGCACTATTATTAAATAAATATCAGATATCATAATTATTTTTTTAATTACACATCAGAAAATAACTATTGTGCTCAAATTATTCATTCTTTATATGATTTTTTTTTCACAATTTGTCTGATGGCCGATTTGCATAGGTGGTAGGTACTGCCTGAAAAAAACATGGTTTTAATCTGAAATAGGTATTTATGCTAATTTATACGGCTGTAATTATGTATGGCTTAAAATTATTGAGAGGTAAACTGACAAGTATAGAAAGAAGAAGACCTAACATGGGATATCAAAAATAAATATTTATCAACAATTATACAAGTATACATGCCGTTCAAATTTTGAATGAGACTCAACCTCATCTAGAACCATAGATACTAGAGATTCCAACTATTCGACATCATCAACTATTAGAATACCGAATAGTAAAATTAAAAATATTAGAATATTCAAATAGTTTCTAAAGTACGATAACAGTATGAAATTAATTTTGAATATTTCAAATAAATCATAAGTACATCAAAATTTATGAGAAAACGTGCTAATTTACCATAAACTGTTTATTTATTGTAGTTTTAAAAATATATATTTTAAAAATAACAATGCATTGAACGTTTCGTATTTTAAATTTGTTTTTATCGTCGCTGCAGTTGAAAATATCCACTCGATAGCGGTTAACTTCGACTTAACTGTTAAAAGAGTTTTAAATAGTAGGTCTAACATTTCTGTTTTTTTTTTGAAATTGTCCAAACATCTAAAAAAATGTATATCATTTGAACACACATTTGTAGTTTCTACGAGGGATAAAATGGTGCTTTTTAATTCAGTCTGCAATTCGGACGTCGATGAACTCTTCGAACAAGCAACACGCATCACTTTCACGTCCGAATCAGAATCCTGAGAATTGTTTAATATCCATCCTTAGAAATTAATACAAATACTATTCGAATAGCTGCACAAATATTTGAGTATCGAATAGTAGAAAAATGCCGAATATATTTGAATAACGAATATTCAGATATTCGGGTTGGAATCTCTAATAGATACCTACAACTATGTATTCTGAAAGTTAAACAAACAGAAAGCATTCGATTGATTCATTCTGTTTTAACTGCTGCGAGAGAATTTCAAATTTCAATTTTGTCTGACATATGATGTATTACAAGTGCGACCGACTATGAAGGCCAAGGAATCTGTTGGGAGTATAATCCTTGTCTTAGAGATTGTCTCTACAAAAATCTCAACTGTGTACTCAGACCATAATAAATCAGATATCTGTGTACATACTTTATAAGACCTGATATTGTAGATTAATGTTTTATTTTTTATGAAGAGATCTTCCAAAATACATAATTAAAATCATAAACCGAAAACTAGTTTAGTACTTTAATAAAAAAGCTTATGTACTTGTACCAATGACAAGAATCAATATTTATCTACATATAAGAGTCAGACATATTAATACAACAATATAGATAAGTCAGATATATTTTAATACCACAGTATGGGATGCGGCAGAATCTAATAAGTGGTTAAGAGGGTCAATACTCGGGTGATGCATGTGGTCTCCCTCTGTTCCATCGGTGACCCCAATATGCAAGTACATTGGAGCCTTGCCAAGCGCGCATATTTTGAAAACAACCAATCTATGATCGCAACGTAAAAAGCTTTCTTCGGTACTGACGAGGCACATTTTCACCTCATTGAGTCTGTGAATAAGTAAAATTTTGACTTCTGGGCTGTAAATAACCCCTGAATTATTCACGAAAGACCACTAAATCCCTAAACTAATGGCGCAGCGTGCTGTATCACAATTTGGCGTAATATGTCGGTACTTCTTTGAGAAGGAAGGCGTAATAATGACCGTGAATGACGCCAAATTTTCTGCAGCCCAGAACGGAAAAGATTGTTAAATAGGAGGGATTGGGTGACTTATGGGGCTACAACTCACACAGCCCGAAATTCACTCAATATTTTGAGAGAAATATTTCCCAGACGTTTGAGGGGTGATGTGAAGTGGCCTGCGCAGTCACCAGATTTGAACATTTGTAATTTATATCTTTGGATATATATAAAGGAAAATGTGTTTAAACATCGCCCTCACACCTTATCAGAATTAAGGGAGCTGATTATTGAAGAAGTTAACACCATAACCCGCAATACGTTTGAACATGTTGTACAAACATATACAGAGATCATTTCCAACAGTGTGTTGTTGCTAATGGCCGCCATTTTGAGGACATTATATTCAAAACTGAATGATTATAAATGGTGTATACTGCTAACATCAAAAATAAAAATATTTTTTCTCTATATTATCCATTAAATTTTTGTAACTCCTCAAAACAGATTAATCGATTCTGTCGCACCTATATTTTCATAATATTTCAAACTACTACTGCAATGATTTTGAGAATGAGCATGAGAACTAAAATGCGATGATTTTATTTAATCTTTCAAATGTGCACTTAATAATGAAAGAACCATCTGTCTCACTTTGGGCAATTTAAATACACAAGTGAGACAGATGGTTCTTTCATTATTAAGTTTACACTTGTGTATTTAAATTGCCCACCTTGCAACAAAGTTTGGGAGTAATTATCAAATAGTGGTCATGATTTCTTATGATACTCTTAATAATGAATATATGTACACACAATTTCTTTCTAACATCAAAGTAATAGTTAAATATAATAATATAAATAATAGTCTAAGCTTAAACTCGAGGTTCACAGTTTACACCCGCAATATGCAAACGGGTTTCCTGCAAAGCATCGAACCCTCCCTCGCACTTCTTGCGACCTGGACAGGGTAAATTTCTGCCAGACTGTGACCGAGTTCTGCGACTGCAACACATAAATGTGACGTCTACCCTCCCCTTTTTGGGAGTGCATGATTTCTATAGCTTCTCTCTGAATTTAATGTGATAATGAATCTCACGTCAAATTGTGCAGGTATGGCTCTGGTACGATGATACCGGAGCCAACCTAAGATGTTAATAACTGAATGTAATAAAATAAAAATGTAATATTGACAAAACGAAACGAGAGTAAACTCTCAAAATGATTCGGTATAGGGCGGTGATGGCAAACTTTTTAGGCTCGGCGTTTCAAAATTTCATAAAATCTAACTTAACTTTGCTGGCGTATCAGCCCCCACCACCCCATAGTATTTCAATTGATATTAATTAATTAATTGCTCATTTTAATTATTTGTTTTTTTCACATACATATGCAATATGTAAGTAGTAATAAATTCGAACGTTGTGTCAAGTAAACTTCTAACTGTCATGAATCATACACGCTTCGCGACAAAAGGACGAAACACGATGTTTTACGACCATGTACGTCATACACAGGTGCAGTGATAAGATAAATTCAACATTAGATATATATACTTTATTTTTTAAATATTTTTGATTGTCTGTTCTCTTTTATGATATAAAAAATAAATTTATAAAAATCAACACGTAGGTCATTTAAAAGGCCTACATAATATTTTTGAAAATAAATGCATATTATACAATAAATTTCTGTTTAGATTGACGGAAAATCTCTCATTTCAGTTGAAAAATATTTTTTATTAACCGTTAGAATGCTACGCGGCGCAAAAGCGGAAAACGTTTAACTTGAAAAATCTGCTAATATGAAAAAATATTCTGATCCTTACAAAATTATTTGTGATCTCATACATTTATTTATTTTACCGTAAAAAAAAAATATTTCTCATCTTAGAAGAATAAAATAATATGCCGGCCATCACATCATTACCAAACTGTCCAACTTAGCCTAACCTCAATGATTAATGATTTTATAACTCAACTCTCTACTGACTAGGCTGACATCTGATAATAAACAAGAATTCTGCTTGCCGCGCACCACCCTTACCATTTTAAACATTACCCAGATTACCTATCAGCCGAGTTATCACCTTACTTTTTATGACTTTATGACTCAACATTATTTTTAACTAGGCCAGCATTTGTCATTTATAACTTGAAAAAATATTTCAGTTTCGTACTGCATGATTTATTTATTTAAAATGAATATAAATTTCCAAAAAAAAAACTTTTTTATTTCATTTGAGCTATGGATTTTTCTCGGGAAATTTGGTGTATTATTTGATACATCAATTGGCTTTTTTTGTTTATTTTTTCTTAAGTTGTGATTTTTCAAATTTATATTAAAGACCATTTGACTACTAAATTTATCTAAAATATTGTATTATAATTTATTTAAGCACGTTCCACTATTTTGATAAAATGAGCACTGAATGTTCTGTCTCACTGAAACATGAAAACTAATTTTATTTTTGAAATTATTTAATATCTGTACTTACGTCCACTGATAAATACAATTTGTACAAAGAATGTTGTTTGTACAATATATATGTTCATGCTTGAAATTGTAAATTATACAGTCGATTCTGCTTAATTGGGCCGCCGGTTAATTGGGGCAGCCGCTTATTTGCGCCAAATCTCAAGGAACGGAAACCAAACCAAGGAACTAATAGTAATTTAAATCGCTTAATTCGGACGAAATTCTGCGTAAATTTAAGATCACAATACATAACTTTAATTTCTATTAATAAGTTCAACAAAAGCCAGAGGGTTAATGCAAAAATTTCCCTTTTGCAAGCAACACAGTTTGTCGCCGACAGTTGGCGAGCTATAAAAACCAACACCATATAAAATCTTTATGCCTTTATATATTTCCGAAATTTTGAGGAATTAGAGATATGAGGACATGTTAGAAGTTCTATTGTTAATTATCAAGAGTTTTCGACAATAGATAACAATGACAATAGATAACAATGTTACGATGAAAATAAAGAATGAGGATGTGGAAACATCAGAAATTAGATGAAGAAGACGTTGATGATTAATATCCAACTATGACTGTAAGTAACCAGGAGAAAAAAAATTATAGCCTAGTTGCGGCGTTATTTTATACAGGAAGGCACGAAGGGAGCCCTACATATTTAAAGAAAAATATTCATCATTTAATTTTAAGCTCGCTTCGGTTAATTTGGGAAGCCACTTAATTGGGCCAAACTTCCTGGTCCCGATGTGTCACAATAAAGCGGAATCGACTTTATATACACATGGCCCAAAAAAGTGAGAACATTTTGTAACACATGAGTTATTTCAAAACATAATATAATTAATTATAATTCTTAATGTAGTTTTTTTTGCACAATATTTGGTTAATCAGAAATCATCAAAACACCCCATATTGCATAATCTACTGAGTTTAAATGTGGGCTGTCGGGTGGCCACATGACTGGCCCGATGAAATTAACATTCTCACGACAAAGAAAGTTAATTATATTTCTGGCTGTGTGAGATGGAGCTCCGTCCTGCTGTAATGTTCAGTTATGCTGTAATGTCTAACTATACTCCAGACTCTGTTTTGAAACTCTTTGATCATTTTCCCAGCACTCCGATGTTTTTCAATTTGCAAATTTTTGATCAGAATATGGTCTTTTGCAGTGATTTTTGTCATTCTGGGCAGCAATTTGAAAAAAACCAAGTATGAACAATGGGAAAATTAATAATCAAAGAGGGCGACCGGAAATTGTCAAAATAAAACGTAATATAGATAAATAGGTAAGTAAGTAAATTAGTAAACTATTTAAACTATTGTTGATATAGTTAAACTAATTTTTATGTAATTATATCACATTTTACGAAATGTTCTCACTTTTTTTTGGGCCAACCTGTGTATTCCATTAAGTCTGTTAAAGAGCTGTCCATTTAGTATGATGATTGAATTTAGACTGTAAATGAAGCAACATGTCAGCACATACATCAACTCTGGGTGACTCATACGAATACTTCATCACTCTGTAAATCTTACTAGTTGATTAATTTAATTTGTATTAAAATAACACGGAACTATGTTCCGAAAATGCAACTTTATAACAAAAATCTGTTCTCCTTAATACATTTTGTAATTCAAGCGCCCTCTGCTAGAAAAACTTTCCATCTTTCTTTGGACTATCATCCAATCTATCAAATCATCCTTTCATTTGATAAACATTTCTAAATGGTACATAGAAAACTATGCAAAATTTGGCACAGTGGTAAATGTAATTTAATCATAACAAATTTAATTTTCTTATATTTATTTTTAAGGTTTTGTCGCACTCATTTATTGTCTTTTTTATAATGGAACAAAATCCATTGATAACAAAACATTAGTTCAGTGCCCATTTAGTACTAACTAACAAAAGTCTTTTGCGTACCTTTCGATGGCAAGGTTACATGTAATGTAATGTAGATTACATGTAATGTAATCTGTTACATGTAATTCATACGAATGACTCTGCTGCCGGTCCAGGCAATAGCTTGACAACAGACGTCCTTTAACTGATGTTTTTTTTCTCATATTTGTATTGTTTCTTTGTACAAAATCAGCTGATATCTTTTAAGATGGTCAAACAATCAAATGTATCTTTTGACACGCAAAAATAATAGAAAATTTTTTCTTTGTGATCTCTTAATTCCTTGTGTTACACCTTCATGTTTGCTTTCTATAATGGGATGTGTTGCATGTAAGCATAGATGCCGGAAGAATGTCAGGACAGGAATGAGTTTGGCACTCACCACAATCCGGATTCTGCTGGCATCTCCAAGGATGTGGACTATATATTTTACTCACTATTTTGTCAAAGATACAATTACACAGTATAGATGCGAAGTCTCGAAATTGTATAATATTGTAAACTGTTCCGTACACGTTATAACCATACAGGTTCAAGGTCGCCAATCGACTGGTCGGCGGCATGGCCGAGTGTGGCCGCGAGTGGAAGGGAAGGGGGTGAGAAGGCACAGTGCATTATTACCGTTCAATAATTAATATTTATACACAAATAAATACATTTCCCAAATAGGATGAATCCAATTATTCCTGTTCTTGTTTTGCCATTTCCTTCGCTGTATCTCCAGCAAAAGATATACACACATACTTTTCGAAATTCGTGCGTACTGAGCCTCAAATTATGACCCGAATTGTGGACGAGTTCTTTTCAATGATACATGTCTCATGTCGTCAGTTCCAATGACTGAGAATAGTCTAAATGCGTGACACAAATTTTGTTGAAAAGACTTCAGTGTTTGTTTAGCCTTAATGGTGAGTCGTTCATTTAAGCATTGAGAGAAGTGTGGTTCACACTGTGCCACACACTTCCATCCTGACACACAATTTTTGCCTCATCTCTTGATCTCATCACCAATCCTTTGATTATTGAGGCTTCTAACAGGACAATCTTTCAGTATTTCGTTTACCTGGTTCTGCCAAGTCTGATGTCCTCTATTACTGGCGCTATCAACACTTGCATCATATATCTTTCTTACTATTCTCTGTTCATTCATCCGTTCCATTTGACTAAATGACCTAAGCGATCCTATTTTAATCCTATTCACTATGTTAAGATCAGCTTTACATTCTCTCCTAATTTCTTCTTTCTTTTTACTTTATTATAAATGCATTTGCTGCATATTTACACGCCCTATTCAAGCATTAACATAATTTGTAAAATAACAGAAAATTTCATCAAAAATACAATACACAAAAAAAAAATTACATAGTGTCAGCATGTTTTTACATAATCAAAATTAAAAATTAATATAAAATGTAAAGTAAAGCAATTTATCTGTCACCATTGAGTTGAGTCACAAAAAATTATAATAATGTAGTCCTATAAAGAGTTAAATAACAGCAAAAATGTCGACTACCTCTGCAGGTTCATTCCCCAAAGAATGCATTCTGGGGACTGCGGAGTTAGCTAATGCATGAGTTCTGACATTATCACTGTAATAAAACAATGAATTGTGCCTTGATAACTCAATGGTGCGTGAAAGTCAAGCAGACCAACAATCTGGGGCCAGTGTATCACAGCATTGATGTATAAGGTTTAAAAAATTATGTATATGTGTATAGTTTTCTACGTACATGTTTTAGACACAGTGGGATAAATAATATTAAAAAATAACTAAAACTCAATATGAAATTTATTCAAATAAAGATCACTTACTATAAAAAATACACCAAGCAAAATAAAAAGCTTTAGCATTAGTAGTTTGCATATATACTAAATGGACAAGCTCAAACTGAATTAATTGTTACTCCTGTGTACTTATTTTGATTATAACATTGTTTTCAGGTGTGAAGCAATATCAGCGAGCGACTATGTAGAATTTTCAAATTTTATGGCCCGGGACAGAAAGTACAACAGGTACTGCGGCCAGCTGAAGGAGTTCCATATTGAGTCAGACAGATACTTTTTTAGGGTTACGTTCAGATCTAATGATAGGCTGGATGGAACTGGTTTCAAAGCAAATTATCAGTTCTTAGACGAGGTGGAATCTTTCACTGTCAAACCGGAAAATGGAAATTCAGCAGGAATCCACGGTAAGCATTAACCACTTGTATTACTAATACTGTGTTTGTAGAACTTGTCGCCCTCAATATTTGAGTCATTATTTATAGGCATTGTTGCCGTAATTACCTAGGTTTTCTATTGGTATGTTGAATATATTCATTCAACCTATGTAAGTAAAAGTCACCAACCTTTGCAAAATCGTTTACCGAAAACTCTGCTGGCCAGCTTCTGAAACTTTACACAATCAATAACTGAAAAATAATACACAAAATGTTTTTAAATCAGCACCATAAAATATATCCGACCGACTACGAAAACGTCTCTATCAGAAGCAGTTTCGCTTTTGTTCCTGCATAAATGGAATGCACATATTCAAACTATAATACTAGGCCTACCCATCGAAGTATAAAAACGCATAAACAGACATATTAGTAAAAAAGAAACATCCAACTGATAAAATTATAAATGATAGAAACAGAAATGGGTGCATCAGTGCTCGGGGCAATTAAAAAAAATTTATGATCAAATGATATAGATGGAGGGATGAGAACGCGTTCTCTTGTCTCCGATATCTCAAGTGTGATAACCGATAAATAAATGGAATCCTGATGAGCAGGGCGCCCGAGGGCAACTGTAGGTGATGAACAGCTTTAGTATTTTTTCTTGTTTGTTAATGTATATCATTGTATAACTTAAGTAATTATTTTGTTGTGTTATGTGTAAAGCAACCTTTTGTTATATCCTGCTCATCAGGTTACAGCATCTGGGTAAAGAATATAGATAGGACAGAGGTGGGGGGATTTCTCAGGGACGTAAAAACTGAGAAAATTGATGGCAGGATTTGGGATGCGATGGAGATTGAATAAGAATTTTCGAAAAAGATCTATGAAGTACTGTTTGAGGGTGGAGATGTTGGTATCGTTGTGGATGATGGAATTCTGAACGAACTAGAGGCTGTTTGTGGATATTCTAAACTTAAATTAAAGACATACTTTGTTCACAGCAAAAATAAATCGATGTCAATATAGTCTGAAATGTTAAAAAAATGATAAAACAAGTGATTAAATTCGTCCCTAATCTAAATTCAGAAAACAAAGACAGAAAATCAGAGTGTAAACCAGAGAATTGGCAGCTCTAAGATACATAGTTTTAATTTGATGAACTTAAACTTCATCCATTCATTGGCAAACTGAATTCCTTCACTCAAATATTCATCAATTTAATGTTAAAATCTCATTTGTGTATTATGTATTCTCTTTTCAGAAACATCCCTTGTTGGAGTCGCTATTGTGTGCATCTTCACTGCGTTATTGGCCGTTAAACAGATATAAAGTCAACATCAAGAAACCCATAATGATTTGTGATAGATACTTAATTCAAATCGTTCATCAATTCCGCAAGTCTTCTTACAATAATGTACATAATCAAAAAAATACTAATGTAGATATGTAAAAATAATATGAATAGATAATAATTTTGTATATTTTTATCTGAAAATGTTACATTCACAAAATGCTTTCTTAACTTTTTACGCATATTTTATTTGCTATCATTTAAAAATTGTTTAACAAAGTTCTTGATATTTGAGATTGATATTTGTGTATTTGGGAAGTACGTTTGATAGGAACAGAAAGGCTGAGAAAAAAATCAAAAGGAGGGTGACTACAGGGAATTAAGTTAATAGTGCTTCATTAGAGTGGTGATTTCCAATGGAAACTTATCATCTGAGTAGTGATGGTTAAATCGTTATTGTGACTGTGATTATATTTGATCGTGTGATGTATTTAATTGGTAACTGATCATTCTAATTCTTCGAGCGATGACTAGTACATCAGAAAATACCCTCTAACAGTTAAATGTTGGTTATCAATCCTGTTTTACTCTTTATATAATATATTTTACTTTTTATATACATTGAACATTGTATTTATATGCTAACTATATGCATTTGTATTTTACTCTTTATACATATATTATATGTGCTATCTATAAATATTTATATATTTTTCTACATTGAACAATGGATTTACTTATTTTAAGTATTACAATGTATTTATATGCTACATAATCGCATCTTGATTTACTCTTTGTATATATTTATTTGTACATTGAACACTGCACTTTGTTTATTACTATACTGGAAAGGCAGTGCAGCAGGCAGGGTACCGAAATATATGTCTCACTTTGCTGCAATGTTATCTGATTATAACAATATAATAACACACTGTACTGTACTATGAATCAAAAAATAAAAATATTATTATATTATCATTGTTAAATCTCAGTAACCCAGTCATTGTCAAAATCACAGTCACATAGCGATTTACCATCACTGCATATGAGGTAGGGCTAACGGTATATGATAGAGTCCTAGTACCAATACTTATGTGTGGAAACTTAGAACTGATAAGAGAAAAACTAAACTAGACTGAACTAAGAATATCAGCCTAGAAAAGAAAATAATCCTGGATACAACTTTTGAATAAAGAAGACCTGGAAGAATTACCACAATGTTGGATGGATACAGTGCATTTGAGTGAGAAACCCTGAAGTCGGCTGTTAGGACGACAGAGGACTGATATTTGTGAAAGTGCAGTGCAAGCCATGTCTCATCTAATTAAGGCCAATAGATGTCACCACTGACAAGAAGGAAGAAAAAAGAACACAATTAAAAAAGGGTCGCTTAATTACATAGTTTGATGATGTGGGAAGAATGACTGAAGAAAGAAAGAAAGCGAGCGTTGATGGCACCAGAAATAGAGGACGCCCACAAAAGCATTGGCGTGAACCAAATCCTATTAAGAGTCTCAACAATCGACGACAAGATGTATGAATGTGGATGAGGTGAGAATTGTGTGTCTGGATAGAAGAGTATGGTGCTCTATCCTATTTGCCATCCTCATAAGAGAACGACATGATGCTAAGCTAGTTAACGTCATGATACAATTCTTTCTATTTTCATTTCCGTAGCATTTCTATCACGTCTGTCATCACGTCAATTAGGTTTTGCACCAGCGAAATTGAATCCATTTGTAAATAAATACATACATAATACGCAACACTTTTCATTATTCAATACAAGCACATACATACATATTGATAGATATATATATATATATATACACAAACATATATTTAAAAAGGGAAAACCTCCGTGTTTTCAAAGATTATAAAATGTTTTGTATGATTTTTTGTTAGAAGAATACTGCAAAGCGCATGGAATTTTAAAAGTAGATAATTATTAGAAAAATGTAAATACTGGCAATCATGTTATACTAATAAGCAATATATAAAATTATGACTTTTAAGAAAATATTTTTACCCACAATATAATATTTATGTATTCTACATTCGTAATAAACATTTTTAGCACAATTTTATTTTACTTTGAAGCTTTCTATTTTTATTTATTTATTACTTTATTTAATGATAACTTAGCTATTAAAAAGATTTGCTTAATATGTAAACAAACAGAAAGAAATGTGCATATTTGTTTTAAACAATGATTTACATACATACTTACATTATTATAAGTACACTGTTGTATGCAGCATGTAGTTTAAAAAATGTATTATATTTTTGACATTGTATTAAATATATTTTGAATCTTATGTTGTCATTTATATTCACACTGAAATAAAAAGAAATACAATAAAATTGTCTTATTTATCTTAACTATTCTGTCACTCAAAAAACTGTTAAATATTGTGTAGCGACCGGAATTCAAATCCACCGCCATCTCAGTCGGCATCGACGCTAGCGACAGCGCTGTCGGCTGCTGCTACAAGCCTGGCTCAGAATTCACCGCTAGGCAGTCTCTCCAGTTTCACAACGGCGGTCTTGCCGTCTCGCAAGAGCCGGGCGAGACCGCCAACCCGCTTCACTTCATTTCACATTCATTCATTTCATTCTATGTCTTTCTTGTTTTCATCATAATGTAATAAACCTCAAAAAGCGCAAACAAACATCTATTTCATTTAACCACCGTCCTAACCCCCAAAATTGAAATTTAATCTCAATGATATTTTTCTAAAAGAATGATAAAAACAAAGAAAATTCTAGATCAACATTCATTGTAAGTGGATACCGATCTTGTTTTTTTATAAATATTTAATTTCTTTGAAGAATTTCTATAAAGCAAAAACAAAAAACAAGAACACTATCTGAACTATAAATAAAATTCAAATAATGTTTGAAGAGATCAAAACAAAATATGTGTACGAGGTAGAGCTGGACAAACCAGGAAAACATTACTATATGCAGGAATGGTATGATATATATGTCTAAGACTATGTATATTTTTAATTACAGACTATTAGCCTGTATTATAGAAATTTCCATAAATTGTACTCAAACAGTGTTTCCTTGTATTTTTTTTCATCCTATTCTAAAACCTGAAAATAGATTAGGAATGAGGTTCTACAATAACAGTATGGGTGATAAGTATTAATTTTAACCAAGTTTATACCTGTATGAGACTCATGTGTGTGATTACAGAACCTTAATAAGGACTGGCACATTTTTTGTAGTTGTTCACCTTGAGAAAACTTAGGCTGTTTCGGCACGAAAACAAGTGGCATTGTCAATGTATTGTCTCCAAAAATTGTGGTACAATCATACTTATTTGCGGGAAATATAAATCTCCCTTGAGTATTAGATATATTATTCTTCGCAGTAGACATGCGCTCACTGGACTATGACATGATACCTTGAAACAAGGTATCATGATATCAACACAACTTGAACACACGTATAGACAATGTTTTAGGTTAAACTGCAAAATATGGAAAGTCCGCGGTATTTCCAAAACAGCGAAAGTCAGGCTTGTACAGTCTCTGATGCATTCTATATTTTTATATGATGTGGAATCGTGTACCCTGAAAGCTAGGGAGGGAAAACGGATTAATGCCTTTGAGATGTGGCGCTGGAGACACATGTTGCGCATACCATGGACAGCGAGATGCACAAATGTCTCCATTCTGCAGGAACTGTAGATCGAGGACAGACTCACTACCATTTGCCTGAGATGAATAATGTCAGTATTTTTGAAGTTAAAATAGTATTCTAGAATTTATTTTTTTAATTCTCTGTTGCTCTTGGTTTTGCTTGTCCATTACCAGTGGTTCGGGGGCTCATGCAATTGCATTATATAAATCCACCGATGGATAGACGGCTGACGAGGTAAGGCACAGAGCAGAGTGGTGAAAGAATCTCTTTACTCACCCTGGGCCATAGAGCCACGATAAGTATTAAAACTTTTATCATACCATGCTAAAAATACCCTACGCAGCCATGTTGTCAACTCGTGTTACTGCAAAAAATTTGATTTTTTTAAGCACTTTAAATGGGAAAAAAATGCTTTTACAAGCTTAAATGACTTTAAAATAGTTTGTCAGTAACTATAAATATGTATAATAAGAAATGCTAAATATGATAATTTAATACATTCATTTTATACTCCAACGTTATTCTTATAACGCATTCGTCAAAAGATCCATCTAACGTGATCTTCATCGTTATCTCGCTTCATTTAAATTAATGTGTGATTTTTGTCACGCGGTACAAGTGGTATTTTTAACACAGATAGCATGCAACGCATCAATTATATATAGCATTGAATTCAAAAATTATTATTTTTATTATGTATTATTAAGGAAAACACATTCTTATTGTGAAGTTGTAATTATTCAGAACATAGGTCTGTGATATTTTAAATACTAAATTAATGTATTAATTATAAATATATACATATAAAATCAATTTTGTCGAAAAATATTGTTTTTGCGTCACCGGGATACGAACCTGGAACTCTATTTCCAATCTGGGGAAGTGCACTACCATTGTGCTATAACGCCAGTATTTTTTTTGACCGTCACCGGGATTTAATAAAATTTAATAAAAATGAATTGATAATTCTGGCGTCTGCAGTCGGTTTACTCAAAGGTATTTGAGATTCTGTAAAAATAATGTAGATGGCTTTCAAATAATGGAACGACAGGTGTATTAATTTGAAAAATATAACATATAGGTTCGAAAATTTGTCAAGAAAAATACTGGCGTTATAGCACAAAGGTAGTTCACTTCCCCGGATTGAAAATAGAGATCCAGGTTCGTATCCCGGTGACGCTAAAACAATATTTTTCGACAAAATTGATTTTATATGTATATATTTATAATTAATAGATTAATTTAGTATTTAAAATATCACAGACCTATGTTCTGAATAATTACAACTTCACAATAAGAATGTGTTTTCCTTAATAATATATGTTGTATCAATGTGTCCAAAATTTAATAAAAATGAATTGATAATTCTGGCGTCTGCAGTCGGTTTACTCAAAGGTATTTGAGATTCTGTAAAAATAATGTAGATGGCTTTCAAATAATGGAACGACAGGTGTATTAATTTGAAAAATGTAACATATAGTTTCGAAAATTTGTCAAGAAAAATACTGGCTTTATAGCACAATGGTAGTGCACTTCCCCGGATTGGAAATAGAGTTCCAGGTTCGTATCCCGGTGACGCAAAAACAATATTTTTTGACAAAATTGATTTTATATGTATATATTTATAATTAATACATTAATTTAGTATTTTTATTATGATTTGCTTTACATTATTAGTTTTCCAGTAGTCATTTCTAAGCACAAATGATTTTTTTAGCACTAAGTAAAACGTAAGTTTTACTTTGTGCATATTTATAAAAATACGATTTAATTGGCTCGGTAGATCTATGTTACTGTGTGGCTAGGGAAGGGTTAATTTGACTAAAAAATGCAAATTTTTCAATAATCTCATATTTATTTTCTACATATAAATTTATAAAATTCATAAAAGTAACAAGATTTACTGCCCCCGATTGTTTAAAGCAATCAAAAACATTAAACACTGAAATTCAGAACAATAAAGTGAGGTGCACAAAATAAAAAATAAATTAATTAATAAATCTGAATTTTCAATGTCTCTTAGCATATTAAAATGTTGATACAAAGTTCACACGCGGGCAGGCGTCATATTACACGGCAGTAGCTTATCTGGTATCTTTGGTGCACATTTGTATCCATCCCCGCTGTAGATTTTCTTTTATATTTAACGTCGCTTATAATTTCAATCACAATGTAAAATTCTAATATTTTTAATTGAGCCAATAATAAAATATATGTATAATTTACGCTTACTGAAAGAATTGAATTGCAAATTATATAAGGTCATTATTATTATAGCATCCTTTATCTCCTTTACAAATACAGTAAGTCCTTTACATATATATGAGTTCTATTCCAAAATTTCGTTTGCAAATCGAACAAAGTTAGTGCGGGCATCCAGCATTTTAAAGACTGCATGTGATAACTGTAAACATTACTGAAACTGTGGGTCCTGCACTCCGCCGAGCGGTGGAGACACAAACAATTCAGAATAGTGCACTTAAATAATTGGATACCGATATTTGCATCTTTGAAAATTCGCAAGTTAAATGTTCACACAGACTTGACTGTATTCCCAAAGACAATAGGGAAGTAGCAATTAAAATGTTTGCACAAATTGATGATGACCTAGACCTGTTGATTGAGGGATTGCAACTCTCGAAACTAAAATTGTGATAAAAACAAAACACACCGTAGTACAAAGTTTGGATCGTTTTAAAATTTTTAAATAATCATGTTATACCACAAAATAACTGCCATGTTAATTATAATTTGAAATTTCCAATGGCTGTACTTGTTTCACTCTCATTTTTAAAACAAATTTTTAATGGGTCAAATTAGATTAGCATGTATAAGCCTTGTTATTTATTGCACAAAAAAATATATATTTGACAACCTCCCCCTCTAAAAACATATTATTTACAAAGTGCAAAATGCAGTGAAAAAAGTAAGTAATTATATTAGGTTGTGGGAAAATAATTGCGATTTGGTTGATTCAAATTCATAAATGTTTTTCTCAGCTAATAATTAACTTTATTAATCGTGTTTTGTTTACTCCCTTGCTTGTTTCTTTTCTTTTACTTCTTACATAACTTTAGTCTGTATCAAAAATTTTGATTGTTCAATTTACTTAATTATCTCTGCTTGTCTCCTTTTGATTTTTCTGTTTTTCACCATTTAATCTAATTTATTACCGTATATTGTAGCTTATGGCTACCTACCTCAGAACAGGTACTTTATATGTACCTAACGAGGTAGAAAACGGCCAACAAGCTTGCATGTAAATGAAATGAATTATAATATTTGTACTAAGGATAGGCTATAAAAATAAACACACTTTATCGGCACTGAAATGATTAATTGAAATAAGCACCATTAGAATTGGCACATTTTTGCCAATTAATTACAAAGTTATTTATTCCGGTGATGTAAAATTCTGGAGTTGATAATGCATTTTCGGCAGCAGCTTGACTTTTGAAAACCTAACCATGTAAGAAATCTAAACACTTAAACAAGTGATAATCTGCACCCACAGCGTAGAATAAACTTTGTAATAGCAATTTTTCGACTTTCGTTCAAATCATATGGCCCATCTGTAAAGCTTTTGTGTAAGCTCTCGAATTGAATGGAGGACACCCACAGCCTTATTCATCTTAAGACTCTCGTCCCCAGCATGACACATTTGGAACCACCATTGCATCACATGTTCCTTAACATTACCGAAACCAAAAGCCCAGTTTGTTTACCGCCCGCTCATACAAAAAAAATTGCTCTTCTCCATTTTTAATCCAATTTGAAAATAAATTATTAATAAAAAGGAAGTCGATGTTACCAAAATACTGGCCGCAAAATTCACTTTAAAATTATGGTAACATGAACACGATACTCTCATTGAATTCAGAAAACAAAAATAACAAATAATTTTCCAATCAACCTAATATTTAACACAATTTCATTAATATAAAATTGATTTGATTTATACTAAGAATAGGAATTTTAGCACCAATGAATAAACATTAATCATCAAAATTAGTAAAAATTATTCGCACCTCAACTTCAATACATATATGTATATAATTTCTTAATAACTAAATAAAATAATTCCACCTTTACAATTTTTTTTTATATACATATACAAGTTTAGCTAAATATGTTATAAATAAATTATAATAAATTGAGATTTTTTTAAAGTCCATTAACCATAGAAAAGTCTAATAAACATACAATACAGTGTAATTTCTATAAATAAAGCATTAACTTTTTCAGATAATATTTTTCAATACGTGAGAAGTCAATGTTTAACACTTTACAATATATAATTATGTATATTTTTATTTTTTTTTATTTTTTTTTTATTTAGCTTGTTTATTGGAGAAACTTTAAAATCACACAATAAACATAGTTAACATTCATAACTCTCATTTGTTTTGTGTACTGTAAATCACACAATTTTGTTCCAGGATCACGACTTCCAAGTCCCCAAATTTTATTTAAAATCACTTTAATTAATTTGTAAATTAACAAAAAGTGCCAGAATCCTTTCCAATCATTATTTATAAAACTGACACCATTACAATATAAACAGATTACACTTCATAACATGATTTAATGACAAAAATTTAAATTCTAATTAAATGTATTAATTAGAAAGATACATATAAAATCAATTTCAACGAAAAATATCATTGGAGCGCAACCGGGATTCGAACCTGGATCTCTTTCCAAACCGCGGAAGATGCATTATCCACCATGCTGCAGCGACAGTACTTTTGATGACAAATTTTCAAACTTATATGTTACACTTTTTCAAATTAATACATCTACCATTACATTATTTGAAAGTCATCTACTTTGTTTTGTACGGAATCTCAAATACCTTTGAGTAAACCGATAGCAGATGCCAGAATTAACAATTAATTTTTATAAAATTTTGGACACATTGATACGACTTATATTAGGGGTACCAGTCGAAAATGTCGCATTTCGGTATGGCCCTTGTTTGATCCTCAGTCGCGTCCGTCTCGTCGAGCCGTCAGCACGTAATATATATTACTTTTGTTCCTTAACATTTGGAGATCATCTTTCGAAAGTTATTTTTATTTTTGTTAGCGATACATTTAAAATGGAAGGGTTTATTACCAGATAAGAATTTTGTGCGCAATTGCTTGATCTACGAGTTCCACCAAAAAATCTCTGCGAGGAAGGCTGCAGAAAAATTTGCAGTATATACGGTGATGTGATATCCATTCGCCAATCGCAAAAGTGGTTTAAAAAATTTCAGAGTGGGAATTTTGATACGGAAAACCAGCCTCGAGAAGAAAAGGTCTTTAAAGTGGATGATGACATTTTAATGTGTGAAGTCGAAGCAAATCCAACAAAATCAATTCAGCAGATTGCAGACACACTTGGATACTCCTGGTCGAGTGTAAAAGCCATTTGAAAAAAATCGTCGAAATAAAAGTTAAGCGACCCAGAATGCACGCAGAACACAAAGTTTTTTTTCAACACGACAACGCAAGACCCCACACTGCAGCGATTACTCGAAAAAAAATAAACGCCTTTGGCTGGAAACAAATCGATCACCCCCCATATTCACCGGATTTAGCCCCATCAGATTACCATTTATTTAGATCTCTGCAGCATTTTTTATCGGGAAAAAATTTCAACAACTTAGACGAAATAAAATCTGCCCTTGATGACTATTTCCAGTCGAAACCAGAAACTTTCTATTCAAAGGGCATAAAAATGCTTGAAAATAGATGGAAGACTGTATTAGAAAGTAATGGGGAATATATAATATAAATTTTTTCAAATAATAAATGATTTAAATTTATATTTGCCTTTTTATTTAAAATGCGACATTTTCGACTGGTACCCCTAATATATTATTAAGGAGAACACATCCTTGTTGTGAAGTTGTAATTATTCAGAACATAGGTATGTGTTATTTTAAATACCAATTAAATGTATTAATTAGAAAGATATACATACATATAAAATCAATTGTATCAAAAAATATAGTCATCAAAACTACTGTCATCATAGCATAGTTGGATAATGCACCTTCCCCGGTTTGTAAAGAGATCCAGGATCGAATCCCGGTAGCGCAACAACAGTATTTTTCGATAAAATTGATTTTATATGTATATCTTTCTAATTAATACATTTAATTCATATTTAAAATATCACAGACCGTCTGTTCTGAATAATTACAACTTCACAATAAGAATGTGTTCTCCTAATGACAAAAATTTACATTAATAAAATTATTGCGCATTTTAAAAAAATAATAAATAAATAATTTAAAAAAAAATTTAAGAAAATGCGCAATAATTACTTAAGAAAGCTTTAAACAATGTTATATCGGTTTAGATCACGGTGTGCGCGTACATAATCTTTGTGCAATTTTTAGAACCAATACTAATTATTATGTCCTGGGGAAGAAATTAAGAAAAATATTACCTTTCCATTTCAGTATAAGGCTATTCTGATAGTGCCTGGGTAGATGTAGTAAGACGCATAAATAAATCAAAGAAACCTGCATACTATGTGATGGAAAATATGATATTGCACAGCTAGTTATGCAAGGGAAGATAAAAGTTAAGGTAGAAAAGGAATATCTATTATCTTCAAAATGGGTGAATATAATTAAAACAGTTACTTGAGTTTATTAGCACTATTCGAGTTTCAAGAGAAATAGTAAACTCTCATCGTAGTACAAATAAACTCAAGTAGAGTTATAACATTGTTTTATTTATTTCCATTCATTTTGATGATGAAACTCTACAAAGTTAACGCCGATTCTATCAATCATCAATTATCTTGGCTGTGTTACCTCAGAAAGTGGTTCAATGTCCAAAATGATAAGTCACCTTAAACAGGATAAATCAACAAACTGCAACATGGTCGCCCACATGAAGAAGAAGTCTTATTAAAAATTGTGTGCGCACGCACACCCGCACACTTTGGAGGGAAAAATTGGTCTTATCACTAAGCTAGCTCAAGCATAATAAAATTAAGTTTTTTCAAATGAAAGTGTAAGTATTTTTTTTAATGAATTACTCGAGAGCCCATCTTATATATGTAGTTAACTATAGTTCCAAACTCCTTTTTTCTTAAAAATTAACTAAATAAATTTTTGGAGCAATGTTGGGCAACTCGAAACACACATTCCAACACTTTAAAATAGCTATGGAAAAAATACTGATCCAATTTTCATTTCATTACGATTTAATGAAATAACTGTTTTAGACAGAGTACAAATATTATTTCTTCTATTATATTATTGTAAAACGTTAAGTAGTATATCCACTCACATATAAAGTTGATATTCTAAATGTCAGAAATGGCACATCCCGGTCCGGACAGTGGACAAGTCATGTGATCTTCAATTCTCTGATTTTACAGTAGTGATGAGCTTAAAATCATGAACCGTGAGTCAATCACTGACATCTTTGAGTCACACTCACTATCAGTGATTGAATATCTGGGAATATCGTGATTCGTGATTCATTTTCTTATTTTATTTATACATATTTGGTTGCGAACCGTGATTTGTCACATGTGCATATGAAACGAAAATATTCATGAAGGAATGACGTTATAATTCATGATAAGCGCCATCTAGTACATTCTGCCAAAACATTTTACGTATTTGACCCGAAATGCTGAAAATTTGACCTAAAAAATAAACTCTTTTTTTAAGGGTTTTTATTATCTTTTTGCTGATATTAAATTATATATATATATATATATATCAATTATACTGCTTGAATATGTTTTTTATCACAAATGAAGTTTGAATAATATATGTAAATACCCTCAAAATTATGTTTTTTTTATTTTAGTGCGGTGCACACACATCAGTAATAAAACTATGATCACAGTCACAGCTTTCAATCACTGATATTATCTGATATTATCGAATAACAATCACATCAGTGAGTCAAGAGTAGCATTTTTTCTCATCAGTATTTTACAGTACTGACGTATTAAAATAATCTTTTTCCCATAATCTAACCAGGACCGCAGAAACAATCAAGTTCGGAGTATAAAAAAGCTAATAACTCAGAGATTATTAGTCATTTTAATAGAATCAATATATGCATTCAAAAGCTTACAAGTTCCTACACAGATTATTTTTTTCAATATTTCAACAATAATTATTTACATACACATATATATGTATATATATATAGTATTTTTTGGTAATAACCATATTTTCTGGTCAATAATTGGAGCGTAATATATACACAAGTATTTTCTTGATCAGAAAGTAATTTGTCATTGCACAATGAAAAGTGAGAAATTATCTTTTTTAAAATATCAATATATTTGTTAAAATTACTGATAAGCCATGTGCACAAAAAAACTAAGAAATTAAAAACGTGTAATTAAAACAGACTTAGTATGAAATGGAGAAATAGAATAAGAAAAAAATTAATTAAGATAAGCAAATTCAAATACATATTGAATTCGCTTAAGATTGTTTCGTCAGTAAATAAATTAATACAAATTTAACAGATTCTAAAATATTAATTGATCGATTTATTAAAAACGAAACAGGAAAATAAACAATTCATAAAAATACATTAACAAATCATCATGGTTATAGATCCGAGGGGTATTCAATAAAATCTGACACTGCTGTAAATGGAACCGACATAAAAATCACAAGCAAAAGGATCAAAAAACTGATATGGATATTCATAAACATAAGGAACATCATTGTAAGTTGTATATATGTTAATATGTGAGAACACTTCGAGTACAACTACACTATCGCCATCAAGGGACTAAATTTGATATTCATTTCCTTGAAACAGCATAGGTGTCACAATGAGAATCTAATTATTTTAAGTGAATTATTTTGAAGTGTTTCCACATATTAACATATATACAACTTCCAAAAATTTGATAGATATGAAGATTGATTAATGTGTGAGAATGGTGAACGTTATATTTGTATAAAGTGATTACTTAAACCAACCGAAGATAGGTCATAAGCCCTGTAATTACCCATACTTCCATATATTTCTCTTAAATATAAAAAAAAATAGCTTCGTCTTTATGAGATATCTATTATTTGTTTAATAACAGTGCCTTTGAAGCTGAAAATCCAGTAATTGTGTGTTCTTGGACATATTCAAATATTGCTAAAATTGTCAATCTTTATAACATTTTTTAAAGCAGCAGTGTCATTCTTTATCGAAGATCCCTCGTCAAGTTTGAATTATGCACTTTAAAGAAAATTTGATTACAGACATAGTCAGGTGAACTTGTAAATACTATATTTATTTATTTTGGCATGAAGGTTACGATAAAAAAAACTTTGGTTAAAAACAAAACTCAAACGACAATACAATAATTGAGTCAAAGTTAATCCGATAAGAGTCAAAGTTATATACATAGTTAATCCAATAAGAGTCAAAGTTATATACAAACAAAAACATGTGAGCAATGTCATTGAAAACTTAAAAAATCAATAAATAAAATAAATAATTTTGTACATTGAGTTTGATTTTATATATTAATTGTCAGTTAAATAAATAATTTGTATGATGTCATTTATAACTTTTGATCAGGTAAAACATTTCTTCATAAAAACGGCAAAGCGTAAACACTAAGAACGGCAACGCAACCTAAGAATTATTTTGGACACGCTTGCTTAACGTTTGAGATTACATAAAGACCTTATCATGTATTAGCGAGCCTGTTCCGACAATTGTCGCAGACTCTCACTGGTCTGGGGTGACCCTCCAGAGCCATGGAACCTTCGCTGCAGGCGCCGCAAAATATTTGACCGCATCGACGACAGTGGTGCTGTAAAAATATATGAGATTTTATAAAATGAAATAATAGGCTGTTGAATATGAATTATATTAATGCACTGAGTCAGAAGCAAGAACAGGCAAAAGTACTTAATAAGTGAAAATTGAAGAAGTGATTTCACAGAATATTTTATACTAGTGATGGTAAACCGTTACATGACTGTGATTCGTAACTGAGATTTAACGATGATTGATAACTAAGATTTAACTGTCGGAGGCTTACTTTCTAGTGTGCCAGTCATTGTTCGAAGAATTATGTTAATTAGTTATTGTTTATGCGCCTTATTACTTTGATTGCCTCCACCGGGTTTCTTGGTTTATAATAATGTACATGTACGTGTGTAAGTATATCCACTCTTTTTCGGAAAGCTAAGAAGATGGTAACCGAGAGGCATCATTCTATTTACATCCCGTGCTTCGACCAGTCCAGCGGTCCAAATAAACCACTAGTGCGCGCTTCGGTCGGTCGAAATCTAAAGAAGACAACCCAGCTAAAAGAACAACAACATCAGACCAGAAAGACATCAAAATTAAAGAGGGTAGTGTAGTTCATATATCATATATGTGCTTATTGTTAATCGGAAACCTGGGAACCAGCTATCGAAGGCATTTGCATAAACAGTTATCAATCATCGTTACAATCGAACACAATCACAGTCACAATAACAGTTAAATAACGATTTTTCTATCATTATTTTATACCCATCCCTGGTTACACAAATATTTTTTTTTTTTAATTATTATCTCACAGACGAAAACTATACTTAAAAAAATTTCAATTTACTATTCTATATTTTTTTTAAATAATTATACAGGTGTTCTAAATGAAACATCCATAATTTTTAATAAAGGTATGTGACAGACGTCTGTTACCGAGCAAAGTTCTATTTAGCTGAGAAAAGGCAAAAGAGTGGAGAACCAGCGCCAGGCAACCGAGAGAAGCGGTAACAATTCTTGTGCCGACAAATATTATATATCACCCAGAGATGGATTGGATGAGGATTTCATGACTAGACATTATTCCACTTGATTATGTAATTCTAAAATATTTAACTTCGGAAGAAAATTGATTAATGAACTTGTTTACTAACTTTCCTTCTTGCGATATTAAACTCCTTTTCGCAGCCATTACATCTCGTGGCCTGACTGTCACTGGTCCAGCTGGTCCTCCCCCTCCACCCGTCCCTGCTGGCACCGGAAGGGGGCTCCCAGTCTCCCCCGCCACCTGGCGCCGCACCTCCAGTCGCCTCCAGGACTTCGGCCAGCTTCAGCTTGTCGGTGCTGAGGGCGTCACCGATTTCTTCGAGAGTGGTCTGGGCATCGGCGTATTTTAATTGCAGAGATTCAAGTTCCTCCTCTAATTTGGTATTTTTCTGCAATACAATACATGCTATTGTAGTAATGTATTTTATCTTTTGACAGGTGCAGATTAGAAATAAAGTAACAATATTATTTGAAAATATGATCCCCAAAATAATTGTACGCAAAATACAAGGGAACACAGTGCAAATAAGCCATTATGTCTAAATAAAACAATAATAAAACCAACCATCTCCACTCTTTTCAAGGCTTCTATTTCTTGTTGTAGTTCAGAAATTCTGTCTCTGTCTTTCATCATTGTTTCCTGCAACATTAAAAAAGTTAAACAAATGCTTGTTGCCGATGTAATCCAAGTAGACACAATCAAAGAAACAGTTTAAAGTCTACTCAATAATAACAAATTGTGTGTAATGGTTCATATACATGGAAAGAGACACAATAAGACAGTAGATAGATAAATCAACACAATAGACAGATAAATCTCAGTGTCGTATACATGTATTTTCATTTTGATCTTGAGACAAATTACACCACTTGATAGACTTAATATTCACAAATGTTACTTAAAATACATTACATAGATAGCAACTATTTATTCTGAAAAGTTTGACAAACAAGATATTAAATAATAAAAACTGATTTCATTGCAACTGCCGCTGTAGAGATTCAAATTGAGTTGCACAGCGACAAAGTGACCCAAGTGAAAAATATCATATTTTTAAGTTACATACGCTAATATGCTCAAAATTAATTGTTTTGTATAGGATTAGGAACGGTTGTGTGGTCAGCAGTAAGTTTTTACTAACGCACCTAGTTAAAATCGTTTGTGGGTTGTTCAAACGTCAAATTTACTATTGTCAAAGCAGTCAAAGCATAAATGAGATACCTATAGGCGTGACAAATAATCATGAAATGCTTTATCTATGGATTTTTTCACCTCTGCTTTTGAAATCTGTCACTTTGGTGGTGAAATTTTTTCAGATATATATTATAAAGATGTATACTAAACAACGAGATCATCATCTCAGACAAACTCTCATCACTAAAATAGCGGGATAATGAATGATTAATTGTGATGAAAAGTCCACCATATTGAACTATCGATTTTCATTTTTATTATCGGATACCGCAGAGTGAAATGAGTTTACTACGGGACGTACTTTCGAGTAAATATTTTTTTACCAACAATCAAACAACTTGTTTTTGCAAAAATTGTTTATTTTAGTAACTTTTTTTTAATATAGTAATAATTACTACTGAATAATTAATTTACAGCAATATATAGAAGTATTATATGATACAATTATAATGATGTTAATATGTACATTAATATCTTTTAATAAAAAAAAAAATTAAATTTCGTCATCTTTTCAATCTCTTATATCTCCATTTGATCACTTTGCAGATGGGCCACTGTTGCGCCACTCAATTCACACGAATGGAACATCTGACTGATATTTAAAGTACATCAAGCATAAAATGAGACGCAAGACAAATTAAATCCCCATCTTAATGACAAGTAGCAGTGCTTGAATCTCGATACAGCAAGAGTAGTTGCCAAACAATCGCCCGGGATCATAATTTCCTTCAGAGATTGTTCTAGACAAAAACCTTATTCCATGTACATGTAACTCAAATCGGTCAAATGCCTAAGGGTGACCGTCGAGCGGGCTAAACAAGGCCAATGTTTCAAATGTCAGGCACATGGTCATTTCTCCACCTGCTGCTTCGGCAAGCCGAGATGTGTGAAATGCGCCAACGACCACCCGATAATGGAATGCACTAAGCCCAGCGACTTCCCCGCTAACGTCAAGTGCCTTGCACTGCAAACCGCCAAATCAACACCAATACCCCCCCACATAGAGCCCCCCCCCCCCCTCCCCCCCCCAACAATGGAGACTCGAAAGGCACTCGGAAGCCCCCATCCCTCCGGTACACCTGCCTTCGCCCCCCACAAGGTCTCCAGTCACAATACGCAGCAAAATTGCAAAACTCCACAAAATCAAATCCCACCCAAAGAGCTAATTCTGGAGTTGATCTCCCAAATTCAAAACTTCATGGCAGCCGCGTCTGCCGCTATGAAAATGATGACCAGTTACTTAACACACTACGATGACTAATTAACTCCAAATCATAACTTAACCAAACCTACTAAACTTCTAGAATCATAATCATAACATCTTTTCATAACATATCATAAACACCTAACAGCCCCCAGAGGGCTTAAATCACTGCGCCACTTTAGCAGTATCATGCCCCACATTTGCAGAATAAGAATAAAAACTAATAAAAATGTTCATACCATCTGGCATACAAGATGATGAAGGAGCAAGGGGTCTGAAGTGACCCGGTACTCCAAAAGCCATTAAACCAAAGTCCAAAGTCATCCCATGTACGCACACCATGAGACATAAATGACGTTAGAATATTGTATCATATTCGAGACAGAAATGATGACATATCCTTATCGTTCATTCAGTCTAAACAGAAAAAATCTACTGCAGTACATGTTGTATAATATATATAGAGTGTTCAGTGGAAAAATTTCAAAATAAAATTGTAATTGCTCGTAAACCATCAGGATGAGGTAAGTAGGAGGGGTATTGTTCGACGCGTGTGATTTGTTGATTTGCCAGTCACAATGAGTCGGGAGCGCACTGTGTATTCGCGGTTGAGCAATATTTAAAGTGCGGTGATTCATTGGTTCGTGCGCGTCGTGCTTTTTATACTCACTTTAATATTCAATGAGTAAGTGATGGGCTGAGTACACAACTTATCTGGTGTTGTGTTCAAAAGTTCAGAGAAGAAGAGACAATGGTTAACCAAACTCCTCCGGGACCATCAATGTCAGCAGGGATGCTAGAACATGTGGCTCAAGTTCGACATGAAATTATGCGCAATCTGCGTAAATCGATAAGGAAGATTACAGCTTTTACTGGAATAAAAAATCAACAGTGCACGTTATTTTTAAAAAGAAACTGCAGTTTCACCCATAAAAACTGAAAATCATGCAGTTTCTTAACGAAAATGACTATTCTTTATGTGAAACCTTAGCGAGAACGATGCTGAAACGTTTTGGAACAGCACAAACGCTTGGAAACATATTGTTTACTGACGAAGCACATTTTCATATCGATGCCTATGTTAATAAACAGAACATGAGATACTGGTGCCCCAACAACCCAAGGGAACGCCATCGAAAATTTTGCAGTCCTAAAATGACAGCGTGGTGTGCAATTTCTACCCGAGGGATAATTGGCCCTTATTGTTTTAACCAGCGAGAGATAGTCACTGCTGATGTGTATTGCCGAATGATTGAGTTTTTGATACCGCAACTGCAGCTCTTTTCTGGGTTCAACAACAGAACACAATTTCAGCAAGACGGGGTCACTCCACACACAGCTAGAGTTTCAATGTAGAGTTTTTCCCAATAAATTAATCAGCACGTACGGAGACATACCCTAGGTACCTCGGTCACCGGACCTTACACCGTGTGACTTTTTTTGTGGGGATACCTTAAGTTGAGAGTTTACAGCAACAATCCTCGACCAACTAAGGCCCTACAAGAAAATATCCACCGTGAAGTTGCTGCCATTGAACTGATGCTTTGCTCTTGCGTGTTCGCAAATTTAAGAGTCCGATTTCAAGAGTGTCTTGAGAGAAATGTACGGCATTTAGATGGTACTGTTTGTAAAACATAAAATACGCATCATTGAACTCCATTTTGTATAAATAAAATATGAGAATAACATTGTGGTTTTTTTTTTTATTTAATACAAAAGTTGAAAATTTTCCATTAGACACCCAAAAAAAATCAAATCAGTAAATTTAATGTTATAAAAACAAAAGATGAATGGCTTTTAAAAATTCTATCTATTAAAAAAATAATCACTAGCAGAATAAGAACCATGAACTTTCTATTGTTAGTTTTACTAATTAGGTATCATAAAGATTACCATTTGCTTTTATTTTATTAGTGAAACACATACTACTACGTATATTTCTTTGACAGATAGAACCTTTTCCTTATGGTGTTAAAATAAAAATGGACATTCCAGTGCCGTAAACTCAGTGTACATGAAGACTTTTGCGATTTTCAAATCGGATAAATATGAATATTTTACATCAATTACTTAAATTAATCATTAAAATAATAGTTGATATATATATAAGTTAATATATACATATCAATTATTGTGTAAAAGTGTTAAAAATTAGAAAAAAATATATTAATCATGCTGCACTGCTGACAGCATAAATACGCATAAGACATGTCCAACTCGGCCAGCGCACGCTCTGCCACTAAAGTGACGATCCGGCACCCCGCGTCCTCCACACTTCTCCGCACGGACACATACACTTATTGACAAATTCACATTAGGTTCTTCGAGAAAACATATTTTTATTGTTGCGTATAGTAAATACTTGTATACTGTAATTATTTTATCGAATATATAAATATATTACGGAGGAATACCTAAAATATGAACTGTGTATTTAATATATTTACAAAGATATTGACATAATTAGAGGCAATGTCAACTCAGTTTACATCATCGGAGAGGAAAGGTTAAGATGTAATCTATTTTCAGTTAAGTTTAATGAATCGCTTTATACATTCCTACCTGTAATGATATTCTCCATTCCCTCTCTATTCTCAAATCACTTTCTGCGGCAGATGCGACCTTTTCTGCTTCTGCTGCTCGCGTTCCCAACACTCTGGATGTCTCTTCCCTTTTTACTTTTGCATCCTTTTCTAAATTTAATCTGCAAATGTTCTTCAAAGTTATCTTGTTGCATACTTACCATTGTATTTGGAAAACTTTGTTGTTACCTTTGGTACAAATTACCCTCTCCTTAGGGCAACAATTTGGTCTCTAGTAGGGCAACAGTTTGGTACTAGTATGGCTACATAGTAATTATTTGTACTGTTTAACTACAGATTGTGGCTGTACAAGTATCCCTCTTATTACGCGATTACTTGGTTCCGGAAACAATTGCGTAAAGTGAATTGATTTTAAAAAAATTGTAAAATACAATTATTTTTATTTTAAAATAGAAAGTCTACATAATTTATTCTTTTCAATCAGGTGACGGACTGGCCCATCATTCTCCTGTTGACTTGAATTTATAGATAGATGATTTTCATTGCATTATAGCAAAATGCATAAGGAGGGATACCTGTACTGTTAAACTCTGCATTGTGCAACATAACCATATACTCAAATTTGCTATTCATTTTTTAATTCAGCAGAATTTTCTTACATAATACATCAGAAATTGATGTTCTGAACACAATGACAAAAACCCAAATACCCACACAAGCATTATAGAATATTATTTGTTAATTTGTGAGCAAACAAACACCTTTTATGATGATTAACCTCTAAAGGAGTATCGGCCATACACGGTACATCCGCGGTTTTTATTCATGTATATATGAATATAGCCGTAATTGCCATTTAAATGACAAAGTCACTGCTTTGTGCATATTTTACTGACAAAATCTCACACCTTAGAGCATTTAATTATTCAGAATTTTTCCCCTTTTTAAATCTTGTATTTTGGAATTGTAGGGAATTGGAATATAATAAAAAAATAAAGTGTAACAATAAATAAACAAAACAAATACATACATACAAAAAAAAAAAAACAACAGACAATAGAAAGTTCACTGTTTCCGTCTTGAAAATTAGTACCAACATTACAATATTGATGTTTATTTTTCAGAACACCGCCAACACCTCGAGAACTTTCCACTGTCAACAAAATGTAACAAAAGATAATGGCAAACCTACAAAAGGAACAAAAGTGAAATAAAAAAATACTTTAATAAAAAGGGAGAATGTATTTAGACAAAGTTGGATTGAAAAACCTTTATTTCAATGCATAGTGATTTATTCAAAAAAAAAAAAAAACAATCTTACAGAAGCGCTAAATTCTTTTGATGGCACATCAATCAAAGCACGATACCAAAAAAAAAAAAACCTTTTAAAATCATTTCAACTTACATTGTATAAATACTGATATTGTGTAAAACTATGTTTACCATTTATATAAAGCATACTGTTTATACGCTTATCACAAATGATACAGATTAATAAATAAAGTGTACATTATTTTTTATACAAATAAACATGTCAACTGCTCTTAGCGTAGGTTTGCCAATACCTTTGGTTACATTTATCCTCTAAATATGGGATTAAATTTTCAATTCTCAGGTACCTAATAATAACATTCAATCAGTACATAATCGCACATTTTGACACTTCCTATGTATAATATTGTAACTAACAAATATATCATTTTTAGACGTTCTAATATATATAATGTTTCGCAAGTATTTGATACATATTATATTCTATTAAGTTATATTCTTCCATGTTTCCATCCATCACCGTTGCTGAGAGGGGGCCTATACGGTTAGCGGACCCGGCAAAGCGGTATTCAACCACCACTGTAAGACATCAGCAACGCGCAGTGCTAAACGCAACCAGCGTGAACGGCCACCGCCAAACTCTTCACTTTAATTCGGTCATCGAACATGACAACGTCATAATCTGCGTAAATTCTACCCGAGTGATATTAGTAATCACTGTAATCTTAAACAATAAACTCGGTGGTTTCATGTAAATAAAGTGTTTCAATTGTCACTGTCACAAATATCTATTTATCCAAGGTGAATACCGCGAAATATACGAACACAAATGTATCATTCACGCATACATACATAGCCACTAAAAAATGTATCAAATATATGCGAAATATTAGAACAATTAAAAATGACCTATTTGTTAGTTATGAAGCTTTACATAGGAAGAGTCGATTTATTTAATTTATTATGAGTTTGATGACAAAATATGATTTAACATTTGTTGTGCATTATGAAATTTTTAATTCTATTAAAAAAAAAAAGCTAAATTTGGCCTAGGTTAGCTAAAATTACAATATCAATTGAAAGATTATAGAACATCACTCGAAAATACAATTTTTAAATTAGTCGCGCCGCCATTCCACCACATTGTCAGAATTGAAAATTTATCCCAACTTAATTAATTAAATTAGTAGCTATTAGTTACACAAAACTATAACATAATTAGTTTACTACATCTAAAATTAAGTATCCAAAATACATCATATATGAGAGTTGTTCCCATTTGATATTTTGAATGCACTTATCATACCAAATCATGATATATGATTAATTGGCAAAAAGTATAACGTAAAGAAATTAAAATGATTTTTCTTTCACTGAAGTGTTTCAGAACGATATCGTTTCCATTTAAAAAAGTTCAAACACTACTTCAACGGCTACATTGATGTGAAATTAATTTGATGGGTGACGAGAGCATCATCATTGAACCTGGTACGATATGAAGGATGTAAGCGTGTAAATTACCTGATGAGGAACTAATGACATTTTCATAACACCAATATAGCCGCGCAAGCCAAAAGCGTATTGACACATTATACGTGAGATTAGTTTTGTTTGGTTATTTCACAAATATCACTACTATTTTTATGTTTAATATTTGAAATTTCCAACGCCAATATATGACAGACCCTAAATCGTGTATCTGTTTTACGTGTACTGTTCACTGGGAGGGAAGGAAGGAAAGAAAATTTATTATTGTTTATTATTGATATTTAAAAAATTTATTTGTTATTATAAAACTCTTTTGTTTGTTTTTCGAATCGCGACAGCCAATTTGTGCTCAGTTTGGTTCGCCACTTCACCATGAATAGACTTACGCCAGAACAACACTTGCGAATTGTTGAAATTTATTTCGAAAATCGTGGTTCAGTTGGTTCAACATGCCACACAGTGCGCGCCACAATCAATTTATTAAAGGAAATATTCTACAAACGCATAATTTCGCGTAAAGGACCTGTGAATTGGTCTCCAAGACCGTGTGATTTAATACCTTTGGATTATTTTTGTGCGGATATTTGAAGTCGCTAGTCTACGCCGATAAACTAAAGGCAATAGATGACTTGGAAGCCAACATTGGTCACGTTATTGCCGATGTACGGCCTCAACTGCTCCGAAAAGTGGTCAAAAATTGTACTTCCAGATTGCGATTTATTCGAGCCAGCCGCGGTGTCCATACGCGCAAAATCACATTTAAACACGAATGGCATAAAACTATCTTTTCAATAAAGCCAATACCATGGCCATTACCACAATTTTTATGTGTTTTATTTCATTTTAAAGTTCTACTACACCTCTAAAAAAAAATAACAGCCTTTACTGTGTGCAGGTAGGTAGGTACTATTTCTTTAATTAAAATTTTACCAAAGTACCTTGCAGGTACTGAATCAACAAAGAAGATTTTTTACCTACCTGCCGGGACGTGAAGGGACATATTTAAATTTTCTAATGTGCGAGTGTTGTAGCTTTTCTAACGAGTGATTCTATAGTGTCTATAGTGTCGAGGATGTTAAGTTTGATGTTTATAAGTTCTAATTAAAATATGTACTCACAGTAGTAGTGAGTATGGCATATTTGTTTGGTAACATTTTTGTCACATATTTTTCTGAAATTACTTTAGAAGGAAATTTTTTAAAGGAGATTTTGAATGTTTTTTTATATATTGGGGATAAATTGTTGTAATTCACCTAAGAGATGAATTATTTGCATCAATCTTGCAAATATAAAAACACTATTTTGGCAGTGGCGAAACAAAGAAATCTTGTAGACAAAAATCATGTTTTAACATTTATATTTATTATCAGTATTTGAGATTCAGAATATAACAACGAGTGAAAATCAATATATCGGCGCTGGATATCTCATTTACATAAAAGTAAGAGTTTAATGTCTATAATAGCCATAAATTTCTACATCAATTAATATGAAAGAATTGCCAGTGAAGCTACCAAGCCCTCACGGTATTATTTAATTGAGTTATGATACATATATTTTCAGTTTTTTATACATAATGAATTTATATCCTTATTTTCAAAAAGAGTAATATTAATCAGATATCATGATTTCCCACCATTTGTCCCACAGCCTTCAGTGTTAACTTAGTTAGTATGCGTAAAAATATAATATGTTAGGTTGTATCATATAGAAGAAAAAAAAAATCAAAACGATTGCAACCTACTTCCCATCTAGTTGTTCAATTGTTTTCGCCATAGATTCAGTCTTTTCTTCCAATTTCGTTATCAACTCTGTCTTATGTTTCAACGAACTTTCGCACACCTAAAACAAATGGCAATCATAAACAAACAATATTCATGGCTTTGTGGAATAACATTACTCTGTCGATAACAAATTAACACCTTATTATTAAATACAATAATAATTCAATATATCTAAGCAATGTTCCCTCAAGCCCGCAAGCTCGTGCACATGATTTGCTAACATAGCGCACACACAAGTTTCAATAATTAACAAAAAGTAATAATTGACTGCTTTAAATGCAAATTTCAAAATATTAAAATACACTTTTGCATATATTATATTCAAACTCAAATAAATGAGAGACTGGCAGTAAGAATATAGTATCCCTCGAAATGATACATTGAGATAAATAAGGACCGAAGTCGCCGTATACATATTGATATAGCTGCGTACAAATCCAATTGATACGGTAGCATTCAATAGGTTAAATAGTCTGATATTAATGAGGTAATATTTTTTGCATACGCTGTGGTCCAAAAATGAGAAGGAACATTGCACCTAAAGATTTTTTTTTCTATCTTTAATAAAGTAAATTGTGATATAATAAATAAGGATTACATTTATTTTTTAAAACAGTTAAACAATGTGACATTACTGATTTCTTAAAAATATGTATTTTTGTAAAATTTATATGGCAATAATAGGCTGACTTTTAAGGTGGTCCTCGTAAAGATGTCACACACTTACTAAGAATATTTTACACAAGCTATCGATTTTTTTTTGTAAATAAAACGACTGTATTTATAATACTAGATATCTTATTCCAGTATTATAATTACAGATATTTTATTATTTATAACATTTAATATATACAGGAAAAACTGAAATAACTAGGATAAATAATAACTCATTTGTCATAATATTTGAATAGCATAATGTTCAAATATTATGTTATTATTAATTTAAACATACAGCAAATTTTATATTATTTTGACGTCGACTGATCAATAAATTTGTCAATTTATGGAATAGTTGGTGTGCATCCATCCTGATGAAGAAACAGCGACATCGAAACTGGTTTATGTCAAAATAATCAACGCAGTTAATATAAAGTTAGTTATTTGTTTAAATTAATAATTAGAATTATGTTCAACCGGAGTTAAAAATATTATGACAAAAACATAGGTACATTTTTTGACAAAATTGATAATTGTTTCGTTACAATTCTTATTCATTTTCACATTCATAAAAATATATGATATTACAGCTAAACATATTAACTCAAAAAAATTACTTTTAAATGTGAATTTTGTTTTATTCGAGTCATGAGTAATATATTGTAGTAAAATCGGATAATTTTCACATATTCTACATGGAAAACAGCTATGTATATGTCAAATAAGAAGCCATGTTTTTTTCTATGCAAATTTCTGACAACAAACTTCACATTCTTCAAATTTATTAACACATCCATTTAAAACAACAAATATAAAAGGCAACACTTTATTAGATTAAACATATGTACGCATAATAAAATAACTTTCTGTAATTTAATTAAAATGTGTATACAATGCTTTAATTCTCAATTCTGTGATTTATATTTAAACAGAAACATACCCCGTAACACGGTAAGTACAAGCTCCAGAATCAAAAGCGGACATGTTTAGCAGTTTTCAAGTAAAATGCTAAAACTCACGGTACCACAACTGTCACATTTGGAATCATATTAAAAATGACCAGTAAACACAGGTCACACAACCAAATACTGTCGTCTTATTGGCTGAAAACATATTTGTCCGGGTTTGAATTAATTATCTATTGAAAACGTCTGCGATTGTGGTAACGAGCAAATTTAAATGTGCTTTTATACGAAATTCGGTAATATTTGTCTAATTTTGATAGGTTAGTCTTGTAGACATTAATTTGCTTTATATTTATATATACTTAACTCAAAAACCATAATAATTAGATATCTTTGATTTTGTTTTTCTATACCTCACAAAAACTAATATTTCAATTATAATAAATTACTAACATATGATGTAAAAACTATTGAATCTATTTAAGTACATTTCACTATTGGCAGTGTTTTTGAGGCAAACATTTATTTTTTCATATATATAAATAGATGGATGTTTGCCAGAAATGGGCCCATTATCAGGTATGTAGAACAGACAACTAGGGAGACTAAATCAAAGGGGCAGAATAAAGAGATGCAGCCAGATGGATTGGGCGGCATTTGGAAAGCCACAGCAATCTTCAAAGCCAAAATAACACAACCTCTGAAGTCTACGGTGTTGAGGCGTAGATTCTTAGTGTCAATGTCATACATAAATTAAAAATTGCTCAAAAAGCAATGGAATATCTCCTACGGATCGAGTAGCTAAAGGCATTTTAATGAAGTAACTTTTTACTTTATTAAAAAAGTTATCCAAGTAAAATTTTTTTTGCAAAAATGAATTGTTTGATTGTTGAAAAAAATATATCAAAAGTACCTCCCGTAGTAAACTCATTTTACTCTGCGATATCTGATAGTAAAAGCGAGAATTGATAGTTAAATATGGGGGACTTTTCACAGCTGTTCCAAAAGTCATCTAACACATTGATACTTAATTACTACTACTATACTATACGACAATTAATCATTCAGTATCCCACTATTTTAGTGATGAGAGTTCATCCGATGATGATCTCGTTGTTTAATATCCATTAGTAAATAATGTGAAAAAATTTCACCGCCAATGTGACAGATTACGAACGCAGAGGTGAAAAAATCCATAGATAATGCATAAAATAAATCATATTTCATGATCATCACACCCGCAAATGATTTTAACCGTTTAACCTATAGACATCTCCATCTATGCTATGACAATGGTAAATTTGACATTTGAACAGCCCGCAAATGATTTTAACCACGGGCGTTAGTAAAAAGTTACTACTGATCACACAACCGGCCATAACAAACAAATTCATCAGAGAACCAAAAATTGGATGGACATATCTATCGAAGAGATGATGGGTGACGGGGAAAGAAACTCCTGAAATGTAGCAAAATATGAATATTTAATATGCTGAAATCCCTCGCACCGGTATAAAAAGTGTTGGCCGTCCTCAAGTTCGATGGAGGGATATTATCTCGATGGGCAACATCGGTGAGAAGAACTGAAGACAGAGAAAATTGGTGATCCTTGGAAAAGGCCCGTATCCACGATGAGACACATCTTACTTTTTTGAAAATGTTTTCAAAAATGAAAATAAAATCACGCTTATAAAATGAGTTTTTTTTAACAATTTTTCAATTTATACCTCTGAAAACTCAAATGCTCTTTTCTGTCAGAAATATAATATTTAGAATTTTCTTCAAAAATTTAAAAATGCACAAAAGTACGATAGGTAGATGTGAAAAATTTTATTTTCTCTATTTTTTAAAATATTTCAATATTAAAAAACAAAACCAATTTTAATAGTTAAATAAATTACTGAAAGAGCGGTGAAGTTAACACTCTGTATTACAAATTCATCAAAAGCAGTTAGCATCAAATTTTTTAAGTCTCGCAGGCCACAACTGTTAAATACTAACATATGTAGCTTGAGAAACATCTCAACGATTAGAATTATTTATAACTATATTTTTAAAAAATGTGATTTTTTTTAAATGCAGTCAAATAGAATTTAATCTTAAATTTTATTTATTTCCCAAATTATTTTACTAATGTAACAATTGAATATTAATACGAGGTTTTTTTTTTTGGTTTTTTTTCAATTTCTTATGTACCTATACATAAATAATTTGTCTCTTAGTTGGCAACGACATCGAATTGTTCAATGATACTACATAATATCTATTAAATTTCCTAGAAATTCCATAAAACCGCATTGATATACAATATATATTATGATAATATTATTGTATTGAGGTATGCACAAATTTCAATACATAAATTATTTGTAAGATGGAATTGGAAGAATTGAAATTGGCCAATAAAATGCGGAATGACAATTTTATAAAAATGAAAGCAGGGATGCTACGTTTTCTAAAAACAATATGACCAATTACCGCTAGGTACACGTTTTATATATTAAAATACAAAATAATTACATAAAGATAAATTTTGGTGCCGAAAATATAAATACACATCACATAACATATACGAAATTTTCACACGTGATCTACTATTAAATGAGAGTGGGTTTATAAAACCACAAGCAATTTACTAGGTAAGATAAAATTATCCGTACCATGATTGAAACATATTTTAAATACAGTAAAATCACACAAAAATTTGTTCCAAATTCCTACATTTTTATTTAAATTACTTAAATTAATTTATAAATTAACAAATAACGCCAGTATATTTTATAAAAAGATTATACTTTATTATGTATATGATTTAATTATAAAAATTTACTTTCAATTTAGAAAACAAATTTCATTTTTTAGTTTTTTGAAAAAGGATTTTCAATTGAAAATATATGTACACTAATTAAATCTATTAATTAGAAAAATATACATATAAAAACAATTTTACCGAAAAACATTGTTGTTGCGCTACCAGGATTCGAACCTAGATCTCTTGCCAAATCGGGGAAGGTGTATTATCCAACTATGCTACAGCGACAGTATTTCTAATGACAAATTTTCGACCCCATATGTTACATTTTTCAAATTAATACATCTATCGTTCCATTATTTGAAAGCCATCTACTTTACATCGGTTTACTCAAAGGTATTTGAGATTCCGTAAAAACAATGTAGATGGCTTTCAAATAATGGATAGATATAATAATTTGAAAAGTGTTTGAAAATTTATCATCTAAAGTACTGTCGCTGTAGCATAGTTGGATAATGCATTTTCCCCAGTATGGAAAGAGATCCAGGTTCGAATCCTGATAGCGCAACAACAATATTTTTCAATAAAATTGAATTTATACGTATATCTATCTTTCTAATACATTTAATTAGTATTTAAAATATCACAGACCGTTGTTCTGAATAATTACAATTTCACAATAAGAATGCGTTCTCCTTATTGAAAATACAAGTATTTTTAATAACCATTCTATAATTTATTTATCATTCTGATTAATTAATCATCTCGAAGCCAGTAATTTATCTTTCTCAATTAAATAGGTAAAAGATATAAAACATTTTATTCAAAACATGTGTGATTTTACAGTAATGAAAATAACTGCTTCCAGAGTTTAGACATAATAAAAACATTTGTTCTTCTATTGCATTATTGTAAAATGTCAAGTAAATACCCCACTCTCAAACAAAGCGGACATCTACATGTCAGTAATGGCATTTCCCGGTCCGGACAATGGAGAAGTGACGTGATCTTCATTCCTCCTGTTTTTCATTTTGAACGGTGGTATTTCCTTCAGGTCCAGCTTCTTATGCGGGGGTCCATCGTGATCCTTACTCTTCTTGGCCAGATCACTGTTGGCGGCCGAGCCGGGTACGCTTTTCCCCAATATTTTACCATCCGCCGGTGATCTTAAATTTTTCTCCATCGGAGATCTGATGTTCCTCCCCTCCCCGTCCTGATTGATCAAGTGGTTGTACTTCTCCAGGTTATTCAGAATTTTACCGATCTGTTCGGCTTTAGATTGCAGCCGCGATACCATCTCTCCTTTTTGCGTCAGTTCCATTTCGCATTCCTCGGGTTGTTTTGAAAAAGTTTGTTAAAATATTCTAAATAAATTGTACATACAGCAGTACATAGCAGGAAGTACATTAATTGTCACAACTTACTCAGGCAATATAATTTTAAAAATACTAATATAATAAAGTTTTAAAACAATCAAAATACAAAGTTATAGTTAAAAAAAACTACTCACCAGAAAAATATTTTTGTGTATTTGGATAAAAATATTCTTTACACGGCACAAATATTTATAACTTGCATTAATTTTTCTAATTATAACGTAGTGATGACGTTCTGTGAGTCAATCACTGTTATCTTTAAGTAACAATCACACTATTATCAATTGAATATTGATAATAGTATGACATACAATTTGCAGATGTAATATATTTGTAATTTAATAGCAATCATCGATACAATTGAAATCTAAATCCTAGTTACTACTTATTTAATGAAATGATTCAGAAATAGCAGTTTATCTTTTTACTAGTGTAAAGGCTGAATTATTTAATTTGTAACATTCATAATAAAAAAATGCTAGACGGTACACATAGTAAATAATATATACATAAACGGGTGTAATAATTTCTAATTTGAGTTCAATCAAAAGGATGTTAATTAAAAATTAAACTGCATAAATTCCAATTTAATATGCAAAGAGAACAATACAAATCATTCAAAACAAATAATTAAATAAATCGCAATATACAAACAAAAATAAAAACATTTTTAATTTATAAAAAATAGAATATTCATTATTGGCTAATTTCAATTGTTGAATATTTTATAATATAGGTAACCCCGCATTACTTAAAAAATCATGTACTATATATTTTTAATTAATATTATATTAAGAATTATAAATATTACAGAACTAGATACTAAATTAAATTTCATTTCAGCATGCGCGGAAGTAATAAAGCAATATAAATTAAATAATCTACTTTACAAAAAAAAAAATCACCTCTCTATAATATTCAGACAAAACAAAGTGAAGAAAATGAAAATAACATATTATTATAAAACAATTGAAAGATAAGAGATTATGCACAAAATAAAAATTTAATTTTAATTAAAACAAAAGAACACTAATTAAACTACAAAATACGGCATTCATTAAAATTTTACATTCTTATACACAGATGTTCTAAACGAAGCGTGCATAACTTTCAATTACATAGAAGTTGATTAAAATTGTGAACAAAAAATGTAACGTATTTAAAAGTTTGGTCTAAAATACATCATTTTACAAATTTCATTTAGGTACATACAAATATTTTTTTCTTATGCATATCTCGGTAATGGGGGATTTAAGACAAAAATTTTTTGTTCAGAATATTATGTTGTATGTAATTATATTCAAACTTTCATTTATAACATCTATATATTACTTAATGATCAAGCCCAAATTTTCGGTAGATGTCATTCTTATTGAAAGAATATAATTTTCAAATATACTACTACAGTAAAACCCCGTTAAAACGAATCCCCATATACTGAAAAATGATGTATATCAAATTTTTTTTAAAAATTAATTCCCTACAATCAGTTTTTCATACAAAAATTAATTTATATAATGAAATTTCGTTAATATGCATAACGAAATTATTTTTGTCCCGTATGAAAAAATACCAATCATTTACGTAAATAAATATATAATGAAAAAAAAATTTTTTATAATGAAAATATTTCAAAATATATTTCGGCCGTTTATGTTTGTCAATTGTTTTATGGCTTTAGCAACGGACGGACCGGTCGGCGTGGGCGGCCCGCTGCACCCTTGTAAAACTTTTTTCGTACATTTTTTAATATTTTGTGGAACCCTAAAATGGCTTCAGGTCGTGATAATTCCTGCAAAATTTTAACCTTTGACATAAAACTATGATTCCGAATTCGTCTCTCAACGATTTAAAGAAATATTAAGATCGATTGACCGATGCGAAACTCTCAATGCTTGTAGCGGTTCTCCAATTAAACACAGTTAAAATTTAATGTTGTTTTATATTTGCATGACATTTTGAAATTTCCAAAAATATCGCCGAATTTTAGATTATGTTCTAATGTTTTTAATTTAATTTCTTAATTATTATCCATTTGCTTTATCTGTTGAAACAAAACTAAATAGATTATTCAGCATTTTCTTGATACAAAAAATCCTCTTTTATTTGCAAAATGCTTTATTATGCCATGTCCCATACTAAACTGACAATGGGTGTCTTGTTTGCAGAACTTGCGAATTTTTTTAAAGTCGCGCTACATTTATTTCTACAACGCGCTTCTTTTCGCTATATGTAGGAATTTGTTATTACGAAATTTTATTTTTTGGTCAATTGGATTTCGCAATAACGAGGTTTTACTGTATAATTTTATAACACTACCATCGCAAAAGATTTTTACAAAAAAAAAAAATACAATATGATTCTATACGGTAGAATGTATGTTGCAAGTTGTAATGCTCATTATAGGTAACTATGATATCATCATTTCACTATGGATATAGTTTTGAATGTTAATAAAAGAAATATTTCCGAAAAATAAGCAAATAATAATAAAACAAATTATTTAATAGTGACTATGAATGAAATGTCATCGCATCAACTGAACCGAGCCCGAGATCTGTGCCGGATATTAAACCAATTCAGACTTTAAAACAAAATTTAAATGACTAATTTGACAGCTTGACCAGGTCGACACATAATTTCATATTTGCCTCAAAAATCCATTCTGAAAACAGTTGGGCGCATTTTAATGTAAGCCAATATTGAAGAAAAAATAAGCTCATTATCTAAACCCTACTTATATAAATGGAATGTTAAATTATTTGACATTTTTGGAGGCATGAGTGGTTTTAAGAAAGCTTAACAAGTTTGTACATTATATTATTAGAATTAGTTTATTACAAGAACTAGGGAATGCAATTCCGGAATCCCGGCCCAGTTTACATTAAATATGAATCCAGGGATTCATATATATAATCCAGAAACATTCGGGATGAATATTTTTGGTTAGTTTCGGGGTACCAAATTAGATTAAGGGCCGGTTGTGTGATCAGTAGTAAATTTTTACGTTTTTACAACGCCTGTGGTTAAAATCGTTTGCGGGTTTTTTGAACATCAATTTTACTATTGTCAAAGCATAGATGAGATGTCTGTAGGTACGACAAATAATCATGAAACATGCTATATTTTATACTTTATCTATGGATTTATGTCGGATGATTTTTGGAACAGCTGTGAAAAGTCCGCCATATTCTCGTTTTTACTATCGGACATTGGAGAGTAAAATGAGTTTACTATAGGTGTACTTTCAAGAAGTAAATATTTTTTTACCAACGATCAAATAAATAATCCGTTTTGCAAAAATGTATTACTATATTAACTATAGTAAAAATGTACTATTGATCACACAACTGGCCTTTAATTTAATTTGCAGGAATATATAGAAGCATTATATGATATAATTATAATGATGTTAATACATTAATATTTTTTTTAAATAAAAACAAACTCATATTCGCAAAATTTGTTACTAAAGTATAAGTTACTACTGATCACACAATCGGCCCTAAGACCAAATTGCTGTTGCTCCGAGCGCAATAAAATTGGTTTTACATTCAAATTGTTATTTGTTAATCTGGAAAATGAGAAATTTCTAGTCCCTGAACTGATCCCGTAATCATCAAGATCAAATCCTAAGATTGGTATTTTTTAACCCTTAATTTACTATATGAACTCTCAAATTCCGGAAACAAAAATGATATTAAATAATCAACGATTCAGGAATTTTTTCGTGATGTATCATAAGAAGAATCTTAATTTTTCTGATAGTCGCATAAATGTTTATTTTTGATGCATTCGGCCATTTCTGCGAAAACTTTTGACAGTTGTATAAACTTTTTTGAATATTATTTTGTTAATGTTAACAATGACAAATATGAGAGAATTATTTTTTTATTTAAATTTGTCTCCCATGCTAATTCTCATTTCAGTATTTTTATATATATTATAATAAACATTGTTTTCTTTTATGGGACTAAGAGTCCCCGAGTTAAGTGATTTTTACGTATATATTTTTTTAAATATATTTATTACGCACAAATTTATTATCAATTATTAATCATGAATCTTCTTTTCATTAAGACTTTATAATACACCAATAGTATGAAATATGGTTGAGAATAACATTTAATCACCAGCTATATATTGGGTCATCCCATAAATAATGCAGTTTTTTCAATTACATGAACTAAAAGTCAGAGGGGGGTGGGATAAAAAAAAAAAAAAAAAAAGAGGGGGGTGGGTGCTATAAAAGCAGGTATGTTCTTAGTACAAATTTTCAAGAGTGCAGTTAGATTTTAACAGTTATATTTTCAAAGCTATAATGGAAGTGACAAAGAAGCTTACTCGACATATTTTGCTTTTTGAGTTTGGAAATTGCGAGGAATATTAATGCAGTATATGGGGATCAGACAATAAGCGTAAGCCAGTGTTAACGGCGGTTCCAAAAAATCCGAGCTGGAAACTACAGCCTAGAAGACGAGCCTCGTCCTGGAAAATCTATAAGGTTCGACGAGGACTTCCTGCAAACCCAGGTGGAACAAAATCCCAATGTAACTAGCAGAGACCTTGGATTTGGCCATTCAATGCTAGATCATTGGTGCCATCGGAAAAGCCAACAAATTGGGTCAATGGGTTCCTCGCAAATTTTCAGTCTAACCACGTGCAGAGAGTATGTGCTCTTCTTTAATGTCACGTCTTAGGAATTAACCGTTTTTGGAAACAATACCCCACCCACCATATTCACCAGACATTTCTCCATCTAATTATCACTTATTCCACAGTCTTCAAAATCATTTGGACGGAAAAAATATGAATTCTGTAGACGAAATCAGAACAGTACTAGAGGAGTATTTTTCACCGAGTAAGTCTACTAGAAAGATGGAATAGCATTGTAGAAAATGAAGAGGAGTATATTTTAGATTAAAAAAGAGCTTTATTTATCTTAATTTTGAAAAATAAAAGAAGTATAAAAATACCATATTATTTATGGGATGATCTAATCAACATTACTACAAGATTGAGAACATGGATGCATAAGGCTATAATCATGACGAGATAACCTTAAAAGAACGTAATTAAGACTTTTTAGTTTATTAAAAGGTAACCCCAATGTAATACATAGGTAAACTATTTATAATACACAAATTTTTTGGAAAAATATAGACATGAGTTTATTAATTATTCGTACCTGTAGTTTCTTATACATCTCTAGATTAATGAGTTTGATGTCATCGAGTTGTCTCCTGAGGGAAACTATCGTGTCCTGCTTCTCGTGAATGTCTTTTTCCAGAAGTTTCATGGCTACTTCCATCTCCGCTTTCAGGCACATCTAACAAAACCGTATCACAAATTTTAGTTTTCAAAAATAAAAATTTATTTATTTATTTAGACTTTATTGACATACATATTTTTGTTGTAACAGAGGTGAATATATTATAATATAACATGATAAACATAAGATACAATTATATTGCAATTAAATACTAGTAGTTTATTGTATGGGATGGAGTAGACTCCACCTCTGATATATACAGCGTTGTCCTGGCTACTTTGTTAGACTGAAGTCTGTGTTAAAGTAGTTAGTTTTTTTCCGTGCTGTTGTGATGTTATTTAATAAAGATTCGACAGAAAAAAGAAAAAATTTAGTGGGAGTGTTGTAGAACTAGTGAATTATTAGTGTAGGCACTGTATAATGATTATGTTAGAATGTTGGATAGCCATGCTTCTGACTGCTCTCTACTCGATTGGATCATGTTTGTGGGTCCATATTTGTGTAATCTTATTGGAGTTGAACAATTTCCAGTTAGTAATGGGTGTGCTGTACAGTTTTGGAGCTAAGAATATGTAGAATCTTTGATAAAATGTCATTGTAGCTCTCAGAACTGGCGTGTAGATGTTCGTTGTTTGTCCGTATTGTGTCCATGATTTATTGCTTGGGGTGAGTTGTTGTTAGCATGGAAAAATTGAACGAGTCTCAACATAAAGATTTGTCTTATGTCAGGGGCATTTTAGAGTAATTCTTCAAGACAAAAATGTTTAAAAAATTTACCTGAAGTTCCAATTCTTTTTGTACTTCATATCTTTTAGCTTTCTCCTCTTCTACCACCTTCATCAGTTCACTATCTGTTTCTTTCTCCTTATTTCTGTCTTTGTCACTGCCGCTCAAACTCTTGTTGCTGGCTTTCTCCTATGAAATATTAAAGAATATTACATACTAATAGTCCACACCTGGCATTGCCCGGGATTTAGAGATAAAAGTCTTAAAAAGTAACTATACAAAATTTGGTTTAAACCGGTCAAAAGATGTAGGCTACAGAGAACTTAAATTCAGCTTTATATATATATACACAGAGTGCGCCATTAGAATCCAGACAAAATTGTATTTGAAGTTCCCACTATATTTGAATTCAGGGTTAGGCGCTAGTTGGCGCTAAAGTGAGCTAAATAACATAACCTCAAAATGGCAGACCTTGTCAACCCAAGCATGGAGTACGATAGAAGAGTGGCGATTATAGAAAGCCTGGCCAAAATTGGCTCTCTGACAACGTTGACATGTTTTGATTGAAGGACTTTTGGTCTCCTAACAGTCCCGACCTAAACCCTCTGGACTACTAAGTGCAGGGCGTAGTCGAGAGACAAACCGACAAATCTAGGCACCCTAACGTCAATTCCCTCCGGGCCGCTATCGAGGCAGAGTTTACGGCCATGAACCATGATCAGTTGAAAATAGCGTGCTTGCGTTTTAGGGCGAGGATCGAGGAGGTGATAGAGGCGCAGGGTAGCTATATAGAATGAAAGTTCCCAGTAAGGATCCTTTAAATGAGACATAACACCATTTTTTGGTATCTTTGTATATTGGCTTAAATAAACAACTTTTTGCAATAACATTTTTTTATCCGGATTCTAATGGCGCACCGTGTATATTTAAGTGGTATTTTTAATTACAACAGTTTCAATGTTTAGAGTTTAAACATATGTATATAATATCAATTTCTCAATAATAATAAATAAAAGCATTAAATACAATAATACTGCTCCGACAGAGGAATGTCAAAACAATAAAAACTTTATACAATCTTACATTCTATGTATATTCGATTAAATTATTACGACGCTTGCCTCATTTTATCAACAAATGTCAAAATAATGTGACATATGTTTTCATTAAAAATCAGAACTGTAAATTATTATCGACAATAATACACTATGACATATTTATAGATTTTGCAATACAATAAAATCCCGTTTATTCGAAGTTGAGGGGACCGAAAATCAAGGAGAAAGTTTGAATAACGATTTAGGATAATGAATATAAAAATTACAAAAATTCAAATCTTTTTTACGTACTAACTTTTTTTATAGCAACTCGAAGTAATTATATACGCCTATATCCACATATTTAAAAATAACAAACAAGTTGTCAAAATACAGTGTAAACAGATCACAATATTGTTTTTAAAAAACCACAATTATAATGTACTATCTTTTCGCACCATTTTGAATAACGACATAATAGCCGACCTGGTTAACCCGCCATTTCTCCGCTGAAGTTAAGGACAAAAGTTTGCAGCGCTTTTAAAACTTTTGTTTTGTAGTGGTCGCGACATTTGGCACTCGCCTTTCAACGCTCAAGTCTTTCTGTCATCGTGTTTAATATTGTCGACAATCTCATTAATGGGGTCGCGTATTTTTCTGTTGATTAATTGCGGATAATACTTTTTGTCAATCTCATGTATTAATTTGATTTTTTAGCAACTGTCAGCGTTTTGTACAAGTTTTGCATTAATGCTATTATCGAGAATATAAAATTATCAGTCAAAATCACAAAAATATTTTAGTTTAAATTTAATGATACACGGAAAAGTCTAAGGAACGCAAACCACGCGTTCACGAATTTCAAATTGTCTAACACGTAAATATTAGAGAAAAAAAAAATTCTTTACATATAAAACAATGGCAATAAAGTAATTAACAAGATACGAGAAAATCTGAGAAACGCTAACTACACATTCTTTAAAATGCCTTGACACTAAACTTAAATAGAAAGATAAATGTCTGTATTAAAATTAATACAAATTAAATAATTTATAAAACACGGAAAAGTCTGAGGACCTCAACTGCGTACTAGCGTTTGTACAACAAAATATACAAACATTACGTAAATAAAAATAAAAATACGGAACAGAAGATTGGCAAGCACTGACATTCGCAGCTAACAGCTGGGAGAACTAGAGAACTGCGCTACCTATAAGGGCGCGGTAAGGAAAATAAATATTTCAAATCGAGGACGCACAAGATATATTAGTCATATTTTCTAGTATACTGATAGAGTGAGAAAACAAACAATGCGAATTAACTTTATGCGTCGCGTCGGGAGGGGCGGAACTACCCATTTTGATGGTCTTGGACTAGTGATGGGCGATCGTGAGACATTTGCATAATCGAGTGATTAGTAATCGAATAATTTTCACAATCGATACACAAAACATTGGCACTTATTTTTTATCTGTAATTAGCATGAACAAATATTGTTTGCATAAGGGCTCTAAAGGCATTGATGTTGATTAAACAGGATTTAAATTGAATTCCCATGCGATGCTTGCCTAACGTGACCATACGTTCCGTTTTGAACGGGACCATTCCGTTTTAGGTAGCTTATTCCGTTGTCCCCAAACACAGCTTCGGATCGCCGAATTGTCCCGTTTTCAGAAAGAGAGCAGCCCACACCAACAATTTCAATTAAGGCGCGAAAAAAAAAACGATGGTAGCGCTTAGTATCGCGGTGATGACAGCATGGGTAATACGTCTAACACATATGTAAGTCGGTTAGAATCCTACTAGCTTGCTCGCTCCTCAGTTGGGAGTACACGTAGATAGCTCGCGCATTTTTATTAACAATTGATTATTGTTTTTTTTATCAACGTGTGTTATTGTAAAGAAAAAATGTAAAATTGCAAGGCTGCAGTGGTGTTGACAAAGAATATATGAAAACTACAGCTAATGAGTTTTATAAAATAAGCAAAGAATATTTGGAGCAGTGGATTTTATTCTGTAAAAAATTAGAAATATTTGAATGGATGAATTTAACCAAAATACCTACGTGGTAAGAAATTCAAAGTGTAATGGATGTGTTGATTGAAAAGGGATTTATTAATTGGAACCAAGAAACAAGTATTTAATGAATATTCACTTATTTTTAACTACAGGTGTCATTTTTAAATAACTAGGAAATAAAACACATTTTTTAAATTATTTTTTTTGTCGATTACTTAGTTTATTAATGTGTTCGTTCATTTTTATTTCGTTAATATTTATATGTTTTTCCGATTTTATTAATCCATCATTTCAAGTTAATTTTTATTTTCTCAAAGAATTATTATATAAAACATTTTTATTATTTAACATATTTAATTTTTCTAAATATATGTATATGTTTAAAATATTAGTACTCGGGTATAATCGAGTCCGATGCGCCGCTCCGATTCTTACGGCTATTACGAGTACTAAATTAGTACTCGTCGCTGCCATATCTCGAGATATCTCAAATGATTTTCATAATCGAATTATTCGATTATGAAATCTCGCAATCGCCCATCGCTATCTTGGAATTTTGACAGGCACATTGCGTAGCACATGTGTATTTCCAGATTGCTGACATCTGACAAAAAAAATCGAATTAGGCGAAAAATAGACTGACAAATTCATCTGATAGGGTCCAAAAATAACTTCGAATAACGATATTCGATTTATAAGTATAATTTAGTATGAAAACTTTCCAGAGGGACTAAAACTTTGACTTGCGGCGAATTTCGAATAAACGGGATTTTACTGTATTTGTTTTCGATTAGGATGAAGTTCAGTGCATTCCAGACTCATCAAACTGTTTATTATATTAAATACCAAAATTAATGAGATTGAGTATACACATTAAGAAAAATCAACAAAAACAAATAGGTACGTAAATATTCCGTTCTAAGCATAATAGTCAATTATAATATTAAATCATTTAAAACTGTGAGATCCATCAGTGAAAATCTGAAAATATGTGTGTCCGAGAGAGCGCGACGTGATATGTAACAGACATGTGTCAGAGTATGTGCGTGTGGCGGAAGATTTATAAGACATCACATCTCAGCGAGAACTCTCTCTTTGCTCTGTCATAAATTAGTTAAAATAATCAACAATTCCTATTGTAATTATCGCTCAATATTGTTATCAAAATGTTGAAAATTGGCACTTATCAGAGTTTTAATATATGAACTACCAAGTGGATTGACTTCGCATACAATATATCAGGTAGCCGAGACAGGCTGCAATATCTTACAAGAATGATCATTTATTTTTATACGATTGTTAGAAATCTGCTATATTTATTTACTGTTTCAGGCATTTAATTTGGAATGCTTTAAACATTAAAAAATTTGGAATGAAAAAAAGAGAATTATGTGTAATTTTTGGAATGAATTTAAACTTGGGTATTACGCATCTCAAATGATTGCTGGGTTAAAACAATGTAAACAAAACATGGGGTAAAGAAACCACTTCTAAACGAATAGTGCAATATTGGTTCGAAAAGTTTAGAAGCAAAGGCATAAGTTTAAAAGATGAAGAGGGTGTTCTGCTACAGTTGAAAACTACGAATTGAAACGTTTAGTGAAAAAAAATATGCAACAAATAACTGAAGAAGACCCATCTTACTTCATGACAACTTTCATCTTTTCAAACACCTCGACAATGATTTACAGTGAAAAATTTAATAACGAAATTCTTGGATTCCAATCCGCCTGAAATGTATTCTTCAAGCGTAAATACAGTAGACTCCAGATTATCTGGGATAGATGGTGAAAAAATATCCTGAATAATCGAATTTCCCGGTTGATCCGAAAGCGTTGAAAAAATATTCAAAAGTTACAAAAATCACGCATGGTCCGAAAGTCGCACACGTGTTTGTGCAAACGCAAATGCCGACATACCAGGATGTTGTAGGTTAGCAAATAACTGTTACCATATATTTTTTTTTACACAATTATTATTTATTTCACTAAAAAAGTCAACAAATAAAAATAAGAAAGTAAAGAGAATTGTTTTTTTCTCCTTGCTGGTTTTTGATGATATATTTCGAATTTTAATTCATCATAAAATTTAATGTTTTACAGTGGCTGCACAAATAAAAATAAACTATGATAGCCCTGACAGACAGCAAACCCTGTTGGCGTCATAATTTACGACGTTGCGATCTATTTATTATACACAAGTGACAATGACAACTTACTGGATATAACTAATCATCATAAAACACTAAATAAAAAATAAAAAATGTTTTGAGAGATCATTTGATTCTAAAACACATGTTAACTATTTTCAAAAAAAAAATTTTTTATTTTTCGAAAATAAGTTCCGGTTTATACGCATCCCGGTTGATCCGATTCTGGATAATCGAGGAGTCTACTGTACTCCTATAATTCATTGGTAAAAATGCGTAGAATCAAATGGTTCATATTTGAATAAATAAAGTTTAATTAAGTTTAATTGAATTTAAAGATTAAAATTGGTCATTAATTTCGGAATTAAACGCATAATACATTATTATTAAGAACATATTAATTTTGTTTAATCTTTACATACTGTGTCATCAAATAACTAGTCTGAGAAATTTATAACAATTTTTTTTGTAGTTTTGTATGAGACCACTTGAAATGTATGATAAAGATGTTTGATCATAAAAATTGTAAAACAATTCAAAACGGTAAATACCTCTTCTTCATTGGAGTATATTTCGGTAATCCTCAATCTGTTATCACGATGGTGTAAATCTTGTCCTGTAAGTAATAATAATATATGATATTAAATTATATAATAATTATACAGTAAAGCAGATATACAAGTATGTCAAGCAATCTAAAAACATTGGCCTGCTTCGCGAGTAAGTGGGTAATTGAAAACACCGACTAATATAACACCTAAGTAATGTTCAGTGTTATAAAGATTAAATACATACATATATTAAGTTAAAAATGTAATTGTATAACGCAAATTAGTGTATTTTAATTGACAGATAACTACAGAACCAATTTAAACCGCTCACCAAGTGCGTGTTTGAGCTGATTATTTTCTTCACACAACTGAAGCATGTTGTTCTTGGCTATGGCAAGATCCTCCTTCATCAGGGCATTTGTAGTTGTCAAAGCTTCAACTTTCGTCTGAAGATTTGTCACGGTAGCACTGGACAAACGAAAATTAAATGGAGACATGTTGCACGCATTCAACACAAACCAAACAACACTAAATAACAACACTGCTATTGTCTTAAAAACGGAATTGTTAACAATGTCAGCAATCAATACTTTTTTGCAATGCTAATCGAAAACACTGCCATGTTATAAAACAACAAATAACATGTTCAGATTATGATTAATAAGTTTATTTTGACAGAGGTTGTATAAACACAGACAATTCACTAGGAATGTGAAATTGGTAATGTTTATCAGGCAACCAGAGCCAACTTTCACTTATCACTGATGATGAGTCATATCTGTATTGCTTTAGTCTATGACGTGGGAAGGTGATGTAACTGATTTGAGCTGTGGCTTTAAGGTAACTGAGTCATCATTTTACAAAGGTGATATAAATTAAAATCTAAATATTTTACAAGATCTTTAAATGGAAAAGTTATTATATTTTATTCAATTTTTGGATTGTATAATATTTGAATGAAAATATTTAATATTTTAAATAACAATATTGTGTATACATTCAAAAAAATTATTTATTTTAATCTTTATTTTATTTGTTACCTTCTTCTTTTAAATAGGCAATCACCCTTCAAGAGTGACTTGTGCCATTAATCAAGTTAAAACTTTATTTTATAGAAAAAAGTACAATAATATAATAGAATAGGAAATTACATTAGAATAGGAATAGAAAATAGATATTACAAGTCAATAACATTGTCGTTCAAAAAATATGATATTATATAGATTAAATGAGGCGAGATAAGGGAAAGAAGATGACACAAGTTAACTGGGAGTTGAAAATTACCATTGATAACTAAAAAAAACCTGTGATCCGCAATGGAGAGGCAAAAAATATATGGTCAAGGGTTTCCTCCTCGGCACCAATCTATTAATTTCAATCTGAATAAATGTGTGGCTACCTGGCAATGCTCAATTCTCATTCTAGTGATATCTGATATTATTCTTTTGGAGACTTTCCTTTTGGATATTTGTTACCTGTGCACTGGTGATGGTAAAACCGTTATTTAATCCATTATTTTGACTATTATTGTGTTCGATTGTAAATCTCAGTTACCAATCATCGACACAATCACAGTCACGTAACGGTTTACCATCACTGCTGTGCACCTTAATAAAAAACATAATTTTATTACATATATATATTTATTTTTAGTCAGGTTTCATACTGAAACCGTGTAAAACCAGAACTTCTCAACAAGTGATATACAACAATACTATTTATATAATATATATTGTCAATTCATCTGAATGCATCTTAATAATTTCGCAAATATCATTAGAATCTAATTTTAACTCGTCTAACATCGCAGACACGAATACTGAGGATTTTATGTATGCAGAAAACATGATATTACTTATTAAGAATTTAGCTTTAAATATTGCTAACATCACAATTGTACATATATTTATTATAAATACCAATTAAATATATCAATTAAAAAGATATGCATATAAAATCAAATTTATTGAAAAATATTGTTGTGTTACCGGGATTCGAACCTGGATCTCTTTCCAAACCGGCGAAGGTGCATTATACAACTATGCTACAGCGAAAGTACTTTTGATGACAAATTTTCAAACTCATATGTTACACTTTTTCAAATTAATACATCTATCATTCCATTATTTGAAAGCCATCTACTTTGTTTTTACGGAATCTCAAATACCTTTGAGTAAACTGATAGCAGACGCCAGAATTAACAATTCATTTTTATTAAATTTTGGACACATCAATACAACTTATATATTATTAAGAAGAACACATTCTTATTGTGAAGTTGTAATTATTCAGAACATAGGTCTGTGATATTTAAAATACTAATTAAATGCATTATTAAAAACCAAGTACATAGATGACTTTCAAATAATGGAACGATGGATGTATTAATTTGAAAAGTGTAACATATAGGTTTGAAAATTTGTCATCAAAAGTACTGTCGCCGTAGCATTGTTGGATAATGGATATTTTGGATTGATATCTCCTAATTCCCAGTGAATGAAAACTTTTTTACTAAATATGTAATGTTTTTTTCTTAGTAAATTAATACACTTCATAATTAATATCAGGTTTTCAACACAAAATGACAGATGGTTCTTCTGCTGAATGATTTCTGGTGAACTGATTCAGTTTTTAGTTAGATTATAATTTGATTTTTGAAGATTTGATTATTTGCCAAGGTGAATACCTTCCAAATACGGGACATTCGACCGGGGCGAATAGCTGAGGTGATTTCCAGTAGAATCCTAATGTTAATATCCCTATAGCTAAATACGAATTTGGTCATAGAAAATAAAGTAAGTCATTATTTTATAATTTATATATTTCAATATGAAAACTAATAATATTGATCTACTATTGTATTAAAAAAGTTATGAAAGTAATTTATCAAAAAATTCCGTACTGCAATTATGTACCAATATAAATAAAGTTTTACTCTTGTACAAAATAACACATTTTGTAATTAAATCTCTAAAAGTAAGGACAAAAGCCTGGCAACTAACTTGAGATGGCGATTGAGTTCTTCAATGTAGTTCTTCTGATCAAGGACAGCTGCGATTTGCCTTCGGTGTGGGCCCGGCTGCTGCTGGGGCTGTGGGGGTTCCGTGTCTCCGCTCGACCCTCGCAGATACAGCGAGAAGTCTATAACTCCCTGCTGGCTGTCTAGATCCTCTTCCTGATGTTTCACAGATGTTAATTTAAAAATTTAATTAATTTTAAAGATGTGAAAGAAAATTTTACTCCCAGACCAAGGATACTAGATGTACCACACAAAAGTGATTTGTCCCGCATCTCACATTAAATCTCCCGTATGTAAATTATGAACTGATTTTTAAAATGCCTTAAAATATCACTAAAGCCATTATATTGTACAGTATGTTTCCCATACGCACATCAACCATTATTTATTTATTCATTTCGTATCATTTGTTGTAAGTACATTTAGTATTTTAATATCTGCCTCACTGGGCTTCACCCGTACATTGTCGGTAATTAATTGGGCTGAATCATTTTGCAAACAACAAGTAACAATATCAGAGTCTGAGTAGAACTCACAACTGCACTGGTGTGTTTATATCTAAAGTACAAATTATTTTAACACCCATTTAATACTTTGTATAATATACCTAAATTAGGTATGTTTAATTTACTTTGTTTTGTTTTCTTTATTAGGTACCCCAAATAAAGCTTAAAAATTAAGAATGATATAATACAACTCACTTTAAATTGAAGAAATTTAAACATGACATTATTGAGAAAAATCACTTTTGTCACTTTTTCATTTTTGTCCTATTAGACCTAATTTTAAATCTATCATCACTGGTTCAGACTACTCACGATCTGCCTTAGCGCATTACCAAAGTAAGTAAGGAATATGGAATATTCACCAAGGGCCGGATGTGTAATCAGTGGTAACTTTTTACTAACGCCCGTGGTTAAAATCATTTGCGGATGTGATAAATAATCATGAAATATGTATTATCTACAGATTTTTTCGTCTAGGCGTTCGAAATCTGTCATTTTGGTGTTGAAATTTTTTTCGTATTATGTGCTAATGTATATTAATCATCGGACAAACTCTCATCAATAAAATAGTGGGATGTTGAATGATTAATTGTCATATACTGCAACTTTCAAAGTATCAATGTGTCAAGATGACTTTTGGAACAACTGTGAAAAGTCCACCATATTTAATCATCGATTCTCATTTTTACTATCGGATATCAGAGAGTACAATCAGTCTAATATGGCATATATAATACTTTCGAGAAGTTAATATTTTTTTATCAACGATCAAACATCCCGTTTTTGCAAATTTTTTTACTTCAGTAACTTTTTCCACTAAAGTAAAAAGTTACTGCCGATCACACAACCGGCCCTAATATAAAAATCTTAATTGAAAAATATGGCTACCATAATCTTACCTTGACACACAGATTACAATCGATGACATTTAATCCCAGAAGGAGGCCCATAATGACGACAGCCTCGTCACTCAGGACAAGTGCGTGGGGCTCAAAGTACTCGTCCAAAGCCTGCTCACGATGCTCCAGCAGCACTCGGAGGTAGTCTGCTAGCTTCTTTTGCATCAAGGCTAGGCGGAGCCAGGCGCGAGCTCTACCCATTGCCGTCCTGCGCAAATAATAAAACATTATAGAAAAGCAATTATCTACAGAATAATGAAAATGATTCCTGAATCATATTATTTAACACCTTATTTTTTATATTTGTGCCTTATTCATCTTTATTGCTAACCCTTAACTGAAGATGGCATTTCTGAATATATTAATGTAGTGATATTTTTGGACAAAGTATCAATTAGAGTCAGCACATACTATGACTTGACGTATGGAGATATATAGTTATATACTGACATATATTTTCATAGCTCCTCACCATTATAACAAAACTGCCAGAAACAAAAAGTAGCAGGCGTGTACTAGTTCTTAATCAATGGTAAATCTGTGAGAAACTAGTTAATATTTAAGAATGTAAGAAAATTCAATAAAAACAATAATTTTCAAAAATATTTAAAAAAATCTTAGGCCAGAAACACAGTATCGCCTGCAGTTACAAAGCGTAAAAAAAATCGAATGAACATAATCAGTGCTCCCATATTTATATATAAACATCGCATGTACAGTTCGTTGGGAAAGAACGAAAGAGTGAAATTTTATTACATTTATTTTTGAAATTTTAAAATCTCATTTGTTAGAAAACTCACATGCTTAGCATTATATGTTGTATAGGTACGTACAAGTGATGGTAAACCGTTATGTAAATTTGATTGATTGAATTGAATGATTAATTATAAATATATACATTAATTTAGTATTTAAAATATCACAGACTTACGTTCTGAATAATTACAACTTCACAATAAGAATGTGTTTTCCTTAATAATAAGAACATATTTTAATTTTCGAACACGCGGTTTTTGTTGCTTTTTGAACGTGTTAATTTCTAAAAAGTATCTGAAATATATCTATGTGTTTTATAAATATATTACAAAATTTATACATAAAAAATATGTTGTTTATTTTCTGTAAAGAATAATTAAAAAATAATAGTAATTTTTATTTATACAATCTTTAAAAATACCTTTTGCACTGGTCGCTAAAATCAGGTAGATATTGTCTGTGAGTGAATTTTTATTCTTTATATTTTTATTATTTTATATATATATTTAATATGTTATACTTTTCCAATATTACAAGAACAAGAAGTTTTTATACAGCCACCTTTTGAAACAATATGGTGAATCAGGCTAGTTAATGAACTTAGCCAAGATCTCTCAATCCAGGTCAATTTTTCGGAAAAGTTTAATCGAAATCTGAAAAAAATGGTAGTTATCGTGCCCATGAAATATAATTTATCCCATTTACCTATCTATATATCTAGATAATATTTTTTATGTGGTCTCGAGGTTTCCTGGTCATGACCGAAAAAAATGCATTGAAATTTTATGGAATTTGCATCAATAGACCCTCTGGCTTTTAAAAAATTACATTAATCGTCAAAATCATTGGATATAATATTTCTTAAAATTGTGTAAAAATAGTAAATTAAGTATTTTATTTAATGTTATGTACTTTTGTAATTAGTACTTTCCAAGTTCCTCACCGAAGACTGTTGGTAGTCCAATAAGAAACTTCTTATGTGTCAATTATAATCTATATTAGAATAATAATACTATTTATGGTACAATGTATACATCTATTCACAGAGATAAACGGCTGAGTAATAAGGACGCGCACGGCGCACATCATCCTTTCAAGCTCACCACACACACACTCACACACATACATCTATAACTGGTGGTGCTGGTGCGCTGACACACACACACACACACATACATCTACAACTGGCAGTGCTGGCGCGCTGACACACACAATCTCAAGGACATCACATTTTATATTTATTATATGCATGATAATTTACTATCAGTTGTTTCGTTTTATTTATTATTTGCACTGGATCTAATAAAAATACACTTTTTGTGCCTAAATTAAACATTCACCTGACAGTTGGCAAATCTCTAACGCTGGCTGTGATGTCCTGCGCTTCGGGGGCAAACTTTTCCACCATCTGCAGAATGTCCCAAAGCTCTTTCTTTGGCCCAAGCAAACCCTGGAACAAATTTTCAATTAATGATCTAACTTCAAACATGGTTGATTAATATGTAATAAAAACTAATCTATTAATTAGAAATATATACACATAATCAATTTTATCGAAAAATTTATTGTTGTTGCTACTGAGATTCGAACTTGGATCTCTTTCCAATCCAGAGAAGGTACATTATCCAACTATGCTACAGTAGACAATACCTTTGTTGACAAATTTTCGAACCCATATGTTACACTTTTCAAATGAATATATCTATTGTTCCATTATTTGAAAGCCATCTACTTTGATTTTACGGAATCTCAAATACCTTTGAGTAAACCGATAGCAGACACCACAATTAACAATTCATTTTTATTAAATTTTGGACAGATTGATACAACTTATATATTATTAAGGAGAACACATTCTTATTGTGAAGTTGTATTTATTCAGAACATAGGTCTGTGATATTTTTTTTTAAATGTAACATATTGGTTCGAAAATTTGTCCATAAAGGTACTGTCTGCTGTAGCGTAATTGGATAATGCACTTTCTCCGGATTAGAATGAGAGTTTTTATTTGACTCTTCTACGACATGTGACCCCATTTTTCATTAAATTCAGAGACCACTTTATAGATAATATCTTTGTGCATATAATAATAGCTTTGTTTTACTTCACGTTACCTTCTTCGGTTTAAGTCCATGTCGGAGGACGTGCTCCAGAACAATGAAGAAGTGCCTGAGGGGAAGATGGTCAGTGTCCAGCATCCGTCCATATCGGAGAGACTGTTCTATCAGCTCCTTGACAACGAGTTTGGAAATGTTGACGAGGTTGCTGCGCTCGATAACCACAGGGTCACGATCTAAAAAAGATTATTTTGTTCATAATTGCATATATTAATGGTGTCCAGTTTTGGTTTAGGTCCTGCCAGACCACACAGTTTGATGACTGCTTGATGAAATTTCCTTTTTTCACAATCGCAACATTGTTCAGCATTCCTACAAGTCAAACCAATGTTGACAATGATATATTTTCTGTTTCGCCACCAATATTTAAAAACCTAATTAATAAAATTCTTTGATGCAGTATGTAAATGAATTTTTCTTATTACATAGTGTGTTCATAACTTTTTATTTCGTATAATTTTATTTTCATGTCGTTTTCTTGTACGTGTAAAAAAAAAATATATATTTATTTTTTACATTTTTATATATGATTTACTTGATTCTATTACAAACTAATGTTAAGTATTTTTTATATATTGCTGCACCTCTCCAAAAAAGAGTCGGAAGTTTTATAATTGCAATCTATAATCCATAATAATATTACATATCCCCATCTATTTCTATGTCTTTCTGAACGTCTTGAAAGTCTTGGATGTTGTTTCATTATGGCTATATAATGCTTGATTTGTGAGACGCCGCCAGCGGGTTAAGATTATAATAAGTTAAATATTTTCTCTTTTATATGTTCAATAACAGTATGTAAATATATATCCGAGTATTACAGCTGACAAATATGTTTAGCATCTGTCATCCTATCATCTCATCTATGTCTCATGGTCACATCGTGTCGCACTCTATGATCATTTTCTTACGTATGATAGAACTGTCAAATTATGACAAAATGAATGTTTTGTTCGTATTTTTCAAGAATAAATAATTTTTTAAAATGGATACATATACATATTTAAAAGTTAATATGTAAATCACTATCACACGCCCGGAGGGCCTAGCAGTAGCAATCGGCAGTATTATTTATTGTCTAATTGTGCATTTTTAAAGTGATTGTTTAATTTATTTTTTTCGTTGTTTTATATCCTTTATCTTCCTAATTTCTGTATTTTATGCCTAGATATATGAAATTTTGTTGGTAATTTTTGGTGTTACGTTTTAGGATTTTAAGATTTTAAAATGTTTTTTTTTGAGACTATATTGTTTTGAAATTGTTGATTTTGAGATGTAATGAGATTTTTTATAAAGTATTTCTATTTTAGGAACTGGGAATTTTGAAAAAAGTGTTCGTGTTGATAAAGTTGATCTTTTTTTAATATTACTTTAATTTAATAATTGTTCTCTGTATTACTTTTACTGAGTTCATTGTGTTATTGTATGCTCCTCTCCACCCAATAATTCCATAGCGGAGTAGTGAGTGAACAGTAACAAAATATACATTTTTAAGTTATTTAGATTATTTATATGTTAGAATGTCAGTTGTCACCATTTTTTTCTTCTATGCCCTGCCTTATACAGTAGAACCGCAATATAACGAAACCCGATATAGCGAAAAATGACGTATATCGAAAAAAAAATCGAAATTTAGTCCCTAAAACCAATTTTTCATACAAAAATGCATTTATATAACGAAATCCCGTTAATATTTATAACAAAATCATTTTTGTCCCGTACGAAAAAATGCCAATACATTTACGTAAATTTATAACGAAATAAAAAAATATTAAAAGATGAAAATATTATTTCGCACTTACAAAGCCGCGCCGATGCATCTGCCGTATGCGAACAGTTTTATGGCCTTTTCGGCGGTGCGCGGCGGTCGGCCGACAAGGTAGTTAAACAATTCAAACTTTTTCTTGGGTTCATAAAACCATTAGACATAATTCTTGCGGCGTTCTCTGGCACATTTTACGTACGCATACGCCTCTAATATGATTGCAACCCAGACCCAAACAGCTGTAAAATACAAAAATTAACAGGAACCCCCCGAAAGTTGCAGTATGTACTTATTGGAAATGTCAATCTCAGTGTAACGTCTGTAGAGTTAAGTTTGTTCATCTTTTAACGCGATTATTGCATGACCGAACTGAATATTTACATAAATTCATTTTCGTTTGACATTTGAAATTTGTTTTCGTGTGAACTCGTCAATAATATAAATAATTCGTTAAAATATTTTATGAACTATTTTTGTACGGTATTTTGTATTTCTATTAACTATTGTTTTCGTGTATTTTAAGTGTACAATGTTAACGATAATTTTAAGTGAACAATTTTAACGATTATAAATATATTTTTAAGTGAACAATTTTAACGATTATAAATATATTTTTAAGTGAACAATTTTAACGATTATAAATATATTTTGAAATGGTTGCCGTCGTTACCGGTAAGTACTTTCGTAATTTATATACGACTCATTTTATAAAAATGCCGCGATTCAACTGTAAGATTGTTATTTTTGAATTATTTTGTATGTTTCATGCCTAAAACTATGTTTGAAGCGGCTCTACATTTAAACACAATTAAAATATTGTTTTGTGTTTGCAATATTCTGGAATTTACAAAAATATCTTCCAATTGGTGTTGAATAGATTCTGTTCTTAATTTAATTCCTTTGATTATCCATTTGCTTATCTGTTTTAATAACAAAACTACTAAAAATATGTAGGTATTCAGTTCCCTATGGCCTTTTTCCTCCTTTGTTTGCAGAATTTGCGATCTTTTTTGAAGCCGCGCAACATTTTTTTGCGACGGCGCGTAACATATAGTAGGTTTTTTATTTTTTTCGTTATATGTGGGAATTCGTTATTACGAATTTTTATTTTTTGGTCCCTTGGATTTCGTTATATCGCGGTTTTACTGTATATGTTTTATTTCCAATAAAAAATATATTTTTTAAACCCTGTATGACATCCGTAGAGAAATTTTTAAAGAAAATGGATAAATTACATTGGAGAGTAATGTGTCAAATTTACCCTGAAATATATGAATTAGATGGATATTTGACCTTTTTGTACCGAAGGCACATTTTTCAAATAGAAAACAAAACAAGTCAATTCTTACTGTTAGAAATTTGATAATTGAAATACTGTAACTCTTCTTGTATGCTGTAAGTAGGTAATGATTTAAATTATTACATTTTTTCACAGAAACCGTCTTATGCACATATTTTGAGCAGGTTCTAAAAACTAGTCTTAATAAAATATGACCATAAGTATTAAGTATTTTAAATAACAATATAATAAGCGTGTGTGGCATAGAGAAGATTATCTCAGTTCTGCGGGTCGTCATAATTGGGTCTCCTATTGGGCTTTACAGCCACCAAAAAAAGTGTTGCCCGCCTCAGTTTAGGTCACCATTATTTCACTTAGACGAAAAACCGGTCAACATCAAAAGCCGGTTATTTGATCAGTAGTAAAATTTTAACAAAAATATTTTTTCAACAAATTGATTTTATCTGTATATCTTTCTAATTTGTATTTACTACAGAAATTTTTTACCACTGCCCATAGTAAAAAACGTTTTCGAAAGTCATGTCAATATTAATCCCGCCTAATAGTGTGGCAAGGCAAATAATCATCAAATATCTGTGAATTTGATTTATTTTAAATATTCACCACTAGCAATATAATTGTACTCTTTATCTATGCCTTAATTCACCCCTGTGTTTGAAATCCGTTATGTATCTGGTGAAAAATCATCAGTCTCAAAAAATAGCAGAGTATTGAATGATTCATTGACGTATACTACAACTTTCAAAATATCAATGTGACAGATGACTTTTGAAACAGCTGTGAAGAGTCTACCATTTTTAGTAAATTATATACAGTTTTTACCAACCAATATGGAGGGTAAAATTTGTTTACTATTGAATGTACTTTCGATGAGTAAATATTTTTTAAACAACGATCGAACAACCCGTTTTTGCAATTTTTTTACAATGGTACTATAGTTAAAATTTACCACTGATCAAACAACCGGCCCTAAGTAAATGTTTCTTGTAGTTCAATAGTTAAAATGTCTAATCACAAAGTTACTGTTCCAAATACTAAAAATAGTTCAAAATAACCTTTCGATTTAGTATAAAGAAAAGGGTTGGTCGAAAACACTTTGAATGCTTGTACATTTTTGAAAATGTAATAACCATTCATCTCGGTCGTGTGCCCAGTTGTGAAATTACGTTGTGACGTTGAATTAATAGTTTCCTCCAAGAGGTCAATAACCCACCCTAACACAGGAAAATTATAAAATTTAACATTAGAAACAAACGTTTACCCAGGACAGGTGAGACATGCTCGTCAGGCGATGTTACATGCTCCGACTGAGTGGTGTAGGACTCTTGCATGTCCATATCTTGGAGCTCCTTGAGGCATAGCCATTCCCCGTCGACGGATACCCTGAAGTTGCACAGGTAAATGGTGTCCTGCGCCCCAGCCATGTCGGGGTCTGTGGGGTTGGCTGTGGGGGATGTGGGAGCGAGGTTCCCTTGAGGACCTCCGGGAGAATTCAACGAACGCATCGAGGAGTTTTTTCAAGAGACGCAACAGCAAAACAACATATAAAGCGACAAACGAGATCGCCTATGAAATCTATTTTGTAAGCTGCGTAAACTTTTTTCTGAATGCTGAAATGCGTGCGCGCCGTTTATTTATTTGTAGTGCTATATAAATGCTTTGGCAAGAATTATAAGCCCGCTTGAAGCAAATATTTAAAAAGCCTTAGATTAAAAGCTTTACGAAAATGGATTAATTTACATCAATTTAAATGTAATAATTTTGTGTGTTAATACTTATATTATTATGTATTGTAAATAATATGCAATTAAGGTGCTATTATTATGAAAGTTGATGAGAATTTATATTATTTAAAGGGTGTGAACCCCAGTATTGATTAGCAAGCTATAAGCCTGATTTTTTTTAAAGAAAACACCATTCAGGAATTCAGTTGATCATAACCTACTAAAAAAAACTAATTCACTTTCATTTTTCACATCAATGTCACAATGTGTATGTTCATAATGACATTTTAAATGAGGTTTTCACTAAAAAATATTAGTAAAACTACATCTTCCACGAGTTTCAAAAAGTTTTCTTTAAATTTACAACAACAGGGTGGAGATTAAATTATTTTAACAATAATTATAGGATCAGACAAATAACAGTGTTTGCTACTTCTGTTTAGGGTTAGAATGTTATTGATTTGGTGAGTAAGCCGTTCCACAGAAGTATGTTTAGTTTGTGAGGGAGAGGGGTGAAAAAATGGATCAATAACTTGTGACAACACTGACATCTGTTGGTGGGACTCTTCAACATTGTGCAAAAGTAAACACAGGAGACTTATTTCAAATTTGTTCTAAAGGAACTATATTTAAATATTCCATACATATTCTTTGTTTACAAAATTAACAAATAGAAAATAATATATTTGCGTTTGTATAGAATACTTCTGTATACAGATGTAAATACAAAAATACCAATGAAATGCAGTTTTAGTTGGTTAAATGCAAAAAAAAGAGTATCATAATAAATTAAAAACAAAAATAAATAATCTCATTTTTCAAAAAATATATATATTAGATGGCTATACATTACAAAAATACCCTTACTCAATTAAAATAAAATGATTGAATTTCATTGCTCTATTAGGTACATAGGATCAAATTTATCTGATAAATTTATAATTAAATATGCAAGACACATGAAAATAATTTGAATATAGTTTAGACATACCTTTAGTTGAAAGTAATATGAATACTAACAGTACATTTGTCGGAAATAAGGACACAATTGGTTATCAACACACGATGAGTCAAGTCCGATAGAGGAAGGATGCAATTATATGCGCTGAAACTTACTTAATTTGATGCTCTCCAAAGGGGTCCCGGGCTTTGAAACCAGAAGTTCTGGCCATATTTCTTGATTCGCAGACGATACAGAACTAGTTCGTGAATTCTTTGCGTTTTCAGCTCTTGTCACTAATGAATCGAATGAATTACTACGATTATTATCAATTGTCGATCTACTTCCCTCGCTATTAGCAGCTGCCATGTTTATATGCATATGTCATTATGTATGTCAAACTTTAGTATTAGCTGTCAATCTCTCAGGTCTGCCAACACCGTGATAACAAATATTAAAAAGTAGGAACTTGAATTGTCGAATCACATAACCACGAAAATTCAAAGATCTTATTTATTAAGTTCAGATTGATATGTGAGTCATGGGTGACGTTTGCATATCGTGTTTATTATATTGTTTGGTGAGACATTTAAAAAAATGCAAATATGTTATTTAATATTGTGCGCGGCCGGGTAGCGCTAATTTCTCTTCCACCCCGCTAATCATTCTTGCCTGGACGAAGGATAATTTACCCCCTTCTATGCAAGCTGGTCAAAGTGGGCCGCCGCGCGGTCTCGGAAGCTCATTCGCTTTTTGGTCGTTCAGCGCTCCAGATTTCGAGCATCTGCTCCTGAGAGGCTGCCAGTCGGCGGCTAGTTCCCCTGGGCAGCTTTTAGCCGACCACCGTTGTTCCCGAGAAATAATATTTTGTATCAAGCCGACATGAAGCTGTCAAGTGCCTTCTAGAGGCATTTCGTAGACCACGTCTCGGACATGCAATCGGCGGATATTTCCCCGCTGCACATCCAAGAGAATGTAGCCCAACGGACACCAGATGACCGGACGCGGCCGTGGAAACCAGGTGGTACGAGCGGAGCGGCAAAGCTTGCGCCTTAGACCAGGGGCAGGCTCCACTTGGCCAGCGGCTCCGCATGGTCACATATGACCATCTTCCATGTGAGGGACAAGATAGTGAGTGTGTTAACAGTGTTAGAACCATCAATAAACATAAAAATTAGTGTCTGCATTTTAGGTACGGTTAGACATTTTCTTTTTTTTTTGTTCGAATGTGTAAATATGTATAGCTCGCTTTAATTTATTTACCTGCTCGTGACCATCGCTTTAAATTATCATCATCAATATATATATTACGCTTCCCCGTCTATATCTATGACTTTCTGGATGTGGCGTCAGTGGCGACTTCGTTAGTGTAATTTGATTAGGTAGGCTGTTAAATACTTACTTAAACGGCCAAGTCTGTAAGACTCCTGTCAGATAAGAAAACTATCCTATAATCTCATGGTCATATCGCGTCGCACTCTATGGTTTATTTCCTTATCTGTGTCGCTGTCAAATGTGATATGAATGTTTTGTTCGTATTTCTGCTGCTAGGACCAGCGGACGCCTATTGTGGACGTAAAGCGGCTGATAGGGGCCACTACGTGGCCTATGGTGATCGCTACACGGCCTATATTTCATCTAAAGTAATATAATAAGAATGAATTTAATTTCCGTCTAATTAGACGTTTATTTTGCATTCGACAGGAATCAAATCTGTGATCCCAAAAATTTTACCCGTATACTATTAGAGATGCTAATAGTATTTTTATTATTGTGATGTCCTTGAGATCGAATATATGTGTGTGAGCGTGAATAAAATGGTAACGTGCGCGAGGCACGGTCTCTTTCGCGTTACCGTTTGGCTCCGAGACTAGTTATATATCTTGTACCTAAACTGTATTATTGGTGAAATAAAGATTATAATTGTCACAGAAGAGTTTTCCTTGGACCACCAACAATCTACTGCGAGGTATACAACTTGAAACGTATGTCTTACGCAAGTACGTAATAATTATGTACATAGTGATATCTTCCTATGGGTTCGCACGAATCGGTTAATAAAAATTATACCCTTACACCAAACTATTTCTTAAATAAAATTATCGATTAGACATTTTCCATAATCGCTTTTTATTTTGATACTTTCAACACCATTCTCTAAAGTATATGAGGATATTATTTCTTTGGGGGGTAGTTAAATGAAAGAAATGTAGATTTGCGTGTTGAGGTGTTGAGGTGTGAATGAAGACAGATAGAATTAAAGAAATTAATTAAGATGTAGAAGGTGCACGTGTTTTATGAAATGAAATGAAGCGAGTCGGCGGTCTTGCTCAGCGCACGCAGGCCGGCAAGACCGCCGTTGTGAAACGATGAAACTGGAGAGACTGCTTAGGGGTGAAATATCGAGCCAAGCTTGTAGCAGCAGCCGGCAGCGCTGTCGCTAGCGTCGATGCCGATTGTGATGGCGGTGGACATGAATTCCGATCGCTACGTTTCTATAAAAAGTTGCAATATGCCGTTCATCTGAAACTTTTCTCAAAGCGATGAAGAAAATTTATGATATCTGCGACAAAAACCTTAATTGAATGCCATCTCAATTCGTAAGATAAAAAATATGTGGAGAAATTTAGATGGAGACGTACATTTCGCATAATACTTCATGGAAGACATAATTTAAAATAACAATTGATTAGCTTTGGTAGTTACGCTTGATAACCCATAAATCGATAGGTTGATAGTTTAATTCCTGCCCACGGAACCCATTAGTTAATAACATTAAGTAGCGCAAGATTCGTTAGATTCATTTTATTTTGTTTATTTGTTATCTGTGTATTATAGTGTTCCTATAGTTTAAAGAGTGCGTGAATTTTTTTCTAATTCACTATTTTTTTTTAATTTTTATGAGTTATCAACATTTATGAATTAGATCAATTGAAAATAATATATTATGTCTATATTTTTTACTATTTTTATTATAGATGTCTATGTATTTTAAATTATCACTCTAGATCAACCTTAATTTTCGAGGACGCTATTTCTCTTGTGGTGACCTTGCACGCGTCCATTTACATGGCCGTGTTAAGGACTCACTTACCAATTATATTGGGTCCAAACCAAAGCGACCAATCTGCAGATGCAACATGACAAATGCACCAGAGACGGACACTGCTCAAGCAACTAGAGATCACTCTTTCGCAGACTGTTCTCTCATAGACATTTCCATTCGACCGCATCTCAAGCGAGCCACTCTAGAGTTCAAAGCAAATTTTACTCTATAAGTAATTTATCACATCAATAAACGAAATTTTGTAAGTGCTCTTTCATTTCTACACCCTGCTCCAGTTACTTCAACAGATACCCTACACTGCGACATACAAACAACGCGCGTGGGACTAGAAAATATTAGCTTCTCACAGCAGCAAAACCTTCAGACTCAATTACGAGTCAATCATATTTAAATAATCTCAACATCCACACAGTCAACTCCTATACATTTTTATAGCTCTGTATGAATTCGAAACATGAACCCCGAGAATAAAATAAAGAAACATACTCGATATCTTCAAAATGTGGTAATGGCGTCGTACGCTGCGTATACCATGAACTCCGAGACGAACGAATATCTCTATTCCCCTTCTTGGAGGTGAAACAGAAAGGTAGGAGTGGTCCTGCAGCGCTGGACCACTACGAGATGCAGATGATCTCGAGGCATGGGCATTTTATCTTCGACTTAGGATTTATCCGTGAACCGTGGAGTGTTTGCGCTCAGGTGAGGCAGACGCTGGAGCACATCCTCTGAGACTACGTAATTATGAATGATGCACGTGAAATCATGATTGTGGGATTAGAAGGAATTGGTCATCGAATCCCCCGGAACGATTACCTATTAAGAAATTAAAGGAAAAAGAATGTTGATATTTGTACATTGCCCAGGGTTAAATAATAAGAAAATATTAAATAAATACCTAATTTTCTCGAAGAAATTTTATTTCAAATTATATACAAAGGCCAATAAAGATTTCACACAGTAAATATTTATTGTATAAATTAATATAATATAACTTAATAGTTTTAATTGCTGGATCAAAAACAAAAGCATGCTCGTTAAGAGAAGATATTCCTTATACAATAATACGATTTATATTTTTTCATTGGATTTCCACGACCGGTTGACTCAGAATAATGTTAACAGATTATGGTTCTCCGTACGCAGCGGATCTGCTCACCCCAGAAAATGGTAAACGCCCTCTGAAACATTTCAAATCAATATTTAGCTGAAAATACTTAGTAATTATGAAACAAACAGATCACCAAACAACAACGTGGTTTTTTAAATAGATAATATGAAGCAAAATAATAAATTGAAGCTGTCATAATAATTTTGAATGTAGAACATTGTGTATCGCCAGTTTAAACTTTGTACGTACTTATTCTGATTTTATAATACATAACTTATTCGTATATATATATATATATATGAATCAGGTACTCCAATAAATTATTTAATTTTCGATGGATTAATTCAAGTGAAAACACACGTTTTATTTCATTCCATAATATTAATATGAAAAAACATGGAATATACGAGTTATTTTTGACACTTGTATCGAATGCGAGAAAATCAACAATTTTATTGTCATTATTCAGGAGAACACATTCTTATTGTGAAGTTGTAATTATTCATAGGTTTGTGATATTTTAAATACATATTAAATGTATTAATTAGAAAGATATACATATATAATCAATTTTATCGAAAAATATTGTTGTTGCTACCGGGACTCGAACCTGGATATGATTATGTTATACTCATTTAAGTCTTAAAGTCTCTTAAGACGGATGAAATTTGTGAACTATAATTTGTATTAAAGATTTCGACTTTAAATTATACAAATCCGTCCCATCCTGTCCGATAGAATATCCGGAGCCGCACCAAGACTGACCTGGTCGGTGACGATGCGTTCTGGCGTTCGCAGGCACGCATTGTAACACTATGTATGCACTATATTAAGAATAAATAAATTACTGCCTTATTAAAATTCTTATGTAATTAAATATATGTAATGATAATATTAAATATATTTACTCGTGATCGTAGTTTTGTCGATTTGCCAATGCCCATTTCAATAATATACCTGATCCCCTTTTTTGAGCGTCCAGATCAGCTTGGCTTTCTTTGCCCATCATGTAACCTAAAATTTTACAAAATTACGTGGCTATGAAATTTAAAAAAAAACAGAGTAATATTTGCTAGTGATGAGAAAAAATGCTACTTTTGACTCACTGGTGGGATTGTGATTGGTATTTGATAATATCAGTGATTGAAAACTGTGACTGTGATCACAGTTTCATTACTAATATCCATGCACCGCACGATATCATAATACGTGAGATATATAAATAAAGAAAAAATAACATAATTTTTAACATATTTAATTATATTATTTAAACTTAATTTACGTAAAAAACATATTACAGCATATATAACTAATTTAATATCATCACAATGAAAATGTGAGTTTATTTTTAGGGTCAAATTCTCAGCATGCGTAAAATGTTTTGGCAGAATCTACTAGATAACGAGTATCACGAATTATAACGTCATTCCTTTATGAATATTTTCGTTTTATATGCACATGCACTGAATCACGGTTCACGACCAAATATAAATAAATGAATTGCGAATCACGATATTCCCAGATATTCAATCACTGATAGTGAGTGTGACTTAAAGATATCAGTGATTGACTCACGGTTCGTGATTTTGAGCTCATCGCTAATATTTGCAACGAGTCTAAATGTATTTGTAGCGACCGGAATTCAAAACCACCGCCATCTCAGTCGGCATCGACGCTAGCGACAGCGTTGCCGGTTGCTGCCACAAGCCTGGCTCAGAATTCACCGCTAGGCACTCTCTCTAGTTTCAGCGTTCTACAGCGGCGGTCTCGCCGGCCCGGGAGCGCCGCGAGCGAGCGGGAGGGCGAGACAGCCAAATTGCTTCACATCATTTCATTTCGCATTCGTTCATTGCATTCTTTATTTCTATCTGTTTTCATCATACCGTCATAATAAAACTTCATCGCGCAAACAAACATATATTTCATTTAACCACCGACATAACCCCCAAATATTTAATGTTGCAAATATTACTTGATAGATAAGTCGACAGCGATTTTGTTTCCCAAGGCAAGAGTGTTTCGGAAAGATTTTTTGACATATGACGTCAATTGTCAATTAAATACCATAGTATTGTTTTATTGGATACATCTTGAAAAAATTTAATACCAATTACAAATAAAAACATTTACAACATATTCTACGGTTTGAATTTAACCGATGAGTTAATGCATTAATTGAATACTATTACTAATACTACTAACATGACATCAAATTAAAGGACGGCTGGAGGGCGGGAACCCACCTTTTCCCGGAACCGGTTTAGTAGCTAGGGCTTCCTTGTTGGTTCCACTCATCAAAGCTAATAAAAAATTTATAACTTATAACTTTAAAACGAAAAAGGAGAAGAAATTCAATGTGGTTATTAGCAATTAAGGTTTTAAATTTAGACCCTCCAGCGTCCATTGAGTGCTGTATTTATTCATCAAGTGACATTTCAGCATAATAATGTCCACCCGCATACTGCCAACTTTACAAAAGCGGTTATTCAAAAACTTGATCACGAGATTTTTTCCATATTCTCCTGATTTTTGTCCATCAGATTTTTATTTCTTCCGCTCTGTCCGTATTTCTTTTAATAACGATAATATTCTTCAAAATCGACTTGACGACTTCTTAACCTCCAAACCGCCAGATTTCTTCAGGCGTGGAATCAAAAAACTGCCAGAACGTTGGGAGTCAATCGTAAACAATGCAAGAGAATATATTAATGATTAGTTAACATTAATGAAATAACTCAATATTTTGGCTAGAGAGTAATGAAATATTTGTATTTACTTTTAAAATGATTGTTTGTTCTTTTTCCAAAGTCCGTGGGAATCTGGCCTCCTCGCAAGTTCAGCCCAAGTTGTGCCGGTGTGCGGTAGAAGTCTATAGGAAATTTAAAGAAACATTATGAAAACGTAACATGTAAGTGACTTAGAAAGATAGATTACTCGTTAGGCTACATGCAGTCAAGAGTTTTTACCTTTGAGAACCTTTTATACTTCAGTGGTTAAGTCCTATTAAAAGTTTGTAATTGTCTGGAGAGTGCATAATTGTTTATTTTTTTTTTAAATCGCAATTACTCTGAGGGACTGCGTGAATGCAAATGAATTTGATCTCACGTCTCAGAGATTTGGTGGTATAGGTTAGTGTGCGTCAGTTGGTCACTTGCTTAGCGTATAAAATAGAATAGACGAAAAACAATAGCTCGCTCTTCATAAAACTCTAAACTTTTATTTTTTACACGACTTTTGATACGAGTCTCGAGACAAGTACATTCGTGTATTCGCACCATTATAGTGACTCCTTAACCCATTCCCCGCGGGTAACTCACATATGAATAACGCCTCACATACCCACAGCGCGGGTGACTCAAATATGAGTCGTCGTGTTTCGCCCACCGCTAGTACGTACATACGCGCTGAGGAGCGGTGAAAATCGTACCAAAATTATTTGGAATCTTTATCCTACCGACATCTGTCGATATTTGTCAAAGATTATTAACCATCCTATAAACAAACACGAAATGATAAAAGTTCTCGTATTATCCAGTATCGCTCAGTTATTCAAATTGTCAAACTCAGTTTATGCGTGTAGAATGTAATGCGTTTCAAACTATACAGTTAAATTTAATGTCAGTATTTAAGAACTTCTAAATAATGTGCATTAGTCTCAGAAATCGGCGTCCGAATTGATCCAATCCGGGGAATGTGCATTATCCGATTGTGCTATACCAACACAGTGAATTGACAATGAATTTTCGAACCTATATGTTACCTTTTTTTGATATTAATACATTTAATCGTTCTATTATTTGAAAGAGCCATCTACCTTATTTTTACGGAATCTAAAATACCTTTGAGTAATCTGATAGTAGACGCCAGAATTATCAATTCATTTTTATTAAATTTTGGACACACTGATACAACTTTGTATTAGAGAACACGTTCTTATTAAATAATTACAACTTCACAATAAGAATGTGTTCTCCTAATATTAAATATACATTGTTATGTACTTAATATTAATGTATTTTACGTACATGAGACCTTTGAAGCTCTTCCATCGTCAATCAGTTCGGATACATCTTCCTCTTCTTCGCCTTTACCTCGAAGTAAATCTAAAAAAATCACAATGCTCTAATTTTAAACTAAAACTAGATTAAAAACATTAACCACGAATGATTTTTAAAATCTTTTAAGCGTCATTTTAGAGTAACGGTTTGAAACTAATTTTATATTATATAAAATACAATCATTTTGTATGAAACAACGAATTTTATTACACGCCAACCGGTTTCGCTTAGATCAAGCTTCGTCAAAACGTATTTAAAACTAACAATAAATATTAAAAGAGTGCACTTATATATTCATAAAAAGAAAGATACACCTAAAAGAGAGAGACAGGATACATATACAGTTAGATAGAACATCAAGGGAAACAGAATATAAAATTAAATTCCAGAAAGAGAAAGAGAGACAGAATACATGTACAGTTTAACGGAACATTAAGAGATGGGAAAATACAGTATCAATTAATATTAAATTGATTTTAAAGGAAACATACCTGATACAGGGCTAATGGATAAATTAATTTGATTATAAAGAATTGGCGTACCATTATATACTGCTCTTTTTTTATTTCAGGGGTTTTTAAACTGTCAGAGAGTTTGTTTCATACAAAGTAATTGTATTTTATTTAATCTAATATGTCAAACCACAAAGTGATTGCTTTCTACTAAAATAGAAACTTATTTTATGGACAAAAAACATAATGTACATTATAGGAAATAATATTTTATACGTGATATCAATCAGTCACTGGTGATTAATTGGAAATGGGCAGCAGAATTTATGTATCATGGAGGCAAAAGATCGAGGAGATCAGAGCTCAATTTGGACTGGAACCCATTTGAGGAAGAACAAAATAACATTTTTTTTAAATCATTGTTTCATATGTTTATAAAAACCGAAACAAAACCTGTATTATTTTAGACCTATATTTGCTTTGTTGGGTCGGCTTAAACTATAACAATAAAAACTCAATCAAATATTGGTAACACGCGTATATATGATAAAATTGAGACAAATATGTATGTCTCAAAAAATACACACCTTTGTATATGTTGAACCCATCTTTTGTCGTCGACATGACTATTTGAGTCACACCACACAACATAAAAACAAGAAAAAATGCTGACATTTTTGTAATTCCTTTGGTCATGTTTCTTGATGAAATATAATTTTATTATATAAAAAAAAAACAAAAATTATACGTGTGTCAAGTAGAGACTCGGACACTTTCTACCGTACAAGTGGTTGAGTTTTTACTAAACCGCGGTTTATATAGTTCCCAAGAATTCTAATTTAGAGAATAATTACAATAGGGATGTCACCACGGATTGCAATACCGACGTTTTTTTACAATACCGGTATTTTTCGATGTTCAGAGATTTAAAAATACGCCAGTATTTTAGCAATTCGCGTGTCCTTTATTTAAAAAAAAAAAACACAATAAATTTTCAGATACACACAGATACAAAGTCATCCATTAAAAAAAATATTACATTTGAATTCTGCCTTGTCGTCCTACAGTGCACGTAAAATGAAATAAAGACGTAATATGTCAAATTTTGCTAATACCGAAAATTCTGTATTGCGATACTCCGGCATTAGAAGTGCACGAAATCGTCCAGTATTTTAGTACTCCAGAATTCCAAAATTCATGCTCAAATACATTTATTAAATAAAATAGAACAAAATTTATTTTAGTATTTTAGTACTCCAGAATTCCAAAATTCGTGTCACAAATACATTTATTAAATAAAATAGAACAAAATTTACAGTACGTTGCATAGTGTATTTGCATAAAAATATAGTACTTGTGTATGTTATTTTCCCTTCATTGTGCTGTTAGCAAATCATATTATAATGACGATGCCATTTGCTCTGATCTACAGCGTTCCTGCATACAGCTTCCTGGAGTGGGAAATTCATTGCAGGTTTCATCAGATCCGTTTACCCAGTCGACGATTTTCCACGGAAGCTTAATCCTTCGACTCTGCCTTGTACCACAGGTCTCTCTTTTGCATCCGTACGTCGTATGACATATGACAAAGTATAATACGATGACGAAACTTAGATACTTATATCATGTTGTAACATCACCCACAGATTGTCTAGTGAGTCATGGAATGAGTTACGTGTTTTTGTGAGCTATAATAAGAAATTAAAACATTCTAAGTAGGCCTAAAGTAGAGAATGTACTTCACCAGAAATAGAAGCGGCCCTCGCGCGTCGAGCGAGACCGCCAACTCACTTAAATTTCATAATACACGCGCACCTTCTACATCTGTTCATTTCTTTCATTCTATATGCCTTCCTTGTGTTATCATACTGTCACAATAAACATCAACACGCCAGCCATCACTTTTTCATTTAACCACCGACCTAACCCCAAAGAAGCCTTTACTAATAATTGACGATCATGCATGAAAAGATACGTTAATGCGGATGAAGCATGAATTGTGATCGGAACAGAATAGTGTGGCGCTTTACTTCTGTGGCTACCCCTGTGGTGAAACGGCGTGATGGTAAACTTACCATTATTGCTTACCATCGAGCTGTTAAATGATTATTTTACTTAACCAAATCGTAACTAGTTAGATAGGTAAAATAACCATAATGAAAGATTATGTGAGTAACGCGATCTTCGGTAGATTTAACAATTTAATTTAGGGCAACCCTGGCAACAACGATTTATTAGGAAAATTATTTTCGAAAAGTAAGGCAAAATAAAAGCTTTTAAAATATTTCGAGAATACCTTGCAGTTGACAACTTGACAACACCCCCCATCGGAGCTGTCACTTCCGGGAAACATCCCATTGAAGACCTAAATAGAATATTTCCCATTATATAAATCTTAGACATGTATTTATTATATATGTACAGGTTTGGGCAGTGGAAATTCAGTAAAACGTTATGTGAGCACAGATACTGATGGAATCACAAGAAATTTGGAAAAAAAATCGTTTCGGCTACGAAGACAATGGCCAATTACCAGACGACATTTTTCAAACAAAATAGATTTTCAAAAATATTATTAAAGTCTTAGTTCAAATACAGGTATGTAACTCCTTAGAGGCCCAAAAGATCAGCGCCCTATAATCAGTGGTGTAACTACGCTAATACACTAAGGCCCACGTTATGTAGGGGCACTATAGGTTCGCGCCCTATAATAGATTTGATAATTATAGTTTTGCGAATATTGATACTTTTCATTTTTATAATGCACAAGCAAGAAATGCAATTATCTATAACATTGAAAAATTGCTGTGCACGATGGAGAATCGACTCATTTGGGTCCTCCTCAATACTACGCTCCACTACAGCAACATACGTCTTTGCGGATGCGTATTATCAATTAGAGTATATGTGGTGCGACAACGATCCATGGTTATTGAAATAACTTGCTCGGATGGACGATTATGTTGACCGTAAAATGGACGTAGCGCGCGGTAAGTTTCGCGAACTGAACTATTGTTCTGGCGTAAGTCTATTCATGATGAAATGGCAAACCTAACTGACCACAAATCACCTGTCAGCTGTCAAATTGTATGTCACTGGAAAAAGCGATGCCAATTCGAAAAACAAAACCTCTAAAAAAACATTCTTTATAACGAAAACACTTAAAAACATTGTTTATGGGTATCTTTATTTTTTTTTCTGATGTTAAGTGACCAATTTTATTTTAATTTTTTACTAGATAAATCGCCTAATAATATTTTCATATCTTATATAATATAATATTCAGCAGTGGTGTGCAGTAGACTTAAACTTAGGTTATACTGTTACCGACGACGTTTACGTAACTACATGGAAACTGGATGCGGTTGTCTCGGTTGCATATATATAGTACGCGCATATATATGCAACCGAGAACAGAAGAGAACTCTCTTAGCCGCCCCAGATATCTCAAAAGCTATATATACAGCTATATGAATGAATATCCGAGGCTAATCATCAGAATAATCTGCAGCGTGTGTGTAATGTTAAATATTAAAGACAATTATTTGTATTCCAATTCAATCCGTCTCTATTTTTTTAGAAAAGTCACCGATAACATCGTTATAAAAAGTTTCCGTTCCTTTTAATTCTAAAAGCAATTCCTTTTCAATACCAATCATGGAAAGATCCGAAGTTCGTGTCTGATTTTGAGTATTTAGCAAATAAGTATGAATTCGTTTTAGTGCCGAAAACGACCGTTCAGCTAACGCGCTGCTAGCAGGAATTCCGCATCAGGGACCTTTCCATTTTTCTTTGAGGTCCATTGCCTTTTTCGCATTGGGAACCCATTTTCGTAGTTACGCCGCTGCCTACAATGCATTTTATATCGATATTTTTCGAGTGTTCGAGTGTCGATGAGTTTCCACCTCTAATATGGATAACATTTGTAAATTCACCAAAATAAGAAATGAAATAATAAAATTTATAACATAAGTTTATGACATGTGAAAATATTATCAGCGTCGAATAGCTTTTAGAAAACTCCGCTGCTGCAATATTGTTCCAAAAAATTATAATAATAATTTTGCTTTCCATGTTGCGTAATATTTTGGTCTCTGTGGTTATGAAGTGGACGTGGAGTGGAAATGGTAATGAAATATAAATTTTGCTCTGTATTTGATTAAATTTAAATATGATTATAATTTAAAAACGAGATAACACAATTAAAAATGAATAATTTCACTATCATATATATTATAACTTACAAGAGTATATCAGAAAAAATCTGAATGACAAGATATTGTGCCTAATATTATTATTTTTGACAGATATAAATCGCATAGACTATTTTTTTGTTACGCCATTGTTTGTTATAAATATATATGTAGAAGCTATATTCGATATATATATAACCATGTAGAAACCATTCAAGAATTTAATACTTGAATGGTTATATAACTTCCAAAAATTTAATAGATGTGGAAGCTTATTGTGGATACAATTGGTGAACGTTGCATTGTGTAAAGCTTAAGCTTGTGTAAAGCACTTAAGCCAGCCGAAGTCATGTCGTAAGCCCTGTAATACCCATACTTCCGTACTTCCCATATAATATAATAGCTTCGTCTCTATGAGATATTTATAATTTGTCTTAATAACGATGCCTTTAGAGGTAAAACACCAATAATTGTGTGTTCTTTGACATCGTCAAATATTGATAAATAAAATACCCAATTAATCGAAATTTATACTTGTCGATTTTTTTCTTTGGTTAAAATCACTATGTTCAAAATAAAATCATGTTCAAAATATAAATAACATAAAAACTGGTTTATAATCTTGTAGTTTGTCAATGTTTTTCTGTAGGTGAGTGGTGACCATGCCTGGTGACTGGTATTGGACTAATATGGCTGTGTCGTCGGCATAGAGTTCTTTGTGAGAATTTTCGTTTTTGTGATTGGTACGAGGCGATTGTATGTATTGAAGAGAGACGGTGAAAGCAGGGAACCTTGGGGGATTTATGGAGAGTGTTTCCAATTTTTACCTGAAAAGTCCGGGCTAGAAGAAAATAAATTAAGTATACCTAGTAACTGGGGGATTATATAATTTTAAAAGTAGGCCGTTGAGCCATACTTTGTCGATATCCTGAAAAATACCGCCTGTGGATATGTTATGAAAACTTTCTGAGATTATCTCCACCGCTCTTGGTGAAGGGTAAAGAGATTTTTTCTGAAGGTGACCTGTTCGTTAAGGAGACACATGTTTTAATACATACCACTTTTTGGAAGTTGTCCATAGAAATAATTTGATGGTACCTGCGTGGTGATTTTATCATCCATTTTTTAAATTAAACCAAAGATAAATATTTACACCGGTTTCGGACCTGTCAAAGTTCGTTTAGTTCTTCGTTTATTTTCGAGGTTACATTTAATGTAAATATTTCATTACAAGAACGCAATTTATTAAATTGAATCATGGCGTCAGGCTTGGAGTCGTTCGTCAATCACACAGTGTCTATAATAACGTCAGACGGCAGGAACTTTATCGGAACGCTGAAAGGTTTTGACCAGACGATCAACATAATCCTCGATGAGTCGCACGAACGAGTGTTTTCATCTACCTCTGGAGTCGCGCAAGTCGTTTTGGGTCTACACATAATCCGAGGGGATAATGTGGCCATCGTCGGACAGATTGACGAATCAATCGACAGCAGGTTGGACTTGGCGAGCATAAAAGCAGAGCCGCTTAGTGCAGTCATATTCTAGAAACTTAAACAATCAATCAAATATCCTGAATTCTGCATTTTATAGAATTGGTTGGCCTGGAGTCGGTATGCCTCTTCTGATTGCTCCGAATTGATATTACCAAATAATTATTATATTTTAAGATATAATTTGTTAATGCATGTTTATAAATATAACAAATACCTTAAAAAAATCGGAAATCGTTTTATTTTTCCTTCTAACTGTATGTCTTAAGATCGTATATTATCTGCATACTTCAATCTGATTCCAAAGAAATATTAATATTTTATAGAAAAAATAATTTGTATCCTCTATGTGAAACGACAAATATAATTTTTATCAAACATTAACTATAATTTGTTTCATATTAAAGAGTACCTAATAACAATAATTACTGTTTTCCATTAAAATTGACTGCGTCTTTGCGCCTGATACTTCATTATTTCAGGTTAGGTTCATCCTCATATATCCTGCCCACCTGAGTTACAAAATTTTCATAAACATCCTGACATCAGGTTCTTGGAACATAGAATAAAAATCAATGTAATGACGTATCCTTGCATCTCCATCTTTAATAGGTTGTCTGCGGATCATGCGTGATGAAGGGAGCGCGCCTGGTGCAACTCATGCAATTATGTGTGATAACCAATGTCCCAAAAGTGTACACGCACACATACAATTCATAATAAAGTTTTTTAATTTTTTATAAATGGAACATTGCATTTACTTGTTTTACATTATATCTATATGCTAATAATTGCATCCTGTTTTACTCTTTATATAATATTTTTTTACTTTTTATACATATATTTTATATGCTATCTATAAATATTTATATATTTTTCTACATTGGACAATGCATTTATGTACTTACTTTAAGGATTACAATGTATTTATATGCTATCTAATCGCATCTTGATTTACTCTTTATATATATTTATTTGTACATTGAATACTACACTTTGTTTATTACTATACCGGAAAGGCAGTTTGTTATAAAACAAAAAAATACTAGTGTAGCAGGCAGGGTACCGAAATATATGACTTACTTTGCTGCAATATTATCTGATAATAACAATATAATAACACATTGTACTGTACTATGAATCAACAAAATAAAATATTATTAATACATATATCTGTGTGTCGCCTTCTATAGTAGGTTGACGACTATGTTAATATATTATGTATAAAATCACCAACATTTTAGATATTTAACCACTTTCTGAAGCTACACAGCCGAGACAATCTTTTTCTACGTACAACTCTATCCACCTTCTACATAATGGGTTGTGAAATATAATATTTTTCATTGCGGAGAACGTGTCTGAAGTACGTAGCTCTCCTCGATAATTGTTAATAGAGGGAAAATATTCAATAATAATTAGATAAAATTTGTAAACAATCTATTGAATATTTTCCCTTATTTTAAATTGTTAACTTTTGTTTTATTAACCACTTAATGAATTAAAAATATATCTATCAGTTTCAACATTAATGACATCCTGAAGAAGAAAATAATATTTTTTGAAACCGGTAGATGAATTTTTAATTCATTAAGTGGTTAATAAAACAAAGTTAACAATTAAAAACAATGGATTTTAACCACAAAGTTTAATTACCCAATGTCAATTTTTAACTTAAGAGGCTACTTTCATTTTTCCAGTTTGAATTTCGAGATATTTTTGCACTTTGCATACCCTTTCAAGACGAGACTAATAGTTAATTCATTTACAATATCAAGTAAACATAAAAGTGCGTTATTTTTTACGTAAATATTGCTAGAGTGAAAGGTATCAATAGAAAAGGACAAGTATACAATTGTTGGTTTTCTTAAATTCCTAGGTAATAAAGCTATCAGAAAATAGGCATTTCTTCAACATTCACAATACATATGTGTTGCCATTTGAAATTATCAAGCGAAAATTAAATAATTTGTTAAAGTTCTAACCTAAGAATTTGTTATGTTTATGATAAAAACCATTGTTTGTGTCGATAAACATATGATTATAAAATACTACAATTTTGCCCCGATTTATAAAGAAAAAATTGACGTAAATTCATACTGATAAATAATATTGATAACTTTTGAAGCAGCTGTATTTGTGAAGAGAAAACTATTTATGATAATATTGTATAATAATCATACTCCGGTTGTAATAAAAAAAACTGTTTTTTTTTTTAAATATTTATTTATTGTTTTAATAAATTACATATATATTTAATATTAAAATATAAATGAAAATATGACAAAAGTATTATTATTCACTGTTAAATAATTAGTTGTTCATCGAGCATATTATCGTTCTTCAGAATTTCGTTGTTTTTTATTTTACACGTATTCAAAACAAAATTTGGTCAACACAGATTACATTTTAAACTGAATTTAGAAATAAAACTTTGTTCTTTCACATATTCAATATTCATTCATGTGCACCCAAACATCGATTTGTGGGAGTAAATTTGATTAATTTGAGAAAAGAATTGGTGTATGTCGACCACTCTTTTGCCATCCAATTTACGAAGTTTACACGAGTCCACACATTCAATGCTCAGTTCGGGAACATCCCGAAAATAATTTATAATATTGTTATTCAGTATTTTTATGTACAAAATATTAAAATACGTGTTTATTCATTTATATGACTATAATAAATACATTTGTTTCAATGAAACATGTCTGCCATGTATAATTCTTTTGATAAAATAATTTATCTTTAAGGATATATATTTCCAATAAAAAATAATTTATCTGCACTACATAATATATGTATATTGAACTATGTAATTTATATTGTTAAATCAAATAGATAATTGTTATAGAAATGGTAAAAATTATCAACTTACGTCGCGATTTTTTTTCAAGAAGCTTATTATAACCATTTAAAATTTTATTGGAACATTTCCTAGAGCGTGTCAATGGATACTTTTTGACCTTAGGCATCTTGAGTCACAGGAGGCAGTAATTTCAGAACAATAATGTATATAATAATATATTATTGACTTTTCATTTCATTATTAATTGATTCACGCGCATGCGCTGGCTGCCATGCACTGGCCGCGAATTCGTTAGCCACCACGCACTGGCCGCGAATTCGTTAGCCATCATGCACTGGCCACGCATTCGTTAGCCATGTATGAGCTGTCAGATTCTAAAACCAAGCAAATGACGAATGTTGAAAATTATAATCTGTTTTCGTATAAAAACAGCCCAAAACCATACAATTTACAAAAATAAGCAATTGATATCAAGAATAAGTATAATATTCATTCATATTGTAGTCAAAATTTGTATTAAAATGTGTTTTATGGGCAAATTTAATTTAAAAATTTCGGAGCGCGGACATTAGGACCGCCATCGCCATATTTGAATGGCATACTGACAGTGTGAGATGTAATTAATAATATCGTATTTCATAAGACGGAAAATATATTATTTAAAAAATGATTATTGTGTTTCTGATATTAAACTTAGTTTTAAATAGTAGTTGAAGCCTCAAAGCATGTGAGTAAATATAGTTTATTATTTAAAAACGTATGTTTTTACTAAAACAAAGTATTTTAAAAACGTCAAAAATTCATTAAATGTACTGCAAATTGAATGATTTATAACTATTCATTTTTAACATTTTGCTAATTTGGTTTCCTACAGATTTGTTTCCGTAATCTTGGCTTCAAGATTATAAGAAAATATATTTCATTTATACATACATTCAGCCCATCGACTCAATTTCGTACCATGCCTAAAATGCATTTAATGGTCGCGGTCTTTCTTATAATATTTGTATCGTATTAATTATGACAAATAACATTCAGTTTATTAGTTTTATATTAATGTAAAGGTCCAATCTAAGTAATGGTTGAAAAAAAATTCAAATCTATTGAATAATTTCTGATATAAATGAATAATAAAAACCCACATTTTCGTAAAAAACGCGAAAATATGAATTATTATTGCAAGTCGCGCCTTAAGTACACAACTCATCCTGATGAAGTAAACATGAAATATATAGATTTTATATCTAATAAAGTGGTGTAAACAAAATTAATTGACTTTACTATTCTTATCACCCATGCTGTTGTATAGCTGTGCATTCAGTGGTGGTGCTTTAAAATAAAAAGTAAAACTCCAGCCAAATCTGTGTTATTTATTCTCAGTGTCTAATAATAAATATTTGCCCTCCAAAACGATTTTGAAAATGACCTTAATGATCAAAAGGCAACAAATTAAGAAGAAATCATGTGTCCTGACTTTTAAGCTGCTGGGAACCAGTTCTTCCAAGTTTCTCAGCTCACCACGGAATAATTTTAATATACATTCGTAAGTAATAATATATATTAATATACCGTCCAGGAGTTTAGGGGATTACAAAATCATCAAACAAATGTGAATTAAAATAGTTTATTGATATGCCACAATCCGAGCTGCAACCTTTTGGAACAATTATTACAAGCTAAATTACTTATCAACTACATCACAGTTTTTATATTTCGCTGATTAGGTTCATCAGTGACTTGCTTTATTTAGTTTTTTTAATTACATAAAAGTATGAGTCATTTAATTTGTATTTGAAAAAATAAAATAAAACAAGAATTCTCATAAAAAGCATGCAATCTAAATTATTAACAATTTATTTATAGAAGAGAGGCAACTAAATTTATATTTTCAAGTTTGAAGAGTAAATATTCATGAATTATATACCTAGCATATTAGGTAACTTATACATATATAAAAATACCATTTTAAACCGATAATTAATTTCTAACTTTGAGATGCAAAATCCGCTGTGTGTCATATTAATGCAACTTTAAAAAAATATTTAAAACCCAATGAGTAAATTAAATATTAAATGAATGTCATATGAAACTGGTTTCACGTTGAAGATAGTGGAATATGCAGAAATTCTTGTAAATTCAAATACAAAACTTCAATGTCAGCAAAAAAACTTGTTTTTGAATATCGAAAGATGAAACTGTCAAAAACTGAATGAGCTCAAAGATAAGTATAATGTTTTTAATATTTAGAATATGTAAATCTAACATATATTGTCTTGTGTTTATTTTTTTAAATTTTGACTTGTACTCACTATATATAATAATTCAAATTTAATTAATGTAAAATAAATGCTTTGCCAACCTGTTAAATACAAGTATAAACAGTCAATACAAGAATTTGGATTCAATGATTTTCTATGGATAGTTTTGTATATTGGTGAAATTGTTAAAAATATACAATCAATTCATATCTTTATGAACTTTCTGTTTAAACTGTAGTTATCAATACCTACTTTATATAACTGGCAAATAGTATAAGTCTACACTTATAAAAATATTACAACAGCTAAATTTAAAACATTAAATTACTTTTGTATCAAATAGGACTTAAATATTTATTGTTCACTTGTCGCAGCTTAATTTCCATATGCTAAGTTGTAACGTGGAACTCTGTAAAGTAAATTAATTAATTGATTAGTATAATAATGGTTAGATATTTTATCATTTGTCAATCAATAAGATTGAAATTTATTAAAAATATGAATTTTAATTTATAAAAAAATTAATCATTAAGCAGGGTTTATTACATGCTATGTATTTCATTATTGTTAACATGCAGAGAAAATTAATTAAAATTAATACAGGACATATTAACATGGGGACAAAATTAAATATAAAATAAAAGCATATTATGCAGTTTCAAATGGGACATGCATAAATCATATTTTCTGAAAGATAATTTTGCTGATTCTCTATTAAAAAAACATCAAAAGTCAAACAAAACACTGCGCCATGTTTAGAGAAATCATCAATTCCTATGAATAGGGCACAATATCTTATTTTTAAAAATTGATGTGTAGATTTTATTTATTTAGACATTTTTCTTGTTGAAACAGCAACTAATGTCGTAATATTTCGTTCTCATTTTCCCTATTCCCAGTACACATTCCACGTGGACACCAAAAAAAACACTCTTCCAAAAACAAAAAAAAACAAGCATTTTAATTTAAAAAATATGTTAGGCATGTATTGATGTAAAGAAGTGAAGACTGGAACTGGAAAATTTGGAATGAAAGGCATGATTAGTTAAATCACGTAAAATTGTGGTTTAACTAACCATGCCATGATTGTTGTGAGTGCGGCATTCTCCTCCCGCAGCTAAAATGGTCTGATGGTAATGAAGTGAAAACTCAAAAGCGTTACAAATGCGTGAAAGCAAAATGCATTGTGTTTCTAAAGCCCACCTGTGATTTGAAATTGCAATTATTCATTTATACAAATAAATATATACATACAATTAAGTAAAAGTTAGAAATTATATTTAAAATATAATATATATATATATATATATACTGGCATCATAATATTGCATTTAGTAAAACCTGATTTAACTCTATTTTCAATGGACATTTTGAATTGTATAAAATTGGTTATTTCAAAGTTTTATATTCTGACGGTCCGGTCCTTTCAGACCAGTAAAACTGAACGAACAGATTAAAAAACTGCTCAGGCTGCCGGAATATACCAATACACTTTTAAGTCAATATAAATATTATATTGCAATATAAAAGCAGTGTCTTTATCATATATATTTACCAGAGTAAAAATGCAAATGACTTTTCAGAAGCTCTATTAAATATTGTGGAAATAAAATTTAACACAATATAAAAAATTACATTCTACCGTCTATAATAAAAGAGATGTGAAGTGCATCAAATTTTACATTGCAAAAGATAAAATGAATCCGGTTTTACTGTAGAAATGATAATGCAATTTTTTTTTAAATTTTCATACATATATTAGGTAAAATGGAAAGAAATGACATTTTTTCTGGCGCGTCAATTTAAAATTAGTTTGTCAACGGTTGCCGTTGAGTTAGCACGTCGTGGTTAGTATCATTTTAAAGCTCTGTGTGTACTCTTTCCATTTCAAGATATTTTTTATTTTTTTTGCCGTTGTAGAAAAATGGAGAAGCCTGAGATTGAAGAAACACATTTGCGCTATTTTATGCTGTTTTTATTTGATAAAGGATTAAAACCAAAAAAAGCTACGCAAACCATTTGTGACATTTACAGTGACGTCTTGAAACTTCGAAAGTGCTTTAGATGGTTTCAAAAGTTCAAAAGTGGTGACAGGGAATTAAAGGACAAACCAAAAACCGGAAGACCCCTCAAAATCGACGATGACGTCCTAAAATCATTGGTGGAAGCTGATCCTCGTAAAACAGTGAAGGAATTGTCACACGACCTTGGCTGTCCAATAACAACTGTGCAAGATCATCTGAAAAGGTTGGGGAAAAAACACAGACAAGGAGACAAGGAAGTTGGGTGCTGCATGATCTCTCTCAAACGGCCTTGGAGCAACGTGTGACCATCTGTGCTTCCCTATTATCCAGGCACGAAACAGATCCATTTCTAAAAAGGATAATTACCGGGGACGAGAAATGGGTCCTTTACAGTAATACCAGGAGAAAAAAACAATGGCTATCACCAAATCAAGTACCTGTGCCTACCCCTCGGCCAATATTGACGTTAAAAAAAGTTTTGTTATGTGTTTGGTGGGATGTTTCGGGGATAATACATTTTGAATTATAGTTAGAGCTGTACTGTGCCCAACAACAACGATTAAAAGCAGAGTTATTAAAAAAACCATCTGTTTTGGTCAATAATAATAGGCGGATTTTACAACATGATAATGCAAGAACTCATGCGGCAAAAATTACTCAGCAAAAAATAAGAGAACTTGATTTCGAACTTCTGCCACATCCTCCATATTCACCAAACATTATCGGATTATTATCTCTTCAAGTCGATGGAGCATTCACTTCATGACAAAAAATTTACAAACGGTGACCGGGTGAAAAATCACCTGGATTCGTATTTTGCCAGTAAGTCACCAGAGTTTTACGAAAAGGGTATCAAAAAGTTGCCTCTTTTATGGAGGAAGATATAGACAACGAGGGAAATTATTTAACAGAATAATATTGTAGTTTTTTTAAAAATAAATTTTTTGTTACAGGAAAAAAAAATGTTATTTCTTTCCGTTTTACCCAATATTAAAAATATGAATCATATGTTAAAATTATCAGTGAGACCTTATATTTATATACAGAATCATCAATGTTACTGCCCCCAGATTGTTGGTCTGCTTGACTTTCACGCACCATTGAAGTCATGGAGACACAATTCAATGTTTTATTACAGTGGTAATGTCAAAACTCATGCACTATCTAACTCCGCAGTCCCCAGAATGCATTCTTTGGGGAATGAATATGCGGAGGTAGTCGATATTTTTGCTGTTAATTTAACTCTTTATAGGACTACATTATTACAATTTTTTGTGTCTCAACTCAATGGTGACGGAGAAATTGCTTTACTTCACATTTTATATTTATTTTTAATTTTGATTATGTACTTTGTAATTTTTTCTTTGTGAATACACTTCTGATGAAATTTCTGTTATTTTGCAAATTATGTTAAAGCCTGAATAGGGCGTGTATAATAATAATAAATAAATAAATATAGTTGAAGTTGTTTAACATGAAACCATATGCACTGATATATTTTTTCATTTTAAAATATACAGATTCAACAGACGCCGGCCTACTCAATTAAGCCGGAAAATCATAAACAGTAAAGTTTAAAATGGTAAGGGCACTCTACTTTATTATCAGATGGCGACCTAGTCAGAATGTTGAGTCACAGAGTCATAAACAATTTGGTGATGATGTGGCAGCTGGTATATTATTTTGTTCTTCTAAGATGCAATTTTTTGTCGTGTTAATAGATAATAGATTTATGAAATCACATGGCATGTATCATGTAGGGACCAGAATATTTTTTCATGTTAAACATTTTCATAAAAAAACGTAAGTTTATAGTGGAACAAGGGCTCAGCAGAAAATTGTATAAATAAAGATAATGCTTGGATGCAAAACATTTAAAAGCAATTCTTTAACCAAAACACAAGCATAAATGTTATTCTTCATAATTACAATATTATCACAGATAATATAAATAGATAATGTCTTCTATTTGTATTTGAACACATGCAATAATGACATAAATCGCATTCTTTACTTGGGATTGTTCTGTATGTACATCTTCATGTTGTATTCTTGGAAAAAACTCTTTCCGTATTCGAATGAGGCAATCATTATGGCACAAGCCGGAGCGACTTTGCATATTCTGGGAATAAGTCCGGTGAAGAGGCCCTTGATTCCGTGGTTATTATAAATATTTTTCAACATCTCTGTCTGTCCTCTCGGTTTAAACTTGTGGTCAACTGAAAATGATAAAAATGTAAATCAACAGAGAGACGAGATGTATACAATTTATAAAACAATTATTTTTAAAAATGTTAAACTGAATAATAGCGACAAATGTTTGAATTTAATCAATCTATCAGTGTAGGGGAGCTATACAAGTAGTGATGAGCTCAAAATCACAAACCGTAAGTCAATCACTGATATCTTTAAGTCACACTCACTATCAATGATTGAATATCTGGGAGTATCATGATTCGGCCGCACGTGCATATGAAACGAAAATATTCATGAAGGAATGATGTTATAATTCGTGATAGACATCATTAGTAGATTTTGCCAAAACATTTTACGCATTTGACCCGAAATGCTGAGAATTTGACCCAAAAAATAGACTCACATTTTTTACGGTATTCATTCTCTTTGTGATGATATATTAAATTAGAATATGTTTTTTACGCAAATGAAGTTTGAATAATAATATAAGTAATATGCTCAAAATTATGTTTATTTTTCTTTATTAATTTATTTAGTGTACAGTAAAACCGCGATATAACGAAATCCAAGGGACCAAAAAATAAAAATTCGTAATAACGAATTCCCACATATAACGAAAAAAATAAAAAAACCTACTATATGTTACGCGCCGTCGCAAAAAAATGTTGCGCGGCTTCAAAAAAGATCGCAAATTCTGCAAACAAAGGAGGAAAAAGGCCATAGGGAACTGAATACCTACATATTTTTAGTAGTTTTGTTATTAAAACAGATAAGCAAATGGATAATCAAAGGAATTAAATTAAGAACAGAACCTATTCAACACCAATTGGAAGATATTTTTGTAAATTCCAGAATATTGCAAACACAAAACAATATTTTAATTGTGTTTAAATGTAGAGCCGCTTCAAACATAGTTTTGGGCATGAAACATACAAAATAATTCAAAAATAACAATTTTACAGTTGAATCGCGGCATTTTTATAAAATGAGTCGAATATAAATTACGAAAGTACTTACCGGTAACGGCGGCAACCACTTCAAAATATATTTATAATCTTTAAAATTGTTCACTTAAAAATTATCGTTAACATTGGTCACTTAAAATACACGAAAACAATAGTTAATAGAAATACAAAATGCCGTACAAAAATAGTCCATAAAATATTTTAACGGATTATTTATATTATTGACGAGTTCACACGAAAACAATTGTCAAACGAAAATGAATTTATGTAAATATTCAGTTCGGTCATGCAATAATCGCGTTAAAAGCTGAACAAACTTAACTCTACAGACGTTACACCTTATCTATGCGTTACACTGAGACTGACATTTCCAATAAGTACATACTGCAACTTTCGGGGGGTTCCTGTTAATTTTTGTATTTTACAGCTGTTTGGGTCTGGGATTTCAATACATATTAGAGGCGTATGCGTACGTAAAACGTATCTAAGAGAACGCCGCAAGAATTATGTCAAATGGTTTTATGGACCTACTATGAACCCAAGAAGAAGTTTGAATTATTTTACTACCTTGTCGGCCGACCGCCGCGCACCGCCGAAAAGGCCATAAAACCGTTCGCATACGGCAGATGCATCGGCGCGGCTTTGTAAGTGCGAAATAATATTTTCATCTTTTAACATTTTTTTATTTCGTTATAAATTTACGTAAATGTATTGGCATTTTTTCGTACGGGACAAAAATGATTTTGTTATACATATTAACGGGATTTCGTTATATAAATGCATTTTTGTATGAAAAATTGGTTTTAGGGACTAAATTTCGATTTTTTTTTCGATATACGTCATTTTTCGCTATATCGGGTTTCGTTATATCGCGGTTTTACTGTATTATGATATTGTATGGCGCATGGGTATTAGAATGAAACTGTGATCACAGTCACAATTTTCAAACACTGATATTATTGAATATCAATCACACCATTGAGTCAAAAGTAGCATTTTTTCTCATCACTATATACAAGACTATAGTCGGAAACAATTGCATGGTGACAGTTTGAAAATAATATCATATCTTAATAAATTTTTGTATCAAATATATCATAATATCATATTTTAATAAATTTATGATTCTCTTGTAGTTTTAAGAAGTCATGGATATGAGTTTCAAGTAGAGTTATAAAATCATCATTTGTGTCTAAACAAACGTCAGAGAATACTACTACATACTACTAATGGCTCTACAACCCCTAGGGGATTTTGGTCTGATCGAGGGTTTTCCTCCAGCGATCTCTGTTTTGTGTTACTTCTCTCTAATTTTGGAATTCTAAGGCAGATATGTCTCTGAAAATATTATTGCTCCATCTAAGCTTAGGAAGCTTCTGCATCTGGTTCTTATTTATATAAACTATATTATAGCTCATTAATTAAATATATTATCATATTATGTATAAAGTTTTTTGTAGCACCAAAATCGACTATCTAAAACCAGTCCTAATGCCTAAAAACTACATATTTAAGATAACTGTGATATGTATTTTCCAGATTACGGACATTTGACAAAAAAAAAATTGAATTAGGCGAAAAATAGATCGATAAATTTATCTGATAGGCTCCAAAAATAGCTTTGAATGACGATATTCAATTTATAAGTACAATTTAGTATGAAAACTTTCTAGAGGGACCACATTCTGCTCCAAAACTTTTTTGAATTTGAATTGAATTTGAATAAACGGAATTTTACTGTACACACCAGGCTGTTGTGCCGTTAATTATGATGTATATAAATTATACACGTAATATAACTCATGACATTTCAGTACACACTGTCGAAATCATAACAAAGACACATCATATTTAAAGAAAGTAAATTGATTGGAATTTTAAAAACATAATCAATGCTTTTACATCAGCTAAGGACTACTTTAAAATGACGCACCAAATTTGCAGTAGCACCATTGTTAGTATAATTTCAATAAAAACAAGACAAAAATATTTTAAAGACTACTCACTTGAATATATTTCCTTTTCGCCTAATTCTATTTGTTGGTGAGTTTTCACAACGTCAAAAGGTAATGTTAAAATTGCAGCAATCTAAAAAGACAATGTATAATTTATTAAATTTAATTCAGAAAATAAAGCAGATTGAAAATGCGTTTATTTCAATAGCAAAGTCATTCGAAATATATGAGCCGTAAAATGAATTGCGCTGATTTATAAAAAATGTACTAAAATATTATAAATAACACATTTATAATTTAAATAATAAAATAATGTCCAAACTAACGAAATAAGAATGAACACTCATTGGCTTAAGTTTTCTTAAATATTTTATTACCTACCGAACACAAATAAATAATCCTTTTTTGACATTACACTTTACTCAAGCCATCATAAATAATATTAAAACAATAAACAGAAAATTTACAGCACCCTTTGCATAAGATAAGAACACATTGACAATAGTAGTAAAATGTTAAAAAAAATATTTTAGCAAAATTAAAAAATATATATGTATAATACAGACACAAGCACGCCTCAAATAATGGCAAATAGCGATAGCGGCCCTCATCGCACGACTACCACGATGTTCCCTTTACTAGTTATAGCAGCTCCCTAGCAGCCATGATGCGCTGTGATTATGTAAAGGAAAGTGAACTTACGCATCCAGAAGTGCCGCCAGCAGCAAAATTAAACGCAAAGGTATTATCACTGGGATTAGGTTTCCCAAAATATTTCTTTATATTTTCAAAATTTGTCCAATATACACCTAAAAATAATAAAATAACAATTAATGGAAATTCGCTTAAAACATATTTTTATTAGTAATTAGTATAGTATTGCTTAAGTCTGTTGATAACACTGTTAAGTGGTTTAATTCAAAGAAAACCATTAATGTGCAAAAGTTTATATTTTGATGTTAAACCAGATGTGACTACCGAAATCGTGCAACTCGAGACGATGTTTTGTATTATCAAACCCATCAAATAAAAATTTTCTTTCAATCTTTTGTTTGATGGAACTATACAGAATTTAACAATCAAATTAACCTTTTCGTCAAACCAGGGTATAGAAACACCCCAGATCATAGTTATACAAACAATAATAAAATGTTGTGACGGGCAACGCAGGCCCAACTGTCTCACCGGACGTTGGGCCTGAATGCTGCGAGTTGCAATAAGCGATATAGCTGTCTCCCTTGTTCGCATCTGTGGGATGGGGCTACCCAGTGCATTAGTTAGAGTGAAACAAATAATAAGCACAATAACTAAAAGATAAGACACAGGGGTATGGTATCGACATGTACAGGTGTATGTACCGTGCAAAGATCACTGGACCGAAAACAATATTTTTGAATGGAAATTTTACGCTTAGAAATTTGAAAAACAAAATGTTTGCCATTATTTCCATGAAGATTACAAAAAATAAGAATGAAGTCGTTTGCATAATTATTGAATTTAAAGCGATCTATGGGGAATGTGAATACCCCGCTTCGGGGAGGCAAGGTTAAGACAATCAGAAATTATTAACATATTTCAACTTTAAAATGTGTGTATCCTTTTTGTTAATATTGTAACTGGGCCTGAGAATGTACAATCTAGCTCGAGGCTGGCATGTTATCTACGATGACAAGTTTGTTTTTATCTTAATATGATTAATAATATCTTTAAACAAAATAATGCTCAGAAAAGTTATTTAATTTTGCTGATTTATGAAACAATGTTCTGGATCCACATTGGGCATTTACCAAGTATGCATGTACTACTAATAATGTAAATGAAGTTTATGTTCATTATCACTTCTAAATTACTACCTAATTAACGTCAGTGTCATGTTACCTGAGAATGGAACATCTCTCATGAGTGTTGGTCCCAATCCTCTCCACAGGCCTCGGGGTCCTCTAACTTTAATTAATTCTTTCACAGCTTCACGGGTTTCTACATAAAAACAAAAAAATATATGTTGTAGCAATGAGAAAAAATGCTACTCTTGACTCACTGGTATGATCGTGATTGGTATTCGATAATATCAGTGATTGAAAACTGTGACTGTGATAACAGTTTCATTACCAATGCGCATGCCGCTGCACGATATCACAATACATGGAAATAAAAAATAAATAAGCATACATAATTTTCAACATATTTATTTTGAAAAACCTATTTTAGACATATTTAGGCAATAACTTACCACTAAAAGATTTCCTTTGAGACTGCATTTTAGTTCTGATAAGTTCTATTGGAGAAACCATTGATACAGCAGCAGCTCTGGCCACAGAGCCAGATATTAGAGGTATCCACATTGGTTGATTTTCTGTAATAGAAAAGAAAATATCAATAGAATATTTCAAGAGCTTTTAGTGATATCTCTCAAATTTTCTAGTAAATGTTGTAAATTTAGTTAAAATAAACAAACTTTCAATCAACATAAAATAATCATTAATAGTTCAAATATAAGTCATAGATTTTAGATCATATTTTGTTACATTCACAATGGCACCATTATATTCATTTATATTCATTCTCATATCTTATTTTTTGCAGTGCATTAATAATTTCAGGCAGAATATACAGACAGGGAACACACTGGGTCCAAGTGCAGTCTTCAAAGACGACTGTTAGTTTCAGATGGTTAAATACGTCACATGTCTAAGATCCATTTTGACCAAGGACAATGAAGAAGTTGTAGAAATTTGGAAAAGTATCGCTGCAGGAAATATAACCTATTTCAAATTATTATCAATACAGAAGTCACCGAATGTCTGCAGGAAAATTAAATTAATATTGTTTAAACTATCATCCATACTATATTGACTTACAGATGTGAAGCATGGACAATCCCCGTCAAATTGGGAGAAATGTTGGATAATTTTGAGAGGAAAGTGCTGTAGAGAATTTATGAACTTGTACAATATTTATCAGGATCCCAAATTCTTCATCCACATGAAACTACAGCGACTCAGATGGGTGGGTCACCTTCAGAGGATACGGGAAGCACGAATCCCAAAAAAAAATCCTTAATGCAAACCCAGGTTGTGAGAGAAGAATGAGAAGACCCCAACTTTGCTAGGAGGTTGACATATAAAAGTTGCTAAAGCGAAAAATTCGATAAGGGCTACAGGACCATTGAAGAAGAATAATATTTTTATAGGATTATTGATGTATTATTTATTAATATATATAAAGATTGTACTCATAAATTTTGAAGGAGAGTTTTGAACTTATAATATAAAAATGTTGTATCCATCCATCAATATTCTCCTTGTTCATGGGTTGATACTGCTTCTTTTAATAAAGGAGAATCACAATAAGGTATCACTGAAAGCAATTGTTTCACATAGAAGACATACACTGCTTATTTGAGACACAATTCCTAAAATGACTAACAAATATGGATCGAGGACATTGACATTTATTGTACCTATGTTAAACAATAAATTACTAACATCCTTACGCACTTGTATGCTAATTTCAAATTTTGAGTATAATTACATGACTTACTTGTAAATATTAAATTGAATGACGATTTATGACACTGAGAAAAATTTTGTATGTTCATTTAAAATACTGTATATTTGTAATTGTTTACGCATTTTACACTTCGATGGGTAGGCCTGATATTATAATTTGAATATGTGCATTCTATTTGTGTGGATTTAAAAACAAAATCTAAAGCGAAACTGCTTCTGTTCAGAGATGTTTTCGGAGTTGGGCATATATTTTATGATGGTGATATATTTCGTATTTTTTATAATGATATGATCGTATTTTTTCGGATTATCAGTTGTGCTAGTTTGGAGGCTGGCCAGCCGAAGATTCGAGACAGTGGGGAGAGTGACTATCGGTAGACAAATCGGCGAGTAACACCCCAGTTTTGCAAAGATTGATGTATTTTTATTTATATAGGTTGAATGAATACATTCAACAAACCAATTAAAAAATCCAGGACTAGCTATTGAAGGTAATTACTTCAACAGTAATATTGTTAGTTTTTTTGATTTTATGTATGTTAAGTGAATATATGAACCAGCAGACAAGTCTAGAGAAATGCTTTTAAGATAATGTAAATAAAATTGTAATAATAAAATATAACTATAATTGAAACAAACAAGGTGCAAAATACTTTTTTTTAATATGCATTTTTTACAAACACTTAAATTTTAAGCAATGTCGCATTCAGGTGGAGAAAATCTTCAACTAGGGACGCAATCAAACAATTAAAAGAGGATTATTATTAAAATATGTTTTAAACCTATAAAGGTTTTCGTATCATGAAAATCATCATCATCAAAAGTGCAGGTCCTGGTAGAGTTAAGTAACTGTCATTATTCTGATTTGTTTTTGTACACTGTCACAGTGTTAAACGCATGCGCGTACTATGCCATCCAATGGTTTTGCAAGTACTTTTTTCACTAGATGTTTTAAATCTGTGCATTGAAAGTTACCAGCCCACCTTAGTCGTCCTATTTTAATAAATTGGGTAATATTGGGTTCATCAGTTTATTCAACTCGTGTTGTAAAAACGAAAGATGTAAAAATTGACTTACGAATTCCCGTCCTCGCTGTGTAATGATCTTTTAACCGTACTCGCATCTGTTCGTAAAATACAAAGTATATGACAGTGCACGGCACAGCTAGGAGTAGTGTTGGACTCAAGCCAGACCAGAGGGTAGTGACTCCTTCCATTTGGGTTATCTTCATAATAGCATCCTAGAAAAAAACAGTGTAATAAAATAAGTTAATTAAATTGACATTGACATAGATGTTGTTGTTTTAACAGAGGTGAATATATAATAATATAATATGATAAACATAAGACACAATTATATTGCAATTAAGTATATACTCGTAGTTTATTGTGTGGGATGAAGTAGATTCCACCTCTGATATATGCAGCATTGTTCTGGCTACTTCGCTAGACTGCTGTCTGTGTTAAAGTACCAGCTGTAACACCTTTATAACTAGTTTTGTGAACTTTAAAAAAAAACTAAAAACTAAACGCAAAAAACTGTTATTTTATGTAATATAAAAAAGATTATACTTACAAATGTACCTTTGTACTGTACTTTCCCTTGTAAGGGCCCCACGCCGGGTCCGCAAGGGCACAAGTGATCCATCAACCCATTGCAATACAGATAGCATTTATTTGACAACATTGCTTTCTGTTGTGTTTGCATTCTTATTTTCACCACATCTAATGGCGTCACTAAAAATATCATTAAACTACTTAAAATATCCTACATACATTTTTTTTCCTGATACACAATGTAAAAGATGTTTAGTATCCTTTACAAAACTGAAGTCTGTGCTAAAAGAGACAGGATAATAACTTTACATCCATCCACATTCGCATGTAACTTTTTTATTATTTAAATTTATTTTACATATATTGAATATACATAACTTAATTAATTATAAATTATTATTTTATACAAAAATTATTATATACACATAAAGTAAACGTAATCAATTAGAACTTGTAATTGCTGTCGGAGTTTTCTAATATTTGTTTGATTTGCCATTTGAAGGCTTTATAATTTTTTCTGTTTTGATTTTATATGGGAGGGTATTAAAAAAATGTATACCTCAATAGGTGCAATGGTGTTGAGAAGCACTAGTTTTAAATTTGGGGATTTCTAAGTTGCTACGCGATCTTGGTCGGTTACTTATTTTTGTGGAAGTCGTTGAATTGAAATGGTCTTTGTGAATTTGTAGCAGTGCATTCTTTTTAAATTTTTTATTTAAACTGAGAACCTTACAGTTACAGAGACTAACCTAAGAGTTACACAGCTGTGAAGTTGGAAATATTGATGGTTTTCGAAGGATGACTTTCAAAACCAGCCTCTGAACCTTTTCTACAGGAAAGAGGTTAGTCTTTAAAAGTAGGCTTCGAAATCTAACACAATAATTTTGAATGTGGAACATCGTTGATCGACATCTCACTAGATAAGTAGGTACATATTTTTAACTAATATTAGAACTCATTCAGGGACACGGAAGAAAAATGTATTATTTATAGAAAAATTGATAAACAATAATACGAGTATCAATTACAATTATTTGTTATTGTTTTTTCTTAAATAAATTAAGGTTATAAAAACTATTAATTTATTGACGGTTTACATCTATAATAATAATAATATCGTCGGTCCTCTCTAGTAACTTATGCCAAAAAATACATGATTTTTGAAAATATATTGCTTTACTTACTAAAAAGTGAGGTTATCATTGCTCCTGTGCATGCCGCTGTTATTTGTTGGACCGGCCTAATTCTGAATTTAGGATCTTCAACATCAAATTTACGAGTCTCAATTTGAATAGCAGACATTTTGGTATATGTTGTGCAATTAACGGAAATCAAAAAATACTATAATGTTAAACTAATCCATCGAAATTTAAACATTTGAATTCGGTACGATGCACCCGAACCGATTATTCATGTCTTCTAGCACAAGTTTTATTAAGCTAAGTTTCCGCGATGCTTTTATTACAGCTACGGTTGGAATAAATCACGAAAGCCGACATTCAAAACCCCGCATGACATCTCACCGATAAGTTAACAACATCATAGACGATAAGACGATTGCAGAAATGACAGAAAACCTTATCTATGCAGAAAACTCATTTGTTAACATAGATATGCATAGATATCTGTTAATCTGTTTTTTTTTTGTGTTGACAAAATTGTGTTCTACGCATAGACTAGAGAGTTGTGCTTATGTTGCTTATGTATATCTCTTATCTATGTTGCTTATTTATGATATGTTGTGCATTGAGGTGTGCGTATACTCAATTAGGGATGTAAACTACATATTGCAATATTATGTTAATTTTTAATGGTTGCTGCAACGGTAAATGAAATGTAATGAAAGTATAGTGTTGTGCCCAGACGTGGGATGACGCGGTGCTATCATATTAATTAGATGAAAAAATTATTATTATTTAGTAAATACGATTTCGCTCTACCTATCGCGCACAAACCTTCGTCATTAGGGGCCACGTGGAAAGTCGTTATATTATTAACAATAGGCCGGGCCCGACATTCTGAAGGAGACTTGTCGGGTTCTTTTCTTTTGTAAAAAGAAAGTATTGTCACTAATATTTATCTCGCCTACGGGTGAAATCGTTTGAGGGAGAGGCTCGCCGAATTACCCATAACGCCGATATAGCACACTTGGGTGACGTTTATAATTGAACCAGGGCCCCATTAGCCCGTGTAGCAAGCAATAACCATTAAATAAAGACAATATCGCGACCTAAGAGTAATGACTTTTGAGTGGATTATCCTTAGGAAATAAACATTATGAAACGGGGTAGTTGGTTCGTGGATGGAATGCGAAAACAAAAGCAAAATCTCTTTGCTAAATTCGGGCCTGAGTACATACGATGACCACCACGAAGTAAAAAGAAAGTAATCCCATTTCCGGGAAGCGCACTGTAAGCTGGTGAAATTTCTCCGCAAGGTTAGGCAGATCGGAAATAAGGTAGGAAAATCAGAAGCCGAGTTTTTATTGTAGATAGTCATGTATCAGTTATTAGTATAGCTACTTAAGATTATTTCATAATAAAATTATGAAATAATCTTAAGTAGGCATAAGGGATAAATAATTTAATTAGTATGATTCTAAGTGTAACTGAATAGAGATAAGTATATTCATAATTTAATATGAAAACAATATAAAGCAATAATGTTATCACCGGACCCGGAGTTATTTAGATAAGATGAACAATGATAATGTTAAGTAATCATTGTTATAAAATGGACAACACCGGTGATTATTTTATAAAGAAGGAGTCACCATAATTAATTATAAAAAGGGAGAGGGATAAGAACGCCATTGTTGACAATATGCCACGCCATTGACAATAGGTATCAAAAGTCAAAGGATCAGTCGTAGAATTTCGCCGTACGACGGACAAAAAAGAGAGTCGGCGATGAAAGACCGCTGATGCAGTCAGTGAATACTCTATCAGCACCAGAACGAAAGTAGAACCCCAGAATATTTCGGAAGTTAAGTGGGATCAAGTGCGCCTGTAATCACTAAACAGGCTGGACGGGATGAAGCGTGAAGTTCAAAACAAGTGGCGAAGAAAGTGACCTAGTAGACCATCGAACGAGTTAAGTGAGTGGAGAAGCAGATGGCTGGCAGTTAGAGGCAGCCACCACCATGGCGCGTGGAAGGGAAACAAAGTAAAGTGGAAGACAATGCCATTCTTTATTTGGTTGAAGACTGGACACGATTTTCAGGACGCATAATATAAGATAGAATTAAGCTAGAGCTAGGAATGTACACCTGCCTATTTGTATACGTAGTAGAAAATAAAGAATCGACCTGTGTGTTATTTGTGGTTAAATATTTACCTGTCTCCCCCTCTCATGACCGTAATGCAAAATAAAACTGTGATACCTGGGAATGAATCGCGGAGCGAAATATTTTACTACCAGAGTGAGAGCTTCTCTTATCGTTAATCAAAGTAAACCCCCCTATCATAGTAATCAACTTATTACTACAAGTAACTTTAAAAATTGTTATTTGAATCCAATTTTTTTACTAACACTCACCAAGGAACTTTTCTCCAAATCACATCACATCATGCTAACTAATCAGTGGGATGACCACACCAAAGCAAACAATGCGTGCCCTACATAACTTTTTGTATTGATATTTATGCGAGTATCAATATTTTTCCCAGCACTAATATAGATTAATATATTTTTTAAAACTAGGAAAGAAACAACAAGAAAATGAAGTAGATAAATTTTTTAAAGTCATTTTTCGAGTGTGTTTCAAAAATAAAAAAATGTGAAAACATCATTGATGTACACAGTAGAACTCTTGGTTAGGGATCATCGCTAGCGTAATTCAGATAAAAAACAGAAAAATTATTTTTTTTAGTTTCCAGTACATTTACATACTTAAAACACATTGTTTTTTTATTCATAAAATTGTGAACATTTGGAGAGACTAATTTTGTTTTTACTATTTAATGGATAAAACCATGTAACACTTAATATTCGTACATTTCATATATAATATGTAGGGATCAAATTTCAAATTCATCGTGATCTCAGCCGGCATCGATGCTAACGACAGCACTGTTGGCTGCCGTTACAGGTCTGGCCCGATCCTTCAGCAAAGTTCTCTCTCGGATTTGCAAGGATTAATTGTTCCCTTCCAAACAAGCAGTCTATTCAAAATTTGTATCCCCATACATAATATAGACACATTCCTAAGAGTGACCCCACATCGAAGACAAAACAGTTGTACGACAGTTCACCACCAACATGTCAGTGTGCACTGCACAGTATGACAAAAAGTCGTCGATGTGCGCTCACACTTACTCAATGTGGGACTTTTGAATACGTATCAAAATATATTTCCCAAAAACTATTGTAATGTTTACATCTTTCTTTTATACTAAAGAGTAGTGTTTTGTTCTTGTCGGTGCAATGTCTCAATCTAGGATTCAACCCAAAAGTTGTCTGTAGGTATTTGGATTCACCTTGCTCATTATTTGTTAAATATATTTTTGTCTGAGACTTCTGTCTTCTTCTTTAATACTTTTATTTATTATATTTCCTTACCTAAGTGGCAACACCGGCTATCTTGATTCCGCTATCACCGACCTATCACCGGCCTAAGTGGCAACACTGGCTATCTTGATTCGCCTATCACCGGCTGCCTTGATTTAACGGTATTTAACAGTTTGCCAGTAAAACTAGACTGAGTCGCCACATTAAAGAAATAAGTAGTAGCATCAGTCATATATAGAAAACAGTTTTATTCCTCTCCTAAAAAGTGATGAAAAATGAGATAGCCAGTGTTGCCACTTATGTAATAATTAAAAAAAATATTGTCATTCATAAAATATGAGTTTTCTAAAATAACAAATTTTATTATTATGAAACTCTTTATTCAATGAACAAAATAAGAATTACCAGATGAAACTTATGTAAGTATTAATGATTATTCTTAATCCATCAAATATAATGATAATTAGAAGAATATAATCACAATCCCATTATCAGATAATTTTTCTGTTATATTATTATGGATATTTGGGTAATTAAAAACATTGATTTGAAAGAACCTAGCATTTACTATGTTTTCATCGAAGTAAAATGTTTTCCTTCATTGCGAGTATGACATCTGCCATGGTGTATGTGTTGGTTCTCACATAGCTAAGGAGTTCAATTATTGAACTGCACTCCTTTCCACGTGGTGTAGGTGCATCCGCTGAACAGGACTAAATGAATCTTCACCTTTTCCTCCTTTTTTCAATTATTCCTATTCTGTTTGCAAGTTTCCCTAGCATAGTGTACTTGTTTCTAAACTTTAGTTATTGGAGTCTACATTACCTTTATTCAGATCCATCCTAGGAGTATCTTTGAATTTTATCCTTGGTTCCTTATCTCCTTTAGTCATGAAAGAACTGCGCATAAACAATGTGATTAAGTAGTTGTTATTATCCATTTGTGTGCAGTGACCAGCCTATCATAGTTGGTATCATAGTATCTGCATGTCTCAGGTAGAAAACTGTTTCATCACATTGAAAGGGAACTGATTCATTCCATTGTTCTGAAGGTATGTTTTTCAAAATGAAAACAAAAGCATTTTTTTATGTTAGAAATGAGATAATTGGAACAATCTATTAAAAAATATTGTTTAGGGGCCCTTGTCCACATAAGAGATTTTTGACTTAAGACAATCTCTGAGATATGGATTTTACTCATCATTAGATTGTCATCCTCGTGTAGACACTGTGTCTTAGAAATTCGCTGACCTGTGTCTCATTTTACGATTGTTATACGTCAAAAGTTAAATTATGTCAGTTGTTTTGTTCGTCAATTGAATAAATTTAAATCTCAGCTGCAGTTAAAAACAAAATAAATGTTTGTAATTTAATGTGTTTGCTTGTCTAACTTTTGAATAAATAGTTGTAGGTATCTATGGTTATAGATATATTTATCGAGTCTCTTTGTCAAAGCAAACGTTGTGTACATGGGCTTTAGTTTTTGTTTATTTTTCTTCCAATCTCTAACTGATTACTGAGTTTATCTCTGAGATATATCTCACCGTGCTTCGTTCTGCGGATACAGACCGTAAGATAGAAATGCTTTTGTTAATGGGTGAGGAATTAAATTGACTGGTTCCAAAAAATAACAGGCTTTTCATTAAGTTTATTATATTTAAATTAGGTGTATAATATATTTTAAAAGAATTATAAATAAATTTAATTTAGACTTGTTTATTTAAGGAACAGCATCCATTGTCAAGACTACCACTGGTGCAAGAAAATAATAAATATTTTTGTTTTCATATTTATTGAGAAAAATTTAGTTTTGTGAGATTTTAATTATAATTATGAACCAAATCTTAGCCTTGAGCCCTCTGTTACAACATTGCCCAAAATGTTTTTTTTCGCATTGAATATTATGTGCTTCTATGGAAACAACAATTTTTTTAGAACTTTGTAGTATTAATGTATTTAATTATGTATAATTTTGTTTTATTTTTGTTAAAATATTTTGACACACTGTGAATAATTTTTTTTTACAACATATAATTGTCTATGTATAAACTGATTATGATTTATCTGATTATGAAGTTTCGTACATTAGAGCCAAAGTTAAGAAATACAGACACCACACAACAGAACATGCTGACTTAAAGCTTTTAAATTATGTTTAAGTACTAAAAAATTATTCATTGTTTCACACAAATTCACACACGATGAGTGCACATTGTAAACTATTTAAATAGAAGGTCTAAAAACGACTCGACGATACCGGAATCCTTATTTCTGGAAGTATTCCGGTACCCTGGTATCGAGGGTCTGGTGGGCCTGGGAGTCGGCGGTCTTGACCAGCTGCTCAAGTCCTGTGTGACCCCCACTATGTCATTATTAGGTCCTCCTACCAATGCGCTAGGTTTCCAATCGTTTGGGCCATCTTCGTCTATGTGTTCATATATGGGCTTTACGTCATCTGAAACATAACAAATATTTATTTTAATGTCATATTACATATTCATACAAAAATGAAGTTCTAAACTGACTAATTAAAGGCATAGTACTAACTGAAAGCAACTGAATTCAGAATGTGTGACTAGACAGATTTTTAATATTACTGACAATATTAAAACTAAAACTTTGTCACTGTTTCAGTTTTCTTTCATCGAAGATCAGGACTCCTTAGCAATCTCCATCTCATCAACTAATACAGTTGTGTAAACAGCGTTTCTAAGGACCGGTTGTGTGATCAGTAGTAACTTTTTACATTAGTAAAATTAGTTACTAAAGTGAAAATTTGTACAAAAACAGATTGTTTGATCGTTGGCATAAAATATTTACTTCTTGTAAGTACATCCCGTAGTAAATTCATTTTACTCTCTGATATCCGATAGTAAAGCGAGAATCGATAGTTAAATATGGCGGACTGCTGTTCCAAAAGTCATTTGACATATTGATACTTTAAATGTTGCAGTATACGACAATTAATCATTCAATATCCCGCTATTTTAATGATGAAAGTTCGTAGGATGATGATATCGTTGTTTAATATACATTAACACATAAGACGAAAAAATTTCAACCCAAAAGTGACAGATTTCGAATGCAGAAGCGAAAAAATCCATTATATTAAGCATATTTCATGATTATTTGTCATGCCTATAGACATCTCATCTGTACTTTGACAATAGTAAATAAATTTGACGTTCGAACAACCCATAAACGGTTTTAACCACAGGCATTAGTAAAAATTTACTACTGATCACACAACTGGCCCTAAGTGCTTTGTCATTATCCTAAAGAACAAAAAGGTATATGCGCACTAAATAGTGATAATAAATCTGTATTTTTTTATATTTAAACCTTTATTGACATACGTTTTCTTTGTTGTAAATCGTTATGTGACTATGTTAGTGATGATAATTGGTAAATGATATATAACGATGATTAGTAACTAAGATTTAACTGTTGTAGGTTTACTTTCTAGTGTACCAGTCATTAATCGAAGAAATGTGAATCGTTGTTACAATCGAACACAATCATAGTAACAATAACGGTTTAAATAACGATTTAACCGTCACTAGTACGAAACTATAATACATACTGGGACAAAATAACAAATTGGCTGAGACTTTAGGACATATCTTAAAACTAGGAATAAGAAACTCAAAATATAGACAGTATTGTAACTTTTAAATTGTGTTAGTAGGTCATTCGTGCTTCCTATTGAATAATTAATCTTGACTAGATCAAAATCTTCAAATTATCAATACAGTAATAAATTCATTAAGCTAATATGATTTCATTCCGGTTCCAGAAAAAAAAAATTTTTTTAATGAAAACATTTTATGTAGAATCAAGGTTGGAAGTAAAATAAATTAGTTTGAATTAAAACAAATTAGGTAGAAAGATACACAGAAAGAAAATCTATCCCGGAATTTTCTATTGACCGCAGTTTTAACCAATTAAGCTATAGCGACACTATACAATGTCTTCCACAGACCACGAAATATATAGACATGAAACTTTCATCTCAGAGATTTGTCAATAAAGGTCAGTATGTATTGTATTTAGCATACAAAATATGACAGACAATTCACGCTCAACTCTATACTTTTCTTAACACGACTGTTGAGAATTAATATTTTCATTTTGATGTCACCCACGTGATCACTTACGCAAAAAAATAGCTACACAACTTTTTTTTAAATATGACTCGATTGGAACAAAAATTTAATAATATAATATGCATTAATGTAAAAAATATGTCTTGTTTACACATAGATTTTCGAGGAGTAAATACTTTTACTGTAGCATAAATGTATCATAAACTATTGGATTTGTATTTCTACCAAGAATTTATAGAATGTCCCTCGTCTCACAACTAATGTTCTAAACCTCTCTCCTATGTGTAAGCTTTATTTCATGTCTATTCATTTACTGGTCAGTGATGTCATCAGATTTCATGCACATATTATGTTACACATGTTATATTATGTTAGTGAGTCGTTCATTTCTTATTATTCGAAGCAGCCATCTTTTAATCACAATGTTTCTCAAAATCAAAGCATTTAATGTAACTATTATATAAGTGACTGTGGAAAACTGTTAAGTGACTGAGATTGTGATAATGTTTGGTAGCTGAGATTGAATTTTTACTTTAATTATTAGAGGTTTATTTTCTATTGTACTAGTAATTTCTCGAAGAATTACAAAAAATCAGTCACCAATCATCGTTACACTATCACACTCACAATAACACATTAAATAACAATTTAACCATCACTAGTGACGACACCTTTGCAATATATTTTTTCTGTGTAAAAGGTGGTTTCATTAGATTAATAGGTTAGAAGTGTGTAATTATTTTTCATATTATTATTCTTATAAACATATAAATAAATAAGTAAAAAGAACATTGGATAGATTAAATTAAATGCAGAGGAAGAAAAGAGTGTTATGACGCATGTACACAAATAAAAGTTGCTCAGAGACTCGTCTCAACAGTCGTGTTAAGAAAAGTATAGAGTTGAGCGTGAATTGTCTGTCATATTTTGTATGCTAAATACAATACATACTGACCTTTATTGACAAATCTCTGAGATGAAAGTTTCATCCGTGTACATGCCCTTGAGGTCAGTTTATAAAATGATTAGGCTAGATTATTTTTATATTGTTCTTATAACCGTTTCACATCAGGTTGGTTATCTGTCATGGTTGTAGCTATATATTAGATTATTTTTTCACATACGGGTGTAAGCTAAGCGTTTTCACCAAGCCCAGCTAATGACATGACGGTGTTTTTACCTATTTTGGGCATTTAATGTCGATAAGAAACAATCTTACTGTCACCAGGGTTGTTCCATGGAGGTCTTGTCGGTCTTGGAGGTCTGTATGACCCGTGGTTGAACCAGCCAGAAAACCATCCCGGAGCATAACCAGGATGATTCTGGGGTCTAGAGGGTCGTGGTGGTCTTTGGGGCCACTTGTCCTGGGTAATTACTCCGGGAGGTAACCAGGATAGGACGCCACCGTAACCGTTGAAGCCTGGAGATGGGGTTGGACGAGGCTTGTAGGGGGGTCGATCTGGAGGGTGGACATTTTCTTCATAATCTAATGAAATAAAAAATATATTTGTTTAGTTTAATATTCAGGTTCATTTTTAAAGGTGTGTTAGAAGACACAAAAAGTAAAATGAGAACATTGCGGTGCACTCCATGAAAAAGCCAACTTTGATTTAAATATTAAATAATCAAAAGCTTCTTATATACTAAATTATAAAACAGTTTTGAGTGTGATATACCATAAAACTGAACAGAGTTATGTCAAGCTGTTATTTTATTTTGAATGCGGAGCAGAATGGCCAACCGATGCATACCAACCTTTACCGCAAAATATCTGAGATGTAAGAGGTTCCGTGCACATGCACCCTAGGCACGAAAATAAATGAATCAGAACATGATGTTTTCCAAGACTTGATTTACATAACATTAGTGAATAAGATATGTATGTTTAGGGGTTATGTTGGTGGTTAAATGCAAGAGTGGTGATTGGCGAGTTGATGTTTATTTGTTGTGGTCTCGCTCGGCACGCGTGGGCCAGCAAGATCGCCGATTCACTTCATAATACACGCACACCTACATCTCTGTATTTTTTCATTATATTCATTCTATCTGTCTTCCTTGTTTGATCTATCTCAATAAACATCGACATGCAAATCTACATCTCTTTCATTTAATCACCGACCTAACCCACAAATATGTATTAGATTTTACAAATGAGCACACCTAATGAATCGTGTCCACCGATGAAATGTTTATGATATTTTTGACTGTAGACAATCTCTGAGATATGGATTTTGCTCCTGTAAGATATTCCGGAGGCAACTCACAGCTTTTGTAGTCCACACAAAGTCTCAAAAAATCGCTGTCTCGCGCTTGATGTACGTCAAATGTCATTGATGTTTCGGTTTATGAGTTGGGTGAATTTGAATCTTTCTAGCAGTAGTAAAAATGGAATAAATATTTTTAATTGAATGCCTCTGTTTATGTAACGTTTAGAAAAAGTAGTAGTAGGTGACATTATGTCACGTACACAATCTAAACCTAAACCTAATCTAATCATTCTACCTATGATTTCTCTGATCCCTGATGTCTGACATCTCCATATCAAAATTTCAACACGCGTACACGGTACTCAGATTTATCTCATTTCGTGGACACTAGCCTTTACGGTGTAAGATGTTTTCAAGTTTAAGGAAGTATTAGGTACTATTTTTAATTACATAGTATCTAATAGCAGATCAGCATTGATTGTTGTCTGGGAAGTCCATGTATTATATTCAGTGGAAATCCGGCCAATATTTTCAATTTTAATTACTATAGCATCTTACTGGCATTTAGTGTTCATTGTTACTTATGGGAAATTTAATTAAATACATGTAATAATAATAATGCATTTATTCCAGTGTGATTGGGTTTTTTTATACGAAGACCCGATTCGTCATAAAGATAATAGAACACGTTTAAGTATCAAAATAATATTTTAGAAGAACACATTCTTATTGTGAAGTTGTAATTATTCAGAACACAGGTCTGTGATATTTTTAATATGAATTAAATATATTAATTAGAAAGATATACATATAAAATCAATTCTATCGAAAAATATTGTTGTCACGAACCTGGATCTATATTTTTAGCGACAAATTTTCGGACCTGTATGGTACCTTTCTGATATTAATAAAGTTGTATCAATGTGTCCAAAATTTAATAAAAATGTTCTGTTCTGGCGTCTGCTATCAGATTTTTCAAAGGTATTTGAGATTCTGTAAAAATAAGGTAGATGGCTCTTTCAAATAATGGAACGATTAAATGTATTAATGTCAGAAAGATAACATACAGATTCAAAAATTTGTCGCTAAAAATATAGATCCAGGTTCGAATTCCGGTGGCGCAACAACAACATTTTTCGATAAAATTTATTTTATATGTATATCTTTCTAATTAATACATTTAATTCATATTTAAAATATCGCGGACCTGAATATCTGAATAATTACAACTTCACAATAAGATTGTGTTCTCCTAATAATATTTTTCTATTCAGTCCGTTGTCAAATATACCATTTGTGGTAAGACAAAAAGAAATCAGACATTAATTTCACAGTGAAAAGAATAACAAACATACAAATATAATAGTCTAATTCTGACTAATTAAATGAAGAGAGATAAGAAGGAACGTTGTATTGCTCCGAATTGCATTATTGTATTAATCTTTTTTTCACATTTAATGCTCAACAGTTAGAGAAAATTTATAGCATTAGCCATTTTAAAACTATTTAAGCTAATATATTGTCTCATTAAAATTATCATACGGTAACACGAGTTGACAGCATAGCTGCGTACGGGTACATGGGTACGGTAAGGGTTAAACAAACGGCTTGAATACCTTGATCAATTATACCATTGTCTAAATACAATATCAAATATTGACATTAACAAAGTAAATAAGTTGGACATATTCTTCAATTCATTATTAAGCTACAAAAACTTTTACAAGACATGTATTCTTGAAATTGTGTTTGTATATGTTAGTGCTAAATATTTGTTTATGTATTTTGCATTGCAATATGTTCACACATATACTATTACAGTTCATTTTTATGTATATATTTCACATTTCATGGTCAATGCACAATTTATACCTATTATTATAGTATACTAGTATATATAGGCTTTAACAGTAAACGCATGAAACTAATTTATTCTGCATCTATTAAAGCATATATTACTTGTTTTCGATAAACCAATTATTTATTTTATTTTAATTTTATTTGTAACTATAAAATACTATGTAAAAATCTGTTTGGACTGTGCTCGTCTCACTAGAGAAATTCTGTGTCGAGACGGGCATAGTTTACAAGCAATTGTTCAATTAATTAGAATTACAAGTAGATAAAATTACATTTATTACTATATAAAAGGTGTATATAAAGAACAATTTTAAAATGGACTTAATTTTTGGATCACCACCATGCAATTATACCATGCTCTATGATTGATTGACAGATAGCGTAGTACGCCATTTTAAGAAGTTTTACACTAAGGAACTTTCTAATATTTAAAAAAATATATTGTTTATTTTATTTTATTTGTAATGAGTTGTGTAAATTCACCGGTAAATATAGCTAAATTTCATTACCAAATTACCATTAGATAAATTTCAAATTACTAATAATTTTGAGAAATTGAAATGATCTTTTAATACAATATGTAATAATATTTTTAAACTGCGATATTATGTGACGATTAGCAGAAAGCAGGATTGTTGAGTGTTTTGTTGTAATTTTCGTCTACCTGGAATTTCGTGGAATTTTCTCCAGCATAATGCAATGCGCGCACGTGCGTTAGGGATCCGAGACTAACCATCGCAAAAATCACTAGTCAAGTGTATAGTACTATATTTATTATTATTCACCTTTGGGGGCTATTCTGTCTTCCGACAAATACTTTTTAGTGTCCTCTGAAGTTGCACTATACATTGTCTCTTTTATTATTACGTCACTGCAATTTTATCAATTATTAATATATAGATTTTTATATTATCATATGTATAATATAATGAGTAATCTTTGTGTAAAATAAGTATCAATATTATTGAAAATGTATTTTTTTTTTTAAATTTTACTGTAAACAGGTATATAAATCATAGTTCTACTGATTTACCGGTAATGCCATTTTTCGGTAAATTTCCATGCCCTAGTATTTATGTTGTCATGGCCCGTGTCTACAAAAAAGATTTTAAAGAGATAATCGTAATAAAAATAATACGGATTTTGCTCTAATGACATTATTTGATGAGGCTTTCATAATTCCTGTTTACACATCATGATTTTCACCGTCTCGCGTCTTACTTCACGATCGTTATGTAGTTACGTCAAACGTCAAATATCACTATTGTTCATCAGTTCAATGATTTTGTTTTTAAAAATGTATAACTTTGGTGGGGTGTATTTTTAATTACATATTTTTTTGCAGATAATAAAGAATTTATGAAAGTTTATAATGGCTACATGCTCAGTGCAAGAGCGCGGTAAAATGAATGAATTTTATTGTTTCGTGACGATCTATTTTTGATGACCGGCTAATTTAAAAAAATGCAGAGTTTGCTTGGCCTCCCCGTTCCCCAGATTTGATAGCCCCTGATTTATTTTTGTGGGGCTACTTAAAAGGCCGAGTTTACATGAACAAACCGGCAACAATTCAGGAGCTTAAACAAAATATTCGTGCAGAAATAACACATTTGGAGACAGAAACGTTGCGTAATGTAATGCAAAATACTTTAGAAAGAGCAATATTTGTCAACAAGAAAATGGAGGTCATTTAAATGGTGTTATTTTCCACACATATATTTAAAAAAAGTTAATAAAGTACACTTTCATGTAATAATATATTTTTTTAATAAATATTAAAATTACAAAAGTTATATGCATTTTACATCAGTCAGTCCAAGTTGCCTGAACAGGTATACCTGTCAGGAATACCGTTGCGAGTATATCCGGCTTTAACCTTCTTCCTCAATAGCAATCTCATTCTATCTCTTTCTCTTCAATGATGCTAGTGCTCATCACTAAGTTAACTACATTCTGGTTTATATTTTGTATTGAATTTATATCATAAACAAATTATAGATGATCGATATCACATTTTTAATAATAATAAGGGCGGCACTTTACCTAGGGACGCCATTGACCGTAACAGTTTGAAGATGTATCTCAACTAAATCTCAGAGATTCTCTCATCATGTTTTCACACGAATACGGGTCTTTAAAATGTACAAGGTGAGAACCAAAAAAAATGAGAACATTTCGTAAAATGTGATATAATTACATCAAAATCAGTTTAACTATATCAACAATAGCTTAAATAGTTTACTAATTTACTTACTTACATGTTCACCTATTTTACGTATTGTTTTGACAATTTCCGGTCGCCATCTTTGATTATTAATTTTCCCATTGTTTATATTGGGTTTTTTCAAATTGTTGCCCAGAATGACAAAAATCACTGCTGAAGACCGTATTCTAATCAAAAATTTGCGAATTGCAAAACGTCGGGGTGCTAGGAAAATGATCAAAGAGTTTCAAAACAAAGCTTGGAGTATAGCTAGACATTACAGCATAACTGGACATTACAGCAGGACGGACCTCCATCTCACACAGCCAGAAATACAATCAACTTCGTCGTGAGAATGTTGATTTCATCGAGCCAGGCATGTAGCCACCGAACAGCTCAGATTTAAACCCAGTAGATTATGAAATATGGGGTGTTTTGATAATTTCTGATCAGCTAAATATAGTGCAAAAAAATTACACTAAGAATTATAATTAATTATATTATGTTTTGAAATAACTCCTGTGTTACGAGATGTTCTCCCTTTTTATGCGTCACCCTGTAGGTATAACATACGAATATGTATCCTTGTGTGTAAGAGATATATCTGATTTGTTTTATATTCTTTGTTTTATCGGCGCGGGGAGATTGCTTTCGCAAATGTTTACGAAATTTGGTCCTTCAATCTCCTTATATTGAAAGTGAACGCTTCGAAAGTGAGTTTGTTATTATGTTCAATTTGACGTGCGTTCGGAATGCGTCGGCGGATGTTTTACAAGTGTCAGCGCGCTCAGCCGCGATAAACAAATTTGGTTTCAAAAACCTGAAATGTGGGCAGACCAATCTGCAGCTCGTGACCCACTTAGATGGTTTACGAATTATTTGATAAAGTAAATTACATAATAATTACCACACTTGCGCCATTTTGGAAAAGTACGATTATATGAATGTCGCTGTCGACGTTTGATACGCGTAATTGGAGAAATTTCGCGAAGGTGCATTTGTTATTACCGGTTTATTTAAGAGTGATAAAGGCCCGTGTCCAAGGAAAGAGACACATATGAGATAATCTCAGAGGTTAAGTTGAGATATATCGCAATCCATGCCAACGTGTGTTGAGAATTGACACATCCACATAAATGTGACATAAATTCAATAGTAAACATATTTTATTCATCTGATTCATTAGTACTGAGTCATGTAAAATAGTGTACAACTCTAATATTATTCATCACATCAACTGCTGTGTTTATTTTTAAACACGCATGCGTATGCGCGCGCCAATACACGGCAATGTTCAAATGTTTTGTCAAGATGATCGATAAAGTTTTTTGATTATTTTATCGAGCAATTATCGTGTCGATAATATGAGCATTCCCATATGATCCAATAGCCTTTTGACATACAACTAAATAGCGTTTAAAAATTATGTATATACGCCAAGCTAATAGACTACAAAAGCGGAAATCTGTCTTCAAAATATATATGTCATGGGAGCATATTTCCTGTTTCAGGGATTGTGAAAAAAAGCATAAAAATCTCATTCGTAGACACAGATCGCAGTGCTCCTTGAAGCAATGTCTAGTCTGATAATCTCCGTTCATTGCGACCCCGGCGAGTGCGGATTCGTTATATCGCGATATTTTTGTAAAAAAATATTTTCTTGTCTCGGCACTAGTCTTACTTTGATATATGCCAGGAATCGTCATAATGAATGGTTGCACGTGCGTGCTATCTTACTTTCTCGTTTACTCACATCATTTACACGTGCGTGTTCGTAAAATTATGAGCGTGAGTGAGACAAAAGAATGCCGGTACGCCGGTGTCTGGTACAGTTGAGTATCCTTCAGTGCAATCTTAGCTGAAGTGTCAAACGTACACTAATTAAATTGACTACTTACGTATTTTTTATCCATACTATGTCCCAAGAAAATGACGTCTCGGAACCTGTTCCCGCGCGAAAGTCAACTGTCAAAATCATTGAAAATGTCCATTCTCTTCACAATCAATGCCTGGAGTTATTAGAGGAAAACGAGGAAGAGTGCTATAAAGCTTTGTATTTGACAGATATCGACAAATAAACGCAAAGAGGCCAAACGAGGGAATCTAGATTTTTTTTGCAAAGCAGATCAAAATTTCGCTTATCGCGATCATTTCCAAAACGTATCCCCCGCGATCAATAGAGAGGTTACCTGTAGTCATACTTAATTGTAGTAACCAGAATACAAGAAAATATAACAGCGTTGGCATTTTTTCATGTGGTCATTTTCGAAAATAACCGTTGTTAGAATGCAAAATTACCCAAAATAATATTTTGTTTTTCAAGGCTACATAAACACTTAGTCGAAGTAAGGGATGGAGGTTGCAATAAACATCGGTATTGTTAGACGCACGACACAGCGTGGGAAGAGCAATAAGGAATCTGGCGTACGTGACCATAGTCACGTCGGCAAATGCACCATAAGGGTTCCATCACCTTATGCGTGAGTCTTCTCCAATTCTCGGCCGGGAGAACTCGCTCCACAAAGGCGGGATCTGATTTTCAATTAATAAATGAAATCAATATCGCTCTGAAATATTAAGCAAGCACTTTATAAATTGTGATTCCGGGGAAAATTTAAACTGTGCGCCTCGAGTTTAAGCTTAGACTGTGATGTTCTCTGCGTTTAATCGTTGATGTGAAAGTATCAAAAGGGTCCCGGTGGATCTATAAAAAAAAGTCGATCAACACAATTTGGTGTAGTGAGAATAAATTGTAGCCATCAGGGCAAACGGTATCCTATAAAGCACGCAAATATTGCATAAGAACATCGCGTCCAGAGTCCCGGTTTGCCTGGATAATTGGGCATCGTCTGGTGGTCAATCAACTACAGGCCTAAAGTCCATCATCCTACGTTGGCACCACAACTATTGGCCACACTTCACGTCCAGGTGCCAGGACAATCATCTACACGTGGAAGACGTCTCTTAAGAGGTAATCCCTTACGTGAGGGACCTGCATAATCTACATCAGACATGCGTCAACATAGACAATTTGGTAGATAACTTTATGCTGGCATGATGGCCATCTAATTAATGTTAATTTAATTCTAATTATTTTTGAATTGTCTTATTAATAAGTAATCAGATAAATGCTCATTTTCCACTTTTAATACATGCAAGTATCGTAAAAAATAGATAATAAACTTTCTTGTAAACAATGGCATTTTGTAATTTTATTTCAAAACCATTTGAGTTGACAATAATTAAAAAAGAACCTGTTAGGCTAGATGCCTCCCCCTGAATATGAAGCCGAGGCAGAAAGAAGATATTCTAACACCGTTTATGATTTTTCCAAGTTTTTTCCCGAACACCAAAGTTACATAATTAGGCCCGCTCGAATCATTTTCTAGTTTTGGATCAAGGTTTCCGATATTCGATGTGTTGTCGCGTTATTTTGGTGAATTTCGGAACGGCATCGGTCACGGCATTGACTTTATTCAAGCATTAATAATGTTCTGAATTCATTGAAACGGATGTCATCTGTGATCTACGATGATAATGTGATATTCGAAGGTCAGCCTTGTTAAGATCTGCGATCGATAGCGCTTAAAAAAATCGTGTTCAGTGGCGTAACTAAAAAGTTGGGGGCTCTCTGATATGTGGTACGTCTGTAAAACTTATATTCACCGTTTCAACATTGGTCTCACTACACTAAAATATTTTCAGTTTACTATTTTTCAGTCTCAATTGTTCTTTGTACTTTATTTGTAAACGAGTGTATAACATACACATAGAAAAATAGAAAATGAGTACATAAATATACAAATAAATACTCGTACGCAGGGACGTGCAGTGCATACAAGCAAAAAAATAATTAAATAATTGGATTAACGTAAACGAAAACATTATTTTACAGCTAGCGCCATCTGTGTATCAGTAGAGACTTTAACTGCTTAGTTCTAAAAATTATCACGACAACTCACTGCTGTACCTATGGCGCTCTTTTGTATTCGCCGCATCGAGCTATTCACACTACTCTGTTCTGTCTTTAAGCTAGTAAATTACTCAAGTCATATAAATGGTTATTTACTGAATTGAAAATTCCTTTCGGTTGATCCGTTTTGCATTGAGTCGTTTCTTATGCTGTTTTTTTTTAACAGATTAACATTAGAAAGGCTTACAACTGCGAACAAATCATTAAAGCGTCTTTTTCCTCTTTTAATAATTCGCGAATTTTACTATCTTACTGTTTTTAACGTATTGATTTCGTGATTGTTCTTTAAATTTGGTGCATGGATTGGTTTTTGATTTGGGAAAAACAAAAAGCAATTGGCAGAACTATTTCGTACGCTTAATAAAAATAATTATTTCCTTTAGTTATTAGGTGAAGGATTTTCAAATAATAAATTAATCATGTTCAGTCATAGAAAGTGTTCTTAAAAACGTCCATACATTTTTTATATGTGTAAGAAGGTTTATTTTACATTATAACTTAAACTTTAAAAACACTATAAGACCGTATAAACGACGGATTTATTTTGTCCGAAGGCGTTGCTTAAACGAGTATATATATTATATACGATTGTATAATATCATTGGTAACATCATAACCTAAATCTATACCTAACACTGCATGCCACTGCTCGTACGTATACTTCGCATACAAGCAGGGATAGATTGAGGTCGCATATTATAAACTACGTTTGCAGCTTTAAAAGTCACGTGACCATCGTCCAAACAGGAAAAAGAGACGACGAGATTCGATTGGATTTAATACTAGCAAAAATATCGATTCCAAGGATGCGAGCTTTTTAGACCCCTGTCTTACGCCACTGGCCGCATTCGATACTGCGGACGCGAGAGTTTTTATGATTCCTTTAATTTATTTTAACGACACTTTGTGCTTTAGTTTTTGTCGAATGTTAGTAATTTGATCACTTTTACAGGTATTTGATAATGAGATCTCTTATTTTTTTAATAAATTTTTTAATGTTAATATTTTATGCATAACTGACTATAACTCGCATTTAGAGAGGAATATCGTTTACACTGATAAGGTGAATTTAAGCATTTGAAATGTGGGACTATAGAATTATGCTAAAATCGTCTGGGTTGACATGTTACGATTTGGATGATTAACACATCTAGATTTGACCCGGGTGTTTGTAAAAATATGAATTACGCTACAAATATTCGCGTTTAATGCTGTTTTTCTTCTAGATAATCTTTTATTAAATATTTTCAAATAATTTGAGATACAAATAAATGTTATCGGACGAGATTCAAATGAGTTATTAAGACAGTCTGATTGAATCACAGCGCTTATGCCAAAACACATATTATCAATATTTTGAGCGGGTTTTGCGCCTACCTGTAAGTTTTATGACACTACCTGCTCGGGTTCCGACGAGAAGATCGCATGCTCAGAGGATGTTTGTATTTTGGCTGTGTAGTGCGTCTGTTGATGCGTGAGAATATGTACTTTCTTCGTATTATTATTTTTTTTTTATCAGAAACGTTACGGCACATCATGCCATTTCATTAAATCATATTTAAAATATCTATAAAAAACCTCCCACAAAATAGTTGAAAAACCGAAAACTTGAGGTGGGTCTAAAATGACCCACACAGCCGGACGTGTTTTGTTTTGACCCACCGGACAGTAAGTTTTGAAGATAAAACACCAGTTAAAATAATAAATGTCCGATAATTTCAATATTCAATTTACTACTTACTAATACTTAAAAAAATTAAACTAGGGTTCGTTCTTATTTCTACAAACAGGTTACTGAAATATTGTACATATTCTTAAATAGTTTTCAATGCATTAAATTTTGTAAAGTAAATAACGAGCATAAAAAAGTGATTTGATTTTTCTCACAAATTGTTCAACACCAAGTAGAATAAAAATTATTATAAAATATGTTAGTTTTTTCAGTTTCTTAATAGGCTAATGCGGGTATTCGTTGAAAGTAATAATTAACTTATTATGGAGATTACATTCTTATTGTGAAGCTGTAATTATTCAGAACATAAGTCTGTGATGTTTTTAATACAAATTTAATGTATTAATTAGAAAGATATACATATAAAATCAATGTGTCCAAAATTTAAAAAAAAAAATTGTTAATTCTGGCATCTCCTATCGGATTACTCAAGTCGCGATGAGTCACTGGTCGGGAGCGCACCGCGCGTTCGCGGTTGAGCAATATTTAAAGTGTGGAGATTCATTGGTTCGTATGCGTTGCGCTTTTTGTACTCACTTTAATATTCGACGAGTAAGTGATGGGCCGAGCACGCAACTTATCTGGTGGTGAGTTCAAAAGTTCAGACAAGAAGGGACAATGGTTAACCAAACTCCTCCGGGACCATCAACGTCAGCAGCGACGCCAGAACATGTGGCTCAAGTGGACGTGAAATTATGCGCAATTATAATAGGTTAATTTTTCTTAATTGTAGTTGTGATTGTCCTTTAGAAATAATCCGGAAAGTAATATTAGCTTTTTAAAAAAAAAATTAAAACTTTTTAGTCATAAAAATATTATTTACAAAACTGCCCGGCGCAACGACAAAAGGTACATATCAAAATTAATGATATTTTTAACTATGTTATTTTTTTAATACAGACGGTATTCATTTTATATAACTCTATTGTTAATCAACACAATAAATCAAACACGATTTTTTGGCCGTAATAATTTCTAGGCCATTATCATCAATTTATAATGGCCTAGACAACCGAAACGATCGTCCAATTATTAAGAAAAATTAAATAGAACCAAAAAAATCGTGTTTGATTTTTTGTATTGATTAATGATATTTTTAATATTTGCTAATTGAACGTTGTGGTTTATTATGTTCATTATTTTATAGATTATTTAATTTTGTTTAATCAATTTTAATGTTAGTTAATGTGACATCGTGAAGACGAAAATGACTTATTTCGAAACCGGTTAATGTTTTTAAATTACTCATTAAGTGGTTATTATAAACACATTTAAATAATTTATATGAATAAAATAAAAAAAATGAATGACTTAATACTCGTATATACGGGCGAATAGAATATTTCTTTCGCCATCATTTTTTTTTTTCATTACAAATAATTTTCAAATCAATTTATCTGATTATGAGACATGTCATAAATCAATGAGCACCAGCATCAGAAGATTGACCAATCGCTGGCCAGTGTGGGAGACGCGTTGATGTATCACTCTGAAGTAAGTATTATAACGTAGTATTTAATTTGTTTATTTAATACGAATAATGAATAAATTTGACTTATTTTGATATTTCCATTTAATTAGTGGCCGACTGAAGGTCAGCGAAGCCAAAGGTTCAATCGTACTTAGAAATATATTAAAAATAAAAATGATTCAGTCAAATTATATAACGCCTCATGTACACGGATGAAATTTGTCTCTGAGACTCTTCTCGAAAGCGCGTAAAGAACAGTACAGAAAGTATGAAGCGAGCTGTGATTCTATTGTATTTATGTGATTCTATTGTAAATGATCTTTCAATGAGACTTTTTGATCCATGAGAGTCGGTAAAGGTACGTGTGTACTGGATACGTCGCCGTTTTAGTCGCGTACCTTTACTGACTCTCAGAAATCAATGTCTTCATCGTATAAAAAACATTAGGGCTAATTGTCTTATCAGTAGTAACTTTTTCAATCTCTCCTCTCAGTGTAACAAGGCGAATAATCATGAAATGTGGTTTATCTGTGTCGTTATCTGCCCCCGCGTTCGAGACCTGTCATTGGTGGCGAAATTTTTTCGTATTACGTGCTAATGTATATTAAACAATGAGAGAATGAGCGACGTATCAAATGATGAATTGTCGTATACTGTAACATTCAACGTGTCAATGTGACTTTCGAAACGGCTGTAAAGAGTCGGCCATATTTAATTGTCGATTCAAATTTTTACCATCGGATATCGCAGAGTAAAATGAGTTTACCACGGGATGTACTTTCGAGAAGAAAATATTTTTTTGCTAACAACCAAACAACCCGTTTTCGCATTTTTTTTTTACCATAGTAAAAAATTACTACTGATTAAACAACTGGCATCTAGTTATGCCAGTGGTATGAATGTCAGTTGGAAATAAATTCGAAAATATTTTTTTAATATATTAATATTTTTATCAAACACCTACCCGGCTGGAAGACGGAATGATGTTTTCGGATGATTGGACCACTTCTTTCTGACGCTCATTGCATTTTATCTATGGCATATTAATTTAAAATATTGTAGTTAAGTAATGATTATTATCATACCGGTCTCTTCAGCGCTGTAAACTGGATCATAGTCCTCTCCGGACGGTGAGGGGTGGGGCTTCGTACTCTCCGTTACCGGTTCTGCATACGGTGGTCTGCAGCCGTTGCCCTGACCCTGGCCTCCCCACTGGCCGAGAAACAAGCCGAAGGTGCGGCCCTCAGGGGCCACCTTGTTCGAGGCGCAGGGCCGACTGTTCAGGGTCGAGGATCCCGAGGCCAGGACAAGAACTAGTAAAGTTTTCTGTGAAAGGAAATAGAATACCGATTTTAATCAACACAATAAATCAAACACGATTTTTTTGATTCTATTTAATTTTTTCAAATAATTAAACGATGTTATCAACTGATCAGTTGATAAAATGATTTCAGTCTGAATTAAAAAAATAAAAAAATCTAATATTGATTGTGATATCTTTAAATTTGCGGATATATGTATCACCGCCCGGCGATGCTGAACTCACCCAGCAAGTAGCGGTGCACGAAACGCAACTCCTATCAGTCTTAAAAACACACCGACAACATGTAATAGCACCAATGCAGCCAGCAGCGCAAGGGAAGGCCCATTCACATGATTCACATGATTCACACTTTCTAATGACGACTTCAACACAACATTCAATTCAAGCAGTAACATCTTGGTACGGTTAAATTTCTACATTTGTAAACATTGACTTAAATAAATTCAGTGCAAACACTAAGTATCTAGTTACTGTTTTCAGCCACCTGTCACTTACATATACACAACACACTCCGCAACGTCAAACAATCACGAGAGTATGTGGATAAATTTTGGGGCATCGTCTACTCTTCCACTAATCACGCTATTTACAACATAATTTTCAAAGCCTTCCGATTCGAATCAACTTACATCTATATCGATATCAATATCGCTAAACCTAATAATTGGATAACCAACATTTTCAACCAATTGTGACGGTAAAAATCTAATTTTATGTAACATACTTCTGGCCGATCTCTATAGAGGGTAATCACATAATACAACCCCAAACCTTCTATAATAAATTCTGCTACCTTAAAATTATGAGCAACGTCGTATATTTTCTAAAGTATTTAAATTTATCCTAATGGCGTGCATATGCTGATGAGATTTCTCTCAGAGATTCTCTCAAAAGCGTGTAAAGAACAATTGAGTACGAAAGTAACGAAATTCATGAAATTATAAACCATTGCAGCATTGTAGCAAAGTAAGACGTATATTTCGATGCCTTGCCTACAATAGTAGTATTTTACTGTATAACAGTACTTTTCCAGTATAGTAGTAAACAAACTGTAATGTTCAATGTATGAGAAAAGAGTAAAACAAGATGCAATTGAATTGCGTTAACACATCTTCTGCGGTGGTGTTTGTAAAAATATGAATTACGCTACAAATATTCGTTCAATGCTGTTTTCCTTCCAGCTAATCTTTTATTAAATATTTCCAAATAATTTGAGATACAAATAAATATTATCAGACGAGATTTAAATGAGTTATTGATAAAAATGTCAAAAAACGCTCAAAAACTGACCTAAGACAGTCACTTTTACGGGAATGAATCTCAGCGCTTACGCTGAAACATATATTCTCAACATTTTGAGCGGGTAGACCAGGTGTGCATCCATGTATTTGTTTTGACTTATTTTTGTCTGGCGGCCCCTAGACAATGCCAGTAATATAACTATTTGAGGGGTGTTGCACCTGCCTATAAGTTTTACGACACTACCTGCTCGAGTTCCGACGAGAAGATCACATGCTCAGTGGATGTTTGTATTTTGGCTGTGTAGGGCGTCTATTGATGCGTGAAAATATGTACATTATTCGTATTATTTTTTAATTTTCAACTATAATTTTTTAGCAGTAACATTACGGCACTTCATGCCATTTCATTAAATCATATTTAAAATGAAATATTTGTAAAAAAATCTCTCACAAAACAGTTGAAAAACCGAAAACTTGAGGTGGGTCTAAAATGAACCACCACCGCCGGACGTGGTTTATTTTGACTCACCAGGCAGTAAGTGTTAAAAAAAACGCATTTTTAGAGTGTGTGACATTTTATAGAAGATTCACAGTAATAATAACAATATATGTATATATATATATATATATATATATATATATATATATACGTAGTGTATTTATTATCTTTGTTAGACACCGACGAAGATGAAATATTTCCACAAAACAAAATTCTGACAATATTTAAAGAGAAGGTAAAACAAAATATGTAACACATTTATTTTTACATTTCATTATTGGTACTATGTACCATTTTTATATTTTATTTAAGAATACAAATAAATTAATAATGACAATACACATATACGGCATTTGAAATAATTATTGTTCCATATTGCATGTAAAAATAAAATCGCAATATTATTTATTTTATGTTTGGATAATTTTTAACAGAGTTACTCAATAAAATTTTCGTTTTATCTCGATTTCCCGCGGATAAAACAAACAATAAAACTCGTACCCTTGTTAAAAAAACTGCAAAAGTGCAGTTGCCAATATAATTTTGATATAATTATTAGGTAAAAATGTGTATAATAGATTTACAAATCATGTAAAGTATTGAATTTAAATACAATTTTAACTTTGCGGTTTTGGAAATTGATACACTATTGATATTGAAATTGATGTATAAGTGATACTTCACTTTTCCTTTGTTGAGATTTTTTTCAGAGATTCGACTCGAGTGCGTGTAAAGGACAGTGTATCCAGTACAATATTGTTTTTCTCAGAGAGTTTCGATGAGAAATCATTGACATCAGTCCCTCATGCTTGATGGTCGTTACTCCCGGCCTCTTGACTATGCTGCCCCACATTTCTCGGCATTCTGCAGACCTTGAGGCTGTCACCAAAAAAGCGTTCTCTCCAAAAAATCTTTTCCACATGATCGGTCCAACGGGTGGGTGTTCATCCTTTTCCTTTTCGTCTTTCGATCTGGCCCACCACAACGAGCTTCTCCGAGCTATCTTCTTGAGTTGAGAGTCTGTCCTTGATGGGGACATACGTGAGTCTCGCGGTGCATGGTATGCGCAACATTTGTCTCTAGCACTACAACTCATAAGCATTAGTCTGCCTTCACCAGTGACGTGCAGTAGATATAGATTTAGGTAATGCTATTACCAATGATATTATACAATCATATATAATATATGTACTACAATATATGTTGTACATATGATTATGAACTTTCGTTTAACCAACGTCTTTAGACAATATGAATCCGTCGTTTATACGACTCTACCATGTATTTTTTGTAATTTTAGAGTACTGTTAATAGTGTTCTAAAAGTTTATGTTTTAAAATTTATTTATTTTAAAATTATTTTTAAAATTATGTTTTTATGTTTTAAAATAATACCTTCTTACCCATATAAAAAATGTTTTTTGCCTTTTTTAAATACATGATTCTTTCATTGTTTGAAAATCCTTCACGTAATAACTAAACGAAATTATTATTCTGATTAAAGGTTAGCGTACGAAATAGTTCTGATAATTGCTTTAAGTTTTTCCCAAAGCAAAAACAAATTCATGTACCTCGAACGCAAATAATGACCATGAAATCAACACGTTAAAAACAGTAAGATGGTAAAATTCGCGAATTAGTAAATGAGGAAGTAGACACTTCAATGATTTGCACGCAGTTGTAACCGTTTCCAATGTTATTCTGTTTAAAAAACAGCATAAGTAACGACTCCATACAAAACGGATCAACCGAAAGGAATTTTTACTTCAGTAAATAGCCAATTGTATGACTTGAGTAATTCACTAGCTTAAAAATAAAAGAAAGTACAATCGATGCATTGTAGCACGTCAATGCAACAGTGGTTTTTAGAACTAAGCAATTAAAGTTTCTACTGATACACAGATGGCGATAATTGTAATAAATCGGAAAATAATGCATCCGTTCATGTCCATATTATAGATTATTTAATTTATATATTGTTTCCCACAATTTTTAGTTATGCACAGCTTTTTTGATTGCATGCACTGCACACCCCTTGTCTTCACTCTCTTACCTTCAGGATCTACGATTTCACATCATGCAAAAATATAGAATGCACCAGATATTGTACAATCTTTTACAAGCAATCGTGGACGCAGGAGTGTCTCCGCAAGACACGAAACCTTTGATGGTCCTCTCCATTACGACACGTGTATCTTGTTGTGCAATATTTTCCTTGACGCTCACATACTCACAATTGGGATATTGATCTTTCGTATACTATTCCAAGTGCGCGATGGCGATTTCGAAATAGGTTCCGCATTATTTAGAAAGGTATATTACGTGGCGTTAATGATTCTGGGAAAATCCTCAGCCATTGTGTCGGCCATACGACGTGACGAATTTCAGATCTTCTTTATTCTTACATCTGGCCCATTAGGCTAAGAAATGAAATGTGTTTTTTAATTCGAGCAATATCTTAGTGAGAAAATATTTCTACCGGTAATATATATAACCTTGCTTATGGTTTGTAGGTATTCGCGTATTTTATTTTTCCTGATGTCGATCGACAATGCTCCACATTTAAAATATAAGGCTGATAGGTTGAATTGACTATACTTAATACGTCTGTGGTGTTGTACATTGTATTGCCAGCAAGTTAGATGACCACGGTCTATATAAAAGTGTTTCAATTTCGAATTGACAACACTTTTTCCAACTACAGCCAATTTGACAGCTAACCGATAATTTGTATTAGTTTGCTATTTTACCATGAATAGACTTACGCCAGAACAACGCTTGCAAATTTATTTCGAAAATCGTGGTTCAGTTCGCGAAACATACCGTGCGCTACGTACATTTTACGATCGGCATCATCGTCCATCCAAGCAAGTAATTCGAATAGCCGTGGATCGTTTTCGCACCGCGCATACTCTAATTGATAATATAGGGTCTTTTAATAAGGACGCTCAAAATTTGTTAGGTTATAGCAGCCATGTTGTTAAAGTGACATCTGTCAAATTTATTGTCAATTGTTAAGTAGTATACGGCAAATCACCACGGAAGGTTGAACAACGTGTGCAAATCATCAAATTTTGAGGGCAATTTGACAATCGATTTGAGGGCACGGTTATCTGGCGCGACGGTGACGTGAACTGGCCACAGAGATCGTGCGATTTAACGCCTTTAGACTTCTTCCTTTGAGGCTATCTTAAATCGCAAGTCTTTACGAATAAGCCGCAAACAATTGACCCCCTCAAAGTCAACATAACAAACGCCATCCAGCAAATTTAGCCAGATTTATGCGATAAAGTCATAGAAAATTGGACCTCCCAAATATGCCACCGAGCAAAGCCGCAGCGGATATTCGAACAACGTTATATTCCACACTTAATGCCATAAAATATACTTTCAAATGAAAGAAAAATTGAGTAAATATCTCACGTACAACCTGTTTAACTTACATTTTAAAATTGAGCGTCCTCGTTGAAAGACCCTTTACATATCCGTAGAGATGTCGTGAAGCGTAGTATTGAGGAGGACCAGAATGAGTCAATTCGCCATCGTGCACAGCAATAGATCCATGATTACTGACTATTTCGTTCCCCAATTGAATGTCATTAATGTGGAAGATCTGTGGTTTCTACAAGACGGCGCAACATGCCACACAGCGCGTGCCACAATCTATTCATTGTGATGAGATCAGAATTTCGCGTAATGGACCTATGAATTGGCCTCCAAGATCGTGGGGCTTAACACCTTTGGATTATTTTATGTGAGGACATATGTGAAGTCGGTACTCTACGCCGATAAACCTTCCATATTGAGTTTTATTTTAGCCAGCCTCAGCGCCCATATGCGCGAAATCACATTTAAACACTAATGGTATAAAATTATCTTTCCAATAAAGTCAAAACAATGGCTATTACCACAATTTTTAAGTGTTGTATTTAATTTTAAAGCTCTATGGCGGCGTCGTATAGCAGGTTGCCAACACGACAATTGCACGCATAGCAGAAAGCCCTTCGGATAAGAAACGTGATGGAACCGCCGGAACGGTACATTACTAATTTATTACGCAATAAAATACCGCTATTTGTGTAAGTTAAGTTATGTGGTTGTCCACTTCCATTTTTGCTTCATTTACATGTATATATATATACGAATACATTGCAGTAAATTTGGATTACCAGTGAAGTTATATTTTCACTGACATTTCAGTGAAATCATATCCGAATACGTTTTCACCGAAAGATATATATTTTTACTAGCGAAAATATAATATAAAATTAATTTCTCTTAACTGTGAATTTGACAGATGTGAAACGTCCATTTACGTATTTTTTTTCATCTAAAATACGTATTTATATCGATTAAATATATACAATAAAATTTTAACGATATGCTTTAATAATATAAACAATTATAACTTAACGAACTTTTAAAATACAGTTGTAGAGCGACACTTCATCAGCTAAGACTAAAATATTCCGACGTCAGATGGCATCAATAACACGTAATGCATGCGCGGCGTATACCTGCGTACGTGTACGTCTGTATCATTCATTTGCGAATAAATATATTTTTACTGATACTGAGCAGTGAAATTATAAATCAATTGTTTGATGTATTTTAACTGACTGAGTTAGTATAATTATATATATAAATATTATTTTTTTAAATATTAGACGATATAATACATTTATAAAATAATCAATTGGGTATGTATATATATATATATTTTTAAACATTTATTTCTTCACTATGAGAGTAAGACTCGTGTATAGAGAAGGAGTATATACGAGATAATTTATGTTTCAGTCAGTCTGTGCACATATTTTTTTACTTCAGATACAAATTGATAGTAGTCTATAATTTTTCTAATTTGTTGTGATTGTTAAAAAACATTATTATGGAGAACACATTATTATTGTGAAGTTTCAATTATTCAGAATATATGTCTGTGATATTTTAAATACTGATTCATTAGAAAGATATATATATATATATATATATATCAATTTTATCGAAACATTGTTGTTGCTACCGCGATTCAAATGCACCTTCCCCGCATTGGAAAGAGATCCAGGTTTGAATCCCGGTAGCGCAAATTGATTATATATATATATATATATATATATATATATATATATATATATATATATATATATATATATATATATATATATATATATATATATCTTTCTAATTAATACATTTAATTAGAATTTTAAAAAATGTATGCTTTAATAAATATAGTGATTTTGGGTTGCGGTATATTTTAGTTTTGGAATATCAATTTGGTCTCGGAATTCGCTTCTAATATTTGGTTTAAAAAATTTGGATAATGGATTTTTTTATGTATGTCTATTATTGTAGGTACTTTGAAATCTGTGTTTTTATTAGTGATTTCTAATTGTGATATTGATGTTTTATATGCTCCTCCCTAACCAATAATACCGTATTGTAAATGTGACTGTACAAACGCGTAATGCATTACTTTTAGATTTGTAAATGATAAGATGTTTTCGAGTCTTAAAAATATGTAGGCAGTTTTCTTTATTTTGTTTGTTATCTATGCCTTTGATTGATGTGAGTCAAATTTTGCATAGTTATACTTTAGAACCCTGCGCAAAACCTATCCCCGATGTAAAGGTGTAATATATTGAAAGTCATGCAGATTTTGTATTTGTAAAATCCCAAAGAGATTAGTTATTTCATGCGGCAGTAATTATCATCTGCTAATTTTGTGTTTTCTTGGATGTTCGCTGAAGTCTTGTCCATATCAAAATAGCTAATTTTATATCAAAAAGTTTATCCTTTAAATAACCTTGTAAGTAGGAGTACCATCAGCGACGGACAATGCACTATTACACAATAATTAATCCAGTATTTCCCATTGCCATTAGACGTAACACCACCTCGTGGGTGTGACGGCAATCCTAGAGATGTTATCAATAATTCAATTAAAATGTTGTACTACCGAGGACACAACTGAGGTAATACGATGCATGCCACACGTAGCTAGGGTGTTGTTTAGAATTTTATCACTAGCTGTCTGTATCCGGCATTCAAAATCAGTTACAATTTTAAATAGACAGATGGAATGTTGGTCGGGGTGACTATATTTTTCTAATGACACTAGAGTGAAACTGAGCAAAATTTGTAAAAAAATAAATGATATTTAACATTGCACGCATTTATATTGCAGAGGGATAGGGAAGGGTATCTATGTTGTGTTCAACAGGATCCTAAGGAGTAACTGTGACCAGAATGAATAAACTAGAATGCCACATTACGCATGCTTTTCGATTGTTGAGGTTTCTAATCTAAGATGGACCATGTATCGAACAGGTGCGAGCAGTGCACACAAGCAAAAAAAGTTATAAAAACAACTGCGTCAACCCACCGCTGTAGCCGTAGCGCTGTTGTCGACGTAGCTACGATGCGGCGATTGTAGCTATTCACATCACTGTCTTCTATTTTTAAGCTAGTGTATTACTCAAGTCATACAATTGGCTATTTACTGAATGGAAAATTCCTTTCGGTTGATCCGTTTTGTTTAAAGACGTTGGTTAAATGAAGGTTCATAATCCTATCTACAACATATATTGTAGCACATACATAATATTATTATATCATTGGTAACACCATAACCCAAATCTATACCTACTGCACGCCAGTAGTAACACTTTTTTTTGTGCAGTTGCATTTTCAGAACATAGTTCTGTGGTGTTTAAAACAAGTTAAATAAATCAACTTTAAGTATATACAGATATATATATATACATACACGTGATATATCCCGATGGCAACTAAACATTATTTTCGATAGATAGATCTGTGGTTGATTAATAAAGATATAAAAAATACATGCACCATATTTAATAAAGTCGTACATAATTTAATAGTAAATGTCATCTGTAATACAATATCTGAAACTGACATATATCTACATAACCAGTTGAGAAAATTAATTACAATTCAGGTATGCTCGATTTCATTAGTTTCCGCGTTTGGGTTCTAAGCCCAAGCACATAACAAGGTGGATTATTTTTTTTAATCCTTCCTTCACCGGGCTGATGTAATAACTATACGAAAATAATCAGATTGTTTTTATTAAGGAGTAAACAAATACCTAATTAGATATGCACTTTTTTGATTTTCGCCATTTTACTAAATGTGTACAGTGGACATAAATTATATCATTAACAGATAATTATGAAGAAATTTTTTTAAATTATTATTATTTTAATATACCTACTTTTTAATATAATGCATGCCTGAAATTATGACTTTAGATAGATAAGGATATGCTTTAATGCATTTAATTTTATAATTTATCAACGTGCTTTCGATAAAGCGGTTCGCGTCTCGGCTAAAAAATTAAAAGTTGTAAAAACTGTTATTTGACTAGCCTAACTGTTATGTAAATATACGCTCAAAAAAATAATATAATTACAAAAAATTAGAATAGATGGCGATAGTGTAGAGTACACATATTAAAATATATACAACTTTCAAAAATTTGATAAATGTAGAGATTGGGGGGTGAGAATTGGTCAACGTTATATATATATATATATATATAACGTTGACCATATATATGTATATTTATTTATTTATTAGATGACCTACATATTTTTGTTCTAACAGAAGTGAATATATTATACATAAGACATAATTAATACTCATAGTTTATTGTGTGGGATGGAGTATACTTCACCTCTGATATATACAGCGTTGTCCTGGCTACTTTGCTAGACTGAAGTCTGCGTTAAAGTAGCCAGTTTTTTTAATATATAAAGTGATCACTTAAGCCAGCCGAAGACAGATCGTAAGCCCTGTAATTACCCCATACTTCCATATATTTTCCATTAAATATAATAAAAAATAGCTTTGTCTCTATGAGATATCTGATATTTGTTTAATAACAGTGCCTTTGTAGGTAAAAATCCAGTAACTGTGTGTTCTTGGACATATTCAAATATTGCTACCATAATTTCTAGTCGGACGTCTTAGTCCAATCAGCCGTGGCCTGTTGCACGGGACGCGTCAATACTTTCGTATTGATTTATGAGTTTTGACACACGGTGATATGGGTAATATAATATTAAAAATATTTAATATTTGCTGATTACAGTTTGAAGTAATATTAGGTTACCAAATAAATAAAATAATATACTTCCATATTTATATGCTATTTGTTTATGTAAATGCCTTAGATAGCTGGTTCCCAGGCTTCCGATTGACAATAAGGACGTATTGATAAAAAAAAACACATACGAATTGGTTGCAAAGTCAATACCTAATTTTACTTGCTAAATATTTTTAATTTTTTTTTTGCATCGATTCGTTAAGTGCTAATCAGCTGCAACAAGGTCAGTTGAATATGGAGGGTGCGGAATTACCTACCATTTGCATTAATTAAATTTATCTCTTGTGATTTTTGTTATATGGGGTCTCGCATTATCGCGGTGAATAACAATTTGGCTCACTGGTTTACTGGCTTTCCTTTTGGTTTTTATTGTCGCATTAAATCATGGACACAACACAAGACAAACGATAAACATCTACACACCAGTTCAAAGAACAACAACGACATTTTATCAAAGATTCTAGATGTTCTTAGCTCCGAAACTATACAACACACTCAGTACCAACTGGAAATCGTTTAATTCCAATAAGATTACACAAATATGGACCCAATATATGATTCAATCAGATAGAGATGAATTAGAGGCATGGATATCCAATATTCTAATATAATTTATACAATACCTTCACTAATAATTCACTAGTCCTACAACATTCCCACTACATATACTTTTATTTTATTTTTACTTTTTTATACATATTTGTAATTCTCTTTTTATTCCTGTCGATGACTTAAATAAAACCACAACAGCACAAAAAAAAAAACTGGCTACTTTAACAAAGACTTTAGTCTAGCAAAGTAGCCAGGACAACGCTGTGTATATCAGAGGTGAAGTCTACTCCATGCCACACAATAAACGATGAGTATAATTATGTCTTATGTATGTTTATTATGTATTCACCTCTATTAGAACAAAAATATGTATGTCAATATATATATAAATAAATAAATAAATTTAAATACTTAAACTGATTACAATAAACCTCGACCATATTCAAAACTTCTTAACACATCTTCTGCGGTGGTGGGTAAGATCTGACCCGGGTGTTTGTAAAAACATGAATAACTCGACAGATATTCGTTTAATGCTGTTTTCCTTCTAGACAATTTTTTATTAAACATTTTCAAATAATTGTAGATACAAATGAATATTTTCTGATTAGATTTAAATGAGTTATTGATAAAAATGTGAAAAACGCACAAAAACTGACCTAAGACAGTCGCTTTTATGGGATTGCCTCTCACCGTTCACGCTAAAATATATATTGTTAACCTTCAGCATATTTTTTACTGTCCGTGGAAAGGGTACGCAAAAGATACAAGAGTAAAGCTCGTGTCGCATGGTGTTGCATGCCGTCGGTACTGAATGTTTTTAAGGCTAATGGGAGTTGCGTTTCACCCACTGATACCTGCTAGATAAGTTCAGCATCGCTGGCGATGACGACGAGAGTGGAGGCGATAGCCCTCCACAGCATGCATTATCTTCATTAGTGAACAAAAAATTCTTCCAATTTTTAATACAACTCTGGGCGAAGAAGACCTGGTAGACACAGGTTAGATAGACCCTGGAGTCACCTGTAAGGGCGACACAGGACTGCGATTTATGGAGGTGTATTACGAGCCGAGTCTCATCTAATTAAGGCCACTCCATGTCAATACTGACATGAAGGAGGAAAGAAGAAAAATATCCATTGACATATTACAATTTTTCTATACCCGCAAGGATTAGCAATTATCTAAACAAAAAATGAAAATAAGTGTGATGTACTTGAGATTGAAATATGTGTGTGTGTCAGAGCGCCGCACCGTCGGGGCGGGATATATAATATATATATGTGTGTGTATGTGTGTGTGTGTGAGCGGGGATCTTTTGTTACATGACAGACCTTGATATAAAACACTATTTTGATGTCAAATGTGCCTTTTTAATGCCAACACAACTGATCGCATAGATTCACAGTACAAACTAATATTCTGTTGCTTAATCTGCATCAATATATCATTTACTCATATTTATTTCCTGTCTATTCGTGACGCATATCAATATAAAGCAAATCAAATAACAAAAAGCATCTCGTTGTATTTTAAAAAGCCCAAAAATCTACGTAATTACGAAACAAATATAAACTAGCAAAGGATTAGGTAACTACAAATATATTTCAATATTTATTTTTAACAAATCTATATTTAAATATTTTAAGTATTTGGCTATTTTTAATGAAATTAAGGTTATTAAAACTATTATTTTTCCCATGATAATCGACGAGTTATTTCTATACATTGTGTAATAACTATTGCACTTTGAATGGAAAAATATCTAATGAGATATTGTCAACCGAAACAAGACTAGCGGTACACAATGCAGATGAGGCCTGAAGCTGGCAGAAGAGGAACAAAAGTAGACTGAATGCAGTGGAAATGAGATCACTTAGTCGTATATTCACGTATTCGTATACGACAGATACATTTATGACACAGTAAAGAATTAAGAAATTAAGAGAGAATGTACAGCTGATTTTAGCATAGTGAATAAGATTAATAAAGGATCGCTTAGGTGGTTTGGTCATATGGAACGGATGAATGAGGAGAGAATAGTGAGAAAGATATTTAACGCAAGTATTGATGGTATCAGAAATAGAGGACGTCCGTGGAAGACTTGAGATTATCAGGTAAACCAGACGGTCTTGTTAGAAATGTGTATGAATGTGGCTGAGTCGAGAATTGTGCATCAGGACAGAAGACTATGTCGCTCTATCATCTCTGCCTACCCCCGCGTGAAAACGGCTTGATAGTAAGTCAGTTAGTTAATTGTACCGTAGTTTAAAAAAAAATACTAACATGTGTATAAATAACAAATCAAATATGCGCCTATCTTAAGAAACAATTATCTGGAATACACAACACAGAAGATATTATACTTCTAGAAGCGTGGATCCAACTGTATTTAAGAGACGGACAAGAAAATAATGTTTTGCTTTTAGTGATGATCTCAGAATCGCGAACCGTGAGTCAATCACTGATATCTTTGAGTCACACTCACTATCAGTGATTGAATGTCTGAGAATATCGTGATTCATTTTTTTATTTGGTTGTGAACCGTAATTCAGCGCATGTGCATATGAAATGAAAATATTCATGAAGGAATGACGTTATAATTCGTGATAAACGCCATCTGGTAGATTTTGCCAAAAATGTTTTACGCATTTGACACGAAAAATAAAGTAACATTATTTTAGGGGTTTACATTATTTTTGTGATGATATTAAATTATATATGCTAAAATATGTTTTTTACGCAAATGAAGTCTGAATAATATAAGTAAATAAGCTCAAAATTCTGTTTTTTTTCTAATTTATTTTATACTATTATACTGTGATATCGTATTAGTAATGAAACTGTGACCACAGTCACAGTTTTGAATCACTGATATTATCGAATATCAATCACTATCACATCAGTGAGTCAAGAGTGGAATTTTTTCCCATCACTACTTACTTTTAATTAATTGATAAATTGGCACTACTTGTTGAATAAGAACTGGCACAAGTTGATAGCATTAAACGATTATGGTCAAAAAATAATACAAAGATTAATTATATAATCAAATAATAAACTTTTGCTGGAAGCAAAATAATTGCTATAGAGCTCTGATACCGTACACAAGCTGAGATTTCAAAAAATGTAGTTTTGCTATCAATATGATTGCTAGCAAATTGTAATAGCTAGTATATAATCGACCCCTCCCACGTAAAGTGTCGTAACTAACAAATAGGTCATTTTTAGTTGTTCTAGTATTTTGTACGCGTTTGATTTCATTTTAAGTGGCTGTATATTTTTATTATACATTATGCTCAATAAAATATAATATAAAATGTAATATAATATATGTCTAATATACGCGAAATATTACAATAGAATAACTAAAAATTGTTTATTAGTAATTTACGATACATAACGTAGAAGAGAACGATTTTTTTTTAATTACAAAGAGAGGTCGGAAGCTTTACAAATGTGGTACTGGAGAAAAAGGAAATAGAAGAGAACAGCTGAGAAAAACACTCACGAGCCAATTGCTGGCAAAGATCTTGCACAGAAAAGGAATCTATGGAGAAAGTAACAACGCCAAGGGAATGTTTCTTAAGAAAGAAAAAGAAAAATATGCAAAACACGATAGTTTACGAATATTTTTAATGACTTTTATTTAGCGTAAAGGGTTTGAAACTTAAATGTAAATTAGTTGGCGATTAATTTATAAATAGTCACACACAATTTTCTTTATAAAGCACAAATGAATTTATAAAATCTATTATTAATTATTTAATAATTTAATAACGGAATAATGCTATGTGAAAATACAACAGATTTTACAGAAACGTGCAATTGTAAAATAATTACTCGATATTCGAAATAAATGATAGTCTTCTTTTAAAATTAATATTATAACCGCATTTAAAAAATGTAGCAAAAATTAGATCACTGAAATGCATATTTTTATTTTTCTTACTTATTCCATTCGATTAAATTTTTACCGACATAATAACTATTACTTTTATCATAAAATACTATATTGATGTTATTTTATATTTTCTTATGCATAGAATAAGGGATTGACAGAAAAATAATTATTAGAAGAACACATTCTTATTGTGAAATTGTAATTATTCAGAACAGACGGTCTGTGATATTTTAAATATTAATTAAATGTAAATAATTACAAATATATATATACATATAAAATCAATTTTTTCTAAAAATATTGTTGTTGTGCTACCGGAATTCGTACCTGGATCTCTTTCCAAACCGGGGAAGGTGCATTTTCCAATTAAATGTATAAATATCAAAAAGGTATCATATAGGTTTGAAAAATTATTATTAAATGTAGCGTAGTTGGATAATGCACCTTCCCCGGTTTGGAAAGAGATCCAGATTCGAATCCCGGTGGCGCAACAACAATATTTTTCGATAAAATTGATTTTATATGCGTATCTTTCTAATTAATACATTTAATTCATATTTATAAAAATAATTAGCACAATGAAAAATAAATATATCGACCCCTCCTACGTAAAGCATCGCATGTAAAAAATTACATTTTTAATCATTCTAGTATTTTGCACGTATTTGATATATTTTTAAATGGCTGTACTTTTTTTAATGCTATGTTTATTAATAAATACCTACGTCATAAATACATATTTATGCATCAAATACATGCGAAATGCCACAATAATTAAAAATCACAGTTTTCACTTACGATACTTTACGTAGGAGGGGTCGATATAGTAATCCTTTGCCGATTAAAATTTTAACATTATTTAAACAGACCAATAAAAAATATGTCAAAGTATTTTTGAATAATATCGCACATAATAATGAATAATGAACACACCGACAAAATGTATGTATTACCACGTAGGTAACGTGATCATTAAACACTATATTAATGTCATATAAATACTCTTTCAGTACAATATAAGCAGGAGGCACTCACCAGAACGGTACTGCTATCCATTTTGAATCGGAATAAACTGAACAAACTGAACTGAAACCGATTTGCCGCCGAGTGCATTACGCAAAATGGCGGCGCATCACGATTACTCTAGTCTATGGTGCGGTAGCCTCTCCCGCCAAAATTGCGAGCTGTGCGTTGTATAATAACAACCTTTCCGATCGGTGATGGCGAGCCAAATGATGCAACAATGGATTGATGCTTTCTTTTCTTGAAGCGCCCACGAAAGTGGACGAGGTGGTTGCAATATTTTTAAAACGTGTGAAGGAGATTTTTTTAACAATACAGGGTATTTTAAAAATTGCAAAAATAATTATAATAGATATGTAATTTATGTTAGATTTTTCATTTTTTGATAAGATATTGCCGCTCTTAATGTGTGTTACGGCAACAGTGGGCCCACGGCCAGTGTTTCGGCAATACCTATTTTTCAATATTGAAATTTTAAACAAATAATAGATAAATAAATATCAGCTGTCTCATAGAGACGATACTATTTTATTATATTTTTAATGGAAATGAAATACGGAAACTATAAATTTTCAACAAAAATCAGGAACAATTTATTATCAAATTTGGTCCATAGATGGCTATGGTGTACTGGTACTCGAAGCGAGGAAATCTAATAAGATTCATACAACTTTAAAAAAATTTGATAAATATGGAGATTGAGGGATGAGAATTGGTGAACCTTATATATATATATATATATACACATAAAATGATCACTTAAGCCAGCCGACGACAGATCGTTAGTCCTGTAATTATCATTTCCATTAAAAAAATAAATAAATAAATCTTCGTCTATGAGATATCTGATATTTATTTAATAACAGTGCCTTTATAGGTAAAAATCCAGTAATCGTGTGTTCTTTAACATATTCAAATACTGAAATAATAGATATCTCATATTTAATGAAAAATATATGAAAGTATGGGTAATTACAGGGCTTACGATCTGTCTTCGGCTGGCTTAAGGGATCACTTTATATAAATATAACGTTCACCATTCTCACCCATTAATCTCCATATCCATCAAATTTTTGAAAGTTGAATATATGTATATTGGGACTCGCTTCGAGTCCCAATATACTATCGCCATCTATGGACTAAATTTGATAATTAATTACCCTGAAACAGCAAATATGACACAATGAGAATCTTTTTTTTTAAAATTAGTAAAGCAATATTCTTTGTCTGTAAAATGTTTTTAACTACTAGAGTACGCCTGAAAAATCAATATTTTTCAATTTTATATATTTTCTTATTTTGACCATTATATTATTAGCAGTATTTGAATATGTCAAAGAACACACAATTACTGGATTTTCGCCTACAAAGGCACCGTTATTAAATAAATATCAGATATCTCATAGAGACAAAGCTATTCATAACAGTACCTTTGTAGGTGAAAATCCAGTAATTGCGTGTTCTTGGACATATTCAAATATTGTAATTTTGAATTTTCTTGTATTAGACAAAATTAAATAAATCATTTAGAAAGATGTAAAAAAAGAATCTATTTATCAAAAAAATATTTACCGGGATCTTTTCAAATTAGATTAAATTAATTTGTATTAAAAACACCACAGAACTATGTTCTGAAGTTGCAACTTCGCAAAAAATGTATTTCAATTAAAAATAATTAAATTATTTTTAATTAAAATGTATTTTACTTAAAAATAATTGAATTAAAAATAATAAATGTAATTTACCATTCGGTATGGCTTGATAGGCAACTAAAACGACACCCAGCAGCAGATTAAATTACAGTTTGTGTTTCAGTTAAAGTGTACAACAACATACGATGGCGTGTGGTGGTTACTTGAGTTTGTAGCGAAATATAACATAGCATTTTATTATATTGACCTCAGAAGACATCTGCTGTCCAACTTTCTATCTAGTCATACATTAATCTTGCCACTCAGATCTCTCATGAAGCCATTATAGATATATAAGCTGGCGGTCTCTAGCTAAACTTCTATCAAACTCTGAACATCTTTGGAAGGAAGATCTTGCGAGGAATCTGAATTTGGAGAAGGATGAATATGAAGTGCATGACCATACCGGTGTAGTTCATAGTCATGCCACTATCTCGGGCTGTGGCGAAGAGACGCTCCCACACACCATTGCGTATTCGCCACCCTACCGACAAGGTCGCCTTTTTCACGATTTATTTTGGAATATTGTGTAACTAATATGAGTAATCTTGATATCATTGTTTTAATTTGCTATTTAAATCAAATAGAAGTGAACTTAGTATCTTTAAGGTAACCGATTATTATTGTGAAGGATGGATATAAATGAAACAATGTTATTACTCTACTTGAGTTTATTAGCACTACTCTAGTTTTGAGAGAAACAGTAACTATCATCGACAGGTGAAGTATTAAACTAAGTTAGTTACACATAAATGTAGAAGACAAGGCTTAGGTGGTAGACATACAAGTAAATTACAGATGGAGGGGGAGTCTTCGCTTGAAATTTCATGCAGAAATTGCAATAGTAAATATATCGACAATGAGCACTGTCGTTGTCTAACTAGTAATAACTTTTCTGAATTCGCAAACCACATCATGGATAATATTTATTCATTTCATTCGTGTACCATTGTACTTCTTCATCCCGTCATGCGTAAAGGTAATAAAATAAATGATTTTTAAAGTTTAGAAATAAAAAGGAATTAGAACTCGGGTATTAGCTTGTTAAACAATAATATATTTCCTAACTCATCTCCTCTCCTCTCAATATTCCCGTTACAACCACCCTTCCAACGTCAACCAGTAACTCTGTCCCCTCCCCCTCCACCTGTCAGTACCTAATTACTTGTACATATATTTACCACCTAAGCCTTGTCTTCTATATTTATGTGTAGTTAGTTTAATACTTCACCTGTCGTTGAAAGTTACTGTTTCTCTCGAATCTCAAGTAGTGCTAATAAACTCAAGAAGAGTAATAACATTGTTTCATTTATATTCATTCATTATGATGAAACTCTACAACGTTAACACCGATTCTATCAATAATATATTATTGTGAAGTTCCAGTTAATACAAATTAAATGTATTAATTAGAAAGATATACAGAAAAAAAAAACAATTTAGTGAAAAAATATTTTAATTGCAACCGGGATTCCTATACGGGGAAATACATTACCAATTACACCACGCCAACCGAACAAATTGACAACTTCAATAATTTTATAAATAAAAACCACCCTGTAGATGAGTTTCTACCGATATGCACCGATTTCATTGCTGTTTCTTATGAAACTGCCGCAATTATTCCAATAGTGGATGACCGCGGACATTTAAAATTGGAACGCGTCTGGTGTCACGTGCTACGTGACGTGGCTGTTCCATAATTGAGATGACGTAGTCAAGTGGCAGATAGATGATCACAAGTGAGAAGACTCGACCTTACGACTGTAATAAATAAACGTATCACGTGCCGGGCACGCACTCTCTATGTGAAACATATTTGAGATTTCTTTTTTTTTTAACTATAATTTTATCAAAAGATTTTATAAAACTTTACATCTTCTATGTAAAGTTTTTTGATCGCCATCAGCGACAGTCTTGATGATGTACCCTGCAATTATAACCAAAACGTCGGCCAAAGAGCTCGGATACGCACGACAGTACTTCCCAGAAAACTACAAAGACGATTTGGAACTGTGCCGTTTCTCGTTCAGTTCGATGGAAGAAAAATAATGATATTAACCTTTCCTATACGATGCTAAAATAATAACGCGAGCTCCGGTACTGTAAACTCAGTGCACATGGAGACTTGTGCGATTTTTAAGTATGACAAATATGAATATTTTACATTTATTACTTAACAGGTTGTTATTATTAGGTAAACATCATGAAAAAGTGCTAATAATGAGAAATAACATTGGTCGTACGGAACGACAGCACAAATATGCATAAAATACGTCTAACTCGGTCAGCACACTCTACCACTAACTAAAGTGACGATCGGCATCCGGCACCCCGCGCCCCCCCCACTATACCTTCCACACCTCTCCGTAAGTATCAAATAAAATCGCGCGTAACTCCGTTGGCCTGTACCGTGTATGGCGTGACTCAAACATCATTGTGTTTCGTCTAAGTCCCTTATGGGAGAGTGTACTTGATAGGTAGGCCTTTAATGGCTGTCCACTGGTTTCTTTACTTCCATACATAACACTTGATTATCTGTTTGTTTATAATGTTGTTATATACCTGTATTTTTAAAAATAAATAATGGAAGGCTTAAATTAAAATCTCTGTTCGTTTTTGCAATCTCTTACATTAGCTTGTGTTTATTAATTGTATATTTCGCGTTTCTGTAGTACTGTGTGTGGAACCGATAAAGGAAGTTGAAAATTCTACAACGGTTCTAGGAAAGGGCGTCCCTTTATATGTACTTCCAGATAAATTATTACCATCCTCCTCGAATATCGTCACACTAATATACAGAATGGTCCAAAAAAAATGAGAACATCTCGTAACACATGAGTTATTTCAAAACATAATATAATTAATTATAATTCTTAATGTAATTTTTTTTGCACAATATTTAGCTAATCAGAAATCATCAAAACACCCCATATTGCATCATCTACTGGGTTTAAGTCTGGGCTGTTCGGTGGCCACATGCCTAGCTCGATGAAATTAACATTCTCACGACAAAGAAAGTTGATTGTATTTCTGGCTGTGTGAGATGAAGCTCCGTCCTGCTGTAATGTCTAGCTATTCTCCAGGCATTGTTTTGAAACCCTTTGATCATTTTCACAGCACCCCAACGTTTTTCAATTTTTGATCAGAATCAGATTTTTGTCATTCTGGGCAACAATTAAAAAAAAAACTAAATATAAACAATGGGAAAATTAATAATAATTAAGATGGCGACCATAAATTGTCGAAATGAAACGTAATATTGATAAATAGGTAAGTAAGTGAATTAGTAAACTATTGAAGCTATTGTTGATATAGTTAAACTAATTTTGATATAATTATATCACATTTTACAAAATGTTCTCACTTTTTTTGGGCCACCTGTATAATATAATTTTGAAAATTGTGCAATTATTGAATTATGTGAAATTTCGTAATCAAATTTATAATCTACATATTTGAACATTAATAAGAATCGTTTTACTAAAATAGAATAAATAAATTAAATATATTTTGTCGCTTTCAAATAACTTATTTGACATTTTATATTTTTATAAATATGACAACATTGTTACAGTAAAATGCTTAAAAAATAACACGTGTTTCATTCTATTTATATTAAATGTAAATATATTTTTAACAGAGTTATAAAAAAGTTTAAAAATGCATAAATAGATAATAAAACTCTGCCATTATTAAAATAAAATAAACATTACCTTAAAATATATACTTCCTTCTGATACTTGATTTAGGTCAGAATGCTTCTATAAGCTTGGATTTAGCTTGTTATTTACATTATATATTATGTACAACCTAAATTAAATAAAGTATAGTATTTCTCTAACCTAATACTATTTAATATCTAAGCCTAAAATGACTATTTAATTTATTACTTTATTTACATTTAAATTTATACAATTTATTATGTATGTATTGTTTTATGTTTTTCAATTTAAAATATATATTGGCTTAGACACTAATCAGTGATTTCATTTTTTTTGCAACTTATAATTGCCTTCGTGCAAACATATATTAACCCTTGCCACACCGTGATATCAAATACTCGTACGCAGCCATGCTGTCAACTCGTGTTACCTTAAGAAATTAGAGTTCTATTAGCCTTTGAAATGTGGAAAAATGGTTAATGTCATAAATTTACTATAAATATTAAGCATTAAATATAAAAAATACATATACTATTATAATTCGGAGGAATCATCAAGTTATGTATGGGAGGTTGCATTAAATAATACAACCTTCTTTTCTATTTATCTTTCTTTAATTAGTGAGAAAGATACACCATTATATTCGTGTATTAGTTATTCTTTTCATTGTGAAATTAATTTGTGATTTCTTTGTCTTCACTCAAATGGTATTTTCGTCAATGTATTATTTTTACAACGAATTGAATTGAAAGATAATTATTTTTGTAGGATTCGCCTTACATACTTGATTTTTCACTAGTCATTTCTAAGCGTAAATATTTTCCTTTAATTTAACTACAATATGAATTGCAAGTTACGTGTAGTTAACGAAATATTAGAAGTTTAATTAAAGCGGTAGACCTGTGTTACTGCATGGTTTGGGAAGGGTTAAAAGTTTTATTCGACAGATACTCAGGTCAGATGGGTTTTATACAGTTAAGCCAAGTATAAGAAACAGAAAGCAATCGGTATAACTAGGTAGTCAAAGCTTCGCGATCAATGTTGGCTGCTGAGCATACATTTACGGTTTTTCCTTCTGGAACATATTTTGTATACACAATTTCTCTCTTATGGAATCATGACCCCTCAGAATAACAAGGTTCTATCTGACACTGACACTGTTTTGAGATAATTAGCTCAAAAGTGTTGATTAAATATATATTCAACATATATTCATGTATATTTTGTTTTGAGTATGCAAAGGTATTGACTTATTTTCAGTATTATCAATAACCACTGCGAGATGAGAGAAATAAAAAATTTTAAAAAAACATTGTAAATTAACAATAATTATCCATAAATTGAAATAAATAACTGATGCAGTTGGAACTGCAGCTCTTACTATTTCCTTTAATATCCTTTAAGTAGAGTTGGTGCGTATGAAAGAAATAAAGAGTAATGCACTTGGAACCCTTTTCACACAATAACTCTAATTAGCCCAAAATTTTAGTTGGAATCTTGTTATTCTAAGTGATCGATAAAACGATCAACATGTTTTTAGTGGACTTTAATACTAGTTTTCGTATTTACATACTGGCAGAGAGCTTGTTTTCTAGGCAACGGCTGATACAAATATACCGCATTTTCTCGATTATAAGACGCATGTTTTTTTCTTATTTTGGTGTCTGAATTCGGGGTGCGTCTTACAATCGCTGTAAAATTCCGCAGCCATTATGAATCATCACTGATTACTAGTTAAACTGAGTCGAAAAGTTATTCAGGAAAATCAGACACTGAAACTGAAGAAATTTCAGACTCTGATCGTGATAGCATATAAATAATATGCGTATTGTTAAATCTTTGACTTTGTATGTTATAATAAAGTTTACATAATGTTTTTATTTTTGGTATATAAAAATAAGGATGCGTTTTATAATCGAGGAATTTCGGTAATTTATAATCAAAAAAGTGGCCTATCTCAATACACTTTTACTTAACCAATCATATTCCCAATATTTGAATATGTCACACACAATTACTGGATTTTTACCTTTAAAGGCACTGAAGCTATTTTTATTATATTTAATGAAAAATATATTCGAGTATGAGGTGATTACAGGGTTTATGTATTCTAGTATAATGTGTTAAAAACATTTTACAGATAAATAATATTACTTTCAATAATTTTCAACAAAATCAGATTCTCATTGAGTTGACATGTAATATACGCTGTTTCAAAGAAAAATTTGGTCCACAGATGGCGATGATGTAGTGGTATTCAAAGCGAGTCCATGTATACAACTATAAATACAAATTTCAAAAATTTGATATATATTAAATATAATAAAAATAGCTTCATCTCTATGAGATATCTGATATTTATTCAAACAAATTCCCAATCAGATATTCTTTAAATGATTTAAACAACAACGTAATTTACCGTTCCGGCGGCATCCACGTGAACGACCACCTGTCGATACGTTTATTCCTTGTATGTTTGCTATTTCAGTCTCGGCTGTCTACAACATCGTACGGGTTACTCGAGTTTTTGGCACAACATAAAAATATAAAATTGTTTATTTTTTCACACAAATTCACATCTCACGAGTGTAGATTGTCCACTATTTGAATATAAGGTCGAAGATGGACTCGACGACACTGGAACCTCTTTTTGTGGATGTATCTGGGTACCCTGGTATCGTGGGCCTGGTGGGCTTGGGGGTCGGTGGTCTTGACCAGCTGCTTAAGTCCTGCGTGACCCCCACTATGTCGTTATTAGGTCCTCCTACCAATGCGCCAGGTTTCCATTCGTCTGGTCTATCTTCGTCTATGTATTCATATACGGGCTTTATGTTGTCTGAAAATGAAACAAATATTTATTTTATTAAACTATGAAATTACTATTCAAAGAAATATTTAAAATTCATCCTTAACTAGTCGGTAATGACATAAATTCTAAACAAGCACTATCTTTTATTGCATAAACCATTTATGTTTCTAAAATTTGCATAAAAAAAATTTTAATTCAGTAAATAACCAATTATATGACTCGAGTAATTCACTAGGTAAAATATAGAATAGAGTTATATGAATAAATCAAGGCGGCGAATGCATAAGAGCGCCATGGGTACATCTGTGAGTTGTCGTGGTAGTTTTTAGAACTAATCAATTAAAGTCTCTACTGGTACACAGATGGCGCTAATTGTAAAATAATAATTCCGTTTATGTTAATCCAATTATTAAATTTATATTTGTTTCCCATAATTTTTAGTAATGCATAGCTTTTTTTGCTTGTATGCGCTCCACGCCCCTACATATAAGGCCTTGTAAAAAATATATTGCGAAGTACTAAGAGTGAGAGTAGACATTTAGTTTTTATGTTAATGTCAACAGTGAAAATTATACGATTAAAAATAAATTATATCTATATTTAACTTTGTATAAGCCATTGTAAGTTAAGAGTCCTGACAAACATACGTTAGCAGCCATCATTTTATTCCATAGGAGGTAAATTGTTCTTAAAGGACGAACTGTTAGTGCCGGTTTTGGTACTAATTTAAGCATACACAATTTAAAACCTTAAATCAGCATTTTGTGTTAAATGGTCTGTATTTCTTGAGTAATATTGAATATTTCTTTTAAAATCTGTTTATTTATGGACAATTATACGTTGCAAAAAAATAAATTATTCATTGATTGATGTTGTGTTTCCGTATGCCGAAACAGGTTGACGTAAAAATAACTCACAGTGATTTATACAAAATTAAATTGCCCTACCTAATTACCCTAACCTACATGTCCCGGATTTCGTTGACTAGTTAAATGCAACAAATGGTTCGTATGTTGTCTAGAAATAAGAAGAAACAGAACAGACAATAAAGCAAATGAGACATTTTTGAAATTCTGAGGGTTTATGTAAATTTTTGTACGATTCTAATTATTTTAAGTATGAATTTTGTTTGTTTTAATGTCATATTAATTGTAACGTGTAGAAAAGGACGGCTATATAATTTTATAACATAAGGAGAGACTGAACAGTAAGGCAAGAGAGATATTTTTAGGAGAACACATTCTTATTGTGAAGTTGTAATTATTCAGATCATAGGTCTGTGATATTTTAAATATGAATTAAATATATTTATTAAATAATAAAGGAAAATGTCTGCCATCAGATTACTCAAAGGTATTTGAGATTCCGTAAAAATAAGGTAGATGGCTCTTTCAAATAATGGAACAGTTAAATATATTAATATCAAAAAGGTAACATACAGGTTCGAAAATTTGTCACTAAAAATATTGTCGCTGTAGCATAGTTGGAGTTATATGTATATCTCTCTAATTAATACATTTAATTCATATTTAAGAGATGTTTTTTGAATTTTGGGGTTTAAACACATTTAAACTATTTTTTTCTTCCCAGACATCAATAGGGAAAGATTTATTAAATTACATTGATTGTGGTTATGATAAGATCGTTATTTTAACTGTTATTGTGACTGTGATTGTGACACTGGTTGATAAGTGATTAACGTAATTCTTCAATGACCGGTACACTAGAAAGTAAGCCTGCTACAGTTAAATCTTAATTACCAATCATCGACACAATCACAGTCACGTAACAGTTTACCATCACTGATCGTGACGTCATTTATATAATCACGTAATTTTCATTACTAGAAGATACGCGTATTCATTATGCTCAAATTACTAAATGACGCTATTTTTTCTTATTTCGTGCGTAAAATCAAGATTATGAATATCCTTACTGTCACCAGGTTTATTCGAAGGAGGCTTCATCGGTTTTGGAGGTCTGTGCGTTCCCTGGGTAAACCAGCCGAAAAACCATTTTGGGATGTAACCAAAGGGATTTTGGGGTCGTGCTGGTCTTTGGGGCCACTTGGGAAATATTTCCAGAGGAAACCAGGGTAGGAAATCATCGAAACCGTAGTAAGTCGAATAGGGTCTATGGCGAGGTCGATCTGGAAGGTTAAAAATTTCTTCGTCATCTAACGAAATGAAAAAAATATTTAGTTTGATATGTTTAGGTCATTGTAAAATATTAGACAAAATTTAACGTTTTATTAAGAGGATTTGGTACATTCTTTGATTAAACTTGTTATTTAATAACACGAATAAGAGCTCGTTCGCAAGTTGAATTTGTTTGCAAGTCAACATTTAACATCCGATATCATGAAGTGCTGGGGTTAAAATTAATTGCACAGTAATTAAACAAATTGTAACTATATTGAAAAGCACACAGACTTATTAAAGAAGACCGCCCATGACTACTGTAAACATTACTGAAGACTGAGTCTTGCACGCCGTTAAGCGTCAGACTTTGAATTAAATCAATTTAAATAATTGTCTAAGGATATTCGTATCTTTGAAAGCTCACAAGTTGAAGGAATCACATGTAGAGGACTTTCTGTATTAAATAAACAAGAACATTATCCTTATGTTCCGAGTATTTTTTATAATCTAATTCTTTAATGCTTGTACTAAATTATCAGTGGCGTGCAGTAGGTATAAATTTAGGTTATGCCGTTACCAATGATATTATACAATCATATATAATATATGTACTTTCGTTTAACCAACGTCATTAGACAGAATAAATCCGTAGTTTATACGACCCTACCATGTATTTATTTATATATAAAAAATGTATGGATGTTTTTAAGAACACTTAGAAAATCTTTCACGTAATGACTAAAGGAAATAATTATTTTTATTAAAGGTTGACGTAGGAAATAGTTCTGCCAATTGCTTTTTGTATTTTTCAAATCAAAAACCAATTCATTCACTAAATTTAAAGACCAATCATGAAATCAACACGTTAAAAACAGTAAGATAGTAAAATTCGCGAATTAGTAAAAGAAGAAGTACACTTCAATGATTTACACGCAGTTGCAACCCTTTCTTATGTTCTGTTAAAAAAAAAACGGCATAGGTAACGACTCTATACAAAACCGATCAATCGTAAGAAATTTTCAATTCAGTGAATAGGCATTTATATGGCTTGAGCAATTCACTAATAGAGTAATGTAAATAGCTCAATGCGACGAATACAATTGTAAAATAATGTTTTCGTTTATGTTAAATCAATTATTTAATTTATATTTATTTCCCGGAATTTATAGTAATGCACAGTTTGTATGCTTGTATGCACTGCACGCCACTGCAAATTGTTTAACACGAGTCTGTTCGGTTTTGAAAAATGAAATAAATACAATAATTAGCAATTTTGATAATGAGATTTGGTGCCTTTCCATTAATTGTACAAAATGCAATCATTTTCGTTTAATCCAACGGGCAGATCGCCTATTATTTTATAAAACATCTTTCTGGCATTGAGATGAAACTTAAATAGACGATCTATGCGGGCAACTAGATTAAAATACATGTATTTCTCTCAGGTGGCAGCTCTGCTTTTTATCGAGAGAAAAATTTATTCTGTGATATTATTTTTTAGATACTTAAATATTTAGTTTAATCATACCAGTCTCTTTAGGGCCGTAAACTGCGTCAGAGCGCTCTCCGAACGGCGAAGGCTGCGGCTTCGCATCCCCTGTTACTGGTTTTACACTCGGGGGCCTACAGCCTCTGTCTTGGCCCTGAGCCCCCCTCTGATCGAGGGACAAGCCCTCAGCGGCCGCTTTATTTGCGGCGCAGGGCCGAGCGTTCAGGGCCGAGGATCTCGAGATCAGGGTGAGGACTAATGAGCTTATCTGTAAAAGAAAACAGAGTAGTGATTTTCATATTTTTCAAAAAACCATATTGCCAATGGCCACAAGAATTCCATATACAATGATAGACAAGTACAAAAAAATTCAATAATCAAAATTTTCAAAATTAAAAATCAATTAAATATTAGAAGCGAATTCCGATATAGATTTAAAGACCAAATTGATATTCGAAAAGTAAAATATACCGCAACCCAAAATCATTATATTTATCAAGGCATCAAATTCTTTAATCACAATTAGAAAAATTACAGACTACTATTAATTTATACCTGAAGTAAAAAAAAATATGTACACAGACTAACTAAAATATAAATTCTCGTGTATACTCCTTCTCTATACACGAGTCTTACTCATAGAGAAGAAATAAATGTTATAAAATATATATATATATATATATATACATTTTCTAATATTAAAATAAAAAACTAAAAAAAAATAAAAAAATCAATATTTATCGTATTATGGGACTCTGAACGTATTCCAACTTTTTAACATTTTTTTCTAAGATCAAACAACTGCCAATATAAAACAAGATGGCGGATCAAGTCGTTTAAGGAACTTAGTCAAGATGACCAAAGTGACAGATTTCGAACACAGAGGTGAATAAATCCATAGATAAATCATATTTCATGATTATACTATAAACATCTCATCAAACATACCGCAAATGATTTCTACAATGGGCGATAGTAAAAAGTTACTACAGTAAAAACTTTCCATTGTTTAAATTTACTACTGATCATACAACCGGGCCTTAAATTAAATTTTTGAACGAAATACGGTAAGATTTGCGAGAGTTATCGTGTCAACTAAATCCGTAAATTTTTCTGGAGGGCTGTTTCGAGGGGTAGATTTACATACAGGGACCTAAACATTAGACATTTTGGGACCTCCAAAATGATAAATAGCAACTGTTGATGCGAGTCGAGCACCTGCTCCCTGCGCATTTTGTCCTTCCAATATAAACCTTAATATGTACCTGTCCCACTCTGGCCAACTCATTACTTAGGGATTTCGCCAACGACGGGACAGATTGCCTTCGAATACCAAACTGACAAGATTATTTTTTTTTTACCGTCCAACAGCAGCGCCGTGCGTAACGCTAGGACCACGAAGAGGCCGTTTTCTGAACAGATCCGGAAGTGCAGTGATATCTCGGTTCTTCACTAAGTCAACTGGAGGTGAAAACGACGTCCAATCCACGATCGAGATCAAGGTAGGCCAGATCCATTTGCCAATATTCCTCTCTTGAATCCAGTTCGAATTGCATCAACTAATCATTATTGTAATCGGTACAGTCCACGGGATTTTATCCCACTAGTAACATAGAAATTGGGTAAAACTATCTATAGTTAGAGATCTGCAGCCTTGATAAATCAATATCAAATATATTTGTTGCTGAATAGTTCTATTAAGCTAGTAGAGGAGTCGAAAGACCGCGGCTCGCGAGCCACTCGCGGCTTTTTTCAAAAGCATTTGCGACTCTTCAACTCTAGCTCATATATTTGATACATAGAATAGTAAATAAATATTGTAATTTTTAATCATTCTAGTATTTCGCATATATTTGATACTTATATGCGTAGCAGATTTAAAATAAATATATATTGTATTCTATGATGTAGGTTTATTAACATAATATAAAATTACAGCCATTTAAAAATGTATCAAATACGTGCAAAGTATTTTTAAACATTCTAGTATTAGAATGTTTAAAAATGTCATTTTTTACATACGATATTTTACGTAGGAGGGGTCGATACGACACAATAAAAGAAATAGATTTTTCCATTCTCACATTTATTTCATCTACCTATTTAAACTAACAAAAATTATCTTCCATGAATCGAATAAAAAATAAGTTAAGAAAGAAATTAATCGACAATAATTTACAATCATGCCTATAAATTGAAGAAATCACTATTCTAACTAGTAAACTTTAAAGGGCCCAAAATAGTTTAATTTTTTAGGCATAAGCATTAAGCTAGTGAAGCTTTTATATAACTCCTACATATTCTATTTTTCTAAGTGGCCCACGATTGTATTTTGAATTTGAGTTTAAAATAAAATTCTTGATTTTACCTCGTTTATAGCTACAGTGAAAATGTATGTTGCGGCTTTATGAAAATGTTTCTGATTCTGATTTCTTCTTTTTGACTCTTCTCATTAAAAAGTTTGCCGACCCCTGGGCTAGTCTACGCGCTTTCTCTGTTGCTCCTGAAAAGCGCTACTATATATTAATTTAAGTTTTTAAAGATTTTTCTGCCCTTTAATTTATCTTATTTATATTTAAAAAGACTGTCTTATTTCATTTTTTTAAAGAGGATAAAATAAAAATTCACCATAACTATCAGACTAGGAGCAAAACTAATGAACATGTTATTATAAAAATGTACAAATAAGGAATAGGACATTGTATAACCAACTGCCAATATCTATTAAATTAGCAGCAAATATAAACGATTACAAAAAAATAAGTTATAAAATGAATTAAAGGTCTTCAAAATTATTAAACTACGTGTTTAACATGTTTCCCTAGTCACAATCTGATCAATTTCTTAACATTTTAATATATTATATTATTATAGATGTACGTATATTTTTTTAAATATTTTTTCATTTATTGTAAACAAATTCTTACATATAGTTTATATTGATCTTGTATTATATAAATGTTGAAAGCCACCCCCATAATTCAAGACTTTCTTATTTGGGGGTGCATGACTCTACCATTGTTTTTTTTTACTGTCGAATATATAAATAAATAAAAGTTACGAATGAAGATGTCATGGCTCGGATGAAGAAAGGAATAAAAGTATTTAAAACAATAAAAATTCGGAAACTTCAATATCTCGGACACGTTATGAGACATTTTGGGCAACTATTTGACCTGAATACTGTAGAGCTGTTGCCAGTGAACAATATCTCGGTAGCCTACGTCCGTTGAACTGATAAGACGTGAAAAAATCTGAAGAACCAATTAACCCTTTCCCAGCCATGCTGTAATACAGATCTACCGCCCTGTATTTTCGTAAATAAGCACAAAATTAATATTTTAACTAAGCTTAAAAAAATCATTTACGCATAGAAATGACCATGATTCACTTTATAACTAATTATGTAAGAACAAAATCAAATATTAGATATCTCATAGAGATAAAGCCATTTTTTTTATTACATTTAATGGAAAATATATGGAAGTATGGGGTAATTACTCGAACATTAAAGTGTAAATGAATACAACTTTCAAAAATTTGATAAATGTGGAGATTGAGGGATGAGAATTGGTGAACATTAAAGTGATCACTTATATTTTCTAAAAAATATAATAAAAATAGCTGTTATTTGTTTAATAACAGTGCCTTTGTAGTAGTCCAGTAATTGTGTGTTCTTGGACATATTCCAATATTGTAAATGTAAAAATATAAAATTAATTATTTTTCAATTCAATTCCAAATATAGAAAAAATGGTATTTGCAGTAAGACAGAAAAATATCAAACATTTTTTTCACCGCGAAAAGAATAATATACATACAAATATAATTATTTATCTTTCTCACTAATTAAATTATTAATAATAATATAAGGAATGTCATTTTGTATAGAAGTTGAACGAATGAATGCTACGAATAATATTTTTTTTTTCACTTTTATTGCACGATATTTAGAGTAATTGTACGTCGTTAACTATTTTAAAGCTGTTAAAGCTCGTAAAAGCATTATTCTCATTAAAAATGCAAAAAAAAACTCGTAATACTTAACGTTAACACGAGTTGACAGCATGGTTGCTTACGGATACTTTTATCGCGGTATGGTAAAGGTTAAGAGAACGTATATTCAATATTCAATATTCAAAATTAATTTTTCAATTCGTTGAATTTTTACCGATAAAAAACTGTAACACAAATGATATATCGACGTCAAATATATATTTTTTTAAATACAATATAAGCAGGAGGTACTCACCAGAACCGCTTTGATATCCATTTTGAATTTGAACTAAACAAACTGAACATCGCCAAGTATCGGAGTGTATTGTGCAAAATGGCGACGCATCTTGTCTGTGGTTTGCTAGCCTCTCCCGCCAAAATTACGAGTCGTGATTGTATGATGTGACTACCTTCCCGTTCGGCGTTGGGGATCCAAATGAAGTAACAACAGCGTTGTGCTTTCTTTTCTTGTAGAGCCCACGAAAGCGCGCCGAAGTGGGTACAATATTTTTAAAACGTGAGAAGGATTTTTTTTTTAAATACAGGGTATTTGAAAAGCTACTTTACTTTAAAAAAAATAAAACATTAATAACACACGTGTGAAAATGAAACGCTATTTTTATTTTTTAGTCTACTAGTTTAATTTACGAGAAACGCGTTTCGCCTTTATTTGCATTATCGATCTAACAATTTAACTCAACAACTTGGATTTGTACCTAGTGTGAGACGGCTATACAATTTTATTTATATGAGATGAACAGGGACAACATTATTCATTGGAATTCTGAGGATTTTCATAGATTTTTTAACACTTCTAATTATTCTAAATATGTAAATTCATAGAAAATCTTTCTGTGTTGTCTACGACGCAGTACGAATTATATATACTAACTAACTGACTAACTTACCATCACGCCGTTTTTCCGCGGGGGTAGGCAGAGAGGATATAGTGCCACACCCTTCTGTCCTGATACGCGATTCTCGTCTCATCCACATTCATACATCTTCTCATACAAGCTCGCCGATTATTGAGACTTTTAACAGGACCGTCATCCAGTATCTGATTTATCTGGTTGTGTCAAGTCTTCCGCGGACGTCCTCTACATTTGGTGCCATCAACACTTGCGTTATATATCTATCTTACCATTCTCTCCCCATTCATACGTTTCATGTGACTAAATCACCTAAGTGATACTTTCTAAATCTTACATATTATACTAAAATCAGTTTTACATTATTTTCTTATTTCTTCATTCTTTATTCTGCCATATATACGCCTAAGTGATCTCATTTCCACTGCATTCAGTCTAGTTTCGTTCCTCTTCTGCCAGCTCCGGGCCTCACTTCCATACATCAGTGTCTGGATCAGGACTTCTTTGTGTAACGCTAGTCTTGCCTCGGTTGACAAGTTCCCGTCAGATATAATTTCATTCCCTGCAGTCACTTTCCTTTCGATATCTTTCTCAGCCTTTCCGTTTCTATCAGATATACTTTCCAAATACACAAACCCATCTACTTGTTCCAAACATTTATTACTTACAAGTATTTAGCACGGTGTCTTGCTTTCCTCCTTCTCGAATACCATCACTGGTAAACCATCATTACTTATTATATAAGCTCGTTCGGTGAGTTTCCAAAACTTGCATTCTCTAATAAATCAGCCATACTATATACCTGTTTTATTTCAACCGTTTTTTTTTTACAAAATTACCCAACTCAATGGAGAAATCAATTCTGGTGTTGATACGTAAGTAAGTACGTTCATTTTAGTTTTAATAAGGTAAAGGTAGATATAGACGTATGATATAATATTTAGGTAAATAATAAACTTTAAAAAAATATTATTATGTTATGCATGATCTTAGGTCTAGTCGTATGATCGTTGGTATTTTTTTTATTATGGTAAACTTTTACTAACGTTCGTGGTTAAAATCGTTTATGGGTTGTTCGAACGTCAAATTTATTTACTATTGTCAAAGCATGAATGAGATGTCTATTAGGTGTGACAAAGAATCGTGAAATATGCTTGTTTTCAATTTTTCAAACAAATTTCCTAAAATGCTTACAAAATATCTCTGTCTTACTAGAGAAATTATTTAAATAATAGATTTAATAAAATACAATCGCTTTGTATGAAACCACGAATTTTATCACACGTCAGTCAAGCTCAGCTCAAACTTCGTTGGGGCGTATTTAAAACTAATAATAAAATATACAAAAAGGGTGCACTTATATATACATAAAGAGGGACCCTCTTGAGCTAAGCGAAACCTACTGACGTGTAATAAAATTCGTGGTTTCATACAAATTGATTGTATTTTATTTAATATAATATGTCAAACCACAAAGTGATTGCTTTCTATGAAAATATTTAAATAATACTAAGTACAGAAAAATTTAAAAAAATGTTATTTCATTGAAATACAATTCACCATTCATCACGGATTCAAACTCATCATCAATTCTGATCATTTGTCAGGGCGCATTTGTCGGGGCGCATTTGTCGGAGCGCATTTGTCGGGGCGCATTTGTCGGGGCGCATTTGCCGGGGCGCATTTGTCGGGGCCCATTTGTGAGAGCGCATTTGTCGGAGCGCATTTGTCGGGGCGCATTTGTCGGGGCGCATTTGTCGGGGCGCATTTGTCGGGGCGCATTTGTCGGGGCGCATTTGTCGGGGCGCATTTGTCGGGGCGCATTTGTCGGGGCGCATTTGTCGGGGCGCATTTGTCGGGGCGCATTTGTCGGGGCGCATTTGACGGGGCGCATTTGACGGGGCGCATTTGTCGGGGGGCATTTGTCGGGGCGCATTTGTCGGGGCGCATTTGTCGGGGCGCATTTGTCGGGGCCGATTTGACGGGTCACCAAAATATTCCAATCTTCCCCATTCTGCTCAGGTTCTTAATTGATCAGAAATCTACAAATGTTTAATTAATACATAAATATGGGCCACCCTGTACATAGTCATCAACGCACTGATTTTATTACTCTTTCTTACGAAATTGTCGCTATTATTCCAATAATGGATGGCCGCGAACAATTAAAATTGAAACGCCTCTAGTGTCACGTGCTACGTGATGTGGCTTTGAAAATGGAAATGGATACGAATATAGGTGAAAATGCTCGACATTAGGGCTACAATGAAAAAAACCTGGCTCGGTACGCCGAGCACGCACATTTTAAGTGAAATTTATTTGCATTTTGATTTTCTATTATAATTATATTTTTATTTATTTATCATCGAAAATGAATCAGATGTGTTGGGGTTGTTTTTGTTCAGTAGAACTGAAAGAGAAATAATTATTCTGAAATAACTATTCAGTAGAACTGAAAGAGAAATAATTATTCTGAAATAACTATTCAGTAGAACTGAAAGAGAAATAATTATTCTGAAATAACTATTAAGTAGAACTGAAAGAGAAATATTATTACAATCCGTCTCATGAGTTTACGAGATCTTCAAATGGTCCAAATAGTGACAGTTAAGACACTGAGATGGGCTGGCTATATTATGAGGAACGAGAAATCTGGGACTCTTCAAATGGGTTTCGAGGAAACCCCTGGCGGAAGTCACTAGGCAGCGCAAAAATAAGGGAAGATCAATGATTACCATGTACTGCAGTTGTCATTATACCTGAATAGTCCGCAGGTAGAATACAGCCAATGTAAGAATGCGGTTGAAATTATCTGCGCAGAAATGCATTTGAAGAAGAGATGTCGTGTCGCCTAGTCTAGTATGACGTCAAATAGCATTCATTTAGCAATATTTGAATATGTCCAAGAACACAGTTATCGGATTTTTACCTACAAAGGTACAGTTTTGTCTCTATGAAATATCTGATATTTGTTTAGTATTCATTTAAATTATTCACCGCTTTTTAATAAATTTAACCTAATTTTCCAGACATGCGTAACAGAAATCTCAGCCGTATTCTTACTGTAGCCATACTCTACATTAATAATATGGGAAACAACCACAAGAATAATGTACGTAAAACGACATTATTAACATTTCTTTAACTATTAGAAAAACTAATTAATTAATTTAATTAAATAAAACACAACTTCACACTAGTCTTTAATTAAAATTAAAACATTTTCGACGCCTACTGCACCATCTTCAGTAATAAACTAAAACTTAAAACTAGAATATATTTTATCGACTATTGTCGGCGGGGTTAATATGAACAGAAAGAGATGTAATAGGGGGTTTTTGTATGTATGAATTTCTTCTTCATCTGCTCACTGCTCGTGGACCCCTGAGGTATCTGGCACCTGATGCATAATACGTCTCCACTCCTACCGGTCTTGGGCCATGTTGATGAAAGAATTCAATAAAGACCCTGTTAACTCCTTTATTCGGTCGCGCAAGCTATTCGAGGTTCTCATCGTTTCTTCGAGCAATGAAACAAAAAAAGCAATCGTGTGAACGAAAGATAGGGTGGATATATCAAAAAAGGAGTTAATTTTAAATGCTACGATTAACATGAGACTCAGGAACGGAAAAGATGAATAAATGTCAGGTGAACGTCGCTCCGCGTTGAAAACGCAATGAAGACGAAGGAAGAAATATTTAGTATGCATAACTGTCGTCTCGGCGTGCAAAATTTACATTCTTCTTTGCGTCTTGAAAATATTTCATTCAATTTAGCGAACGGTGGCGTTAAAATTATCTATAATATAATAGCCGTGCAATAGCGTATTATAATATTTCTTAGAGTTTAGTATTAGCTCTGCGACATAGATGTCGGTAGCTGTTGAAAATGACCACAGCATACATAATATTACATATATTATGATTATATAATGGTTCTGTTTTTATTTTAAAGTATTCACTTGTGATTCGATAAGAAATAAAAATAATATTAAAAGTTTTAAAACGTTAAACTTTGACAAAGTATTTCTCGGCTGCCATGATTAGCTACAGAACAACTAGCCATTTAACTGAATTTGAATTTTCTAATATGTAAGTTTTTAAGAATAAGATAAAATGTGTCACGAAACTACGCTAAAAAAAAAGTTGAGAAAGGCCTTAACCGAAAGATTTAATTGAATATTATGCATTTAATAAAATAAACAAAAATAACAAGTAACTGGTACCAAACAATAAACTGCATGCAACAAAAAGTACAACCAAGCAATCAGCAATCAGCAATCAGCAAACGGCAATAAGCAACCAACAACCAGCAACAAGCAACCAGCAACCAGCAACCAGCAACCAGCAACCATCAACCAGAAACCAGCAACCAGCAACCAGCAACCAGCAACCAGAAACAAGCAACCAGCAACCAGCAACCAGCAACCAGCAACCAGCAACCAGCAACCAGCAACCAGCAACCAGCAACCAGCAACCAGCAACCAGCAACCAGCAACCAGCAACCAGCAACCAGCAACCAGCAACCAGCAACCAGCAACCAGCAACCAGCAACCAGCAACCAGCAACCAGCAACCAGCAACCAGCAACCAGCAACCAGCAACCAGCAACCAGCAACCAGCAACCAGCAACCAGCAACCAGCAACCAGCAACCAGCAACCAGCAACCAGCAACCAGCAACCAGCAACCAGCAACCAGCAACCAGCAACCAGCAACCAGCAACCAGCAACCAGCAACCAGCAACCAGCAACCAGCAACCAGCAACCAGCAACCAGCAACCAGCAACCAGCAACCAGCAACCAGCAACCAGCAACCAGCAACCAGCAACCAGCAACCAGCAACCAGCAACCAGCAACCAGCAACCAGCAACCAGCAACCAGCAACCAGCAACCAGCAACCAGAAACCAGAAACCAGCAACCAGCAACCAGCAATAAGCAACCAGCAACCAGCAACCGGCAACCAGCAACAAGCAATAAGCAACCAGCAACCGGCAATCGGCAACCAGCAAACGGCAATCGGCAACCGGCAACAAGTTAACATGTATTTCATTATATTTTCTTATGCATAAAAGAAGGGATAGACAAAAAAATAATTATTAGAACACATTATTATTATGAAGTTGTAATTATTCAAAACATATGTCTGTGATATTTTAAATATGAATTAAATGTATAATGTATTAATTATAAAGATATACTTGTAAAATCAATTTATCATAAAAATATTGTTGTTGCTATTGGGTTTCGAACCTGGATCTCTTCCTAAAAGACTTAGTGACAATAGAGATGTAAGGTCAGTGTCACCGGTCAATACAATGCCACGGTACAGTCGCAATATTAGGTCATTGCTAGCACTGACACAAGTGAAACTGGTGTCGCAGCATTGACCCGACCCGACAGGTTAGATTACGTCTATATCTTTGACTAAAATGGGACCGTAGAGATAAATTTTGTATTTTTACATAAAATTTTAATCTGCGTTTAAGGTCATTATTAATCATTCGATAACTCCCCGTCTTTCATATTTTAGTGTTTGTCCAGTTATCGAACGTTAGCGATCATTATTATGCTTACTAATAGTAGTTCTAAATAGTTGGATTACATAGTAAGTAGTGTTTATTTTAGGGGTTTGTCTTTCGAATTGGCAACATTTTTATCAGCTACAGCCAATTTGACAGCTCATAGATGATAGCTGATTTGTGCTCAGTTTGGTTTACCATTTCACCATGAATAGACTTTCGCCAGAACAAGGCTTGCAAATTGTGCAAATGTGGTTCAGTTCGCGATACTTACCGTGCGCTATGGCCATTTTACGGTCGACATAATCGTCCATTCGAGCAAGTGATTCGAATAACCATAGACCGTTTTCGCACCACGCATACGCGTATATTGATAATACGCATCCGCAGAGACGTCGTACAGTGCGCACCGAAGAAGTTGTTGTTTCTTCAAAAGTGATGCCGGCCAGAACGTCAGTCAATGAAGAGCGCCATAGATCCATGATTACTGACTATTTCGTTCCCCAATTGAATGGCATTAATATGGAAGAGCTGTGGTTTTAGCAAGACACAACATTCCACACAGCGCACTCCACAATCAATTACTGAAGGTAAATGGACCTGTGAATTGGCCTCCAAGATCGTGTGATTTAACACCTTCGGATTATTTTCTGTGGGGATATATGAAGTCGCTAGTCTACGATAGATGACTTGGAAGTCAACATTCGTCGTGTTATTGCCGATTACGGCTACAGCTGCTCCAAAAAGTGGTCGAAAATTGGACTTTCAGATTGCGCTTTATTCGAACTATTATGCGCGAAATCATATTTTAACACAAATGGCATAAAATTATTTTTCCAATAATGATTTTTACTGCGATTTTTATGTGTTTTAATTCATCTTAAGGTTCTATACCTCTAGCCGTAGCCTTAGCCTCTAAACCGGTCCCGGGAAAGGATCTTTTATAAAAATAAAAATAAAGAATAAGAGTATTATCAAAAGATAAAATTGGCTCGTTGTGGAATTCGAGACTTCTTGGCGAAACGTGACGTGAATATTGGTCGGTCTGAGACACCCGTGGGACGGTGTAGTTTCACTCTTCTCAACCATTGTTTTCTTGTTTACGTATTTCTGCATTGTGTTCACGTGCCGTGTACTTTGGAAAATATGTAAAGTGGGACCGAACTCGTCGAATTTGGCAGTTTTGTGACCTGAACCCTCGCCTTGGCGAAAGTGACGCAGGTACCTGATTCTTTATTTACCCAAATATATTATTTTAAGTCGCACTACCGCTGACTTCTCTTTGAACGTGACGAAGCAGTCTTGGTCATGGTATAAGTTCAGTATTTCCATTGGTGACTGCTTGTGCATGCATTGTGTCCGTGTGTCTTGCATGGCTGGCAACATTATTATGGCAAAAATTTGATCATCGATGCTATCTAAGGGCTATGGAGCGGATGCTATGGAATTATTAAATATATTTATTTATTTATTTATTAGTAACTATATAATACTATGTAAAAATCTGTTTGCACTGTGCCCGCCTCACTAGAGAAATTTTGTATCGAGACGGGCATAGTTTACAAGCAATTGTTCAATTAATTAGAATTACAAGTAGATAGAATTACATTTATTACTATATAAAAGGTGTATATGAAGAACAATTTTAAAATGGACTTAATTTTTGGATCACTTTGTAGCAATAGTTAATATAGGTACGAGTCAAAATGTTTGGGTGAGTGCACCAATACTGGCTCTATCCATATTACGAATCCAAGTTTTAATATATAGTTTCATGTTCTTGGAACAATTCAATTGATTAAGTCTTTTAGCATTCTATTAAATAGTTTAGGTCCAAAATATTTGTAGTTCCTTTGACCAAATGTAGTATGTGCTCTTGACGTTTGTAGGTTATTTGTATTTGTCCGTGTGGAAATTATGTTTTGAGTTGTTTTAAAATGTGTCTGTTTGTATTTATATATGTATTTGAGAGTAGTATTAGCGTATATTTGTTTAATATCAAAGACATCGATTTTATTAAAAATTTCGTCAGTGCTCGTTGTGATTGGGGATTTTAGGATTTGTATATTTTCTATATATGTATGTATCCTAGTAACTGTATATTTTTTGTGGTATTCTTCAAACAAATTGTGATGAAATTTTTTTTTTTAAATCTAGATATATAAACGTAATTAATTGTAATTTTTGGCACTTCTAAATACATTCATACCTTACATGACACACACAAAAAATAAAAATATATAGGATAGAACAAAAAGTAAGAAAGAAATATTCTAACCTTGTGATGCGCAACTGACCAATTTCACCCGTCGCAGTGTTGTTACATAACCAAAAAGTACTAATGTTAGTAGTCTAAATAAATCAAATTGAATATTATTTACATACTATCATCATAGACTAGATAAAGTTGATGGTACTTTAAAGTACCGCAAGGGTAGAAAAGGTTAAAACTGATCGACTACGAAACATCGTTAAAAAAGATTAAATTATAAATAATTAGACAAAACACTTTGTTTAAACCACTATTTATTAATAAATCAACATGTTTTGATACCTATGGTATCTTCTTCAAGAAATAATAACAAATTAAAGAATTATATATTAAATAACAAGAATAAAGATGATATTTTTTTTAAAAATCATTTGAAATGAATGCTATCATTTTCATGTAGGTAAAACTTGCCGAAATTTTGATATTATAATTAAGGAGCACTTGAGATGCCTAAATAGCAACAACTATTCTGAGTTCGCCAATCATCTTTTGAAAACAAACCATTATTTTGTCATTAACAAGGATTTATTAATTATACATACAAATACTAGGGGAATACCAGTTAGATAAATTTGAAAATTAAGAAATAAGAAAAAGTATTAATAGCAAATCTTTTTTTGAAAATAGTCACCTTTTAAATTTGTTTTCACGGTAGATCCTAATTAGCTATCCAGCACTTATACTTTTATAGTTTTGTGTTAATCTATGCTTGTATTTTTAATTTTAGTATACATTGTTTCCTGAAGAAGATACCATAGGTATCAAAACACGTTAATTTATTAATAAATAGTGGTTTAAACAAAGTGTTTTATCTTATTATTTATATATGTGGCCACAAAATAATTTTGTTAATATTGAAGAAGTAAAAATAAAATTGTTTCCAACCATTCTTTAGTGTATTTTTTGAGGACTGTTTAATGCAGTTTCATATAATCTGCGTGCATCTTCAAGTTATAGTTGAGGCCCATGCCCACGGAAAGATACACGATGAGTTTTTTACAACAGTGTATGTGTTGAAATTTTGATCTAGAGAAAGATCTGAAAGTCAGAGATCACTATTGATCACCAGAGATCAGATTGGTACATACAACATACAATTGTCATCTTAAACCACCATCCATACGTATAACTATCTATTCTGAAAGTTAGATATGAATTCATTAAATAAGGTGTTAATTTAGAAACATTTGATATACAACGAGCGTGAGGTGAGACATGAAATCTCTGAGACTTAGTGTGAATATATCATCATCTCATAAACTCCTGACCTCTTGATTTTTCCCGGCAACCACCAGATAAGTGCCTGTTGCCTATTCAACTTCGTCGGCCCTAGGGGGTGGGGGTTCATCCTCTGTCTAAAATATGATGACCTTTAAGCAGAAAATATATTTCAATGTAACGGTATTTATTTATTAAGTCCTCACTAAGAAAATATCGCCAGAATTTATAAGAAAAATTGATGCAAATCAACATGAACACGAACATCATACAAGAGGAAAAGATAGACTGAGACCGCTATTCTGGAAGAAGACTAAATCTCAGAAATCTATGATGTACAGTGCGATGAAGATTTTTAATGAAATTCCAGAAAACATAAAAAAGGAGGAAAAACTACATAAATTAAAAATTGAACTAAGCAAATATTTGAAAGATAAGTTGTGGTAAATTGAAACGATTTTGAACTTTTTCATATTATTCCATATATAAAAATACTTATGTATGCACTACATAAATGAATAAGCTTCTCTGAGCTAATTTCGCTTCTCGTAAAATGTCCAAATATTGGAGGATTAGTTCAGCTCCTGCAGAATGTTCAAAATTGTGTTCACGGGCACTGCGACAAACATGAGAGCAAAATCCATATCTCAGAGATTATCTCGAGTCAAAAATCTCATTCGTGAACATGAGGCATTAGAGTTAACAATATTACTTGTTTTGTATAATTTTTTTCAATTCAATTGCGCATCACTGCTAGCGATATCAGATCACCTTGGCAAAACTATGAACATAAAGTATTCCAGTTTACAGATGGTATTTATTTTATGGATATTGTCAGGGTTCCGGCCTCGAAATGATGTGAAATGTGTCTACTGTCTGCTATTATCGCCAACCTGCATCCGAAGTATGGGGGTACTACGAAATAATAATAGACAGACATTTTGAAATGTTTAATTTTGTTTGTTAATGTTTTTATAATATAATTTACCATATTTTTGAAGGTTTAACAAGTGAATTTAACTATTTTAGATCAAAAACTAATTTTACTGTTGTTTTTTGTGAAAATTTCCTTTTTTTAAAAGACAGCAACGTCAAATGGACAGATGTTTTTTGGTTGCTACGCGACGCAGACTTATATAGACAGACATACCTCATAGAATGTTGGAACAATGGCGCCATAAAACCGATAATAATTACAATTACAGGGTGATTCTTAATCTGTTTGAGTACTTATTTAGAAAAACTTATTATTATCAAACACAATACGTTCTAAGTACTTAATATCGTCCAACTTAACCTTTGTCTGTTGAGTGAATTTGCACGTAGCAATTAAAAATAATATTTTTTAAATTTATTTTTTTTAATTAAGGGAGTTTGACAGTGAAAACATATTGTAATAAACATAATAATTATTTAACATGCGATACTGATAAAAAAAATCGACAAAAAATATTTGGATACAAAGTATGTTTAGATGAAAGAAAAAGAAGGGTGGAGAGGTTGCAACTAACGTTGCGGTAATGGGAGAGCAACATGAGTTTTTATAGGTATAGTGAATGGCCAAAGTTTAGATTGTGGTGGTTCATAAGAAGAACCCTTTGAGTGTAGTAAGACTAATGTTGAACAAGCCAATTTCTGTAAATTTCTCATTGTGGTATTTGCATGACCGGTGAATGAATGAATTTTGCATGTAAGATGTTCTACTTCTGGAAATGTAGAAGAGTACGGATTGCCGGGTTGATCTAGATGACACATGGAGAGATATTAACTCCAATTGGCTGGGACAATCAATGTGGCCTTGCAGTAGTTTGAAGAGAAGTATTAGGTCAGCACGTGTTCGTCGATGTTCTAGGGTCTTCTAGGGAAGCTTGCTGCATCTAAATAGGAGCCAAATAATAGATTAGATCTAACATTCAGATGTCAAATAAATCTACTTGGTATTCGTTAAATAATAAATGTTTGTATTTTTTGTTTCTGTTGTGTCGGATGTCGATCGCCACTTTAGTTATGCCAGCAGTCCAGGCAGAGCGAGAGCGTACGCTGGCTGAGTTAGATGTGTCTCGTAACTCACAAGTTATATCAAAACATAATATAATTAATTATAATTCTTAATGTAATTTTTTTTGCACAATATTTAGCTAATCAGAAATCATCAAAACACCCCATATTGCATCATCTACTGGGTTTAAGTCTGGGCTGTTCGGTGGCCACATGCCTAGCTCGATGAAATTAACATTCTCACGACGAAGAAAGTTGATTGTATTTCTGGCTGAGTGAGATGGAGCTCCGTCATCCTGTAATGTCTAGCTAAACTCCAAGTTTTGTTTTGAAACTCTTTGATCATTTTCCTAGCACCCCAACATTTTTCAATTCGCAAATTTTTGATCAGAATACAGTCTTCTGCAGTGATTTTTGTCATTCTGGGCAACAATTTGAAAAAAACCATAAAATTAATAATCAAAGAGGGCGACCATAAATTGTCGAAATGAAACGTAATATTGATAAATAGGTAAGTAAGTAAATTAGTAAACTATTTAAGCTATTGTTGATATAGTTAAATTATTCATATTTATCCGACTTAAAAATCGCTAATGTACACTGAATTTACAGCACCGGTACACGCGTTTTTATTTTAGCACCGTAGGGGAAAAATGTTAAAGTAATTAGCCAAAAATACACATTTACAATTTGATATTAACAAGTTTAATTGAAATGAAAATGAATTTGGTCGTTTATTGTTTCGTTTAGTTTATGGTCAACCATTTCCCACATCCATCACCATCGTTGGGCGGTTTATTCCGATGCTTTATGGATATTATGTAAAAACACATGTTACAATACGCCACAATACTTTCACATTTCATCGGCATATTGACATAATTCTCAGGCCGATGACCCTTTACTTTTTTTACAGCTGTACCAGTTACTTTATATTGATCACAAGTATTAACTGTTAATACATCCATCCGGTCATTGAAAATACGATTAGCTAGCCCTCACTCGCAGTATCCGGTTTAATAAAGAAATAAAATCGTAATTCATGTTGTTTTCCTGGTGAAATTTCGAATCGTCCATTTTTGCACGCCTGACCTCAGTGTCAAACAGTGGCGTAACTGCCAGAGAGCATTTGGAGTCGGTTGGAGAATTCAAACAAACTTTCGGTTCAATAAAAAATTATTTCGCCATGATTGATTGGAGTTTTTTTTCGGAGCAAGTGGCGCATAACCGTCTCCGAATTCAGTACAATGCAGAATACTATTCGGATTGGCGCGTTATTGCAGCGCATCTACAATTTACTGAAGGCCGTATACATTGATTCGTTTTGCTTTTGAGACATCGAGTTGCGGGCGTAAAACTAAGATTGGAGCTCAGTTCCAACTCTCTGGTGTAAGCGGCGCTCTCATGGAAAGCTGGTTCCCTGATTAGAGAATGGCAACGCTTACAGAATAGCTACATATACAGCAATGGTCGTGACTGAAGTATTTATATCTATGGCGAATCGGATTAAAAAAAAACCTGATCACGCTGGAATAAGCACATTATTATTATGATTACAAATATTTTCATGTTTACACGTACCATGAATCTTTAGATGGATTGAATGCACGATGTCTGCTCTAAGTGGCCGATGTGAGGTAACGCCACTTGATACGAACGTGTTTGAACAATATTACGAGAATTCAATCACCATCTTCATCCAAGTACCAATTACGAGTATTCAGGGGCGTACACTGCATACAAACAAAATAATCCAATTATCAATTAAATAATCCATAATATATCACCTCCAGGTATTATTTATAATTTTTTCTCAGTTTAGAAATGAGGACTGAATGTGACAAAATAAGATGAGTATGTGTTTCAGAGGTGAAGAACCCGCGGATCTTGTGTTCACCACTGACTAGCCGGTGAAAGGGTAGAACGACGGTATTCTTTATATATATATTTTTATTTATTTATTTATTTTAATATTAAAAAATATAATACATTTTAGATTTATCAATTTAATATTTATTTCTTCTTTATGAGAGTAGGACTCGTGTATAGAGGAGTATATACGAGATAATTTATGTTTTAGTTAGTCTGTGTATATATTTTTTTTACTACAGATACAAATTGATAGTTGTCTGTAACTGTTCTAATTGTCATGGGAAGATTGTTAAAAAATTTGATGCCTTGATAAATTAGTGATTTTGGTTAGTTTTGGAATATCAATTTGGTCTCAAAATCTTGTAAATCGGAATTCGCTTCCAAAGTTTAATTGATTAAAAATTTTAAAATTTGGATTATTGATTTTTTTTTGTATATGTCTATTATTTTTGGTACTTTTAAATCTGTTAAAAGTTGTATACTTGGATAGTCTTTTTTTTTTAGAATAATTTCTTACTATCATTTTCTGGGTGATTTACAATTGTGTCATTGAAGTTTTATATGCTCCCACAATATATATATATATATATATATACACGCATCTCTCTTTACCAATAAAGTCTACACAATAATATGAATATTACCCAAAAAATGTTACGGAAATACAGTTTATTAAGTACGTTACACCACTGGAGTAAAAGCAACTTGTTAGTTGAATAATATTATATTTGTAAAGTATTTTTGTAAAGAAACACTCAATAATAATAGACAATAAAAATTTATTATACCCATTAATTATATATACAGGGGGTCCCAAAAAAAGTGAAAACATCTCGTAACACATGAGTTATTTCATAACGTAATATAATTAATTTAAGTCGTTAATGTAATTTTTTTTGCACAATACTTAGCTAATCAGAAATCATCAAAACACCCCATATTGTATAATCTACTGAGGTTTAAATCTGGCCTGTTCGGTGACCACATGCCTGGCTCGATGAAATTAACATTCTCACGATGAAGAAAGTTGATTGTATTTCTGGCTGTGTGAGATGGAGCTTCATTTTGCTGTAATGACCAGTTAGGCTGTAATGTCTAGGTATACTCTAAGCTTTGTTTTGAAACTTTTTGATCATTTTTCTAGCACTCCAACGTTTTTCAATTCGCAAATTTTTGTGATCAGAATACGGTCTTCCGCAGTGATTTTTGTCATTCTGGCAAACAATTTGAAAAAATCAAATATAACAATGGGAAAATTAATAATTTAAGATGGCGACCGGAAATTGTCGAAATAAAAGGTAATATAGATAAATAGGTAAGCAAGTAAATTAGTAAGCTATTGTTGAATTAGTAAGCTATTGTTAAACTAATTTTGATGTAATTATATCACATTTTACGAAGTGTTCTCACTTTTTTATGCCACCCTGTATGCATATAGATAATCAAACACTTTCTTTCGAGCTAAAAAATTACGCCATCGATTTGACTTGAAGTTGTCTTACCTCATTAATATCTATTTATCGATTTTTTTTGGAAAATTACACATCGATTTATCATTTATTTTATTTATTTAAGACAGGAAAAGAAACATGTGGATAAAAGAACAGACAATAGTCAATACAATATATTACGCCAAAAAAACGAAGTGGCAATGAACAGGCGCAACGCTCGGAAGATGGACAATCGTTGAACAAAAGCAGTCATTCTGAAAATCCAAGAATAATCAAAAGACCGTCTGGTTGTCCAAAGACTTGCTGAACTGACGAAAAATTTTACTCTGCGGCATACTTAGCAGCGAATAACAATTGACAGAAAAAAATGGGGCAGACCTTTATCTAGCAGTGACAGATATATTTTCAACGAACATAAAAAACATTATAAACACTCGATTTTGATCAGAGTTGAGATGCAAGCATCGGCATGCTGGATACTTTCAGCTTCGCTGTGTAGTCTTTTGGATGCCGAGAGTCCTCCTCAGAACCTTTGCCTCCGTAATCTTCCGCACCCTATGGATCTCTTAGGCAATACTAATGTTTTAAAAATATCGGGAAGTTGATAAAGGTGTACTGCGTCTTACAAATCTTTCTTATCACATCATCTTCATCTTTTTTTTTATCTAGAAAACCTGATATTATGAATAAAATATATTTTTATGAGTATAAATGGCTTGCGCCTATAGTACTCGCAATCTGCATAACACTAGCGTTTGTAATTTGTCTTCCACAGGCGCATTACTTATAATTTGAATTAAAAGTGCTAACCTGCGGACCCTGAATGATTTGAATAATTTTCTCTGCGAGTTTAAGCAATATTTCTGTTTTGAAAATTTATGTAGATTGACAAAAGTATACTGCGTCTTGTAAATTTTCTTTATCTTAACGTCTTCGTCTTTTTTACATAAATAACCAGTATTTATGATTCTTCTATTTAGATTTTTTTTTTCAGTTTTTTGTTCTTATTCTTCATCGTCTTATAATGTATTTGCTCCCGTGAGGGAGTAACAGGCAGGACAGTATGTATAGTCTGTACTTTTATGGTTATGAGTAAACATCGCATGCTTCTCATGTGTTCAATCCAATGGAATGTTAAGAAGGAATAAAATTTATTTATTTCTGACATTTTAAAATTTAATTTATTATAATATCTTTGCTTAGAACTGTACTGTTATTTAATTTTCAAACTTGTGAGCGTTGTGGCTTTTCAACATGTAAATTTGTAAAAAATATCAAATGTTTGACATTATGTGTACTGAATAAAATATAAAACCACCACTGCAACATCACAGTATATCTGCTTTTGGACAGATCTGAATTATGAACGCGACAACGTTTTTGGGCATCAACATGTAAAATAAATAAAAATACTATTGAGCACAATTTGTAAGTGAACTTTCCTGCATTTCATTTAGGATGGCCGACACTCCATCTACTCATCCATCACTCATCAATCAACATTTTTTTATTTATTCTGTTCATGTTCTTAATATACGAACATATTACACATTATAAATACACAAAAAAGGCAAACAAGCTTCATAATGTAAGAAATGTTCACTGTCCGTTGTCTAACATATAAATATGAAAATCATTATTATTATTAATATTTTTTTTTATCTAAACCAAAAATATTAGGAATGAAGTAAACAGGGTTACAAAGAATTCTAATAACATAATAAATAAGTCAAATACTATCACGATCCCATTATTGAAACATTACGCAAAACAGAAAAATGTATATAAAGAAATGTTCCGTACAGGAAATAAGAAAACAAGGGTGATGTGTTGATTAGGCGAGTCTCAATAATTTTTATCGTTCCATTTATTCCCACGAGGCACTAAAACAGGCGTCAGAAAGATGCTGTTGTGAACAGTGTCACTTATTGTTTGGAGCAGGCGCCGATTTTTCACTCGCACGCATTCTGGCGCCGATCCTATTATTTAAGATTTGATTTTATTACTTTATGGTTACTTGTTTATCAAAACACCACATCACAGTTGTTTATGATAAATTAATTTGCACTTTGGCACCTGTTTGTTATCAAACATTCTAGGCGAGGATGGCGTGAGGGTTCAATACAAGAAATGATGTTCTGTTTATTTAAAAAACTGATGTACAGTGTTGTCGAAGGGGGATCTCATGTCCACTGATATACAGTGTTTTTTGATGAGGTGGGAGGAGAGGGAGCAACTGGTTTATTAAACAACATGGGTAATATAAATGTAAAAAATACACGATGCTCGCTTTGAAGCTCGTTGACTAGCCGGCAGATGTGAGCAAGACATAGGTCTCGCATATCACACAGTATTTTTTTTATAATTGATTAAATTAATTTGTATTAAAAAATATGTCGTAACTATGGTATGTAGTATGATGTATTTGTTACATTTTTTTTGTAAGCTGTGATGTTTACACGTAAATAAAATTATACTCAATTCACTAGTTTATTAGACAACACTAACATTTCCTACGACATAAGAAATATAAATGTAAGTATATAAGAATGCGATGCTCACTTGGAAACAATTATTCCAATTATTATTTGCAATTGGTTAGCCTGGTGCATATGGCCAATGGTGGAATATCGCAAGAGCAGACGATACACTTGTTCTCGTCGGATATTTTATCACCAACTTCCAAGATCTGCTCCCCGTAGTGGCACTTCATCTGAGGGTTGGTACTCTTCGCAACTGCTGTGCTTATTATCTTATCCTTGTTACCATCATCTGGAATATAATTATGTATGTACTCCGAAGTCACATTCCTATCTTTTACTTAGTCAACCTTAACCTTTCTTCATTTGAGGAGAGTTTCGAGTTGGTACCATTATTTTAATAGTTTTGTCTAATCTTGTTATTTATGCTTTCTGTTAGCGGATGTGCATTGAAACTATTATTTCATATCATGTAATTTATTGCTTTGCTTATTCGGTACAGAACCCGAATTTAAATTATCTTCTATATTATTTAATGGAAGAAATATTAGATCGAATCTAACATCCAAACGAGAAACAACTGAAAGTCTATTCGTTTCAATACGTCTCCGTGAATTGGTTATTTGTATACTTAAAACACAATAAACGTAATTACTTCAAACCGCCAAGACTTCACATTCAAAATCTTCCTTGATGGTACATAACAAGATATAAAATATACAGTACAATTATTTAAATGAAATAATTATTTATTAATACACTAAAAATTAGCGCATATTTTTAAAAATGACTGATAATTTAGATGACTAAATAAAGATGTTTTAAAAACTATTCGACAGTAATTTTCAGGTGGAGTTGGTCATCTTCGATCGGTTTGCTATATGGTAGTGGATGTGAGAGATGCATAACACGAAATGACATTAAAGTAATAGAAGGATAATTGTATTAAAATGGCTGTTAGATAATTTGTAGAACAAATTAAATATATTGTATATACAGGCTGTAATATTTTGTAATTTAATATACACACATATATATATATATATATATATATATATATATATATATATATATATATATATATATATATATATATATATATATATATATATATATATATATATATATATATATATATATATATATCAATGATGCAAAGTTTAATGTGTGATTTTATAAAAAAAAAAAAAAATTATAGCATAAATAGTATATATAAAAAAATAAAGATAATTACTTTACTAGACGTGGTCTATTCTAAAGCAATACATGAATAGTTTTTAAAGTTGTAATTGTTTAGAAGTAAGTAAGTATAATATTAAGTAAGTTATGTGAAAAAAGTACAATCTGAAGTTATAAAATATTATTGAAAAAAGTTATAAAAATATTATTGTCTGTAATATACAATAGTTGTGTCGGTAGTTAGGTTAGCACAAATGACAAATTAGATTCATTTTGCTTTCTACCCACATCAAGCAACCACTTTTTTATTTTTGGTTTGAAGTCGTTAATCACTTTAGACCGTTTAAGGTCTCGTGGCAATTTTTTAAATATTCGCGAAGCACAAAATAAGAAAGTTCATTGAGCGAATTTGGTATTAAATTTTGGCACTGAAAAGTATCCTAAGGCTTTGCTCCTAGTTTCCTTTGGATCGGATGGTGGAAGTAAAGTTAATTTAAAAAAATATATAGTTTTAAGATTGCTCTGGTAAACAGTTGTCTTATATCCAAAACTTGGAAGGATTTAAAGAGTTCTTCAGAGTTATGTCTGAATGACCTCTTGTTTATTACTCTGATGACCCATTTCTGAGCCTTAATTAGAGAATCCATTGAAGTAAGAGCTGCACCGCCCCATGCACATATTGCGTAACTGATGAAACTCTGACAAAGTGAATAGTATACCATTAAGCAGCGTAAAATTTTGAATATATAAATTAATTTTCTTACTTTGGAGCTTACACGATCGATTAAAAATTTACTTAAATTTATTTAAATTTCAGATTTAATGACATTTTCTTACATCTTTCATCATCATACGTAGTTCTATATCTATATACAGATTTTTTACGAAATATTTTTTAAAAAAATTACCAAAGAATTTGCTGAATTTTGAAATTTTGTTGAAACAAAAAAACCTTAACCGTTTGAATGCTACGCGTCGCAAAAGCGCTGCGATCGTTTGTATTGAAAATTGCTTAGCACTAAAACGGTTAATATTATATATAATTTGTTATCGCTCATTTTTTCAATATCGGTTATTTTTTTGTAAAAAACTGACGTCATTAAATTCAAAGTTTTTTGTCTTATTTTAGTGTTTATTAATATGAATATGAACATAAAAAAATCGTTTTAACAAAACAAATATACCAAAATATTAGTTTGTCAGAGACTCCCGCACCACGTATAAAAAATCGCTTTCGACACTGGCTACAAGAATTAGATAGATTTCATATGTGTGTTTTAACGGATATTATAATATTTTAAATAGCCGCCATTTTGATAAGACAGATAATCAGCAAGGACGTGCACTGCATACAAGGAAAAAAGCTGTGCATTACTAAAAAATCTGGGAAACAAATATAAATTAAATAATTGGATTAACATAAACCGAAACACTATTTTACAATTAGCGCCATCTGTGTACCAGTGGAGACTTTAGTTGCTTAGTTCTAAAAAATACCACGAGAACTCAACGCTGTATCCACGGCGGTCTCGTGTATTCGCCGCATCGAGCTATTTACATTACCGTGTTCTGACTTTAAGCTAGTGAATTACTCAAGTCATATAATTGGTTATTTACTGAATTGAAAATTTCTTTCGGTTGATCCGTTTTCTATGGAGTCGTTACCTATGCTGTTTTTTAACAGAATAACATTAGAAAGGGTTACAACTGCGTGCAAATCATTGAAGTGTCTACTTCCTCTTTTACTAATTCGCGAATTTTCTAATCTTACTGTTCTTTAAATTTGGTGCATGGATTGGTACTTACAGCATTTCCATTCCTGCAGGCAGCAATTCCTGGTCTCGCCGTAGATCGGAGCACACTTTGTGTTGACCTGAGTTCCATAGTAGAGTTCCACTCCACAGTTCAGGTCTCTGCACCAACGACTGTTAATGGTTCCATCAAAGTCCTTAGTGCAAATGCACCGCTTACACGGGGCATCGGAATAGAATTCCTGTCCTTCCTTGTACACCTTCGAGTCCCAGGTGCAGGTCTTCAAAGCAGCTATTTTATTTTTATCTTTGAAATAATATAAAATTTATTTATATATATTTACTATTTCCAAACTGAGTTTGTAGTACTCCATAATCACTTAATGATAATAAAACACTTTTTTTTTATTCTACTCGTTTATTTAAGTTGTATTTATATTAATGTTGATCTGTATTGAAGGAATATAATTTTATTTACTTGAGATAAAAGAGACTTCATCGAAATTCTAAGGGTTCATATAATCTTTTACACGATTCTAAACCTCCTGAAGCCTCCTGCTCCTAATGTCACGATCGTCTCAACCGCTATCTTCCGAGATTAGACTTTAGGGTGGCTGCTTTAGTGCTGTTAAGGGGAGGAGGGTGTGAGGTACCTTTGGTTGATGAATACGTATGCGTGCGTAAGGTTGATACCAATTAAGCAATTAAATTGAGATACACCGCCGTCGGCGGGCCTCTCTGCTCCGAACTGTGATCCAGTAAGCATCTTGTATTATATTGTATAGAAGCGTCTGGAATAAATATTATTGTTACCGCGATATCTGGCGGTATTTTATGAAGCCACCAACTCGCACTTGAGATACACATCACATACAGGATGTTACAATTATTTTATGTAACAATTATTGTCTTAATACTAATGATAAAATAACTTTTGAGGTGATGCGAACAAACTTTTAAATACCTACTTTTGTTTAGGCCCGTGAAATGTATGAAATTCGCGAAGAAACTTTTAGGATGTTTACAACAGGATTTGAAGATGTACGTTTTAGAAACTTAGAAGGGGATATGCTACATCAGTCTCATTGTAAAATCTTCGGACTCACTTATAAAGAATGCAAAGAGATAAGACTCGGTCTCAGTTTGATCAAAAAATAAAGTTGCGGGTACTAGTTGTATCCGCCACGAAAATGTCTACAGCTTGGTCCGTGTTCCAATCACTACTATCGTGCAGTCTAATAAACGAACGTAAAATGAATAATAAAAAAATATTTGGTTTACAATCTTACCACAAATTCTTTTCACGCTGCAGCATTTATCAAGTGAATATTGGAGTACACAATTTCTTCTGGACGGAACATTTCGGGACACTCTATGTTTGTGCACATGAAGGAAGCCCTGAGTGTGAAAAAAGTAATAAAACTTCGTAAAAAAAATCCATTTATTACAAAAAATATTTTGTAAGGTTTATTTTCACTTTTATTTCATAAAGATCTTTTCTATCACCCAGAACCTTTTACTGAATTCAACACCCCACCGGGTACTATTATCGTCAATTGTATTCTCTATAAATAAATGTAGCGAAAAAGGAAACAAATTGAAATTTGTTTTTTATGTTAGAATTAAATGTATTCTTTTTTATTGTTTATTTTTGCTACATTTATTTATTTTATTAAAGACTTTGTAATAAGCTATCAAAAATAAAAAGCTGTTAACTGCTGTTTTCGCCTGTATAGGTTGAGTTTTTCCTCATGGTATTGTACATTTTTTTATTATTACAGTATAATAGTATATAGATTTGTTTAATATTGAATTATTTTAATAATAAAAATGACTGTCAATGTCCCTCATCAGCTGATACTAGTACGTGAAGATAATAAATTTTAATTAAAAGTGAACAATACACTATATAATATTACTTAATATAATATAATGTATAACCAAGAAATTTTGGAAAGTTTAAAAAATGGTTTCATAATAATTATATATACCTTGCAACACACTGCGCGCGGTGTACACAACAGATACCATGCGTCAACTGACGTCAAGTGCGTTGTTGCATTACTGTCTAGCGTGAAGCGATCATATAACTTTGTCTCTTTCTTGCGTAGGTGGCGCTCATGCACACATTGACGTCAATCGGTACACAATACATTATTGAAGTGGCGTAAGCAAAAAATCTACCTGTAGAGGTTTTGTTCTGTTTGGTTCTTTACTTAAAAGAGGCTTTATTTACTATGAATTAGCCGAAATCCTACTCAAATGAAGACATCAACGATTAAGTTGGATTTATTCCAGAGCACAGTGGTTATTTTCCCGTGTCCACGTCAACGAATTATTTTATTATCATAAAAAATAATGAAGTTTTCTTACCTCCTCGTTCCCCCAGAACAATGGCATCCCGCGGTGCAGACAAAATCGATTAGATGTTTCGGAATAGATTGTTCAATATCAATAATTGTATTCCTGAAAGTATTTGATTGTTATTTTCCGCGCGTTATTTATTTCTAATTATTCTAAATTATTCCATTTTTGACCAACATTATTTATATTATGTAAAACAGACAATACCGAATTTTTATCAAAAGTATGATCATTTTATAATAAATGATTGGAAAATTCAGAAAAATTACAATCTATTTTATCTATATAAAAAGCAGTATAATATTTACAGCCAAGTTTATAAACACCGGAATTATTAAATTTAACATTTCTGACTTTAAAAATTATGAGTAATTTTCCTATATTATTAATTATATAAAATACCGGTCTGATGTTCAGTGGTAGGTGTTCGAATATTTGATTCGAAAATTTATAAATTTAAATTACTCATTCGGTTGTTTTAATAAACAAAGTTAAATAATCTATAAAAAATGAATATAATAAACTGGAAAGTATAATTTGCAAATAATAAAAAAAAACATTTAGCAAACTTACTTGTACGTGCATTTTCGTAGACTCAAAGGTGTTCTGATGAAAGGGCAGTCGTATCTCTCGATACAGCTGTCCTTGTTATAAATCGGGATGCAGCCAAGTTCGGTATAGTGGGTGTACGGTGGACCAGGCTCCCGGAGACATATCGACTGTGAAGTTCCTGAGGATAAAAATGTCTTACTACTTCTATATAAAAATAGCGAAGTCATTATCAATTCACCGGAATGCTGTTCTACTGATTGGCGCTTTATTGCAGCGCATCTACAATGTTTGCCGAATGCCGTGTACATGAATTCGTTCCGCTTCTGAGACATCGAGTTGCTGGCGTAAAGCTGCGGCTGGAGCTCAGCACCAACTCTCTGGCGCAAGCGGCGCTCTCACGGAAAGCCGGTTCCCTGTATTTTGTTTATATTTATATAAAGGGTGGGCCAAAACAAGTGAGAACATTTCGTAAAATGTGACATAATTACATCAAAATTAGTTTAACTATATCAACAACAGCTTAAACAGTTTACTAAGTTACTTACTTACCTATTTACCTATATTACGTTTTATTTCGACAATTTCCGGTCGCCATATATGATTATTAATTTTCCCATTGTTTATATTTGGTTTTTTCAAATTGTCACCCAGATTGACAAAAAAAAATTGCGAATTGAAAAATGTCGGGGTGCTAGGAAAATGAAAAGAATTAACAAAAAATAAAAACCTAAAAAAAAGAATTAACAAAAAATAAAAATATACAAAACATATACACATTTACCCCATTTATATACAAATTTACCTCATTCCCCCGCTCACGGGATCCCCAAATATTCTCCTCAGTTTATAGCACTTGAGATATCGGAGACAAGAGGTGGCAACCTTATCACTCCATCCAATCATCATTCACTGGAAAATGATCCAAGAGTTTCAAAAACAAAGCCTGGAGTATAGCTAGACATTACGGCAGGACGGAGCTCCATCTCACACAGCCAGACATACAATCAACTTTCTTCGTCATGAGAATGTTAATTTCATCGAGCCAGGCGTGTGGCCACCAAACAGCTCAGATTTAAACCCAGTAGATTAAGCAATATGGGGTTTTGATGATTTCTGATTAGTTAAATATTGTGCAAAAAAAATGCTTTAAGAATTATAATTAATTATATTACTATTGCTATTATTATTATTATCAAGATGTCGGAACTGTTTGCTAGATTACATTATCTCGTTTATCGAATAAATTAAGTGTTGATGCATCGTCATTTAAGCAGATCCAAAATAAAATAATAGTGTTTAAAACTTACCGATAACTGCGACCAATACGAAAATAACCACTAGATCCGTCATTTTCAAAACGGGATCTTCTTAAAATATATGTAATTAATTTTAATTGAAACTAAGTGACTGATCCGAGGGAGATAGTAGATAATAGTGTATTGTTTATAGTGTTCTTTTAATATTTATATTACATTTGTGTTTACTCTGTTTGCGTCAAAGTCATCCCAATTTACTTTTCATCAAATTTATGCAATATTAGTTCTTACATCCACTTTACTATTTAAAAATGTGATTATTTTCGTGTGGCGTTAATTATCTTTTTAGCAAACTTGCGTATCAGTTATACGATCAAGAAAATTAAATAGTTGACTAACTCAGGGTTTTCCAATCTTTTTTTTTATTATTATCTTCATAACACAGGACCAGGGAACCAACAAAGTTTCCTCGTTACAACCGTGACTCGTTGTATCCGTAATTACATTGCCAGTATGTAGACATCTTGATTCTTCTACAATGTCGATACAATTATACATTGCATTGTCAAATTTGTTAATTAATTAATTGTTTATTATATTAAATAAAATAACAATAACTTTGTATGAAACCACGAAATGTATTATACGTCGACCGGTTTCGCTCATCTCAAACATAAAGAGGGAGATAGAATATAAAATTACATGTGAAAGAGAGAGACAGAATACATATATAGTTAAATAGAACATCAAGGTAGACAGAATATAAAATAATATGCGAAAGAGGGAGACAGAACACATATATAGATAAACGGAACATTAAGGAATGGGACAATATAGTGTTGATGGATATTAAATTGATTTTAAAGAAACATACCTAATATATAAGTGCACTCTTTTTGTATTTATCAGTTTTAAATACGTCCTGATGAAGCTTGAGATAAGCGAAACCGGTCGACGTAAATTTCGTGGTCTCAGGCCTTACACTATTGCGTCAAATATGAAATTCGAGAGACCATTATGTTCTTAGTTAAACTTGATTTGAAAAGATGTGACATTGTAAAACCCCTTTGTACGAACGAATTAATCTTTTTGTTAGCGGCCAAGAAGACAGTTATTTTGGAAGGCCGTCAAATTTGATAGCTTGAATATTGTTATCGCTGTCCATTCATTTATTGAAAACGTTCGAGGAACACTGGTGTAAGTTAAACGCTCGTGCTAAGAAAACATAACTAACTTGCTGACCTGGAATAAAGCTCGAGTGAATGAATCCCCGACCGCTGGATCACTACGCAAATGTCTTAACCACTAATCTAACAAGCACGTCAATAATTTTAATTGATAATGTATATATAGATAAATAACTTTTCAATTTTAACAATTTTACAGAAAAGAATTAAAAGGTTGACGACACCACGTTGTAGAGATGAATCAACTTGAATGATTCATGTGTTGAAAAGTAAAGAAGCTGAATAGATTATTTAAAGATAGTTCTTACATCTTTGTCTGACGCATGGGTTCCGACAAAGATGAACGAGTGTGCACTGGACATTTTTGAAAGGAAAATTTTGTGACCTGTTATATACATTTTTACGTTTCCATTTTAAAGTCCAGAGATTTCACCAGACGAGTTTTATTATTATTATTCTGGTTTTCAGACTCGTCATTGCTGTAAGGCAATTGTAAAAAGGATGTAATCCTCCTTATTTTGAAATAATAGCACCTGCGTTAAAATTCTTGTCAACCTCTTCGTAATCCCTTAACCCTTCGGTAGCCATGCAGTAACATAGGACTACCGCTCGGTAAAATCGATATTTGCCACCGTTAGATTGCATACGATGAATGAAATTTATTAGTATTTATAGTAAAAGTATGATAAGAAGTATTTTACCACCATTGAAACTAGTAAAGGCATTTTTTCCACACTTAAAATACTTAAAAAATACACATTCCTCACGGAAACACAAGTTGACATTATGGTTGCGTACGGGTGTTTTCTATCATGGTATGCTGAGGGTTAAAGAATTGTTCCTTACATGAGTTTCGAATTGATCAACGATGAAGACTTTAATTTAGTTATTATCTTTTTCTAGTCCTAGGTTAGTGTTCTATATTTCTACACGACGAAGTAGGATAGCTATTTCATTCTCGCCTTTGGCTTTTAGCGTTGAATCATTTTCGAATCTTATGAAAATATCTTATCTTTATCCTACGACCTCCTACGGTAATACCACATTCCTGCCCGTCTAGTATTTTTCTCATTGTGTGTATGTAGAACAAATCAGGAGATAATTGATTATCTCGCTCAGTTGTCTCAGTTTGTACAATACAGGTTGTGAATCAGTGATATCAGCTATCTTGGTGTCCTCGTTTCTGTCACAACCATCCATCTGCGATTTCGTTCAACATATTCCCTATATATGGGAGGGAAACTTTTTGAGCATTGCATTGAAAAATTATTTATTAACAAAATTTTATAATTTTGATAGCTATCCACGGATCTAGGTCAGGGGTCGACAGTTTGTCAAGTGAGAAGAGCCAAATTATCAAGGAAACAGGATAACAAAGGTACCAGAGAGCCGTATATATGTATATGAATGTGGCGTAGTGATATACATATGTATATGAATGTGGCGTAGTGAAAAAAAGTTAGAATTTTTTTATTAAAAAAATTAGAATGGCGTCCATGTATCGCTTTTGATAGCTTTACTATATCTAGCAAATAGCTATTTATTTTTAATTAAATACACGATTGTAAATTTTCATATGTTATTCTGTTTATTTTTTATTTGGTCATAGTTGAGAATGTTTGTTGGCATATATATGTGGAGCCAAAGATTTTCAGAATACCACAAGCTAGTTTTTTTAAGGCGTCACATGTTTCAGGTAAACTATTCCATGTATCAAATATTATTATTTCTATTTTAGGTAGTTGTTTTATATTGGATCTGTCTCTTTCGAGTTCTTCCAAGCGGCTGGTCAGATCTGTGAATTTGTCAGTCCGCAGTTCCTTGCTTTTCAAATTTATTGACTGCACATGGAGTGAACCAGCATGTGTATAGAATGCTGCTAAGTTATGTTCATTGATATTTGTTTTGAGAGGATATACGATGAAAGCTGGTGTAGTCTTATTTGTTGTGAATTGTTAAAAACGTTTACCAAAACTAATTTTGTTATATAACATATGGCTCGCATTGACCAACGCGACTGTGGCCATGTGCGGCTGGGCTAAATTGCAGTAGGGAGTATTCCTTACGAGTTCGGCGGCTCTATCTCATAAACTCATAAGTTGTAAGTAAGGCTGCTTGAAATGAGGTGAAATTGTAGTTTATGTCTGAAGCGCCGCAAACGTCCATAAAAAGAACCGCGTGTGGCTTGCGAGCCGCTTCTGCCGACCCCTGTTCTAGGTGATGTTTGTGTATACGTGTTAATTCGAACTTCATGTACAGTTTGACTTTTTGTCTTTTTTTACCAATTTCAAGTAAAATAAAATTAGTAGATTATATAGTATTACAGTAGATAAAATTTTAACACGTGTACACGGTACTGAGATTTACATCAATTAAAAATATATATAGGCACCGAGTAACAAGTACTACCTATTTGTTTGGATACTTTTTCGTCATATATCGTCGGCGAGGGGGATAAGGCAAGTTTACACAATCAAAATATTAAACTCAATTCACTGGTTTATTTGACACCACTAATAATATATGTTTCTATAACATGAGTATATTATAAATCTAAATATGTAAGAAATATACGATGCGCGCTTCGAAACAATTTCAAATTATTGTCTGCAATTAGATAGCCTGGTGCAGATGGCTAATGGAGGAATATCGCAAGAGCAGACGATGCACTTGTCCTCCCCGGAAATTGTATCACCAATTTCCAAGATCTGCTCCCCGTAGTGGCACTTCATCTCAGGGTTAGCATTCTTCACAACTGTTGTTCTTGTTATCCTATCCGTGTCACTAACTGGAAGATATAAATTATACACAATAATTATTTTTACAAAATGATAATTTATCAATTTAATCAAATTTTTGTATTTTAAAAATTAAGAAAAAGAAATTCATTGAATTAAAGACAAATTTTTAAATTATCTAATTTTATTATATTATATACAGGCTCGAGCCAGCGCGGCTCGAACTTCACACTAATTCGGCGCAATACCTTTTTAAGTACCGACCCGGTTCGGTTATTATTTTTGAGTTCTGTTAGTTTGAATAAAGCATTATTTAAATGTTACTACTGTTAATGCCATTTTCAAACGCAAACTTAATAATAATATTTATTAAAATTAGATTTTTGAAATTTCATAAAATTTATGTATGAATGTTTATTTGATTAATTTAGTTTGTAGATATTAAATACCATAGAACTATGTTCTGAAAAAACTGAAACTTCACAATAATAATGTGTTCTCCATCAAAATTTCTTATATTTTGTTAATTACCTTTTTTTTCTAATAAAATTAATTTCGAGTAGTCTGTATAGAAAGTGAAGAATAGTTTAAGTCTAAACGGTTAATATGAAACGTATTTTAACGTAGATTTTGTCTGTTATTGCTTTTTTCTCTAGGTTCAATATTAACGGAGCTACAATTTTTTGGTCGGTTTCCATTTTGAAACAAGATAGTATACCAGGCTTATTAACGTACTTGCCTGAGATAACTACTAGGTCCATTGAAAAAGTTTGATCATAATCGGATAAAAACTAGGTTACTACGAAGTTACTACTTTAATACGTCACGAGACCCTCTGTGATAGGCAGTACATCTATCGAAATCTAATTAAATTAATTGGGATTTATCATTCCTACTACCTTGTTACGATCGCATCTCATGTGTGACGTTCACGTTTTACGAATATTATTTTCGGCGCGAATTTTAAATTAATATTTAGCTATATTCAAATATTGCTGTGCGGGCCGAGCGCCGGGCAATGCAAACCCCTCCTCACCCCGCTGCGAACATGCATCCCAAGCGGAAGAAGGGTCGTTACCCTCCTCCCCCGCGCATTGGCTGGTGTAGGTTTCTACCAAGCCGAAGCTAGGCTCTCGCTCTAAGCCAGTCGAATGCAGCGGATCTGCTCCGGGGTGGCGCCGGTTTTGCGGCCGGCCTCCGGGCAGCTCCTACCGACCGCCATTTTGCCTCAAGACGAAGCCACCAGGAAGCTACGATGTGCCACCTGGAAGGCATCCGAGAACCCTGCCTTGGACACGAGGCAAGCGGCGGACATTCCCGATGCTCACACTAAAGGACCGGAGGCTACCCATCACGAGATGACCGAACGCGGCCACGGAGACCACATGGCGAGCGAAGCTGCAGAACCCGCATCCGTGAACTGAACCAGGGGTGGGCTCCAAATGCCGCTTGTCACACGCGCCCGCGGCGGGCCACACATGGCCATACAGCTGGCCACAAGTGTGAAGGAGGCAATAAAGTGAGTGAAACGATAAAATAATTAGTGCGCCCGCGTATAATTAAAGTTAGATATAAAAATTTTTGATAAGATAGATATAAGAATTTTCCTTTTCCATATTTTTCTTTTGTTGTAAATAAATGTGTAAATTTGTAAATAGAAACTCGTATTAATTTAATTTACCCTCCCGCCATTTCCTCGTGACCACCACAAATATTGATTGCGCAACGACCAGAACGTTGCGTTTATATTAAGCTCATACAAAAATACTATATTTATGTATATATTCATATTACTACTGGTTACTTACAGCATTGCCATAGCTGCGGGCAGCACTTTCTGGTCTCACCGTAGATAGGAGCACACTTTATGTGAGCTTGAGTTCCATCGTGGAGCTCCACTCCGCAGTTCAGGTCTCTGCACCAAGGAGCGCTGATGGTTCCATCAAAGTCCGCACTGCAAATGCACAGCTTGCAAGGGGTATCAGAATAAAACTGTTGTCCTTCCCTGTACACCTTCGAGTCCCAGGTGCAGGTCTTCAAAGCGGCTATCTTCTTTTTATCTTTAAGATAAAGAGAATTACTAATTATCTTATGTATATGTTTTAGAACGTCATATCAGGAGTGAGTGGGGTGAGTGTGGTACGGATAGTGGGGGATTTGGAGTGATGAGAGGCAAGTAGGAAATGATGAAAAGAGAAATGTAATTATTTATGAAACATTAAGGTTAAGATAGGGAAGGTAATGATGTGAATTTTGGACACCATTTAGAGGCGACAGGTATTGAAAATGTCGAAAGATCAGAATTAAAGAGGATACAAAATATGAAAAATGCTGAATTAGCCTCCCAGTCAAATCACACTGGACTCAAATCACAAGAAATGAAAAATCTCGGCTTGGTCAAAATAAAAGTAGCTGACCCACAATGTTCAACATAATCAAAATTTATTACACATAATACTGTGTACCATACAGCCAAAATACAGTGCCATCTATTCCTCTCATATATGATATGCACAGATATGCAAGTTGGTCACATTAATGTGAAGAAAATATCTAAAATTATTTGATTTTATAATCTTACCACAAATTTCTTTCACGCTGCAGCACCTATCAAATGTGTATTGGTGCACACAATCTTGAGAGCCTGGACGGGGGTGGAGAAACTCGGGACACTCTATGGAGGCACACGAGAAGGAAGCCCTGACAATGAAAAAATATTAAAATGTATTTTAAGATAAATATATGTAATATTTAAATATTTTCGTGATTAACTTTGTGTTAGTCCATTGGAAGAGGAAAATTAAATAATTAATAAAATAAAACATTACGTTGATACTCACTAAACCATCTTCAGTAAATGTATGTGTCTGAGACATGTAATGCGTTCCTTTGCGTGTACTACTTTAATTAATTGTGATATCTATGGAATGATTGTATGACAGGCGCACGCGTGTACGGGACAAATGGGTATGTGTGTACTACTTTAATTAATTGTGATGTCTATGGAATGAGAGAAAGACAGGCATACGCGAGTACGGGACAAATTAGTATATGTGTACGTGTGCGTGAGGACGGACGTCATGGAAAGTGTGATAAGTTGACGGACGGCGTAAGAAGGGCTCTCTCGCTTCGCATCGTTCAACGCAGATAGTACTAAAAACTATTGTAATCTGTAATATTTCGTTCGTGAATAAACCTTTTTGATTGTACCCTTTTTTTAAAAAGACAGCTGGAGGGGGGGGACCAGTTTAGAAGCTAAGGCTTCCTAGTCGGTCCCACTCATCAAAGCTAATAAAAATACGCGACTTTAATTCAATTATGTATTTAAATATATGCAAAACGAAAAAGGAGAAGAAATTCAATGTGGTTATTAGCAATTAAGATTTAAAATTTAGCCCCCTCCAGCGTCCCTTAAGTGCTGTCTTTATTCATAAAATATCATATAACATAAATCCATAGAACATAGTTTTACATACAGACGGAAAATGAATGGAAAATTAAGGTGCAGTAGTTCAAGTCAGACACTCATATCCATTCACCAAAAAAACACTTACACGACTAACGGAGTTGCAAAACACGAGGTATAGAGAGTGAGAGGTAGGCGCATAGGTGTAATCCCACCCATACATGCAGGCCGGCCTAACTACCCACCTAAGAAGCTCCAACGAGTCACCCATACATGAGTAAATTCCTTAAATAAAACAAGATTCGTCCCATTACTAATTAGGTCTGCATTCTTGGGCGGGCGGTGTATAAATCCAGTCAAACCACCAATCACACGTTCACGTGCATCTCTAAGTTTTTTTTTTTATTATCATATTTACATCTTTACACACATTTAAATACATTGCCCAACTAGGCAAGCCTGTTTTAGGGCAAATTATATATATATAATATTTTATAAAACCAAAACTCATCGAAGGCATAACATAATAAGATCGAATACATACATAGCATTTAATGTGAAAATATTTAAGGGGTATCTCATAATTCCACAAAATATGGTCAGGCGTCTGTTCAGATTGTAACCTGTAACATTGTGTACGTGAATAAATCCATTTGTAACCTGCAAATGAGTATCATTCACGTCGCATCTACACCGACATTCTCCAAGGAATGATACAAGAACAGCACAGCGGGATATAGCTGGTACTTTGTTAACTTGTTATTGAACTTTGTTATTGTTAAACTTTGTTATTGAAAATTCTCTTTCTCTCTCTCTCTTTCAGTCGACGTACTCACGACCAATGTTCCCTCTAGATTTGGATCACGGTGTGCGCACAATTTCAAGGGCCCGTGCTATTATTTATGCTCTGGGGAGAAACTAAGAAAAACATTGCCATACCAGTAAAAGTCTACTGAGAAAACCTGGGTTAACCACATCATAAATGAAGATGTATTAAGACGCATAAATTAGTCAAGAGAACTAAAAACAACTACCAAACTTCTCCGGACACACTCTCCGCAAAGAAAAATATAATCTCTTACAATACATTTTACATGCACTAGGTAGAAATATATTATCTTGGTTATGTAACTTCAGAGATTCGTTCAATGTATATGAATATAATGTATATGAATATATTAATTAAGGAATTATTAGGAAAAAATATTTCGACTAAAGTGTATTAAGTGACCATTTGAGTTAGGTACTCAATTTATTTTTTAAATAATTGTTGTTTTTTTAAAAATAGATTCTGGTGAAGAAACGATAATATATATTTTTAGTTAGTTATGACATCCTGAAGAAAAAAATGGTATTTTTCGAAACCGGTAGATGTACTTAAACTCAATTCAGTGGTTAATGAAACAAACATAATAAATAAAAAATATGAATTTTAACGACAAAGTTAATATTGCTAATTTTAAAAGTATTAATATTTTTTCCTTGAGAATGATTACTGATGTGATTGAGAGACGTTATGGTGAATTCTGTGTATCAGGACCACGCATCTCATGCTTTCTCTTGAGCGAACCGGAGGACGAAGACGTCCCATGTTGGCGCATCCAACTTGGGACAAGGTCACGTCACAATATATATTACATATTTGTTCCAGCGCATAGAGATTGATTCAAGTCCGGCAGGTGATTGAATTATTGTATTACCATAAAAAATACTGAAGTTTCCTTACCTTCTTCCTTGGTATCCCTGGGAACACATGCATCCTGCGGTGCAGACGTGGTCAAGAAAGTTTCTTGGAACCGACTGTCCAACACCAAAAATTTTATTCCTGAAATTGCAAAATTGATTAAAACATAATAAAATCCATTAATAATGTACATTTTCATTTTAAAAGCTCACTAACTATAATATGCTATATAAATAATAAGAAAAATACTTTGTTTAACCCTCCCGTTCTAGAACGGGGTACAACACAATCCCGAAAATCTTATTTTTAAAGCTATTTATAAAATATTATTGATATTGAGCTGATATTCATTGTAATCCTCATACATATCCCAAAGAATGAAACGCCTAAAAAATATATAACAATAACGTATAGTAAGACAGCAATCTACAACAATCTACAAAACAAATGTCTTATATAATCTATGTTCATTATTGTGTAATAGTATGCTGTCTACATGGTAACTGTTAAGTATTAACTTCCAAAAAGAAGCGCTACAAAAATAGCGGCAATTTTAAATCGGCTACCTATTGTTGAACGTTTGAACTTCGAAAGTGTTAAGTAGAAATAAGCAATACAATACAATCGAATGTATCAACAATAAAAAAGGCTCTAAAATGCTAAGAATTGGTGGATAAATTTACCATGAAACTCTACTGTATCGATTGAAGAAACCTGTTGGTAATTACGTGATATTAAGCACAAACAAGAGATGTCGCCACCGATTACGTTTTTGAATATTTAAGGTATGATTAAAATTAAAAATATTTAAAAGACGAATTACATAATATATTAAATAATAAGATAACGAGACGATAATAAGGAAACTAATGACGAGCACTGCATTGACTAGAGTCATTAAATTTTCTTACATATTTAAATAGTACACTTTGACACACGATCATTCTAGTGAGGAAGCGGTACCAATAATTATCAATATTTTATAAAAATATATTAATTTATTGTACATAATATATTTTTTGCTGCAACAGCATACAAATTAGGAAACTTCAATGCTAGCATTTGATAATAGTTTGATTGAACAGTGACGTAGTATTTTTTTTTTCAATTCCCACTAAAAATCTTTGTTTTGGATTATTAAATATGTCTAAACGGTTTTGTTATTAAAAAAAAAATTAAACAAAAATTACAACTTTTCAATCAATAGTGCATTCTCTATTATTGTACAGAACATCATCTCATTTGTCAACTCATAATTTCATATTTTCTATAAAAAATCGGCTGGTCTAATACGAAAACGGTTATCGAGCCAATTTCTGAGGCCATCGTCGTTGTTGAACATAACGCCACGCATTTCCGATGGAGCGAGGTCGCCGCTGTAGGATGGATGCGATAGAATTTCCCAGTTGAACTCCTGGATGACCTTTTTAACCTTGATTAAAGGCGAAAAGAAGTATAAGTCGAAAATGCAGTCGTTTTTCTCTACTTGACATTCCATTATTTAAACCCAATTTTCTTTAAAAATTATAAGATACAGGAGTACGTCAAGACTGGCGTTTTAGAGCTTATAAAATGCTATCGAATAGTGAATTGTGCAATCTCTGGGTCGCATGTCCCGCGGATTGTAATACGACACTTCCGGTCGTAAATCGGAATCACCGCAGGGCAGGGGAGGGAAGTAGGGAAACGTGGTGCAGGATGTGGTCGGTGAGGAGATAGGGGTTCTATTCAATGGACCAATGAATTTCGGGGAACCGATATTCGGAAGGACTGCTCGCCTTGTAGTTACTACAATCGCCGCCAAGATCACAAAATGGCACGCGGATGAGTCGATCTCCGATCTCAATTGAATACGGCAATGTCACAAGCTCACCCACGGCATAAACAAACAATATCTCCGTGCACACAATTCACAGAATCGCAAACAATACAGTGCTGGTGCACTGGAGCTGAAAGGTCCACACCGCGAATGTTATCGCGATGTCGAGATCGAACAAATATCGATCAGGTTGACGTCTACGACCATGAGGAAATGTATGGATGGGAATTTGGACGCGAAAATGTGTCAATAACAACGGTAGCGGTTGATTCGTAAAAATACGCCAAAAGTGCGTTTACGAATTTGGAACAAATAGTATGTCATTTTTTGTCGCAAAATAGCAAAAAACTAGCATTTTTAGCACTACTTATCGGAAATTATAATAATTTTTGGTTTTGATTAATCATTTATTATTAATAATGTTAGCAAACTTACTTGTACGAGCACTTTTCGGGACTCAAAGGTGATTTCATGAAGGGGCAGTCATATCGTTCAATACAGCCGTCCTTCGTGTAAATCGGTGTGCAGCCAAGTTCATTGTAGTGGATGTACGGAGGACCAGGCTCGCGGAGACATATCGATTGTGAAGTTCCTGCAATTTAAATAGTTGTAAAATAAGTGGCTCTGCTTCTTGTTTGTCAATTTATTCCTGCAGCCCGACTACAGATAACAGAGTAACAGTTGGAATGGAAGGTATTCTCTGATTTTTACAAATACCGTATTAGTCCGATGTTATACCGAAAAAAAACAGAGAAAAATATATATTTTTAAGACTCCAATTATAAAACCATATGCAATTTATCGAAAAATTTTTTTTTTTTTTACTATTTAGTAAAGAATGCAAGTAAGAAAAAATAATATATGTAAAAATTCGTAAAGTTAGTCCTTTTTAATAGCCAAATACTTCACCGGTAGCATTATCTTCATCAGTACTTTCATCACTGATTATATAGTTCACTTTCTTCACTCGAGTCAATATCACCAGTATTTTCTTCCAGTCACAAAATATTATCCTCTGTGCCATCCATGCTTAATTTTAGACCATGCATATAAGAGTGATAGTAGACTTCTTAATTTTTGTGGTTGAAGTAAGTGCGTGGTCATTTGCAAGCAACCAATGTGCATAATTATTTTTTAACCCTTCCCAAACCACGCACTAACACAGGTCTACCGCTCTAATTAAACCTGTAATATTTCGGTAAATATACGCAACTCGCATTCATATTTTAGTTAAATTGAAGGAAAATATTTACGCTTAGAAATGACTAGTGAAAAATCAACTATGTAAGGAGAATCCTACAAAAATAATTATCTTTCAATTCAATCCATTATAAAGTTAATACGTTGACAAAAATACAATTTGTGTCAAGACAGAAAGAAATCACATATTAATTTTGCAGTGAAAAGATAACAAACATACTAATATAATGGTGTCTCTTTCTCACTAATTAAAGAAAGATAGCTAAAAAGAAAGGTTGTGTTATATTATGCAACCTCATATAAGGAATTTGATGAATGCTCCAAATTATAATATTAAATGCCATAATAGTAAATTATGGCATTAAACATTTTTTCACATTTCAAAGGCTAATAGAACTCTAATTTCTTACGGTGACACGAATTGACGGCATGGCCGCATACGAGTATTTTAAATCACGGTATGGTAAAGGTTAAATGTGTTTCAAAAGATTTATTGACCACGATATCCAAAAATCGCAAAAAATCACGACATCGCAAAATATCCTACAATCTAAAGATGATATTTTGAGAAAAAAAAACTCATTTTATACTCTGGTCAATACGGTAATAATGAAATGAGTGCCCTGATTTCAAAAATTATAAGCATTTAAAAAGCTATTACACTTTAAACTTTCGAAATTCGTCATAATAATTTCAGATATTTGACAAACTTTATGTGTGGTTAACTTCTTAGATGATGCGTCTTTATAATATGCTTAATTTCGGGTTGTGTGTAGGATAAAAAAAGACAATCAAATAAATAATATCAATTAAGTAAATAAATTAAATAATTAAATAAGTTAAATAATTTGGATACATCTTAAAAGATAAATATATAAATACTCAAAGATTAGACAAAATACAAAAATAATAATGGTTCCAATTCATAACTTTCCTCATATTATTAGTTACTGAAAGGTTTATGGTTGATAAACTAAAAGATACAAATGTTAGTGAGGAGTATAGATACACAAAAAACATATAACTAATATATGTATATTTTTTTTTATTAATATTAAAAATATAATACATTTTGAATAATCAGTGGATATGTATATACATATACGAGTATATTAACATTTGTTTCTTCTCTATGAGAGTAAGACTCGTGTATAGAGAAGGAGTATATACGATTTAATTTATGTTTCAGTTAGTCTGTGTACATATTTTTTTTACTTCAGTTACAAATTTATGATAGTCCGTAATTTTTCTAATTGTGATGGGGAGATTGTTAAAAAATTTGATGCCTTGACAAATATATTGATTTTTAGTTGCGGTATATTTTAGTTTTGGTATATCAATTTGATCTCTATATGTCGTAGATCAGAATTCGCTTCTAAAATTTAATTGATATTAAATTTTGAAATTTTTTTGTATATGTCTACTATTTTTGGTACTTGAAAATCTGCGAAAAGTTGTATACTTGGATAGTCATTTTTTTTTTTTTAAGAATAATTTTTATTATAATTTTTTGAGTGATTTCTAATTGTGACATTGAAGTTTTATATGCCCCTCCCCATCCAATAATGCCGTATTGCAATATGAATTATACAATCACAAAATCAATTCATTATTATCAAAGACCGGAACTGTATTATTCTATTGCTATTGCTAGATTAGATCATCTAACTTTTCGAATTCTTTACGTTTTTAAGCGGTAAACAGATTTAAAAAAAATTTATAAACTTGCCGATAACTGCAGCCAATGTAAAAACAACCAACAGTCCACTGCTAATCATAATTTTTAAATGTGATCTTTTTAAAGAACTTAATATTCGCTAAAGTAATAACTTGATATTAATTGAAATCGCACGTCCGGACCGAAGGAATGAATAGTACTGTTCGTACTGTTGACTTCACATGCATAATAAAGTTGTGTTAGTGTTTACTCTATTACCAAAGGCGTACATTTTTTTAAAACTAAATTTACGCGATATTAGCTCTTGCATGCTATTTGAAATTGTGATTATTTTCGCATGACTCACGATTATGTCACAAGCTTACATATCAATTATATTATCAAGAGCGTTAAATAATTGACACCGTATCTCAGAGTTTCTCAATCTTTTTAATGTATAAAATATTTCACGCCACATTTAATAAACTTACTGTTGACGCAAATCGAGTACTCCCCGTGCATTCAGTCTATCCAATAAATCTGTATAGCCGTCAATTAGGGATTTCGCCGACGTGTGAACAGATTGCATTTCGACGCGGAGCTGTCAAGAGGCTTTTTTCGTGAACCGAAATTGTCGCCGTGTGTGAAAATACGGACCACGAAGAAGCGGTGTTCTACACCATCCGGAAGTGCGGTGATATCTCCGTTCTACACTACAAAAGTGCGAGTCAAATAGAGGTGGAAATTGTCATCCAACCCAGGTCTTGGATCAAGGTAGGCCAGATCCATCTGGAATTATTTTCTTTCTGAATCCAATTAGGGTTGCGTCAACTAAATCGTTACTTTAATCGACACAGTCCACGGAATCCTTTACCACCACCAATGTTTTCATAGTTTTTAAAATTTCATACATTAAAATACATGTCTTAAACGTTCTTCCGAACTTGTGATTGTAATTTCAGTACATATAGAGTACCTACCTAAAAAGTTAAAATCAAAAAGCAACACACACCCAGTACCAACCTAGAAAAATATCTAAGAAATTAAATTATATAAAATTTAAACACTCACTTCTTACCTTGTATACATAATAATTTATTCTTATCATCTTGGCAGAGAGAGATTCTTAGATTATCATAGTCTTGACATAATCTCTCAATGAGACTTATCTCTGAGAGTCGGTAAAGGTACGTGTGTACTGGATGCGTCGTGGTCGTTCAGCGTCCCGTGTTGTGTTCTACCGCGCCCGTGCGCCTTGGCCCCGGCTTTGGAAATCACTGGTTCAGCTTATTACATAACTCATGTTGCCGTGGTCGTACGGTGTGATAAATTCAGTAAATTACGGATGTATAAATATCTAAAAATATGTAGTAATATTGATATCTACATTTCTGATTTCTCATCCAGACAAACAATATTGCCTAATTGTATAAAAATATTTTTGGACCGTTGGACAAAATTCTCCGTAAGAGCTCAGCGCACAAAATACAATACGTGACCTTGGTACAACAAGGTGGCATCTGACATTTGACTTATTTGTATCAAAATTCTGACAATAATCTTCTCTGCAAAACTGTGTGACTGACATGTCAAAATTCCATGTTAAGAAGATAACAAGAAAACAAAAATATGTATTCTTTAGAACGACTGTTGATTTGTAATTCCCACGGGATCGTTAGAGAGATAGTCAGATAACATCGGACAGATTGTTCGGCAGAGTTAGAAGCAAAACACAAGACACAGAAAGCTATGAAAAGCACAAAACGGTCTGTATTCAACACTGGACACAGATCGGCAGAAAAAAATACTCTTCTTCTTCTTCCATGTCGTTTCCTTATCGTCGATAAGGAAACGACATGGAGTCTCTCGATGACGCTTTTGACGATATTTCTCTTTAGAGGTTTTTATAGAAGGGCTCGCTAATTAAGAAGATTATATGTTAATATGTGCAGAGAGGGTGGGATACCAGTGTTAAAGATGTGCAGATATGTTAAGCTCCCTGACTGCAGAAATATCATGAAATTGTCTCCTTTAGCACAGACTTTGGTCTAGTTAAGGGACAATGTACATTATGTCCATATTACAGTTTTAGAAAGGTTAAATGTATTTTGTGCTTGTCATGTGATGATGCTGGTGTCGGAAATAATTGATACGATGGGTACACCCCTGAAATTATAATTCCATTCGGTGTTCCTTGTATGTATGTCGCGTGTATGTAACTAGGTTCGTGTGGAATATGACAAACAATAAGGCAAACAGGTAAATATAAATGAAACAAATGCTCACGATTTAGGTATTCTGAATGTGAAGCGATACGTTCGCTATCTGCGGTGGCCGTCGGAAGCTGCGTAGTGCATGCAGCCAATGCATTTGCACATTTATGGCTTCGTCCCTCTCGGCATCCCGCAGTTTTCAGCGCTGCTACAAGAGTGGGACCTGTTGCGTTCTTTACTTGAATCTCCCTCTGAATCTCTCTCCAAGCCCCTCATGTCTTCTAACCAGTTCTCCAATGCATTGAAAGGATACAGCTAAGTCACATCGTTGTGCAGGTATAATACGAGCATTGTGCATCAAGCTATCTATGATATAATTAACATATTATAAAAGTCCTTTTTTTTTGCATTAATTGTCCATGTCTTTTCCCCACACAAAAAATGAAAAACATTAAGATAATATATACCCCAATTCTTCGAAATGTCTGAGTTTATTTACTTACATTATTATTTATAATAGTTTCTCAGTATTAAACTGAGAAAAATACTTATTTTAATTCATTGGGATGTTGAAAAAGATCCAATGAGATATTATATTGTGTCATAAGCAGTTTTAAAATCAATAAGAAGAGATGTTTCTCAGTATTACACTCACAAATGTCCTCCAGTGTTTGCTGAAGTGTAAATATTTGGTCAGTTTGATTTTCCACTCAAACCACACTGACAGTTTTTGTTGTGATTTTTGTGTACGGCTTCAGGCCAATGAATCTTGTACACTGTGTTTAGCGGGGTTATTCCACGACAGTTCAAGCATCCGATAGGTCGCGTATTTTACGTAATTTATAGGTTGTATACCAAAAATTTGCTCGGCTGTTCCGTGTACGTAGAAAGCGGAAAAAATAGAATACCAGATGATCAGTAAATACATGTCCTTATTCACTACATTTTCTCTTATCTTTACCGAAGCAAAATTGATATACATACATATATTATTTAACGGAGCCATTTTGAACGTCTCATACTTATAGTTTGCTAGCAATATTTGAATACGTCCAAGAACACACAATTAAAGGATTTTTACCTACAAAGCCACTGTTAGTAAACAAATACCAGATATCTCATAGAGAAAAAACTATTTCAGTATATTTTTCAATTTAATACATTTAATTAGTGTTTAGGACATCTTTCTATTTAATACATTTAATTAGTATTTAAAATAACACAAACCTACGTTCTGAATAATTACAACTTCACAATAAGAATGTGTTCTCTTTAATAATATGATATTTGTTTTTGCTTTTTCTTGTACTCTGTTATATTAATATTATTTGCATGTATATGTAGTAACTACAATAAACAAAGATAGCACTTAAGGACGCCCCTTCAAAAATAATTTATATTTTCGCGTTTTTTACGAAAATATTGTTTTTTTTATTCATTTATGTCGGAAGTTATACACTAGATTTGAGTTTTTTTTAAATCGCTACTTAGATAGGACCTTTATTAACTAATGTAAAACTAATGAACTGAATGTTATTTGCCATAATTAAGAAAATACGAGCATTATAAGAAATACCGCGACCAACGCGTCATCTTCCGCGTGCCATAAGATTGCCTTAATGTAGAAATTTCTTGCACATACAAAATATATTTTTTTATAGCCTTAATGCCGAGATTACGGAGACAAATCTGCATTAAATCAAATTAGCACAATATTAAAAATTAATAGATATAAACCATAAAATTTACAGAACATATGATCCATTTTTTACGATTTTAATGTTTTAGAAGTCTGCTATGTTCCATCAACTCTGCCTTGTACTATCAATCTCGCTATTACAGCCGTACATCTTTTGACAGGACTAAATAATCTCAGTTGTATAACGGAAAACAGACAGTTTTGCTCATAAAATGGATCTGTCCTAGGCTTTTGTTGTTTGATATTGAATGACTAGTGTTCTAATAATCTTAATCCTTGGTATTTTATAGTGATAATTTATGTTGCGGCTCTATAAAAGTTTTCTTAATATTTGGCTCTCGACACTAGAAAGTCTGGCGACCCCTGGTCTATACAATTCGATAATGATCTTGAAAAAATTATTTTATTTCATTAAAATTCACAGGTTTATTAGACAACACTATGAGGATATGTTACAAAATATAAATGTACGAGTAAGTACGTAAAAAATTTACACTTGTTTCAAAACAATGTTTCAACATATTATTCGCAATCAATTAGCCTGGTGCAGATGGCCAATGGAGGAATATCGCAAGAGCAGACGATGCACTTGTCCTCCCCGGAAACTGTGTCGCCAATTTCCAAGATCTGCTCCCCGTAGTGACACTTCATCTCAGGGTCGACACTCTTCACAGATGACCTTTCTATTGCATCCGCGTCACTAACTGGAAATAATAAATAATAAATGATAACTATTTCAACGAAATGATTACTTATCAGTATATTTTGATCCTAGTACTGAAGTACTATTTTCATATGAACGTTCTCTATAGGTACACATAAAAATAATTCTGCTGTTAACTCGCCAATATCGCGGATGCATCGGTTTGGTAACAAGTTGAGTTTCGTTGACATTTTTCGTTGCAGGAGCATACTTGAGCTGAAGATAAATAGTTTTTATTTTTTTATATTATATTTAAACTGTTATATTGAAATGTCAATTAAAAATGTACTGTTATATTTTAAATTAAATAAAAATGTATTCTTATGTAAAAGTCCACAAGGATGTTGGAGGAAATAAAATAAATATATTTTTAAATTTAGTACAATTTTTTTATATCTTTTAATTGGGAAGCACCTCTACCGGCAGTAGAAATTCCTGGGTTTTGGTATTTTTTACAAATGAAACACAAGTTTATTTATGCCTTTAAAATTAAACTCGGGATTTTTTATTGATACTTGTTTGTCGTAAATAGTTATCGAGGTGCTTGTAAACGTGTTTTCATCTTTTAGATTTACGTCTCAACTCGTTTCTAAACTTTAATTCAGAAGTGGTTCCTTCACCTCATGCTCGTTAAACATTGAGTGCTGTTTGCGATGCATAATGTTTAAATACATGCACTAAATGCAAATTAAATACTTGAATAAATAAATAAATATAGCACATTACTATCTGTCAAACAAAAATATATACATTTATATCCTTAATCCGGCTATTATGGCTGCATGCAATGGTGTATTCTTGTGTACGGGAATTCAGGTAGTCAATAATTCGTTATATGTACAACAAAACAGTTTATTACAGATCTCGCAGGTATGATAGGTGGTTTGACTGGACTTAGACACCGCCCACCCAGGAATGCAGACCTAATTAGTAATGGGACGAATGTTATTTTATATAAGGAATTTATTTGGGTATGGGTGACTCGTTGGAGCTTATTATTTATATTTCGTTGGGTAGTCAGGCCGGCCTGCGTGGGTGGGACTCCACCTACGCGCCAATCTCTCACTCTCCACACCTCGTGTTTTGTAACTCCGTTAGTATGTCGGTGTAAGTGTAACTCAATCCATTTTGTGTCTCGTCCACTGTCCCTCTTTTGGGAGTGTTTATATTATGAATGGATCCCTGAGTGTCTGCCTTGAACTACTGCACCTTCCATCTGTATGTAAAACTATGTTCTATGGACTTATGGACGCTGGAGGGTCTAAATTTTAATTCTTAATAATAGTCGGATTGAATTTCTTCTCCTTTTTCGTTTTGCTTACACTTAAATATGTAATTGAATAAAAGTCGTGTATTTTTATTAGCTTTGATGAGTGCGACCGACAAGGAAGCCCCAGCTTCTAAACCGGTCCCGGGAAAGGGTGGTTCCCGGCAAAAAACGATCACTTAATGTTATTTTCAGAACCTAATAAAATTAGTAAAACATCAAGATCTTCTCCATCTAATAAAGCAAGAAAACCATTTTTGTTATTACTCACAGCATTTCCATTGATACGGGCAGCAATTTCTGAATTGACTGTAGATCGGGGCACACTTCATGCGGGCTTGGGGCCCATCGTGGAGTTCCACACCGCAGTTTAGGTCTCTGCACCAAGGAGCGCTAATGGTTCCATCAAAGTCTTTACTGCAAATGCATCGCTTGCACTTGTCCTCGGGAGAAAAGTATTGCCCTTCCATATACAGCTGCGAGTTCCAAGTGCAGGTCTTTAAAGCGGCTATCTCTTTTTGATCTATAAGATGACAATAAATTATGTTAGTATTTAGCCTTAATTTGAATCTATTACAACGCTCATATTCTCAATTGCTATCAAACCAAAGTGAGCCCTCTGGATGACTGCCATAAAATTCAAAATGATATCAACCGCGTTGCAGCCTACTGCAAGGTGAACAAATTCCTCCTGAATGGTAAAAAAATGTTTTCAAATAACATTCACAAGAAAATTTAACAATGTTCATTTTACTTACATAATAGACCACTCAACTAAAAAATAAAAGCGATGTTAAAGACCTAGGAATAATCCTCGATAGCAAACTTCTTTTCAAAAATCACATTGACCAAATTACTTCCAGGGCACATAGAATACTAGGATTCATACTTCGTACCTGCAAACACTTCCAAAATCCACATTGCCTCAAAATAGCTTACTACGCATCTCAAATCTGGAACCCATGGCAGATTACATATATTGAGAGATTGGAACGAATACTAAATAGGTTTATTCGATATCTTAATGGTAGATCTAATCTATCATTCAACTCCTATTCAGATGCAACATTCCACAATATGAAAACCCTAGAACATCGAAGAACACGTGCTGACCAAATACTTGTCTTCAAACTACTGCACGGTCATATAGACTGTCCCAGCCAATTAGAATTAATATCTCTCCACGTACCATCTAAATTGACCCGGCAATTCGCACTCTTCTACATTCCTAAAAGTAGAACATCTTGCATACTAAATTCTTTCAATATTTTTCAAAATTCAAAGATTTTTTACTACGCTTAAAGAGTTCTTTTTATGAATCACCATAATCTCAATTTTAGCCAATCATTCTACCTATAAACACATCTTGCTCTCCCTTTACCGCAACAATAGTTGCAGCCTCCCCACCCTTTCCCCCTCTTTTTTCTTTTTATTTATCTTATGTACCTTCGATTTTTTTCGATTTCGATGGATTTTCATAAATAGTATCACATATTAAATATTTATTCTGTTAGTTATATTAAGTTTACACTGTCAAAATCCCTCAATAAAATAAAATTAAAATAAAATCCAATCGCTTTTTCATTTCATTCATTGTTACAGGCTTAAACTTGTACTTAACCACCACTGGGGGACTTCAGCCACGTGTCAACGCATAAGCTATGTCAAGCGCTTTCACTCCACTTCCGTTTTCTGAGCCGACGGCATCACGCTAGTTGCTCGCGTAGTTTAGAAACTTCGTAACCTATATTATAATAAATTCAATATCAACGTGTAAGTAAAGCGTTTCAATTTAATTGCCACGCCACTGGCATTGATACCTGCGTCATTCTCGCAACAAATCAATATATGCCGAGTTTTGGGGTCGACCTATCACTTACACAATCATAGTCTTTCCGATATGAGCCCATCCACTTATCCAAACAACACGTTCCCAAAAACATATTAAATTTGAAGAATAACTATCAACTAATGGCCAATTTATTAACTACTGAGTTAGAGGGATACACCTGAGTATGTTTATATGCCTGATTATGAAGCTTGTAAGACATTATAATATTATTTGTAATACTCTTGTAAGATTTTTTAAGGGAGACAAGAATGGATTACGGTGAGATGGACGTAGGACGCCAACTCTCGGGAAGTAATCCAACTTCAACAAAAAAAACAACCATTTCAACGCAAGACAATTGTAACATCGCGTTTAATCTAAATCGTGTAAATTTGTAACTTTTCTGTATAAGCCATGTGATTTAACCGTGAGTACCGTTTACTCATTCACTTTGTTCCTATATGTTTGAATCACGCTATAGATAGGTTGTTGGGGGTAGTTCAGCATGAAATATCATACCTTACAATTTACAATGGTGACTTTTCGATATTTCATCATTATACGCATATTTCTCCAAAATTGGTGACGCCGCACGTTAATTTCAGACTACGTCATAAATAGTGAGGGCTACTTCAGTACTTCTATTCCATAAAATAATACCAGGAACACTTAGCTTCTGACTATTCGCATTTATTCAGATCCCGTTCACATCACGAGACTATATTTTATGGTGCATTTTGAGAAACACATTCTGTTTTATTATATAGATAACCTTGTTGGGAATAAACTTGGCAATTAAACCATATTTATTGAGTAGATGAATAAGTTCTAACCATATTTTTTCAAACAAAATAAATACATAATCTAATCAATAATTCATTTTCCTGCATTTTTTAGGATTGACTCCCAACATTCTAGAAGTTTTTCCTGGAAAAATCCGGTGGTGTGAAGTTGAAGAAGTCGAGTCAATTTTGAACAGCATCGTCGTTATTAAAGAAGATTCCTCAGAGATTGTTGGATCTATGAAAATGAAAATATGGTGAAGCAAGATTGTGAGAATGGGGTGGATGTGGAATAACCTAGTAACTGAGCTCTTGAACTCCCACTTTCGCTTTTTTTATCATGCTTAAAAATCACTTAATGCTGTCTTCAGTCGTTATGCTTGCCGGTCTCGGGGCATCGAAGTTGTTGACAATAAACCTTAGAATATTGGCAATTCACAATAAATGACTAAATTCATAGTAAATGATTCGATGCCTTAACTCATCGGTTAAACTCAAACAAAAGGATGTGTCGAAAATATTCATGTTTTTGGAGTTTCATCCAATTTTTTTAGTCTCAATAAACAAAACTTTTCACAAATTTCAAAATTCCAAACGTATTCAATATAACAATGGCATTAAAACGCTAAGATCTTTTACATCAACCGAATATATTAAGATGTTTTTACATTGTTTAGGGGTCGCCAGACGAAAATAAGTCAAAACAAATAACAATATTAATCAATCAACAATAGTTGCCTCACAATACATGGACGCACACCTGGTATCCTTTGTCGACCCGCTGTAAAAAATATGCTCAAAATGTTGACAATATATGTTTCGGCGTAAGCGCTGAGATTCAATCCCATAAAACCGTCAGTTTTTGAGCATTTTTTGATAACATTTACATATTTGTATCTCAAATTGTTTAGAAATATTTAATAAAAGATTAGCCAGAAGAAAAACAGCATTTCACAAATATTTGTAGCGTAATTCATATTTTTACAAACACCCGGGTTGCGTTTAAAAATGGCTTCAGGTCGTGGTAATTCCCGCAAAACATTAACCCTCTACAAAAAAATATAATTTCAAATTTGTCTCTTGACAATTTAAAAAAATAGGAAGATAGAAGATGCATATGAAGATGAAGCGCCCTTGAAGTGAAAGTTTTTACAAAAATGGCGCTATACAAATTATCTCATCGGTCAAATATTATTATTTGACCGGTGAGAAACTCTCAATGCTTGTAGCGGCACTCCAATTAAACATAATTAAAATTTAATGTTGTTTTATACCACAAATTTCCTTAACACTGCAACAGTCATCAAAAGAATATTGTTTCAGACAATCTTTGGGAGCTTCTGGATGTGGGAAGTATTCTGGACACTCCTGTATAGCGCATATGAAGTTGGCCCTAAAAAAACTATAAATTTATTACTCACTTCCTTGAAAACTGAACATTTTTTTTATTTCAAGAGTTTACAATGATAATAATTAATTAAGTAAAGATTAATTTGTCTGAGAGGTATTCTTGTCAGTCCTAGCGGACCGGACCGGACCGGGTCAGTACTTAAAAAGTTGCGCCGAACTTTCGTGAAGTTCTAACATCGCCGAGCTTGGTTAAGCTTGAGCCCAGCATCTGTTATGTATCTTTTATCTATCGTATAATCTTTCAACGTTACAATTTGTTAAATTTCATTATAATATAATTTCTCTTAATTTATGTTAAATTAAATTAACTTATGTTTCCACGATATTTCCACGCCTTGTCACTTGTATCCTATACTAAATTAAAAACGTTATCCATGTCAAAGGTTATGTTTAGTAGAACTTTTTTTTGGTTAACTGTTGATTCAAATAGAAATGAAAATGTATTAGTTATATATTATGTTACGTACTTGTCTTCTAAGTACGTCTTCAGTGTATACCTCGTAATGTAAAGATCCAAGAAATAGACTTTGTAACAATTATACATTTATTACAAAACGATACAATTTAGCACAAGATATATCACTAGTATAGGTCAAACGATTAAGCCGATGAATACGTAGGAAAGAGGCCGCGCCCTGCCGCGCGTCACCCTTTGCAGCACACACAACCATACAATCCCAAGAACATCACATTATATAACGTGTATTATATAACATTCTTGTAAAAAATTTATCATTGGAGCGATGATTCAATCGAAGGGTCCACAGAAGAAATCGAAAAAATAATATTCAAAAGGCGCAGTATTTCATTTTTATGTAAATTTCAAATAATAATTATTATTATTATTAAGAGGATGATTTATTATACAGAATGCTAAAAGTTAACGAAAATAATGTAATAATGTTAATATTATCCTACCTTCTGCCTTGGTAGCCCTCTACACATGAACACAATATACGGCAGACTTCAGCTGTGAGGTTGCTAGGCACCGATTGTCCGATACTAAGAATATTATTTCTGTAAATAAAAAAGTGAGAAATTAATGAAACTGTAACATATTTAGCCACGATAGTGTATTGTTCTTTATATCATCTGTGCCACGGCAATAGTCTCGCAGATTCCCTGAAGGTTCGGTGAGATGTCAGTAGTAGAAATAAGAGTCCAACGTCGAGATAGTTAACAATTAATTACTACTTTTACAACCGTACAACAAAATAACCTAATAATACAAATTAAATGTATTAATTATAAAACTATACATAAAACTACACAATCTTGAGAACCGAAGTGTATTGAAAGAGAGCGCAACTGCGCTTACAGCATTTCTTAATGCCTCCCTAATCACACAAAGTAAAGATAGTGATTTCACTTTACGCTGAACTGCCAGCCTGAATATTTTGGCAATTTAATTTGAATAGAAGAACACCTACTTATATGCGCATTTTTCAGGACTCAAGGGAGCACTGATGAAGGGACAGTCGTATCTCTCGATACAACCATCCTTTGTGTGTATCGGTGTGCAGCCGAGTTCAGTATAGTGGTTGTACGGAGGACCAGGCTCGCGGTCTATATTTGGTAGTCTATTTTATGTCTATATTTGGTAGTCTATTAACCATAGACTACCAAATATAGACATAAACTAACGAAATATTACCTTCTATGTTTAATTGTCATATAATTTTAGACCGTTATACACTGTTTACGCGTTTCATACTTCGATGGGTAGGGTTGGTATAATAGTTTGAATATGCGCGTTCCATTTATATATATGTTACCTTTTTGATATTAATACATTTAATAGTTCCATTATTTGAAAGAGCCATCAACCTTATTTTTACGGAATCTCAAATACCTTTTGAGTAATCTGATAGCAGACGCCAGAATTATCAATTCATTTTTATTAAATTTTGGACACATTGATACAAGTTTATTATTATTAGGAAACATATACGTTCGATAATTTGTCGCTAAAAATATCGTCACTGTAGCATAGTTGGATAACGAACCTTCCCCGGTTTGGAAAGAGATTCAGGTTCGAATCCCGGTGACGCAACAACAATATTTATTTGATTTTATATGTATATCTTTCTAATTAATATATTTAATTCATATTTAAAATATCATAGATAGTTCTGAATAAATTACAACTTCACGATAAGAATGTGTTCTCCTAATAAGCAGAAAATAATATTTAAAAACTTACCAAAAACTGTAACAAACGCGACAGACATAATCAACACCCTTGCGAATGACATTTTGAATATGGTACCTTATTAAAAAACGAATAAATTTTAAAATGTACAACTTAAAACATGCGTCCTGTTCAAGGAAAAACGTACTACTGACCATTTCGCGTGTATTTTATGCCTGGTCGTATAAGTGTTTACTCTATTGCCGAAGGCATCCCGTTATATTAGCTCAATTCATGCGAAATTAGCTCTTACACTGTATTTTAAATTGTGTTTATTTTCGTGTGGCGCTAATTATGTTGTTTACATTTAACAAATTATATGCGACTAAATGTATTAAATAATTGACAGATTTTCAGTCAAATTTATCGTCGCCGTAAATACAGCGAATGTCGTATGATGTGTGGCGTTCATATATCATGTAAATTACGTAATATTAAAATAAAATTAAAATAATATTCATATTAGTTATATGTAAACATTGCATGTGTGTGTATTTGGTGCATAGATCACTGGAAAGAAAATAAGGAATGAAAATGGCGTTCGCTTGTAACGGATACTGTAACATTTCAGATTTTTTACAACGTTAAATGTCACTCTAAACAATGCCCAAGATGCGAAATGTGGAGGCGAGTAGTTTGTGCTGTGTAAGCAGAATAGAGTACCGCTACGCTCAGTCGTGAGCACAGCCACTGACAGAGAAAATATATAGGGTGTAACAGACCTAGCCCACAGTATTTTATGGGTGGATACCTGACTAAATTACGAGTCGAAAACGTTCAAGGAATATGTTCCTTATTTCGAGATGTAAGCATTTCATAAAAATTGTAACCATCCGATTTTTTCGATTAATTGAAATATTTTATTGACTCCAAATCATATATTGTGTTCGATCTTCATAACAGTTCAAGGATTCTCGGTCGCCGTGTGCGCGCAATAAGAACGCGATAAATAGATTGGTTCCTGTCAAGTACTCACACATTACCCCCTCCCCCTATACCAGAACACGATCTTTTATGTGGTTGTGTTCTGTATGATTTTGGGTCAGTTGAAGCTGAAACTTTTAACTGATAGATGTCGTTTATCGGTGACACGGTAGACTGTGAAATTGTGAATTATCGTCCTGCTGTGTGGGGCTGATAGTATATTGTTTATGTGTGTTTTGGTTTCTCGCTATCATGCATGCTTTTTGCATGATACATTCGCGCTAACCGAAAGTGGATCTTTAAGAGTACTACGTGCGTAACGACAAAATACGGGTCCTGAATTCAGAATACCTGTGAATCCAGTGGAAGAAAGTCTTGATACCGAAAGGAGCATTTCACAAGTTGGTCGTGTTTTTTCGTTCCGGTTAGTCCTTCAGCCTTCTTGTTCACTAATCTCCTAAATTTCTTCAATACTTCCTAGATCCCGTATTTTCCCAACTCTTTTATTCAGACATAATGAATACAAAAAAATAAAAGGGATCGAATTTTGAGTGGTCAGACTATTTTTGATAGATGATTTAGGATCTGATCAAAGATATAGATTAAAATTGATAAATTTCTTAAATATTTATTTCGAAGTACGTAGCTTAACATGATTTTGTAAAAAAAATTAAACAATGAAAGTGACAGTAACGGTGCACAATTTGCATATTTCTTGAACATATTCGACTCGTAATTTATTGATTGAACAACGTGTATACCGGTTTAAGTTTTATCTCTTTCTACCCAATCTCAACTCATGTTTATTGGTTTTGAGATGTATCTCAACGAAAAATCTGAGATTATCCTATCCTGTCTTATTTCGTAGATGCCGGCCAAAGTGATTAAAATAAAATTTATAGTAATAAAATATCAAAATCAATAAGCATTTAAAATATATCCAAAAATACATGCATAATATAATAGTCATGTTTGTTAATGTAAGAATTCGAATATATTATCAAATATTCACGAGTGGCCTGTGACCTAATCACGGGTCCGAACCAGTCCAAACTATTTCGGAAGTCAGATAAAAGTGATAATTAGAAGTCTCCGAGTAAAAAGATAATTTAATAATTCTCTTTTCATTGAATTAAAAACGTGATGATACACGAATATTTTCGAACCTTTTTAAAATAGCGTATTTTATGTATCGCGTGTTTACAGTGTTTTTAAAAAAAATATCACCTTTTGAATTGCCAGCTCACACAATACTATTCACCAATTATTGATATTCTAAGATTCTGTATCTTTTTGGTATTAGCAAAAAATCAAACACTTCATTCGTTACCCTGCCTACTATATTATATTAGTTATACACTGTATGAAGACAATGCTTTTTTGTTCTGATTTATATGAATGATAATGCAAAATATACAGGTAAATCAAAATATACAATTGAAGGTAAATTATGCAAAACATACAAGTTAATCAAAGTATTCAGATAAATCAAAATATATAATTGAAGGTAAGTAATGCAAAACATACAAGTCAATCAAAATATACAGGTAAATCAAAATATACAATTGAAGGTTAGTAATGCAAATCATACAAGTTAATCAAAATATACAATTCAAGTTAAGTAATGCAAAACATACAATTTAATCAAAGTATACAGATAAATCAAAATATACAATTGAAGGTAAGTAATGCAAAACGTACAAGTTAATCAAAATATACAATATAAGTTAATGCAAAAATTACACACAAATTTAAATATCCAATATACAAAAGTTAATACAAAATATATAGGTAATAAAAATATACATTATAAGGTAATGCAAAATATACAGGTAAATCTAAATCTATAATATAATGTGATGCAAAATTTACGGGTAAATCTATGGTGATTCAAAATATACAGATAAATCTAAATCTACAATAAAATATTATTCAAACTATCAATTATAGGTAAATCAAAATATACAAAATAAGGTAAATGTTTATAATTGTGTGATCATAATTATAACCGAGGCAAGACCAGCGATACAGAGTCCTGGTTCTGGTATGGAAATGAGGCCGGGAGCTGGCAGAAGAGGAACGAAATTAGACTGAATGCAGTGGAATTTAGATAATCTAAGCGTATATGTGGCAGATTTATTTATGATAGAGTAAAGAAATAATATAAAGCTGATTTTAGTATAATGAGTAAAATTAAGATCTCTTAGGTGGTTTGGTCATATGGAACGGATGAATGAGGAGGGAATAGTAAGAAAGATATATGATGCAAGTGTTGATAACACCAGAAGTAGAGGACGTCCACGAATGACTTGGCACGACCAGGTAAACCAGATACTGGAGGACGTTCCTGTTAGAAGCCTCAAAAATCGGTGAACATATGAGAAGATGTGGATGAGGTGAGAATTGTGTGCCAGGACAGAAAAGTGTGACGCTCTATCCTCTCTGCCTAACCCCCCGGCGGGGAAACGGCGTAATGGTAAGTTAGTTGGTTAATTATATACGTATAATGTGATATTATGTCAACTAATCTAAATATCATAAAAATCATATTATTCGCTTATTTCTCAGTGATGATAAAATCTTTATTTTAACTGTGATTGTGACTGTGATTGTGTTCGATCGTAACGGAGATAACTTAATTCTTCGCGCAATGACCGGTACACTGGAATGTAAGCCTCCGTTAAATAGCCTAAGTTAAATCTTAATTACCAATCATCGTTAAATGTCAATTACCAATCATCGACACAATTACAGTTTACATTAAAATCACCCTTACTCCACTTCAATTAGTTTTCCGTAACTTAATATTTTATATACTATAATACTTAGGTATTTCCAACCAGTCGTTACATTAAAACATACAGTTAAGCTTTTATATACTTGTAAAACACAATTTTACTGGGCTACCCATTTATATAAATAGTCAAGTATTAAAATACTCTCGTAATTTGTAGTGATTTATTATTCGGTTATTTGAATATGCTAAGTGAAAATACGGGTAAATAATATTTATTTATCTTAATGTTAGTATAGTGAGTAATATTAAGAAAGGATCACTTAGGTGATTTGGTCGTATGGAACGGACGAATTGGAGAGAACGGTAAGAAAAATATATGACGCAAGTTTTGATGGCACCAGAAATAGAGGACGTCCGCGGAAGACTTGCCACGACCAGGTAAACCAGATAATGGAGGGTGGTTCTGTCAGAAGCCTCGACAATCGGCGAGCTTGTATGAGAAGATGTATGAATGTGGATGAGGCGAGAATCGTGTGTCAGGACAGAAGAGTGTGGCGCTCTATCCTCTCTGCCTACCCCCACGGGGAAACGGAGTGATGGTAAGTAAGTAAGCTTAATGCTCGGTAAGTATCAGCGACTTTTAACTATATATTTACGCAACGTAATGCATACATAATCCATCTTTAAATGATTTATTTTAATTATATGGAATTGTGCTAATATAATATTTATCATATTTACTGATGATGATAAAAACTAAATAAAAATAAATCACGGAGACGAAGTTATTTATATTCAGATTTCTCCCTTACCATAGACAAAAGAAAAGATGACAGATGTCAATGTACGATTTCGCTAAAAACGATTTCACTAAAATATGTTTTCATTTCAAATTGAATTTATATTTATATAAAAGAGAAAACATTTCAGTTATATTACCCTAGAGATATTAAAAACACGTTCGTTTTTACAGACATGACCGTTTAATCAAGCACTATACAGCCATAATAACACTACTAAAAGTCACAGATGTAGAGGTGAAGCGTAATATTATTATGAATTTATGACGAACAGTTTTATTTATAAGACAAACATCATATGTTTTTGACCCCATTCGTTTTTTTATTTTTTCGAGATGAATTTGAGTTCGCCTTTTGGGGCCATTATCAATCTAAAAAGTTTAATTAAAAATTTGTATTTACATTAATGTTAATCTTTAGAAAAATACAGCTATGTAATTGCATGTGTGAAGGCCCTGAATTATATACAGGGTGGCCCAATAAAAAAGTGAGCACATGTCGTAACACATGAGTTATTTCAAAACATAATATAATTAATTATAATTCTTAATGTCATTTTTTTTTGCACAATATTTAGCTAATCAGAAATCATCAAAACATTCCATATTGCATAATCTACTGGGTTTAAATCTGGACTGTTCGGCAGCCACACGCCTGGTTCGATAAAAGTAACATTCTCACGACGAAGGAAGTTGATTGTATTTCTGGCTGTGTGAGATAGAACTGTAATATCTAGCTATACTCCAGACTTTGTTTTGAAACTCTTTGATCATTTCCCTAGTACCCCAACGGTTTTCAATTCATAAATTTTTGATCAGAATACGGTCTTCTGCAGTGATTTTTGTCATTCTGGAAAACCAAAGATGGCGGCCTAAAATTGTCGAAATAAAACGTAATATAGGTAAGTAAGTATGTGAGTAAACTATTTAAGCTATTGTTGATATAGTTAAACTAGTTTTAATGTAATTATATCACATTTTACGAAATGTTCTCACTTTTTTTGAGTCACCCTGTATGTAGATATATGAGATTATAAAATAAATGCAGATGATATTATCATTGAAATTTACATGTTTTATACAAATTTTTGCACGATTCTAAGTAACAATTATGATACAAAACTAATGATATTTTAATTTTATTTTAGTATAATATAATTTATGTGCACGGAGAAAAGAGGTAAGAGAAGGGAGATTTAGGAACAGTTACATGTGTCGAACACGTGATGTACACCTCCCCTAAGAGTACATGGGTGGCCCAAAAAAAGTGAGAAAATTTCGTAAAATGTGACATAATTATATCAAAATTTGTGATCACTTTATATAAATACAACGTTCACCATTCTCATCCCATCAATCTCCGCATCTATCAAATTTTTGAAAGTTGTATATATGTTAATATGTGGACTCGCTTCGAGTACCAACCTTTACACCATCGCCATCTATGGACCAAATTTGATAATTCTCTTTTTCCTTGAAACAGCATACGCGACAACTCAATGAGAATGCGATTTTGTTGAAAATTATTTAAAGCAATATTCTTTATCTGTAAAATGTTTTTAACACATTATACTAGAATATGCCTGAAAAATCAATCTTTTTCAGTTTTTTTTCTTATTTTGATCAGTATATTATTTTAATAAATATGATATGTAAACAGTAATTCAGTATTAGTGTTTCGCACAGCTACGGGCCGGCGAGCCACACCTAGCAAATCTACAGTCTTGCTTCATATGAGGAACAAAATATACCGATGTGTATAATCAAACAATGAAATATTATCATATTTGAATATGTCCAAGAACACACAATTTCTATATTTTTACCTATAAATGCACCGTTATTAAATAAATATCAAATATTAATAGAGACAAAGCTATTTTTAGTATATTTTATGTAAAATATATATGTATGAAAATAGTATGGGGTAATTACAGGGCTTACGATCTGTCTTCGGCTAGCTTAAATGATTATGATTCTATATATTTTCTATTAAATATAATAAAAATACAATATTTGGACACAATCAAAATATTGTAAAAAATATACTGGTCTAAAATATGAAGTTAAAAATTGAAAAAATACTGCATTTTCAGACTTATTCTATGTTAATAATTCGAATGAATTTCCTATACACAGGATTATGCTTCCACTTCGAATTAAGTTTCAGCTTCAGCGACATCTATACAATTACATGAGAAATAATATCAAATTAAAAAAAAAATGTCAATAGATGGCGACAGCGTAATTGGTAAAAAAAAAGTGGAATGTTCTATCTTGATTTAATATACACAACTTCCAACAATTTTATAGATGTGGTTACGTGGGTAAATAGGTGAACGTTACATTGTGTAAAGTGATCACTTAATACAGCCGATGACAGGTCGTAAGCCCTGTAATGCCCAAGACTTCCATTCTTCTTATATAAAAATAATAACTTCGTCTCTGTGAGATATCTTAATCATAATGAGAATAGTCTCCATGAGATATCTGATATTTATTTAATAACGGTGCTTTTGTAGGTGAAAATCCAGTAATTTTGTGTTCTTGGACATATTCAAATATTGTTAATCTAGTTTGTGTTGGTATTCAAGTGGATAATTTAGAATTTCTAGAAATAATTTTGGATAATTTCTACACATCATTCATTATTATACTAATTCTATATTTTACGCAGTCAGGTACTAGATTTTTTTTTTAAATTGAACTTTTGAAACAAATGGTAACAATTTTGATGTTTAGTTATAGCTTTTGTAATACCTGTTAGCTTAGTATAACCTAAAGGGGAGAAAATAACATAATAAATGCTTTTCAAATCTTAATCTTATTAAAATATAACCATTTAGTTATTATATTTTTAAATATTAAATTAATGTATTAATTATAAATATATACATATAAAATCAATTTTGTCGAAAAATATTGTTTTTGCGTCACCGGGATTCGAACCTGGATCTCTATTTCCAATCCGGGAAAGTACACTACCAATTGTGTTATAGCGCCAGTATTTTTCATAACAAATTTTCGAACCTATATGTTACACTTTTTCAAATTAATACATCTGTCGTTCCATTATTTGAAAGCCATCTACATTATTTTTACGGAATCTCAAATACCTTTGAGTAAACCGACTGCAGAGGTCAGAATTATCAATTCATTTTTATTAAATTTTGGACACATTGATACAACTTATATTATTCTCCTTAATACTATATTTTTTAATTCCGTTAAAGAGACCATGTTATATACGACCGCTTCGCGCTAGTTGACGTGTGGTATCGGTTGTGTATATCGCGCGCAGTGTATTATTATTTTATGTCGAACTTCAGTTGGATTTGTTTTATTTGGGTAAAGTTTAATAATTATTATAATTAATTTAGTTACTATTTTTTTTTATTTCGTTAACGTCTTGAACTTGAATGTTTCTACAATCGTAAATATTTAGAAGATGTCACCAAAGAAGCAATCTTGATAACAGATTATAGCAAATTACTCGTGTACAAATATAATTACTTTGTCATAAAAAATAACGTACTAAAATATACTTCATCATACGAGGCAATACTTTCGTCATTTAAGATTTAATGTCTATTTATAAACTACTCGTAGCGTCCAATTCCAAAACCCCCTAAAACGGTTTTCGGATAATTTGAGTTAAATATGTAGTTTTGTAAATTGTTATGTCAGTTAAAAGATATTGTTTCTAAACCACTTAAATCCATTGATATTACATGTTCAAAATCGGGGTTAGTTCCAAAATACCCCAAAGCAAACAGAGTATAAGTTGTTATTTCCCCTAAAATGAAATCAGCCAATCACAACCCTTGTTGATGATCACGTGATTTAAAATCCAGTACGGCTGCCAGAACGATATATACAGAAAAAAAATTACATTACAGAATTGTCTCTTTAAAAAATGCTGATGTAAAAACAACTATTTTGTACGTACATTTCAAAATATATGTTTTCATCCATAACTCAAAAACAGAAAGTCGTTTTAGGGGTGTTTTGGAATTAGGCGCTTCATATATCTATTAATTATTTGATTGAAATCTTTGATCGCAGTGCGCTTTACGCTCGTCTTACTGAAGAAGGAAATGATATATGTAGATGATCAACATTTTATGGCCAAGCACGTTTCATCAAAACCATTGTCAACAGGTATATTATTGTACCAGACTATTGTTTCCAGTGGCGGATCAAGATTATCCATTTATTTTTAATAAAACATATCTAAACCTTTTACATAACAAAATATGTACGCTTTTACCATGTATAAAACTTCAATTAAAACATTTAGTAATTCAGGTATATAAACTAAATCAATAATAATGATTTTATACTGTTTGACATTCGCCGATTTACTGCAATAATTGTTTTTCACCTATTTACTGTAATTATTGTATAATAATTAATAATGTGATAGTAATTATAGTAAATCAGCGAGAGGAAATAGTTGCGTGTTCGGTTTCTCGCTGTGTGCGTCGAAACTTGCACATCTTGCTATTATGCTTGTTGTGTCACAAATCGCGCCATCAACGAAGTGTGAGTTCGAAAATACTTTATGCGAAGTAACGGACCATGAGTTCTGAAACTAAAAGACATTTGGCCTCCAATGGAAGAATAAATCCAGACATCTAAAGAAGCAACTCGAATAGGTCGTGTTTCATCCTAGTTTTGGTTGTTCTTGTTTCCCTCACTGTCCAGTTCCTGTACCAAAATTCCTTACACCCTTCCTACATCCTGTTTTCTTCAAAACCATTGTACCAAACAATAATTATATTTTACTACACTAATTAATGTCTAATATTCACTACAATTATTTTCACATTTAGTATTCGCCATCTAACAAACTGGGTGATTTAATGGCCCGTATCCATGAACGAGTTTCGGAGATTCGACTCGGCTGCGTGTAAAGAACAGTAGAGATTTCAGAGTGAAACAAATTAAAAATCATCCCCGCACGTGTTTTGGTCGCAGATTAAAATGACTCTCGATGATGCAAACACTAATTTTCCAATAATAGTATCGCCGCTTATTGTAATCAAAATTGATACAAATTTTGATCACAATAAACGGCGCCCTATTGTTGTGGTAGAATAAAAAAAAAACCTCCCACACGCCTTGCGGTCTGTTTTTACTGCCGGCCGGCTGAGCGCTTTTCGCCCAGCCGTGCCTGCGAACGTGAGGTCACGATCACATAACAATAATCCAATTATACTACACAAGTGCACCCAACGCCTTCTAAATGTGAATACATTACTGATTTAACAGCGTGAGCCAAAAAAAATGTAGCCAAACTAAATTGTTATTTTCAAAATAGTAATCAAATGTATTAATTACAAAGATATACACATATAATCAATTTTATCGAAAAATATATTTTTGTCGCTACCGCGATTTGAACCTGAATATCTTTCCAATCCTGAGAAGGTGCATTATCCAACTATGCTACAGCAGACAGTACCTTTCTTATATATTACATTTTTTAAATTAATACGTCTACCGTTCCATTATTCGAAAGTCATTTATTTGGTTTCTACGGAATCTCAAATAATTCGTTTTTATAATATTTTTGACACATTGATACAACTTATATATTATTAACACAGGTCTGTGACATTTTTTAAAAATACTAATTAAATGTATTAATTAGAAAGATATACATGTATAATCAATTTTATCGAAAAATATGTTTTGTTATTCCTACTAAGGTGCTGCCTGCTGTAGCAGAGTTGGATAATGCACCTTCCCCGGATTGGAAAGAGATCCAATACCATATATTTTTCGATAAAATTGATTATATATGTATTTTTTTCTAATTAATACATTTAATTAGTATTTAAAATATCACAGATCTACGTTCTGAATAATTACAACTTCATAATAAGAATATGTTCTCTTTAATAAACTGTTAATAAATATGACTTTTACTTTAATTTACTGTTAATATTAACGATTTTTCTGACCTTTTCATTCTGTCGAGCGACACCTAGATCGAGAATGAAACCGCCGACTCGCTCCACTCTCTCTTCACGCTCTGCTATCCTCTGTACTCTTTCTGTTTATATCTCTTATTCAATAAGCAACTCTACGTAACCCGCGCGTTTTATTCCGTCATAAATGCTTTAACTTCACATTTATTCAGATAAAACTTAATAGATTCCCTAATATGTGAGTGTGGTGCCGAGGAGTAGACCCTTGACCATATATTTTATGCCTGTCCATTGCGGATCACAGGTTTTTTTTACAGTAATCTCGTCAATGGTAATTTTCAACTCCCGGTTAACTTGTGTCATCTTCTTTCCCTTAACTCGCCACATTTAATCTATATAACAGCTAATTTTTTGAACTACAATGTTATTGACTTGTAATATAATATTTCCTATTCTATAATATTATTATTAAGGAGAACACATTTTTATTGTGAAGTTGTAATTATTCAGAACATAGGTCTGTGAATTAGAAAGATATACATATAAAATCAATTTTATCGAAAAATGTTGTTGTTGCGCTACCGGGATTCGAATCTGAACCTATTTCCAAACAAAAAAAAAATTGCATTAAGAATAAATACTGTAAAAAGACAAAGAGAACAAACCTCAAGCGTGAAAAAAGAAATGAATAATGCCCATTTAGTCCAGAAGATCTACGGTGAACTTGACACAGAGTGACATATATTAACCCTTCCCTAGCCATGCAGTAACATAGGTCTACCGAGCTAATTAAATCGTATATCTATAAACTTACATTTTACCTAGTCCTAAAACAATTATTTGCACTTAGAAATGTGTAACGAATTATGTAAAGCGAATCATAATAAAAATAATCATTTTTGAATTCAATGCTATATAAAATTGATGCGTTGTATACTATCTGCGTTAAAAATATAACTTATACCACGTGAAAAAGATCACAGTATAATTTTAATGATGAGAGATTTAGATGAAAATCATGTTAGATGTGTTTTTTGACGAATGCGTTGCAAGAATAAAATATGTTTGAGAATAAAACGAAAGTATTTAATTATTGTATTTATTATTTCTTATTATATTTACAGAAAACTGTAACATTAACTATTTTATAATTATTTAAGCTTGAAAAAGCATTTTATTCCCATTTAAAGTGTTTCAAAAACTAAAATTTCTTGCAGTCACACGAGTTGACAGCATGGCTGCGTAGGGTATTTTTAGCACGGTACGTTAAAGGTTAATACAACCTAATGTCGCGACGACACGGCGGCGAGCGCATCATATTAGCGGCTCCACTCCCGTCGCTTTTGCAATAAATAAGCTTGGATAAATAGCTTTTTTGACCCACCGTGTCACGTAAGTTGCGGAAACGTGATGAACGGTGATATTGAAAAACATTTATTAATATATGCTGACGCTGTGCTGCCTTGTTTTCATCAGTACCAGCATCCGATTATACCAAAACTATTGCGAAGTCTGGATACGATGCTGCAACGCCCCTACAATATTTACAGAAGGCCAGAAATTTTGATAATTTTTCGATATATCTATTACAGTTGGAACAGCAATCTTGGAGATTTGCATCCATTTGACTAGAAACTCTTACGATCGGTGCACTTTGCACTCTGCTACTCCTTAATTAATTATGCTATTTTGGTTTGGGGAGGAGCAGCAAAAACAATATTAGAGTCGGCAAAAAAAGCACAAAAGACCATTTTTAAGGGTAATAAATGGTCGTCCCTTTAGATATCCATCAGAGCTTATATTTAAAGATTACAATGCCCTAGACATAAGTCAAATCTTTATGTTGAGACTCGTTCAATATTTCCATGTTGATAATAACTCACTCCAAGCTATAAATCATGGACACAACACAAAACTAACAACGAACATATATACGCCAGTTCCGAAGGCGACTAAGATATTTTATCAAAGATTCTACATGTTGTAAATTACATGAAACTGTACAACACAATCAGCACCAACTGGAAATCGTTCACTTCCAATAAGATTACACAAATATGGACCCAATATATTATCCAATTGGGTAGAGATCAATCAGAAGCATCGCTATCCAACATTCTAACAAAATCATTATACAATGACTACACTAATAATTCACTTGTTCTACAACACTCCCACTACATATTTTCTTGTCGTTTTGTTTTTTCTCTATTCTTATTTTAATTCCTGTCGAATCTTTATTTTTTTTTAATTATGTAACACCACAATAGCACAAAAAAAACTGTCTACTTTAACACACTTTAAGTAGCCAGGACAATGCTGCATATATCAGAGGTGGAGTCTACTCCATTTTACACAATAAACTACGAGTATATACTTAATTGCAGTATGTGAATGTCCAGGAGAAACTATATGTGACAATTACAAGTTTACTACAGTATTATACAATTTAGACACAAGGTTATCACTAGTACAAGTCAAACGATAAAGCCGATGGACTCGCAAAGAGAGAGCGTGCGCCTGACGCGCGTCGCCCTTTATACCCCCACATATACGCCCACAGATACGCATTCACGTGCGGCGGTGCGACATGCACACAAACGCACATCTATACAAACACAAGGACATCACAATCATTGCCAAAAATCAGTATTCGGAAGCATTCAATCACCAAATTTCATGCAGCATCTAATACAGGCATCACACCTTCCTTAGTCCACGGTCAAAACATATTTTTAATGATGATAATTAGGTGGGGACTTGATTTATTTTTAAAAACAATAAAATAAAAATGTGACTTGGATCACCTCATCACTGAGACCCACATTTGTTAAATGTAACCAAAGGTAAAAATTCATACGTGCAAATTTACTAATCTTTTTAATATATTACCACGCGCTACATAAATTCTGAACATGTCAAACAAATAGGTACCCATTTTAGAAAATCGCACACAGAAACAATGGCGAAAATAGGTAATATCGCATAATAAATCTATTGAACATAACAAACCAAAGTGATGTGGGTCGCAGGGGCGCCAATCGATAAAACAATAACAGTAAATTTTAGCTAAAACCATAACTAGAACCAAAACTGAAACGTGGAATAATGTGTATCTCCCGGCACCATAAACAAAGGAAATTATTACACAACAATACAATTATATAATTATCCGGTTTAATTGAATTACTGAACGGTATAACAAAACAGTAACCTTTAATCCGTTCTATTAGTCCATTTAACCAACAAACCATTGTGCAATTTTGAGTGGGAGGTTTCCAATCGTCCATCCTGCAGTCCGGACCTTGATCCAAGCGATTTTCACAATTTTCTTAAGCTCAAAGGGTTCCTGGCGATGAAATGTTATTGAGGTGATGACGAGTTGAATCATCGACGAAGATCACTTATGGTTGCCCAAAATACTACGAAAATTTTATGGATCTACAATAGAAAATGAAACTTGCGGAATAGAAATTAATCACGAACTCAAAATATAATTTAGCAAGAAACGATGATATGATTCTGTAAGTACAAGACTGTGATGGGCTGATCATGTTGAAAGAACGCCAAAATGACCAAGTGAATACCCCAGTAGAAGCGACCTAGAGGCAGGCCAAGGTTGAAGTAGACTGACTTTGGATGAAGACTGGAGCAGAATGGAAGAGTACGGGAACTGGAGAAAAAGGTATTTATAGAGGAGGAGGTACTGTAGTGCCGTGGAACAAGAGTTGCCAAAGAAGCAGTTAGTTGGTTAAATGAACCGACGGTGGACAATCGCAACAGCGGGACTTTAAAGCTCGTGAACAAATATTATAAATGCTGTAGGAGATGATTATGTGGAGAAATAGATTAAGGTACCGCGTGTTTAAAAAAATATTAAATTGAATAATAAAATATTTTTTAATTTTTATAAATGAAATGAACAAGTCTGATGAAGATACAGAGAAATCGGTCCATTCTGAAAAAAACCAAAATCCGTCCAATCTATTGCATTCTCCATAATACTGTAAAAAATGGAAACAAAATGAAAGCAACATATTGGATGTCTTCAAAAAGGAGGCTGTTATTGCGAATTCCGTGGAATACAAGGCACACAAAGTTTTTCCCGGTTTTCCTATTGATATTATGAAAGGCAATACAGGTAGAAAAATCACCACTAACCTGGAATTACAGATGCGGTTTCTCTGCTCGTTGTGGGTTGTATTATTCTTATTTTGATCTTCTATCTTGGGTCTGAATGCGCCGACTCGATCTCTACGAATTATTCATATTATATCTTTATTTGGCGGAGTATCAACTGCAATTTTTTACCGTTCTGACAGTGGTTTGACAGCGATTCACCAGTTGTAGAAAGCAGAGACCTTCACACTACACGAAACAATCTTACCAAAAACACAAAAATTCCGTGTCAAACAAAAGCCCCGTGGACATTTCACCCAACGACAATTCATCTACGACAAAAGGTCCGGCCGACTAAAGCTCCAGCCGACCATTGAACCATGCGATATTAGATCTAACGACATAGCCTCCACAAACAAAATTTCAAAAAAGTTATTTTAAGAAAGACTTTCAAGAAATCCATGAATCGAGGGGTGACTGAGATATGCATATAACCTTTCACAGATTACTAAAATAATTATTTAAAAAATAATAGCAACGATAAAACAATTTTTTTATGATTAAATCGTTCAAACTAGAGACACATATTTAAGGAAATATACAGTTTTATCATCGTACGTGTTTTTTGTATAATTATCTTGTTCGTTTTTAATTTAATTTAATAACTTTTTCACTGTAAACTTTGAATTTCGCATCAGATTTGTTCTGATCGTTTACTTATTTTTAGTAATCTACGAAAGGTTATATCCATATTTCAATCATAGATTTCTTGAAAGGCTTTCTTAAAAAAACTTTTTGAAATTTTATTTGTGCCTTTTATGTTGTTGGATATAATGTCGCGTGGATCAATGATCGACTGGAGCTTTAGTCGGCCGGATCTTTTGTCGTGGGCGTATTGTCGTTAGACCAAATATCCGCGGAGCTTTTGTCGTGAGACCCGCAATACCGTGGACATACAGCATTCAGTAATGTACGCTGTCAGCAGTTTTTACCTTAGTGTTATCTGTTTTTCCAAATTTACTTCAGTTCATTAGAATTCCTTTTCAATTTATCAGAACAATATCGCTCTCAAATTTAGCGACACCATTTGGTCGTACCTGGTTGGATGTGACCGAATAAACAATCTGACCTTGAATTGTACCATTAACCTCGGGAGCAAATCAGTTGGATGGAACGCCACATTTTTTGTATTCTGATACGGTTGTCAGACACTATTTTTAAACAAGTTAATTTGGATGTGGACATTTTCGAATTACTAATACCCCCAGACACGTTGAGATTAATCTCAGTATTGAGGTTTTGATTTGGAAATAAATTCAAAGATCAGATTTAGATTGATAGAAAGGGATAAAATCTCATGTCAGAAGATAGACATGTGCACACAAACCTCATCAGGAACCATAGATACCTACAACTATTTAATCTGTAAAGTTAAACAAACAGAAGTTCACATATGTGAAAATAAAACACTAGTTTATTTTATTCTGCTCGTTTAATTTACTTGAGACGCGTTTCGTCTTTAATCTAACAATTTTACTCAACAACTTGTATTTATAACTATAATGGGTGACAGCAATATAATTTTATTTGCATAAGATGAAAAGGGACAACATTATTCATAGGAATTCTGAAGATTTCAATACATTTTGAATGATTCTAATTATTCTAAGTAACCATTCAGTTTCAACACTAATGATATTGAATGACATGGGTAATTTATAGAAAAGGGCAGATATATAATTTTACAATCTAAGAAGACAATACGGCAAGGGAGACATTTTGAGTAATGTTGCCCCTTTTTCATTCATCAAAAAATACTCCCAAAAGAGGGACAGTGGACGAGACAAAAGATAGTCCATTTTATGGACTAACAAAATTTAATCGGGTTCTGTGTTTCAAGTTTAATATTAAATAATAAAATACTACAATGTTATTCTCATATTTTAAATATACAAGATTGAGTTTAACGATGCGGATTTTATGTTTTATAAACAATATCATCTAAATGCCGTTCATTTCTCTCAAGACACTCTTGCAATCGGACTCTTAAATTTGCGAACACGCGAGAGCAAAGCATTGGTTCAATGGCAGCAACTTCATGGCGGATATTTTCTTGTGGAGCCTGAATTATTCGAGAATTGTTGCTTTAAACTCTCGACTTAAGGTATCCCTACAAAAAAAGTTGCACGTTGTAAGGTCCGGTGACCGAGGTGCCCAGGGTATGTCTCCGTATTCGCTGATTAATTTATTGAGAAAAATTCCCCTCAGCTTCTCCATTGAAACTCTAGCTATGTGTGGAGTGGGCCCGTCTTACTGAAATTGTGTTCTGTTATTGAACCCGGGAAACACCTGCAGTTGCGGTACCAAAAACTCGTCGACCATTTGCCAATACACGTCAGCAGTGACTGTCTCTTGCTGGTTAAAAAAATAAGGGCCAATTATCCCTCGGACAGAAATCGCACATCACACTGACGTTTTTGGACAATGCAAACGTTTTTGGTGGCGTTTCCTTGGGTTGTCGCGGCACCAGTATCTCATGTTCTGTTTATTAACATAGCCATCGATATGAAAATATGCTTCGTTAGTAAACAGTATGTTTCCAAGCATTCGTGCTGTTCCAAAACATTCCAGCATCGTTCTCGATAAGTTTCACGTCATTTTTTAGAAAAGTCATTTTCGTTGAGAAACTGCATGATTTGCAGTTTGTATGGGTGAAATTGTAGTTTCTTTTTCAAAATAACATGCACTATTGATTTTTTTATTCCAGTACAGGCTGCAATCTTCCTTATCGATTTACGCGGATTGCGCATAATTTCACGTCAAACTTGCGCCACATATTCTGGTGTCGCTGCTGACGTTGATGGTCCCGGAGGAATTTGGTTGACCATTGTCTTTTCTTGTTTGAACGTTTGAACACATCACTAAATAGGTTGCGTGCTCGGCCCATCACTTACTCATCGAATATTAGAGTGAGTACAAAAATCACCGCATTTTAAATATTGCTCAACCGCGAACGCGCGGTGCGCTCCCGACCAGTGACTCATTGCGACTGGCAAATCAGCAAATCACGCGCGTCGAACAATACCCATCCCACTTACCTCACCCTGATGGTTTACGAGCAATTACAATTTAATCTTGAAGTTTTTCCGCTGCACACCCAATACAACATTGCGCGTTCGGAGTTGTCACACCATCTGCCTCACAAAAGCTGAACTAGGAAAAAGTCAACTGGTTTGATCAGGGTTTTAACAAACAACGGATAAGCTGCGTCATCTGACATTATTACTGCAGTGTGAAACAACTATTGAATTGGGAGTATTGTGTAATATTATTTAAAAAATATCACTTAACATTTGACCTGACTTTCACCAATGTAAACATCTTATCTTTTAAGTTTTGACAATGTAAATATTTTTGGTCACGTTGAGATGTCTCGAAATTCTTGGGACAATGCTTCTTTTGGGTATGTACGTACAGACTGGGCCAATAATTCTTACAGTTCGTCATCATTATTTTCAAAACGCATAGTGAAAGAAGTAATGGTGTGATTTTCGAAATTTTTTTTTTTTGCTAAAGATTCTTAATAGATTTATTTTTATATCAATAAATATCAAGATAATGGGTTAACCAGAAATATATGACCTAAAAACGTGGTATTTTTGTGCTTTTGTGATTATCCATTTTGACGTCCTGCTGAATAACGAATCACTTCTTATATATGTATAATTCCAACAATTGAAAAAGTTGAATACAAAAATCGTTCAGCGCTGATCCGAAATACAGAGGACTGTGAAATGAAATATATTTCTGGAGAAAGAAGCCCTATCCACAGCATTTAACAAAATATTCTACCAATTCTTCGGCTGCAGATGCGTCAAAGTGACAGCCTCGGAAAGGAGATTATCCTGGGCTATAGCAGTTGCTAGATGCGTTGTATCTAAGGATTCCGCGTCGAGAAAATCCGGGAATACCATGGATTTTTGCTATTTCGAGTTCCAGGACTGTATAACTTTTCTTGATATTATTAATTTTAAACAAGTCGACTTAATTCCATCTGACCATTGTCATGCAGCAGGTAGTAACCCAGCGACGAACGATGCATAGTTTATATGGTCAGCCATTAAAATTTGCATAGAAAAATTAATCCTTAGATATTTACCACTAACAAAAAATGTTTTGAAGTAAATGGCTTTGTCGCTTTGTTCTCTGTCTCTGATTCGATTGTCAAAGGGGGAAGGGATAAGAGCTGAGCTCTCTTGTTTCCGACATATGAGATAACAAAAATGGCGAAAGATTTTTTGGGGGACTTTTGGGGGATTCGGAGAATATGGTGAAATTGTTTTTGTTTTAATTGAATTTTAACTTTGTTTGTAATTCTATAAAGTAGTGGCAAAAATGGGTAAAGTATTTTTATATAATACATTATTTTTTTGATTGATTTTGTACAAATTTACAATTATTTTATCTTTAGTGAAAGTTATTATAGAATATTTTTTATAAATTTTATTCAATATGGTCAAGAACAGGGTAAAGAAGAGAAATGGAACGTAGATGATGGGGATCGTATTAGGGATTATACAGGCCAAGTAAGTTTATATAAGAGTTTGGGATGGAAATTAATTTAGAATAAAATTTAGACGATAAATCGTTTGATTGATTGTTTCTGACAAACCAGGGTGAGTTTGTGAGTAAAATGAATAAGTTACTTGAACCTTGGATGGGGCTCGCGTATGTGAGTATAGTACGGATGATTGCTTTGCACAAGAGTAATTTGTTTTGTAAGGATAGTAACCTGTAGAAATTTAGGAGGGGGTATAGTCGGTTGTAGTCGCTTTGTTCAGATTACGTTTCCTTGTAAAATTTGATATTTTATCTGTTATCATCTTTTGAAACAAAATTTGGATGAGATGAAATTATTTAGAATACTTTATTATGGGATTTCAGTTGATTTTGACCAAATACATACGTTATTGTCTTCCGTTATGTTTCTTTATTAATTGTTATCTATTGTATATTTTATTTTAAAAACTACAACCATACCATCAATTAATAATATTTCATCAAACTATTTTTATTTGTATTGTAGTTTTTTATAGCTAATGTACACTATACATACGAATATTTATTCTAATTTTAATTCAATAAAATTCGTGTTCTCGTTTCTCGGGAATTCTCGAGATTTGAAAATGTTGACTCGAGTCCCGAGAATTGAAAAAAGTCGAGAACACAGAATCTCTTGTTATATCTTGCTGAAGAGACATTGGGGGCTTATGAAGGTCCATTATGAATCTCATTAAAGCCATTATATGTTAACTAGCAGACATTTAAGAAATCTTAACCTGGAGATATTAAAAACATATTCGATATATTCGCTACATTGGTATTTTTTCTTACAGGCAATAACACCTACATATCTAAATACAGATCCGATAGCGATAGCGACGATGTGCAATCATATTATTAGAAGATACTGACGTGAAGAAAGAAAGAACAAGAAGAAACGGTAGTTCTTCGTTATTTACCTCTAGATATAAAGAAAGTTGCTATAATAATAACATTAAATGTATTAATAATAACTCCATAATGATCAGGTTTTTTTTTATGAAGACCAGATTCGCCATAAAGATAATAAGTATTATATAATTAATTTAAGTTACGAAATATTATTTACGTTATGAAAATAAAACCAAGGAAAATATAAATAAATAAAAACTTCACACATGTATATAAATATAAACAAAATATAAATACTTCAGTCACGGTCATTATTGTATCTGTAGCTATTCCTAGCTCCAGCCGCAACTTTACGTCCGCAACTCGATGTCTCAGAAGCGGAACGACTCCATGTATACGGCCTTCGGCAAACATTGTAGATGCGCTACAATATCGCGCCAATCCGAACAGTATTTTGTTTGAGTTGTTGTACTGAATTCGGAGACGGTTGTACATCACTTGCTTGTATTTCGACCAGAGCTCGCAGGTATGCATGCTGGTGAAGAACGATTTAAACAGGATCCTCTTCACCTCCTTACTGCATCGGTAGAAACACCGTGACAGCATATTTTGCACGAACGCTCAACTGTCTCCTCTGCCGTTCTATGTCATCATCGTCTTGTCAATCTTCATTGAATATATGGCCAAGGTATTTGACCTTATTTTGAACGTTCAATTTCGTCCCATCCAACCACACGGGAGGGATATTATCTGGCGCTTTTCCATATTTGAACGCCATAACCGATTTGCTAACATTGTAAAAAATATTATGTTCACTGGCATATGTTTCACATATCTGTAAAAGCTTTCTTATATCTTTTGTAGATGGCGCTAGCATATCAATATCATCGGCATAACTAACGTGGTTTACATTTGTCCCGGCCATGTGGCAGCCAATTTTTGCATCGATTAGTCGCTCGCTCGTATTGAAGAGGATGGCAGACTATGTTAAATTATGTGTACATAGTAGTCTTGTTTTGTTTTTTCTCCACCGCATATATTCTCCTGAATCGGTGCAATATCAGACTGCACATGACAAAAGATCTTCTTCTTGGGCATTTGACTTGTGGCGGACTCGTAGTACCACCTTGCGGTGGTTCGCGGAAGCTCACTGATACGCCGCAGACCGGTTCCCAGCGAGCTTATACTTTACTTTTATGGCGGATTGAATATTTATGATATATATGATGAAATAACTTAATTTATGTGTAGAAATCTGTTTTAACTGCTGTTACCGACCGAAGCCATCTAAATATTAAAAGTCATACAAATAAGACAGATTTCTTTCATTTGCATCCGACCGGAGGCAACTTCGTGTCCAACTTACAAATAAGCAAAGGAAATTTTAGTTATTTGTTAGGAAATAAATAACAGAAAAATATTTCCTAATGTGACAAACGAAACCCTGATGGCGAATTTAACGCAGATACTTCAAGGCGAAACTACAATATTTAAAATATACACGGGCATCTATATACACTATATAAGAGTTGGCGCGTGCCTAGGCCGTTCAGTAGTTTGTGAAACGCTCTATGACTCGAACGTATCGCTTCGTACGGTATAATACAATATAATATTCGTAGTAATATTATTTTATCCAGCCGTCAAAATAGTAGTCGTAATCCGTAGCCGATCGCATCATGGCGTTGCCGAGTGTTATGTTGATATGTCTTCTTGGATTTTCATTTTCCACCGGTGAGTCGATTGTGAACACGACTAATTATTATAATTAACTGGTTAATGTCGTGTATTTGTTACAAATGTTAATTGAGACGCTTGATTGTGTAAAGTAACACCGCGTACACAGATACACGGAGGGAACATTCAATTATCAAATTCATTTTCTGATAAGTAATTACTCTCATCATATCGTAAATATTAGATTGTCACCCAGATAAGCATTTCCAAACAATTATTTACGATACAGAGGTAGATATCGAAGATATACATTATATTTATAACTGTTCATTCAGTGGTCACCTCTTTCAAACTCTACTCTTAATTATTCATTCAGTAATCACTTCTTTCACATTCTACTTTTCATTATTAAATTATTAATTACTTCTTTCACATTCCACTTTTAATTTCTCATTCTACTTTTAATTATTAAATTAGTAATTACTTCTTTCACATTCTACTTTTCATTATTAAATTAGTAATTACTTCTTTCACATTCCACTTTTAATTTCTCATTCTAGTTTTAATTATTAAATTAGTAATTACTTCTTTCACATTCTACTTTTCATTATTAAATTAGTAATTACTTCTTTCACATTCTACTTTTCATTATTAAATTAGTAATCACTTCTTTCACATTCTACTTTTTATTATTAAATTAATAATTACTTCTTTCACATTCCACTTTTAATTTCTCATTCTACTTTTAATTATTAAATTAATAATTACTCCTTTCACATTCTACTTTTAATGATAAAATAAGTAATTAATTTTTCACATTCTACTTTTATTATGTATTCAGTAATCACTTATTTCTCAGTGTACTTTTAATTATTCATTCAGTAGTCCAAATATTAAAGACTTGTTCCATAATATTTTTAGGTTGAATTCCTACCTAAATTTTAAATACTTTATTTTTACTTGTTCATAAAAATATTATTTTTAAATTTTAGATTTTTTTATCAGAATATTCGGGTAAAATAGATAATTTTCGATTGGTTTTTAACTATATTTACAATTTCATCAAAATAATTCAGAAAATTTTGCATCGTTATAAAGATTATCGAAAAATTTTTAACTGAATTTTAATGAAATCTCTTAAAAGATTACGAACTAAAACTATTATGTACTCTAGTTACGTACTAAGGATTATCGCAACATGTCTTTTAAAATCTAATTGATTTGTAATTGCTTATATTATATCGGATACAGGGATTGGTCTCTTCTAGGATCCTGTGATTAATAAAAAAAAATAGATTTATCAAATAAAAATAGAATTTATACCTAGTGTTATAATTTTAATAAATTAATTAAATTTTAATAGATTAAGAAAATCGTGTCACTTCAGCGAAATATGTAACATTTTTATATATTGCAGTGATAAAACATAAATTTAAATATGAATTAAATATATTAATTAGAAAGATACACATATAAAATCAACTTTATCGATAAATATTGTTATTGCGCCACCGGGATTCGAACCTATATCTCTTTCCAAACCGAGGAAGGTGTATTATCTAACTATGCTACAGCGACAAATTTTCGAACCAATACGTTATCTTTTTGATATTAATACATTTAATCGTTCCATTACTTGAAAGAGTCATCTACCTTATTTTTACGGAATCTGAAATACCTTTGAGTAATCTGATAGCAGACGCCAGAATTATCAATTCATTTATTATTAGGAGAACACATTTTTATTGTGAAGTTGTAATTGTTCTGAATAATTACAACTTCACAATAAGAATGCGTACTCCTAACACAAATTTAAACATTAAAATTGTTCAAATTGAGCAATATTATGTTTATAAAAATTATTTTCACAAATAGTAGAATGTTTTGTGGTTGAATTTAATGAAAAAATCACTTTTTCTAGTAATAACTGCTATTCGAAGCAATAAGATGCATTTTTTAAAAATCTACTTATAACTAACTGCATATAAAAACAATACAAAAAAGATTAAAATTTTTAAACTCAATCTAATCTTTTTTTTGTTAATCTACCAACTACATGGTGAATATTATGTTGTTTCATTCATCAACATTTTAAGCGTAGCTCGGGGTGTGCATGAGGTGGCACTGTCTTGTGTCACTTGAAACCGCATATGTTGCAGACCCAATTGGCCCATTGCGGTCACCAAGAAATTTTTACAGTATTACCTCTAGTACGGCGTCCCATACCATAAATATCGTTGGTGTATCTGTTGCGTAATAGTATAATGCCGGAAGAAAATAGGATATACGGAAGGAGGTTGCACTCACAACCATCCAGTTCTTCACACACCTCCAAGGTAGACTGTAAACTATCACTTTCTTCGTCTAGGTCCTAGTCCTTTAGATGCACTGTACAGACGCGACCTTTCAATTGAATACTATTCTTCGATTCACACATAACCACACCGCTTCAAGGTCGCCGTTTGACTGGCGGCGGCGTGCCGGGCGTAGAGAGGGAGGGGAGGGGGAATGCACAGTACATTATTTTCGTTCAAGAATAATCAACAAATAAAGATATGTCCCAAACAGTATCAATTGAGGATTTTCAGTGCCCCAATAATGGCTATTTTACAAAACTCGCCAAGTCGAATTGAGCTTCGTCGCCCATAATGATTTTTATCCAAATGTCGGGTCTGTGTTTGTTTTCATATTTAATGACTTCAACACGTCGTTGAGGCGTTAGGTGCTCCATAATAAATTGTAATCGACTGCTGTCTACGAATATCAAATACGAACTGACAAATGTCTGCCAAACCAAAATGGCGGTCAAACGAAATCGGCCTGGAACATAATACCAACGCAATCTAAATTTTTAATGTCAATAAAACATACAGACCTAACTAACTTAACTTATAGCAATTTAATTATTTATCAACTGTAGAAAAATAAAAAGGTTGTATATAATTTTACCCATTATTACAACATTTTACTTTTCGTTATACTCCATTGCAAAAAAGAAAGGACCTTTACTGTTTTTTTTCTTTTTTCTTTGTAGCCAAAATTACGAATTTTTAAATCATTAGACAACTGCCGTTTTGAAAAAAAATGGCAGACGTTGCATCATGAGATTGCTATATGTCGTATTTCTATTAAAATCTAACTTGAAATAGCAATAAGATCATTAATTAATTCATTATCTTACGTTTGTAAACGAAATATTGAATCATATTTTAATCAAACAGCATCTTCTTTGAAAATAATTCGGATTCAGTGATCACTCTTGCGTATAAACATTTTGTATGCGGATAATTAAAATAATTGTTTTATTTACTTGGTACGAATTAATCTCAGACTTTGATCAAAGACCAACTGGGAGACCGTCTAGAGTTTAGTTCAGAGTCGATCTTGATAGATGAGAGTCTTTAAAATTAATCTTAATTATTTCAAGTAACGTAAATACTAAATATAAAACGAATTTAGGTAAATCACTTAGTGTATATAGCCATCATATTAATCTAAATATGAATTAAATATATTAATTAGAAAGATATACAAATATAATCAATTTTATCGAAAAATGTTGTTGTTGAGGATACGAACCTGGATCTCTTTCCAAACCGGGGAAGGTGCGTTATCCAACTGTGCTACAGCGACGATATTTTTAGCGACAAATTTTCGAACCTATATATTACCTTTTTTTATATTAATACATTTAATCGTTTCATTATTTGAAAGAGCCATCTACCTTATTTTTACTTTTTCTTTCAAATAATAGAAAGATTAAATGTATTCATATCAAAAAAAGGTAACATATAGGTTCGAAAATTTGTCGCTAAAAATATCGTCGCTGTAGCATAGTTGGATAATGCACCTTTCCCGGTTTGGAAAAAGATCCAGGTTCAAATCCCGGTGGTGCAACAACAATATTTTTCGATAAAATTGATTTTATATGTATATCTTTCTAATTAATATATTTAATTCATATTTAAAATATCACAGACCGTCTGTTCTGAACAATTACAACTTCACGATAATAATGTGTTCTCTTAATATTATTAATCTTTTAGTAGAACATTTTTAGTCACTTAACTAAGTTAAATAAATAATACGTCATTTAATAAAATTAATAAATACCAAATCTTATATTCATACAATAATTTTTTTTTTCAATTATGACTGAGAAATCATTCAAGAATTAATATTTTTAATGGCATTAATTTTTTTTTTTAATTTTCTTAATTACGATAGAAAATTGAATTATTGACAGCAGATCACGTTTGTTTTATGTTTATTTTTTACTGGTACATTTGTAAAAGTAAACTATTCAAAAAAATTTATATTAAATATGATAATTGTGTAGTATAATAATTACGTAGAGAATTCCGAAATTCGTTCATATAAATATAATTTAGAATTCCGAAAATTTCACAGCGAATTCCGAATTATAAATATATAAAAATAAAATATTGTTACGATCACCGACTACATAACGAGTAATAGCAGAACAATAGGGGTGTTCCGAAGAAATCGTTCCTAGAAAGCTAGAAAGCGATGTAGAGAGATAATGTCTTCATAAAAGGAATCGATGCACTCGACCAGCACATATTACATAAGACAAAAGATAGCCGCTGCATCAAAGAGATATCCGAAAACTGTCGGATCAGTATAGAGATTTATTTTGTAGGGTGCGGTAGTGCGGTGTGTAGAATGTATTTAATTATTCTGCCTTGGTTTTCTGTTTTATCGTTATTTTTTAACAAGGTAAATTGGACCAGTTTTAATTTATTACTTTTTTTGGTATATATAGTAAAACCGCTATTATCCGGACTAATTGAGACCATAGGGAGTCCGGATAATATAACATATAAACACGGGACACCTTAAACTCATATTATTAGCAAATGACCACAATGCATATGAAGGTGTTATAGGGTAAATTGGTTATATTTACGTACATATATTCAAATTAACCCTCAAGAAAAAATAGATGATCTTCAAGTTTTAGTTGAAAAAAAAAAAAATTATGCAATAATAAACGACTTTATTATCTTAAATAAGCTGTTTTTAATTATAAATACTGACCAAAAAATTTACAATACCTAGATTAATAAATTACACTTTTTCCGATTATGAACTTTGATTCTTAAAAATAATGCAATAGCCTACTTATTTAGTGTGATGTCGATCAAGGATGTTCCACATTCAACGTTACTTTGATGTGGTCTACATCTACAGTGTGAACTGCGTCCTGGGCCTTGTTTACTTCGAGTCTCTGGTCATTTCTGTTCATTCTGTAATGTTATCGCTCTTATTATTTGTACATTCCCAGTGATTACATATTTATATCATCTACTCGCATATCGTAATGGAGTTTAAATATGTAAATATTATTGAGCTCTGAACTTGCAGGGCACCAAAACAACAGCCTTAATTGCACAAACTTTGCACCGGCCCTGGTCTCAAACAATAATTGCAACGACTGTTGATTCTAGTTTGTGGTATCGCTTAATTAAACCTCTTAGCATGCTCCCAGAAAAGGGTTCAGCGAATTGAACACCGAACATTTTTAGTATGTTATATGTCTTTTGAACATATATGGAGAACACACTATGAGAAATGCACATGAAAAATGGAATGATGGAGTAAAAATTGGAGGCAGAAAGACTTCCAATCCCAAATCCGCGGACGATACAACTTTGATCGCTGCATCAAAAGAAAAAATGGCTGCACTACTCTGTCTTTCAATGTTGCATCTGCAGCTTTCTGTGCATTATCCAACTATGCTACGGCAGACAGTACCTTTTTCAACAAATTTTCGAACCCATATGTTCACTTTTTCAAATTAATACATCTATCGTTCCATTATTTGAAAGCTATCTACTTTGTTTTTACGGGATCTCAAATATCTTTGAGTAAATCGATAGCAGACGCCAGAATAATTACAACTTCACAATAAGAATGTGTTCTCCTTAATAACGAAAAGTTATTTTATTAGGAGAACATATTCTTATTGTGATGTTGTGATTCAGAACATAGATTTGTGATAGCTTAAATACTAATTAAATGTATTAAGTAGATGGCTTTCAAATAATGGAACGATAGATGTATTGATTTGAAAAAGTGAACATATAGGTTCGAAAATTTGTCGTCAAAAATAATGTCGCTTTAGCATAGTTAGATAATGTACCTTCCCCGGTTTAGAAAGAGATTCAGGTTCGAATCCCGGTGGCGCAACAACAATATATTTCAATGAAATTGATTTTATATGTATATCTTTCTAAGTAATATATTTAATTAGTATTTGAAAAGTTATACGTAAAGAATTGACAAAATATGAAAAGACCGCGATATTTCCAACAATCTCTGGTGCATTCTTTATTTTTATATGGTGTGGAATCACGGACCCAGAAGGCGAGTGAAAAAATACGAATTGATGCCTTTAAGTTGTGGTGCTGGAGGCATGTTGCGCACACCATGGACGACGTAATGCACGAGTGTTTCCATTCTGCAGGAACTGAAGATCAAGACTCAACCACTTGCCTAAGAGGAATTCTTCTGTTTTTTGGGCATATTGCAAGAAGAGAATATGGTTTGGATTGACCAAGTGACTTTGGTGACTGCCCTAAGATCTGCAGGATGCCGAGAAAAGTGGAGGAGCATAGTCAAAGGGGTGGGAATCCATGGAGATCGCGATCTTCAGTCATGTAGGAGCGACTTGGATGATGATGATGGCATTCAATTTTATATAATCATTTCTCATCAGCATATTTATCAGTCAACCTCCGGTTGGGCACATGTTCCGTTGGGTAAACTTGAATCTCAAGATTTTTATGAGATTTTCGATTCTTTGTAGAAAACTCTCGGCTTTAGCAGTTCGCCGACTCGCGCCTCGCGCTTGTTGCTTGCCAAACATTTAATGTCAGTCCATTCACCATTGATGTTCCGTTCGTCAGCTGGGTAAATTTGAATATCCCCAGCAGCAGTTAAAACGGAATAAATGTTTGTAATTTGATTGCATATCTAACTTTCATGTTAAGTCTAACGTTGCGTACCTATGGGTAAAGGGTGTAAAGGGTGTATATGTTTGAGTTTATATATTTTGATACCAATTTCAACCGCGATGTATTTTTTATTATTGTGTTACTAGGGACCGCGATTTATTTTTTATTATTGTGTTAAGATTCAAGGCCAATTACACTACTGCTCTCGAGGCATCCCGGTCTTGAGTTATTTCGTTCCTCTCAATCGATATCTTAATGTACAACTCGTATTATCAACCCACTTCATATCTAAAAGACGTCATAATTGTTGTAATCTTCTGTTACATATTGAATTTCAGGAAACCCTGTACGGCATCCAGGGTCGATCTGGGCGATTTTCTTTTTCGTGAAATTATATGTTTTATTCATTAATTCAAGTAGCAGAAACCATATTTTTAATAAAGAATATGTTTTAAATACTAATTTAATGTATTAATTATAAATATATACATATAAAATCAATTTTGTCGAAAAATATCGTTCTTGCGTTGCCGGGATACGAACCTGGATCTCTATTTCCAATCCGGGGAAGTACACTACCAATTGTGTTATAGCGCCAGTATTTTTCTTGACAAATTTTCGAACCTATATGTTACACTTTTTCAAATTAATACATCTGTCGTTCCATTATTATCCCGGTAGCACATAAACAATATTACTTTAGCTACGCTCCGTCAGATGGCTGCCGTGCCAAATGTTTTTTAAAAATATAAGATGAGACGTATGCGTTAAACAGAATTTAATTAACAATAAAAGCATAATTAAACTTAATTTTTATATGAATTAATTATTAACAAAAAAAACAAATATAATTAATAAGAGTTAATATGTGATGATTTTAACATATGAGTATTATTATGGAAGGTTTCTAGGAACGTTAAAAATAGAAATAGCACGAATGAATTAAAATTATACGTCATTTTCACACTTCGAAGTTCACGGGTAATATCATCGTAGAAAAATATTATTCTATGCAGGGGTAATATGATAGAGGGCGTTTTTTTAGATCTTTGTTTTTCGAATTGGCAACACTTTTTCCAGCGACAGCTAATTTGTGCTCAGTTTAGTTTACCATTTCACTATGAATAGACTTAGGCCAGTACAACGCTTGCAAATTTATTTTGAAAATCGCGGTTCAATCGCGAAACGAACCACGAAATAATTTTTAATTTAAATTATATTTACTCATATATTCGTAACTAAGGTTTTAAACAAGTGATTTCGAACTGTAAATCCGGATCGATAGGATCTAAATGAACGAATTGCGCAATCTCCGGGTCGCGCGTTCCGATACGACAATTCCAGTCATAAATCGGAATCACCGCAGGGTAGAGAAGGGAAAGTAGGGAAAACTTGGTACAGGATGATGTCGATGAAGGGATTAGGGTTCCAGTCGAAGGGCCAGTGATCTCGGGAACCGGGATTCGGAAGGGCTGCTCGCCTTACCTTGTATATGACAACGAATATGAGGAAATCTATAGATGGGAATTTGGACAGGAAAATGTGTCAATAACATAGGTCGCGACTCGCGACACATTTGAGAGCCTGCAATCCGAATATTTGAATATTTGAACCCCGAATATATTCGCTTGTTTTTTTAAATATTCGTTATTCGAATACTTTAAAAAGTATTCGCTCATATTTATATTATAAGATTTTTAATATTTTTCTAAACGAAAAAAAGGTTTACGAAGCCTAGATGTCATATGCAAGCATTCATTCATTCATTCAGGTATACGATTTTTTTCTCTAGAAGTACCGCTATCGGCTATATGAAAGTCGGACAATAAAGATGTAAACGCCTTTGTCGGACATCTTTTGCATTTGCCTTTTTTTTAAGTCTTCTAATTATCTTAATGGTTTTATGACAACAAGCACTTATAATACATTGTTTTGTCAACGATGGAGTCGGCTTTCTATTATTTTTTTAGTATTTAGCTTTCATAAATACTGGAGCCGACAAACAAGAAGTTACAAACAAAATAATAATAAAAAACTTGCACGTGGGGTGTGAGATATGATTATATCTAAAATTTTGTCAGTTATCGAGAGAATACTGACTCCTTTTTATCTCCACGAAGAGTTGGAGTTCTGCAAGTTATTAATCACGAATCTTACATTTTTGGAGAAACATTTCTGTATTTATCATCCGAAGTAAATTATTCCTTTCTTAAAAAATTTACGAATATATTCGAATATTCGAATATATTATCATTAACTATTCGATATTCGAATAGTTGGAATCACGAATATTTGGAGGCTCGCGACTCGCGACCGATTCGAAAAGACGCGTCAATAGGGTGTTTACGAATTCAAAACAATAAGTGCTATAAATAATACGATTATTTCAATTGTTCAGTGATTCAGGGTCCTCACTACGTGCATCGCATACAGTCGTGCATTACTAAAGGTACATATAAATACAAATTAAGCAATACTTATTTTCGGAAATATTGAAATCAAACCGTTAAAGCCGGCCCTGGAGAAAAGCACCTGACGCGATACCCGCCCTCGACCTTAGTTTCGCATCCTTGACAAAACGCGGCCCCTCAAAACAATCGATACTATTCTTTGATTTGAGGGTCACTCGGTGCCGTGGCTATCTCGATACAGAATTCCTGTCCCGTCACCTGCATAGCAATGAAACAAATCGAATTACAATTAAATGTTCATTGACTCTAAAATACTGAACACGTATTGCGTACAAGAATTATCACTACACCACACAGGTCTGAGATGATAAACGGCCAAAATTTTAATTATATTTTCGACTCGAGACAGTCTCGCCACTTGTGAGACATCGAATGTCAGTCCATTGATCGTTGATTAAATTTAAATCTCCCTAACAGCTGTTAAAACATAATATTAAATTCAAATTAAATGTATTAATTAGAAAGATATACATATAAAATCAATTTTATCGAAAAATATTGTCGCTGCTACCAGGATTCGAACCTGGATCTCTTTCCAATCCGAGAAAGGTGCATAATCCAATTATGCTACAGTACTTTTAACGACAAATTTTCGAACTTATATGTTACACTTTTCAAATTAATACATCTATCGTTCCATTATTTGAAAGAGCCATCCCGGTAGCGCAATAACAATATTTTTCGATGAAATTGATTTTATATACATATATTTCTAATTAATACATTTTATTTGTATTAAAAATATCACAGACCTATGTTCTGAATAATTACAACTTCACAATAAGAAAGTGTTCCCTTAATAAAACAGAATATTTTGTCTGTAGTTTACCTTCTGTTTATCTAACTTTCAGAATAAACAGTTGTAAATGATCACAGAAAAAAATAATAGATACCTAGCGTCTTTTATCGAAAGTTAGATACCCAAACCTCAACGGACTTATTAATTTATTATTATTAAGGAGAACACATTATTATTATAAAGTTGTAATTATTCAGAACATTGGTCTGTGATATTTTAAATACTAATTAAATGTATTCATTAGAAAGATATACATATAAAATCAATTTTGTCGAAAAATATTGTTGTTGCGCTACTGGGATTCGAACCTGGATCTCTTTCCAATCCGGGGAAGGTGCATTTGGTCTGCTATCGGTTTACTCAAAGGTATTTGAGATTCCATAAAAACAATGCATATGGTTTTCAAATAATGGAACGGAATGACAAAAATCACTGCGGAAGACTGTATTCGTATCAAAAATTTGCGAATTGAAAATCGTTGGAGTGCTAGGAAAATGATCAAAGAGTTTCAAAACAATGCTAGATATTACACTAGGACGGAGCTCCATCTCACACAGCCAGAAATACAATCAACTTTCTTCGCCGTGAGAATGTTAATTTCATCGAGCCAGGCATGTGGCCACCAAACAGCACAGATTTAAGCCCAGTAGATGGTGCAATATTAGGTGTTTTGATGATTTCTGATTAGCTAAATATTGTGCAAAAAAAATTTATTAAGAATTATTATTAATTGTATTATGTTTTGAAATAACTCGTGTGTTACGAGATGTTCTCACTTTTTTGGTCTACCCTGTCCATTGAGAGATTAGAATGAATACAAAATAGGCTTCTTCGACATCTTAATGTTAGATCTGATTTATTATTCAACTCCTATTTAGATGCATCAAACTTCCACAATATGAAAACCCTGGAATATCTAGATCGACCCGGCAATCCGTACTCTTCTGTATTACTGGAAGTAGAACATCTTACACACAAAACTCATTCATGCAAATTCCATAATGAGAAGTTAACAGAAATTGAGATTTTCATAATTAATCTTACTATGCTTAAAGATTTATTTTTATGAACCACCACAATCCAAACGCGGTCACCTCATACAGGCTTTGGATGCTCCGCGTCCTCTGTGTTCTAGTGTCAAAAAGCTTTTAACTTTTTGTTTCTAGCCAAGAACAGCACAGCTGCAAATAAATTCACCCTGCTCTTTAGAGACCAGTCATAACACACCTACGACACGGCGCGCGCACAAATACATATACATTCAGCAACAGTGGATTCTATCATTCGTTCCGTATCCACTAAGTTTGAAAGTATTCGACTTTCGCGCAGAATAGCGTACATATAAACGTAAGCGAGCGGATTGTTTTGAGTGACGCATTTTTGACAGATTTCAAGCCGAATTATTAAAACATTGAATATCCTTCGATAATCTATTTAATACATCATTTAAATAAAAAATTAATACAGAAAATAACATGGATATACCACCAACGTATTCTAACACTGTAAACGAAAATAGTGAATTGTACGAATATTCGTGTATTTGATATATTTGATGATTGGTATAAACTTATAATCCAGCATCCTTTCTACAAAAAGTCACCGACCACCACTGCCACAATCTCAATTTTGACCAATCATTCTACCTACAAACACATCTTGCTCTCTGAACATTTTTGTTGCTTTTTCATAAATTAGTGTCATATGTTAAATATTTATTATTGTGATAAATCTTTAATTATCACCAGACTCCCTTGGGATTATTTCCTCTGATTGCTGTCTAATTCTTTGGTTCCAATATCTTGTAATATAAAACTCAGTATATCCGGTTAACAATTACAAGTTTATTACAACACGTTGTACAGTAAATATTAATTATACACTTCAGAGATAGACTTGTCATTCAGATGAAGCTGTGATGGAAGAGAGCTCTTTCCCCAGCTATAAAGCTCGCCCCCCACCACTCATCTACTCACTTTCATGACACACACACACATAAATTTATAAAATGATAGTTTCCACATCTATGTTAGTTCTATTATGTTTATTTATACTTTCAAAAATCCCTTAATAAAAATTTAAGTTAATTTAAAAAAAATTCGATAAATTACTTTATCTGTATGTATAATCTTTCTAGTTGATGCATTTAATTTGTTTGTTTCATAACATACAGCATTTTAGAAAAGATGTACATTTATATATGTTTGATAAGTTTTAAATAACCCTAATAACACACTAATCCTTTCAAGTTTTGGATATAAGATAACTGTTTACCAGATCAATCTAAAAACTATATATTTTTTTTAAATTAACTTTACTTCCACGATCCGATCCAAAGGAAACTAGGAACAAAACCTTAGGATACTTTTCAGTGCCAAAAATGAATACCAAATTCGGTCAACGAACTTTGTTGTTTTGTGCACCGCGAATATTTAACAAATTGCCACTAGACCTTAAAGGGTCTAAAGTGATTTTAAATTGTAAACAAAATGGTTGCTCGATGTGGGTAGAAAGTAAAATTAAACCAATTTGCTATTTGTGCTAACCTAACCATCTACACATTTTTGTCTCCAACATATTAAAGACAATAATATTTTTATAACTTTTCTTGCAATAACATTTTGTAACCTCTGATTGTACTTTTTAAGACTTACTTACCTTACTTTATAACGATTGTATCTTAACTATTACAACTTTTAAAAACTGTACAATTAATTGCTTTAAAACAGACCACGTCTAGTAAAATAATTATCTTTATTTTCGTATGTACTATTTACGGTACAAAAATTAATTAATTAATGCCGGCCATTGCGTATTACTCAAAATACGGTGAATTTTCTGTATTACAGCAGTGACAGAGAAACCTGTTACTGAGATTAACTGCGATACCGGACTGGCACATTACGCAGAGCTAGGCTGCAAGCCAATATTCTCCAAGAGGAGCGGAAGATGCGTGGAGAGATACGACTGCCCCTTCACGAGGCAATCCAACAACCCCAAGAAATGTTTTTACAAGTGAGTATTTAAAATCTTCAAATTATCAGCCATTTTCTATCTGCAGAATTCTATGATTTTGTCCACTTTTATCATCACCGCCCGGCAAAACTGAACACACCAACCATGTATCGGTGCGCGAAGCGAAACTCCCATCAGCGCCGGCGTTACGCACAGGCGGAGCAGGCAAATCAAAATCAAGGAGGCAGCCGAAAAATATATTTTTAAAAATTGAAAAATAAAATCCCAAGCAGCAAAACGATTATAGTGTGTAAAAAAAATAAACCAGGTATAAACAATCCAATAAATAACATTACAGTTATTTTCTAATAAAGCAGTAATTTGTAGTCCAGAACGTCTTTTGGTAAAAAGCAGCCCTTGGGATTTCAAAATGCCGGCCTAACAAATTACCACCCATGTGTGGCCAATTTATGGAGATGGTTTTACAAAAATTGAAAATATCATTTTCACTACTTACTAGGATGGAAAAAACAATATTGCCTGTTGCTGCAAAAAGTCAAGCGCCGGCGCTGACTCCCATCAGTTTTTAACCCATTGATCGCGTTCATAAATACGCATGACATCTTTCATACGCGGTATTCTTTGGCGTCATTATAATTTACGACTATGACTAACTACGAAAATGCAACAAATTTATAATTTGTTTTTAAGAAATCGATAGCTAAGATTCTCAAGTATTCTCACGAATAAAAACAAATACAAGAATCAAAACCATAATTACGAAATAACGTAAACAAAATTATCCATGAGAGAACATTAGCGCCATTTATGATAATATTCATACGTACTGGAGTGAAGTAGAGATCTGCGCGGGCGCCGATTTCTGAGACTAATGCACACTATTTACAAGTTTTTCAATTTGGACATTAAATTTAACGCTATGGTAACGTTCTACACGCATAAAGTGAGTTTGAGAATTTGAATAACGAAGCGATACTGGATGATACGAGGAATTTTATTATTTCGTTTTTGTTTATAAGATGGCTAATAATCCTCGACTAATATCGACAGATATCAATAGGATAAAAATTCCAAATAATTTTGGTACGATTTTCACCGCTCCTCAGCCCGTATGTACGCACAAGCGGCGGGCGAAACATGACGACTCATATTTGAATCTCCCGCGCTGTGGGCATGTAAGGCGGGACTCATATATGAATCACCCGCAGGGAATGGGTCAAGACACTCTGTACCGACGCCATGCAACGGCACCGTCGCGGCCAGCGGTGGTCGGAAAGAGCGTCACTCTTCCTATCGCCATCTTCCATACTCCGCGACATTCAAACTGACACGAGAATGGTGGATGAAATATTGGAGCATTACTACTCTCACATTAATCACATCACGTCATTTTAAACATAATTTCCAAAATCATTCCGATACGATTTCAACTACACAAACACTCTTTCGTAACTTTATTTCTCGACATCCATCGATTCCCCAATTCCCAAATATTTTAGGGCTCTTTATTCGGATATCACTGGATGACTGCGTTCGTCAAACGATTGTCCGTCCTCCGAGCGATGTGGCTTGCCCATTTTCTTGGCGTATTTAACTATATCAACTGCTATATTTTCGTAGAAAACAATCACTTTGTGGTTTGACATATTAGATTAAATAAAACACAATCTCTTTATATAAAACTACGAATTTTATTGAACGCCAAACGGTTTCGCTTAGCTCAAGCTTCGTCAGAGCGTATTTAAAACTAACAATAAATACAAAAAAAGCATAATATATTGCATTATTACTAGTACTAGTACTATTATGTATATATTTGTGCACTCATTTTGTATTTATTATTAGTTTTAAATACACCCTGACGAAGCTTGAGCTAAGCAAAACCGGTTGACGTTTAATAAAATTCGTGGTTTTATACGAAATGTGTTTTATATAATCTATATCAACTACTCTACATTTGTATCTCGTTTGTATTAAGCGTTCATTCCATTGTTCAGTCCAGGGAGTTTTTTTTAAATTATATTTAATATTTTTTGGAACCCGAAATTTTCTATATATATATAATGTGATCACTCGTGTAACAACCAATCAGTATATATATTAATTATTAAATTAAATCAGATTTTACTTATAAATGTGGAATATCGCAAAGAATGTCGTGAAGGATCACCTTTGGGGATCATAAGCGGAAGCGAAACAAATTACGACGCGTGCTCTAAACAGCCTCACGGAGAATGACTTTGAACAGATAGGTATCGCTTCCCAGTTACTAAAAAAAAAAATTTTTTCTTCAGGAACAAAGAATATGAAGTCAGCCAAGAACTTGACAAAAGTGTCAATGACCACAAGTGTTCTGTTGAATGTATGTGCAGCGAGACATACGACGGCAAGTAAGTAAAATGAAATAAATCTTATAGCACCAATATTATAGAATTATCGATATAAATGTACATCAATAATTTAACAATAATACTTTTAAAATTAGCAATATTAACTTTGTGGTTAAAATTCATATTTTTTATCTATTATCTTTGTTTTATTAACCACTTAATTGAGTTTAAATACATCTACTTGTTCCGAAAAATACCATTTTATTCTTCAGGATGTCATAATTAACTAAAAACATATATTATTGTTTCTTTACCAGAACCTATTTAAAAAATAAATTTACTTAATACATTGTATTAAGTAACAATTTGAGTTAGGTACTAAATTTATTTTTAAATAATTGTTTTTAAAAAAAAATAGATTCTGGTAAAGAAACAATAATATATTTTTTTAGTTAGTTATGACATCCTGAAGAAGAAAATGGTATTTTTAGAAACCGGTAGATGTATTTAAACTCAATTAAGTGGTTAATAAAACAAAGATAACAAATAAAAAATATAATAATAATAATTATCCTAACTAACAAATGAGTCATTTTTAGGCGCGTTTTTAAAGTAAGTACCGAATATTTTTTTTAAAGAAACATCAATTTTCCAACACTACCCACTTTAATCTACTTCTTAACATTGCCCACACCATTATTAAGGCGCTCGTCATAACGGGGCACCAATTTTTGTATATCTTCGTCATAGAACGATGCCGCCTAGGATGAAAACCATCTCTGTACTCCGTCATTGAGTTCATCATCGTTATCAAAACGCTTGCCATCAAGGAACCGCTTCAGATAAGGGAAATGATCGGGATAAAATAGAACCACACTTGGCGATGATGTCAGCCGGTTTCATGTATCGCGCATTCAAGAAACAAATCACGGACCGTGTTTCACAGTCGGCGGGCTGATCTATTGTCTTGAACATTTCAACTATTCATACACAAGATGGTCACACCATGTGAATGTCGCTAACGTTGCATGTGGTGAATCAACATATGAAGTAATCCGTTGCGCATGCGCAACTTCGTGACCGCAGATGACCGGGAATATCCGGCAACGGTACTTACTTAAAAAACGCTCCTCGTACATTATATATTTATAAAATAATACTTAAAAATGACCCATTTGTTAGTTATCCCAACAATATTAGAGTTCTAAGGACTCTATAGAAGACTTTTAGGTTATTTTACACTAGCGGTTCTTGCTCGGGAATCTGGGAGGGGCTGGTAGTGGGCGGAGGGGGACGTCATTGTTTCGCGTAGATCCTTTAGAGTAAAATTGCATGCAGAATTTTTTCTAGACAGGGGGGAGGTAAAATTTCAGGAGAGAAGGATGGGGTGACTATATTTTTCTCAGGATCTTAGAGCGTAATTGAACAAAATATAGAACTGATAAAATTCAATACATACCATTAATTATATATACAGGTGGCTCAAAAAAAGTGAGAACAAATCGTAACACATTAGTTATTTCAAAACATAATATAATTAATTATAATTCTTAATGTCATTTTTTTGCACAATATTTAGCTAATCTTATCTAACTGCATAATCTACTGGGTTTAAATCTGGGCTTTTCGATGGCCACATGCCTGGCTTGATGAAATTAACATTCTCACGACGAAGAAAGTTGATTGTATTTCTGGCTGTGTGAAATGGAGCTCCGTCCTGCTGTATTGTCCAGTTGTGCTGTAATGTCTAGCTATACTCCAGGCTTTGTTTTGAAACTCTGATCATTTTCCTAGCACTCCAACGTTTTTCAATTCGCAAATTTTTGATCAGAATAGATATAGTTAAACTAATTTTGATGTAATTATATCACATTTTACGAAATGTTTTCACTTTTTTTGGGCCACCCTATATATTCAATTTTATGTACATCTTAAGTACATCTTCAGTGTACAACTTGTAATGTGAAGGTCCAAGAAATACTCTTTGTAATAATTACACATTTATACAGTAAGATACAATTTAGTTACAAGGTATATCACCAGTATAAGTCAAACGATAAAGTCGATGGACGGAATAGGAGATTGATAGATCTTTGTATATGAATCAGTAAGAATTTAAAGAAAATGATGAGACGCCTCTATATATCTGATTTATTCATGTTCAAGTTACTTTAGTAGTCACCTTGGTTTAACAGTTACAAATATATATTTGGACAGTGATGAGGCGTGAACAGAGAAACGATGCTTACTTGAGATATATACATTGAATTTATTGACCCAAGGTTTACAATACGGATATTTACGAGGCGGAAAACAACGTACGTGTCAGCGGGACATTCAGTATTACAGCCCGCTGCGCACCATGTCTATGATAAATTTGGGTAATTTTCAGAGCCGCCTTCACGTGTGCCCAAGTGGAATGTCCAGAAGAATTGGGTGAACCGAGTTCAGGTCCTGAATGTTTAAAACAATACAAAATGGACAGCTGCTGCAGTGAGAATGAAGTGTGCGGTAAGGAACCTTGTTTATAATATTATAATGTAACTCTAAGAGAAAATAATTCATACAATTCTACATACCTATTATAAATGTCTTTTTTTTTCACTGGGTTCAACTAATCTTTTCCTTCTAATGACTATCTGTTTAGCGAACGTTAGCGTTCATGTTGGTGTTCATTATTTTATTTGCAGCGGCTCGAAGTAGTCAGACAGTGGACCTTCTGAATCATTGCCGTAAATTTCTTCTAGGGCCTCTTCAGCTTACAATTTTGCCTTAAATAGTAATGTTCAAAGCTGTGGAAACACACAACTCTGACGTATGCACGGAAAAATTTCGTATTGTCACCTTTCTCCTTCCCGCATGCCTTCAACTCACCAGTTTCAAAATACCTCTCAGCTCGGCATGTTGCATGTAATCTCCGAGATTGGAGAGGATTTTCGTCCTCATTGTGATCATTTTGTGGAAGTATACTCATTAGAGTATGAGTGCGTAAACAAGAACATGAAATTTATGTTTGTGAGCTTCAAGAGAAAAGAAGAAGCATCACCATCGGGGAAGCAGAGTTGTCCTTCCGTGTCCCATAAATCCTCACAATCAGGTCCATTAATATCGAAGGATTCCCTAAATAACCCACCTATCCATTCTTTTATATCCCCATCCCCCCTGACTCCAGCGAATTACGTCGGAAACAAATGAAATGCAGGATTTTATATTTTTCTAAAAGTTTTTTACGGGTGTTTATTGTTTAAATATGAAAAGTAGGCGTTCAGCGGTATCCGGCAGAACGGAAGAATTGTCGTCGGCGAGCAACTGCTCATTGCTGGAGTCTGCGTTCTCAATCCAAGTGTCGCTCGCGTCGTCCTTCATCCGTCGAGCCAGTAGTACTTGAAGATCTTCATTGTTAACTAGAATCACCATATTGCCACCATTAAAGCTCTTTATTGCCTTAAAACAATGTTGCCAAAACATAATTTAAGACAAAAATATAATTTAATAAACACATTTCAGATAACATTGGACAAAACCTGAGCAAGCATATTTTTTTTTCTTTTAACTTACTATAGTAGTATATATAACAGTAGTATATATAACAGACTCAATTTATCTGCTTTCTATATAGTTAACAGAAAAAACTGACTATGATGATCTGTCAGACAATTTTAAGATTAAAAACGAATCCCTTAAGTGATTTGCTCATATGGAACGGATGAACTAGGAGAGAATAGTACGAAAGTTATGTGACACAATTGTTAACGACACAAGAAATAGAGGACGTCCGCAAAAGACTTGGTACAACCAGGTAAACCAATACTTGAAGATGGTCCTGTCAAAGGCCCAATAATCGACAAGCTTGTGTATGATTGTGGATGTGGCGAGAATTGTGGGTCAGGATAGAAGAATGCGGCGCTCTATCCTCTTTACTAGAGGAAGAGTATATGTAGGTTGTTTTCAATATATCATCTAGTGTATTTTTGAGTGCTCCAAGATGATAAGTTTTGTTCAAAGCTATAATTTTAAACTTCACACTTAGTTTATAAGCAAAAATATCACTCAATTATGCTGTTTTTAAGCAAAAAAACTTGTTTAATTGAGAATAGATTATGATAAGATCTCATCTCATACAGGAATCAACATTTGCGAATGCTCAATCGCAGTTAAGTTGTTGGGCGTGCACATTGATTCAGATTTTTCAATGAATACACAAATCAGCAAAACTGTCCGTGCATGCTGCCATCAACTGGGACGGATTAAAAGTATTCGGAGACATCTTCCTCTTGAGGCAGCCCATCCATTTATTGTGGTGTCACGTGTGGACTATTATAACACCATCTGTGCTGGCCTGCCAATGTTTCAGCTGGATAGATTACAATCCATTATAAATGCGGCTGTACAGATAATATATGGAGTTTCAAAATTCTCTCACATAACATCCCTTTTACATCAGCTAAATTGGCTCTGATTCCCTGAAAGAATTGAATTTAAATTGTGCCAGTTGATGTACAAGGCGACAGATAACATGGCGCCTCTTCAAGAGCTTTGAATCCCAGATAATTTGAATGATAGATGTCTAACTCTCAGATCAGCCTCTACTTCAACCGCAGGAAGGGTTGTAAAACCAACCAACCGTTGCCAGAGTCTAAATCTAGTTAATGAGTATTTGCAGCGGCAGGCCCAAAAGCGTGGAACTCTTTGCCCTTCGTCATAAGAAAAAGACAAAGTTTAAGAAGAAACTAAAAACGAACCTTTTCAAAAAATCATTTCCATAAGCTAAAATAACAATTTTAAAATTAAAAACAAAGATTTTACGAAAATGGTGCTATACAAATTATCCAATATTATTATTATTAACTTTGTACATGAAGTCACCCAAAGACATATAAAAATTGTTATTGGTGATTAAATAATTATAGCTATTAATCATTTAAGAACAAAATGTAATAGTTTTATTTTTTGTTATTTTAGATGAGACTGAGATTAAAGCTCTCAGTATTTGCAATTGGGCATCAAAGGACTACAGAGAGGGCGAGCGCTTCTATCCTGAAGGAACTTGCAAGGAGTGTGTGTGTACCAAGGAATATGACGGTACCCTTAACGCCACCTGGTGCCAGACCATCAATTGCGGAATAGAGCTGTACCGGTCGGATGAGGTACACTCAATGTGCGCCCCAATCTATCTGGAATCTAGGGAGTGCTGCCCGATCGAATGGAAATGCTGTAAGTATGATATTTTTTTTTTAAATAGAGATGCGTACACGGAATACATGTCACTTCAATATTGTTACTATTTTCAAACTAAGCTAAACGCTTGTGCTATGAAAATAGGACTAACTTGCTGGTGTTCTGGAACGAGGCGCGAACCCCCGACCACTAGATCACTAAGCCAACGTCTTGACCACTACACCAACAAGCTACTCAAATGTAAACAAACTGTTATATCCTTAACCTGACTATTACGGCTGCAAACAATGATGTATTGCGTGCGGAAATTCAGGTAGTCAAGAACTTGATGTACAACAATACAGTTTATTACGAATACAACATATGGGATGTATTCTAATCTATGATTCCGGAGAGAGAACACTCTTTTATCCCTTCCACGTTGCCATTCTTGCCAACTTTCGCTACATCATGATACCATTATACAAACTAACAAAACAAACTAAATGTAAACAAAACTAAATTCATTAACATATACTGTAGTACATATGTTATATATGATTGTATAATATCATTGGTAACAGCATAACCTAAATCTATACCTACTGCACTCCACTGATTATAATATATTAAAATGGTAGTTTTTAATAATAAAATTTTTCAACTTACCTTTTCTAACATATATTTTTTTAACAGTTGATAAAGAAGATAGGATTGAAGCAACGGCAGCTGCCAAGAATTCCAATCCTGATATGAAGTGTCAATACGGAAATCAGACCCTGGACATCAGGGACTCAATTATGGGAGACGATGAATGCGTCACGTGCACATGTAATGTTCCACCTATGGTCACGTGTCTAAGAGCTCTAAATTGTTAATTATATACAGATTCTGTAATAATATTACTTATATAAAAAAATTTAAATAACAAGCTACTTCAGTTATGTTTAAGAAGTTCATTCAAGAAATTATTTTTAAATATTGAAGCATAGATTATGTACCGATGAAGACCATAGTTGATGGACGTACGGACTCAAGATACTTTTACAACTTTCTTCATTTTAAACTTTTTAAACTGAAATCGGTATATATTAATTATTCCTAAAATTATAATCATCCTCATTTCATTGAAGAATCTTTCAAACCGTTCAATATTGGTAGAACAAAATAGTAAAATAAATTAATTATATTATACCTATATATTTTTTTAATATTTCTATAACTAATAATATTATGCTGTATTCAAAGGGATTTAAAAACATTAAAAATACTTATTACCGTATAAACAAACGAGTTCCAAAGAATGTGCAGAACAAAAAAATATTATTTTTATTTACTTAATTAGGTAATAGAATAAAGATAGAAACTGGTATATGAAGGGTTGCGCCGCCCACAAGGGAAAGGTCATGTGACACACGGCAACGCCAAACCAAATAAAGGACTCCACAAAGTTTTAAAATCTAATATATATTTTTTAATATATTATAAAAATCACGTACTTATCACTTATCAGACTACATGGTCCAGGAGCCCTTCCTTTTGAGAAGCCTTTTATACTTTGATGGCTTAATCCTATTAAAAGATTTGAAATGTCAGAAGGTATATCCCCCCGGTACACACTCTTATAATTTGAGAGTGCTCATTAGGCTTGGTGCAGCCCTGGTTTATGTGATAATATTAAATTAAAAATTAAGAAATGTGTTTTTTTAAATATAATATATTACGTATACAAAATAAAATTTTGTGTCGTGAAAATATGTAATGTTAACGTATGTTTAAATGTGTACCCATAATATATTATTACAAAACATTATACTTACATTAAATCTATACAATATATTCACAGAAAATATATTAGCATACAATATTATACCATTTTTTGTATGATAGTAGAATACTATGTTTTATAAAACATTATTGTGATCATCTTTAAAATATATTATTATTTATTTTTAGAAATTATATTGTACTTATTATTTTATAAATCATTTTAATAAAATAAAATGTGAAATTTTGTCTTCTCATTTAATACTCTTAATTTAACTTTAATATAAAGACAAATTATAGATATCTCATGGAGACAAAGCTATTATATTATATGGTAAGTATGGAAATACGGGTATTACAGGGCATACTTCGCCTGTCTTCGGCCGGTTTAAGTAATCACTTTACACAATGTAACGTTCACCGTTCCACCCAATCAACCTACATATCAATCAAATTTTTGGAAGTTGTATATATGCTACCGTGTAAAGGGTGGGCCAACTTGGTCTGAGGCTGGGCTTTTTAATTACTTTTTTTTTGTGGATAATAAAAAATTTATGAAATATAATGGCTACATACTCGGTGCAAGAGCGCGTTAAAATTATTGAATTTTATTATGTTTCGCGACAATCTATTTTCGGTGACCAGCTAATTTAAAAAAATGCAGAGTTTGCTTGGCCTCCCCGTTCCCCAGATTTGATGGCGCCTGATTTCTTTTTGTGGGGCTACTTAAAAGGCTGAGTTTACATGAAAAAACCGGCAACAATTCAGGAGCTTAAACAAAATATTTGTACAGAAATAACAAATTTGGAGACAGAAACGTTGCATAATGTAATGCAAAATACTTTAGAAAGAGCAATTATTTGTCAACAAGAAAATGGAGGTCATTTAAATGGTGTTATTATCCACACATAGATTTAAAAAAGTTAACAAAGTACAATTTCATGTAATAATTTTTTTTAATAAACATTAAAATTACAAAAGTTATATGCATTTTACATCAGTCAGTCCAAGTTGGCCCACTCTGTAGAAACACTTCAAGTATTAACCACTTCTTCGCTGTTCGCATTTCGCTAATATAATTCAACAGTGCTACAATCCACATGTACCTTTGACCCCTTTTATTTTTCACCTCCACATGCTCTAACTCTCGGCGACTATCTCCCAGCTCAGAATCTGCAGTACATCTTTACGCTCTTATTTCTTTATGACGTCTTCCCAGCAAAGTCAAGGTCATTCCACACTTCTCCTACCACTCCAGTGGTGGATTTATGGTTGCACAAGTTGAAATGCGACGGACCCCGAATCATTGAGAAAATGGAAGTAAAACCAAAAGCAACAGATAATGCGGAAAGAAAATAAAGGAAAGGATTTAAAAAGTACGGAACTCTGGGCTTATTATTATTGATAGTTTAACCTAAAACATTATCCCTATATCAGTACAGTGAAATCCCGTTTATTCGAAAAACGTTTATTCAAAATTTGCCTAAGTCGAAGTTTTAGAGCAGAATGTGGTCCCTCTGGAAAGTTTTCATACTAAATTGTACTAATAAATCGAATATCATTATTCGAAGCTATTTTTGGATCCTATCAGATGAATTTGACGATCTATTTTTCACATAATTAGATTTTTTTTGTCAAATGTCCGTAATCTGGAAAATACGCATTACAAATTAACAAGAAAGATTGACTGACTGACGAAAGTACTAACATGTTATGCTATGCGATGTACCTGTCAAAGTCCATCCAAATGGGTAGTACTCGCCCTTATACCAATTCACGACCTTACGTTATACATTTACCTAAACAATTACAATATTACACAAATTTGAGACTTCGCGTCTATACTGTGTCAGAACCTAAGACGAAATAGTGAATCAAAATACAATCCACATTTTGGAGATGTCTGCAGAATCTGGATTATGGTGAGTGCCTGTTCCTTCAGTATCCTGAATTCTTCCGGCATTTATGCTTGTACGCAAAAAATAATATTTTTTAAATTTAAAAAAAGACAAACAAATTCAATGTCTTTTATTGGCTGCCCGAGCCAGCCCTTTCACTGAAAGAACAATCTGGCAAAAAATTTATCTCAAAACCAGCACTGCTCGTTGGAGCGAATAAAAAGCATTCCTGTAAAATCATCGCAAATCTAACAAAAAATAATTAATCAATAAAATATATCTAAATAAGAAAATCCAACAAAAATAAATAAATTAATAAAATAGATCTGCGTGCAGAAAAATGCACAACTCATTTATTGTACTTGTCGATTCAAAAGATGTACATTTTATTATTGTAAGTGCTATTAATTTTATTAAAATTTAATATTCAAGGTTTAAAAAAATATATATACAATTTATTGAGAAAGATATACATATTAGATTAATTGGTAAAACTGTCTACTGTCAAAAAAAAGTTACAGGTTTGAGTCCCGGTGATGACCAGAGGCGTGCAGTGCATACAAACAAAAAAGCTGTGTGTTACTAAAAATTCTAGTAAACAAATATAAATTAAATAATTGGATTAACATAAACGAAAACATTATTTTAAAATTAGCGCCATTTGTGTACCAGTAGACTTTAATTGCTTAGTTTTAAATATTACCACGACAACTCATCGCTGTACCCATGGCGCTCTTTGGTATTCATCGCATCAAGTTATTCTTATTACTCTGTTCTGTCTTAAAGTTAGTAAATTACTTAAGTCATATAAATGGCTATTTACAGAATTGAAAATTCCTTTCGGTTGATCCATTTTGTATGGATTCGTTACCTATGCTATTTTTAACAGAATAACATAAGAAAGGCTTACAACTGCATGCAAATCATTGAAGTGTCTACTTCTTCTTTTACTAATTCGCAAATTTTACTATCTTACTGCTTTTTAGGTGTTGATTTCATGATTGTTTTTTAAATTTGGTGCATGAATTAGTTTTTGATTTGGGAAAAACAAAAAGGAATCGGCAGAACTGTTTCCTATGTTAACCTTTAATAAAAATAATTATTTCCTTTAGTTATTACGTGAAGGATTTTCAAACAATAAATTAATCATGTTCAGTCATAGAAAGTGTTCTTAAAAACTTCCATACATTTTTATATGAGTAAGAAGGTATTATTTTATGTTAAAACTTAAAACTTTTAAAATACTATTAATAGTACTCTAAAATCATAAATAAATATATGGTAGGGTCGTATAAACAACATATTTATTTTGTCTAAAGACATTGGTTAAACTAAAGTACATATATTGCATTACATATGATTGAATAATATCATTGGTAAAAGCATAACCTAAATCTATACCTACTGCACGCCACTGGCGATGATAATATTTCTTCGATACAAAGATTTCTTCTGTGAACCTCTAAGTGATTTATATAAATTTGTTTTAAATATCAATGAACTTAATTCTGAAAAATCGTACCCTTGGCAAAATCCACAATTGGTATTCTCTCTTTTATTAAGTGCAAGTTTTAGTTAAAAAATAAGTAAACTGTCTTTTGTACCCAGATAAAATAAAATTAATAGTTCAGGAATGAAACGCATACAATATGCGGAGAGAAAAATAAAATCCAAAATCATTCTTTGAAAATAAGCATGCACAAAATACGCAGGGGCGTAAATTACAATTAAATTAGATAAAATATTGTTTAACCTTTCCTCTCCGATGATGTAAACTGAGTTAACATTGCCTCTAATTATGTGAATATCTCTGTAAATTAATATACTAAATATAGAGTTCATATTTTAAGTATTCCTCCTTAATATATTTATGTATTGAATAAAATAATTACAGTTTTTACCACACGCGACAATAAAAAATGTTTTCTCGAAGAACTCAATGTGAATTTGTCAATACGTGTATGTATGCATGCAGATTGGTGCGGACGAAAGGATGCCAATCGTCACTTAGTGGCAGAGCATGCGCCGGTCGAATTAGACGTGTATTATGCTGTCGTTCATGACGATCAATGTTTTTTCTCATTTTTTACATAATAATTGATGTAAATATTCACTTATACGAGATGGCAGCACTCGTCAACAAAATTTGGGGAACATGTTTGCACATACTTTGATAAGTACTCACCAAAATTTCAGCCATTTTGGATGCGCAGTTGTTGTTTGACAATCGTTTGAGTGAATCGATGTGTGTTTATGTGAAAATGGAAAAAAATCGAGAATCGAACTGCCATTAAGTGTTTGTTTTTGAAAGCCAATACGCCAATACAAATTAAAGACGAGTTGGACGCTGTGTACGGGGACTCTGCACCATTATTTACCACAGTGAAATTTTGGGCAACTCAATTTAAACATGGCCGTACTAGCTTGGGTGACAATGAACATTGGCCAAAAACTACAACCACTGACGATAACATCGCTCAAGTTCACCAAATTGTGCTGGACAACCGTCGAATTGACAGGAGTATACTATGCATCATTACTTGACAGGCTGAAGGCAGATTGCTGAGTCCACATTTTCACCAAGACTAATTGAGGCCACATTTTCACCAAGACAATGCACCGTCTCATACCTCAGCAGTTGCTCACTCGAAAATCTACGAATTACGGTTTGAACTGCTTGACCACCCTCCTTACCAGATCTAGAGACAGATGAAGAGACTTATTGTGTTCCCTAAGCTAAAAGTTGCGCTTGGAGGACAAAGATTTTCGTCAAATGAGGAGTTCATAAATAACTATTTTGCAGAGAAAGACTTCAAGTACTATTTGGACGGATTAAAGGGATGGGAGTAATGCTGGGAGAAGTGTATAAACTTACAAGGAAACTGTGTAGAAAAATAAAGATAAATTTGAAGAAAAAATATCTTGTTTCTTTGTTAGGTTGGAAACTTTTCAGGCAGCCCTCGTATATAAGTCAACTATTATTTTAATGATTAATATTAGTAAATGAAAAATATTCATATTTATTCGACTTAAAAATCGCAAAAGTCTACATGTACATTGAGTTTACAGCACTGTAACGCGTGCTTTTATTTTAGCACTGTAAGGGAAAGGTTAATAAAAAATCATTAAAAAAAAAACACATCTAACTGTTTGGTGTTGTTCCAATGCAATTTTAAATTCAAACCAATTTTGAAACTATAACTACACAATACGTGTACACAGATGAAGAAAGCAAAACATGTTGCCAAACATTCATGCATGTCAATTTATTTTTGTTCTCAATCTTAGCTTATCAATTATGTATATACGTATGTATCTATCACACACGTGTATCCGTCATGTTATTTCATCACATGATAGACTTTCTCTTTATAAAATATTAGTTTCACATTATTTATACACGCTGCTCGATATAGGCTTGATGTTGTACTTCTCTTTACTTTCCGGAAAAGGATACTGCTCAGGAATGGATGACACATAGGACATATTGAATTGATGGGACATTATATACTTCTGAATAGTTTCCTCAGCCTCCAATCCTTTCGTTGCGCATCCTATACAGACAAACAAAGAATAACAGGGGTAGTTTAAAAATAAAAATGAAAAGGGAATTTTAAAAACAAAAACATGATGCAGTAACTGAATTTTAATGAAAATGAATTTTACAAGTTCCTAAAAAGGGATAATTCTATGTTGCGTGAATTAATGGGAGAATATTTTTAAAAGGAATTAAAACAAAACGAGTTAGGAACAATCGTTTATAATAATTATGTAATCCCATCAAGTATTAATGAACACGTCCAGCTACTCAATGGATTATTTTCAACAGTTATTACAATAAATATAGTATTTAAAGTACTCCAAGTACAGTACAATAATCCTTAAGATTTATAAAAAAAAAATGCATAACTACAATACAACTTCAATATAACTTTATGTCATAAAAATAATACCAATGGGATAGTAAGAAATAATAATAATTCTAAAAATAGATGATTAATTTACTAAAAATGAAAATAAAAAGTATTACAGAGGTAAATGTATAATACACTTTACAACCTTTTTAATTATGTATCTAATACAACATTATTCTTAGAATTATTTCTAAGTTTCAAAAATTACTTTTTGCAACGACAAATAAATATCTTTAATTCGCTGTTCTTCGGTAAACTAAATATAAATCTAAAATAAGCATAGAAAATAAAAATATCAAGACAACTAAAAGGTTTAAAAAAAAAATTAAAAAAACGCAGCCGGAGAAACCAGATTACAAACATTAACGCTCAGTTTTGAGAGCCAACATGTAAAAATGTAAAAACATGTAAAAAAAAAATGCATCAACATTATAAAAAAGATATGTTTCATCAAAAACAATTTTGAAAACGGGAAACGTTCTACGTTTTTTCAAATAACACTAAGATATTTATTATTTTACAATATTGTATCACAATTGTGATATTATAATATTTAAGTAAATTAATTCAAAGCAGAATGAAGCAAAAAATTAATAACTTTTTTTTAAATAATAAATTCTTAGGTAACATAATAATTAATTATATGTATACAATAATTTTTGTCTTTACATTCATAATACTTACCTTTGAATAAGGTGTCACAATCATTGGACAAAAAAATCACAAAAGATATTATTTTTGTAATGAAGAACATATCTTTAATAAAAGGGGTACCAAAAAAAATAATGTTTTTTCGTTTACCGTTTTCAACGGTTAGTTGCGCTTTGACTGCCGTCCTTACACGACGTGTTTTGTGTTATTCTGGTGACTATACATACCAAGAGCTGATTGTAATTTATAAAACTGAAATTTAACAATTTTTACAATATTTACAAGGGACCAATTCGTACCAAACGGAGAATTTATTTGAAATTTGATGTTATATCATTTCTTGGGGAGAGAGCAACAAGCGCCACTAAAAATATTTGTGATGTACCGTACTATTTCTCGTCTCAAGTTACTGAGCGAAGAACGCCTAGGTGATCGAATAGACCGCATGTAAACAACTTTTGAAAATGGAATCACAAATACCATTTTTACAACATCTGATAACTAGAGACGAGAAATAGTACAATATATTACAAATATTATTAGTGGCACTTGTTGCCGTCTCTTTCTTCAAGAAATTATATAACACCAAATTTCGAATAAATTATTAGTCTGGTACAAGTTGGTCCATTGTAACTAGGGTTGTTAAATTTCAATTTTATAAATTACAATTCACTCTTGGTGTATAGTCACCAGAATAATACAAAACAAGTTGTGTAAGGGCAGCAGTCAAAGCGCAACTAACCGTCGAAAATGATGAACGAAAAATATAATAATCTTTTTTGGTACCCCTATTATTGTATTTTTTTCAAAATTCCACTGACTGATTATATGTTCTATGCACCTAAGTACATATTCAATCATTTATCAATTAATAACTTCAGACAATAGAAAATATGTGGGAAAAAAACTAAACAATGTATTATATCATACAAAAATTAGTTTTGTTAATTTTATTGTTTTAAAAAAAACTAATTCCCTTTTACAATTTTTATCTTAATCAAATTGTCAGTTTGGAACAGTAAATAATCAAGACAAATTATAAATATTTCACAGAGACGAAACTATTTATATTATATGGAAAGTATGGGTATTATAGAGCTTACAACCTTTCCTCGGCTGGCTTAAGTGATCACTTTACACAAAATAACGTTCACCAATTCTACCCACAATCATATATATATATAGATGAAGAATATAGCTTTCATTATTTATAAAAAGTAAGATTCTCATTAACGACATCTATGCTATTTCAGGGGAATGAATATCAAATTTCAAACCATAGATAGTGACAGCGAAGTTGTAGTAATACTTGAAATGTTTTTACATGGCAATATATATATTCCAAAAATTTGATAGATCTGGAGGTTGATTGTGGGTAGAATTGGTGAACGTTACATTATATTAAGTGATCACTTAAGCCAGCCAAAGACAGGTTGTAAGCCTTGTAATACCCATACTTCCCATATAATATAATATAAATAGCTTTGTCTCTATGAGATATCAATAATTTGTCTTAATAACAATGCCTTTGGAGGTAAAAATCCAGTAATGTGTGTTTTTGGACATACTCAAATATTGTTAGTAAATAATCAATTTGCAAAAAAAAATTATTTTTTTTGCATACGAAGGTATTTCTTTACAAGGGTACATTCAGCCAATCTCTGATTATTTTAGTTGAAGAGTAGAGCAGAGTTGGACTCAAAGAATAATTTTACATTTTAATGACAATTAAGATATAAAAGTATTATGAATAAATTAATAATAAATATAGTTTTTATTATATTTTAAATGTCCGTTTCTCAGACAAAGGTAAAAAAAATACGACTATGCTTCGAATGGAGGACTTTTAGTTATTTATTAGAGGTATGAAAAAATTATGTTTTCTAATCCAAACTGACAATACTATTTAAAAGTGAATAAATAGAATGGAGTTTTAAATGCACACAAATAATACTTCGTATTCATTATTCGCTCTCGCAGGTCACAAAATTAATACTTAACAACATTTGATTATCATTCACAACTAAATACAAATCTAAACAATAATGACAAGCAATAAAAGGTGATAAATAATTCAATTTTAATATATCGTAACACTGTTCCTTTTTAATGACCTTGATTATTATCTTAAGCCGGGCCCACACACGCAACACAGTACGCATGTACAGGTAAAGTTGATACGGTAATTGGTATTGTCACATACACACACCGGTTTGCCTGTACAGGTGATCTGAACATGTATGTCTGAACGTGTGTACGGCCGGCTCTATTCAGCTGCCAAAAGCATTTCTGATCCTATTCTGAAGATTTTCTTGCCAATAAAATCAGAGCTTGAAATGGAAAATATAACAAACCGGAATGGTCGACAAAATCAGAAAATTTCCCATTTATTTTTGACATTTTTTGTCTCTCTAGAATTGATTCACTACTTGAATTGTAATTAAAGTTAGCTCTGAATAACAAAATATATTACTTAAACATTGATAAACCATTAGTTTTATTAATTTTTGTTGAATCTAAAAAACCTATAGAAAATTTAAAGGATATCACGAGCCGGAGATAAGTTTCTGAGAATTTCGGTTTGCTCCAGTCAATTCCGAGCCCTGAAGAAAATGGTTTTTTATTAACATTTAGGATCTCCACAGTCCAAATTTAAATAGCCCAATTGGCTAAATTCTTGTAAAGGTAAAATATCTGAAAAATACTTTTCCGCCAAGACATAAATCAATAGTTTTATAACATCCCTTCAAATAAGCAGCCTTCGATAATACTTTAAATAAACAAGCATCCCTTGTGGTATATCACATTCATTAAAATATAGAATATGTTAAACTCACACTCCCCTCTGTCACATCACATATATTTAAATAAACAAGTATTTCACCTTATTTACATTGATTAACATATTGACGGTAACGCAGAAGTCCTACAGTAACATTTAATTTAATTTAAATCAAATTAATATCAATAATTAAAGCAATCAATGCGGTACACGCACATTCAATGTTGTAATCGTGTGTGTAATTAAATTGTTTAAATTAGAAAAAAATCGTGTCCCTGAAATGAAAAAAAACTTACATACTACAACACAATAAAATACGTATGTTTATTTTGTCAGTGTAAACTAGTGTCTATTTTGAATTGATTGGTAAAGAAATAATGAATTCCTTCTGATTATTCATAAATACTATACATTTTAGGCAAGCTTCATAATATGTATGTAGATAGTAATAATTGACCAATAAATATTTGTATATCAAATTAGAAAGAAAATAAATCTTAGAGTTGTTAAATTTTTTTAAATATATAAAAGAACAATCCTCCCAACCAAACCCAACTTTTTATAATACTAAAATAATGATTTGATAGTGTTTAATTAGGTTTTTTTTTAATAAGTATATATATATATATATATATATATATATAATTTTTTATACTCACAGAAGGGATTAATAAATATTTTAAAATTTCAAGTATTAAGTACTGAACTCAAATGATAATTCAAAAAAAAAAAATTACATAGTTCAATGTTAACAACATAAGCTGCCTGTGTCGCAATTTTTTAAAAACTGTCGTCGTTTATTTTGTTCCAGACGAACTTAATGTAAAGTTGTAATAACTAACTGCATATATATTTTAGTTTTGATGGGTGGATAGCTACAACAAGTGTTGATTATATATATAAAATATATGTAATAAGATAATCGATACACCGCGTGAACAAATTTACAAGTTCGGTGTAACGGGGGATATGGGCCTTATATTGAATTTCTCTTCTGGTTTCCAGCTCCAAGTGACGGGCAAAGAACTTTCATAGTCCGCATTGTACAAGTGCGTCTCGATAAACCCTTGCAAGTCTTCCGGCTGAGGGTACACTGAAGCTAAACCTATTCAAGCACAATGATAAAATTGTAAAAAAAATACATGTGACACTTAAAATACGCTTTAACTCAAAATAAATATTGATAAATATTGATTTACTGTAATTTAGTAAAACTAATATAATTTTACATCACAAAACAAACATATATGTGAGAATTACTTTTAAACAATAAGAAAAATTGTATAAAATAATTGACAAAAATGTCACTGATAATTTAAAAATGAGTGGTTTTTTTGGTAAATTGAACGATTGGGTCAATAAAATAAGAAAATAAAATCTGTTAAGTAATTGATAAAAAGTGATTGATTGATATACAAACCTAATTTGTATCACATCTCATCATTGTACAGGGTAAACATTTAAAAACGTGCAAAGATCCAAGCCATGAACTACAAAACACAGCATCGATAAGGCCAAGCCAAACAACAAGCGATGGAGTTAAGGAAAAATTAAGAACAGAATCATCATTATAAGATAGGAGAAAATACGATTAAAAATACTGTAAAAATAAAATATAAGTCATAAATAAAGTCGATAAAAACTCCACTAAGGATGTTGGAAGTAAATAAAATACACACAGCTAACTCTCAATTACCCAGATTTAAAAAAACCATAATTTCTGACAAAAAAAATTAAAAACCAAAATTACAATTTAGTATGATGCGTCCGTTCACTTTGCCTCAGAGGTAAACCCCTCAAAAGTGATCTCAATATATCAAAATCATCCCCAACCCCCAAATAATAATGAATCAACATTCTTCGTCTGTTTAACAAAGTCTTCACAAACAAAGGCAGAATCACGTATACATTTCGCGTTAAATTTAATATGTATCGTATTAAATTGAACTTCGGAAAAATTATGCACATTTGTACACTCGCAATATAATAGAGACGTATCACATATTTATTGCAGCCTTATTTATTTTAAGGTTGAGGGATTTGTGTTTTGATATATTCCGGTGATCTATACAGTTTTTTTTATTATCATATTCTGTTTTACTTACCCATACAGCCCGCTAGACAGCAGCGTATTAATAAAATTTTATCAAATATATTTTGAAATGTTAAAAAAAAATTTTTTACTATCCTAATTAATATTATCCCGGATAATCAAGAGTATACCGTAAATTATTCATCCAAGATAGCTCTCATAAAATTAAAAGCTGCAATTAGATGAATTTATTTCAAATTTGAACTCTTAATTACTTTACAAAACAAATTCGTGAGATCATAAAAAGAGAAAGCTTATCAGTATAATTAATATAACATTATTGAAAATGCGAAAAAATTTGACATAATACGAGCCAAATTTGTGCAAGAGCACATGTATCTGAAAATTAGTTAAATTAGCCATTTAAAACTAAAATATCTTACAAATCAACTTAATAAACCCAATCACTGAATTGAATCTCTCAATTATAAAATAAACAGTAAACTCAATCATACAATAATATCTATCGGTATCAACAATAAACCCAATCTGTGAATTTAATGATTACATTTGATTTAATTATTTAATCGTTTTAGTAAATATTACAAACCTCTTAAAAATGTCTGAAAATCAATAATTGAGATTCTCACCTGAACCGGTGGCGCAAGTTACATTATTAAACTAACGATAACGTAATAGTGACAGAGCTTGTACTTTCAAAATTGTGAATACATAATGTCACTTTCAAAATAAAGGGCTCAACTTGCCACTGGCAGCGAAAATACATTAGTTATGGTTAATACATTCATTAATATTTTATTCCACTGAAATTATAATCATTATCGAATCAATAGAAAAACAATGTATACGAAATTATGTTAAAATGAATAATTAAATTTTTAATTAATTTTTATGAAATTTGCACTACCGTTGCATGGGATTATAATTAAATATTTTCTATATTCACAGTTTTTGCATGTACATAGTTTTGGTATTGATCCGACAATACACACAAATTGCTAACAAAGTTCTAAAAAACTGCCATTAAAAAATATATTTTACAGAAAATTGAATATCAAAGTGCAATTAAAAATTAAACAAGAGTGACTAAATTAGTGGAGGCTAAATTAAAGTGCCTTCAAACAAATTGCTAAAAGCACTAAGGCTAAGCGCATACATACAATTTTAATCACTCGACTATTTAGTTGTATGTCAAAAGACTATTGGACACGATCAAAAAAATCATAAAACTTCAATCATCTTTCGACTAAACAGTTAAACAACTATCGTTTGACAGCTTACGTACATTGTCTTGCATTGGCGTGCGTATACACTAGACTAAACAGTCAATCCGCGACCGTACAGTTGTATGGAGCACGCACACGAATGTTGGGAGATCTGGTGTGCACTTCCAACAATCAAACAGTTTAGTAGAAACGAGTAAAAACTGAGAGATTCATCGATTTCGACTCAATGTTTAGTCACTGTAATAATTAAGTGTATGCACACGCCTAGCCTAACTTAACAATACAAAGAATTTTAAAAAGTGCATTGGAAAATTCTGCGTGATAATATTTCGCTTATATACTTTAAAACAATACGCAACAATACAATAGAATTATGCACACGGTGTAACTTTAAGCCAATCAAGAAAATTAATACACAATTTGTTAGTTATTAATTCATAAACTTAAAAAGCAAATACATTTTTTTTTAAACTCAGCTTTCTGAGATCAGCTTGTTGTATGACTGATTATTTTTTAAATGCATTTGAGTCGCTGCGAGACCTTTGCTGTAAGAATTGCAACAAAATAAAAGCTTAGTCTGGCAACATAATTTCAATTTCCCAAATAGCACAACAATAAAACCTGGTCAATTCAAATTTTTCATTCAAAATTTTGTAAAATTTGAATTTTAAAAAATAAAGATGAAACATTGTAAAAAAAATTGTTTTCTAGGATGTTATGAAGACTTAAGAACTAGTTTGATTATTTTTTCTCAAAAATAACATCCCCAAAAACTGTTCAGTCATCCCATTAATAATGCTTTTTTTTTAATGACATGAACAAAAAGTCAGAGGGGGGTGAGATAAATATTCTTAGTACAAGTTTTAAAGAGTGTAGTTCGATTTTAATAGTTATTCTTTCAAAGCTATAACGGATGTGACAAAGGAGCACATTTGGCATATTTCGCTTTATGAGTTCAATAAAGGCAACGGAAAGTGCAAGAAATATTAATGCGGTGTTTGGGGATCGGACAATAAGCGTAAGCCAGAGTCAACGGTGGTTCCAGAAATACCGATCCGGAAACTACAGCCTAGAAGACGAGCCTCATCCTGGGAAATCTCTAAAGCTCGACGAAGACATCCTTACAAACCCTGGTGGAACAAAATCCCATTGTAACTAGCAGAGCATTCAACAATTCATCGACACTTGCATGCCATCGGAAAAGTCAACAAATTGGGTCAATGGGTTCCTCACAAATGTTCAGAGTATGAATGTGTGCTCTTCTTTGCTGACACGTCTCAGGAATAAACCTTTTTTGGAAACGATGCCTCACCCACCATATTCACCGAACATTTCCCCATTTGATTATCATTTATTCCGCAGTCTTCAAAATCATTTGGACAGAACATTGAAGAAAATTAAGGAGAGTATATTTTAGATTAAAAAAGAACTTTGTCTTAATTTTGAAAAATACCGCATTATTTATGGGATAATATATGCCACAGTAATCTAAGAAAAATATGACGAAAAAGTCACCTAACAAATCGACCCCTTGTCGAAGTACTGTAACTAGAAAAGTTTGTTACACAATACATCATACTCGTTACCATGATGACTACATATTTCATTCATTACCCATGAACATCCCAAATTTATGTTATGACACATTTCAGAAATTCACAATCGATAAGCCACAATAGTTTGTGTTCCAATTATCCTCACATCATGGTAGATAAGTAGGTACCCACCTGAAAAAAAATATTTAAAAAATAACACATACATAGTTCTTACCTGCACAAAGTAACGGTTATCTAACAAATGAAATTTGAAAATGTCAAAAATAAATATAACAAAAAATTAATTCTTCAATACAGATTAAATGTATTAATTAGAAAGATCTACATATAAAATCAATTTTATTAAAAAATATTGTTGTTGCTACCGGAATTCGAAGCTGGATCTCTTCCAATCTGGGGGACGTGCATTATCCGATTATGCTACACCAACACAATGACAAATTTTCGAACCAATATGTTACACTTTTCAAATTAATACATCTATCGTTCCATTATTTGAAAGCCATCTACTTCGGAAGAGATCCAGGTTCGAATCCCGGTAATGCAACAACAATATTTTTCGATAAAATTGATTTTAAATGTATATCTTTCTAATTAATACATTTAATTTGTATTAAAAATATCACAGACGTTCTGAATAATTACAACTTCACAATAAGAATGTGTTCTCCTTAATAATTATTTCTTACTTCATTCCTTCCCTGTGATCCGCACACACAACACACACACGCTATGTTTACAGATTACTATGAGAGTAGTAATATACTCACTATATTGTTTTAATAATTTATTCGAATTAACAATTTTTTTTAATAATTATGATTGTTTTGTATATTTTGAATTAACCAGATTTTAATGTAACATTATTTTATCATGCTGTTTGGGTGTTCCAATCATAAATGCTACACCACCACCATAAAACCGCACCTGAATCAGCACTAATGCTTGTTGAACACAATCGGCGCTCTTTGTTGCTTCCCCTCATCCCTGAGGGATTTCGGAAGCGGCCTAATGTCGTAGTGCTCCGGATTATCCTCGGGCCACGTATAAGTGATGGGCAGGGAGCGCTCGTAGTTGGAATTGTAACTCTGCGACTTGATGAACCGCTCGTAATTTTTGGGATCCGGATATACGGACGCCAGACCTAGTTATTAAGTTCAGGAAGGAACATGGGGCGGGCGGGGAAGACAAATAACAAACTTTTAAATGTGACAATGTTACGGAGCACACAACGAGAAATAACACAACGCAAACAGAGCGGTTTATGGGGGACCACCATGAAACAAACAGAATGGATTGTATCACAATTAACAGATGGATCACACACACCTAGACCGGTCTTCGGTATACAAGCAAAAATATATATAAGTAAATGTATGTATGTATTATACATATACAGGTGTCTCTACAAATGGTGTCATTTTACTATTTCAATATTTAAAAAGTGAAAAAATTTCTAATCAGACATAATGTATTCAGTTGTATGCAGTTCTAATTTATCAAGGTGTCAAATCTGTCCAAATTTGGATCTTGATGAGCAATTTTGGTCACCAAAATGAGAAATGACTCACCCCGGAAACTTTGCATGCGATAACTGTATTGTGTCTCTCACAATGTGGCAGGTTGCGGTATCTCGTTGAAACCACATGTTTTTTTTTTTTATTGATACCGTCCAAATCATCCCATAAAAAGTTTAGCCGAGAGTTCTACTCACAAGAGTTAATGCAGCTCCACCATTTTCAAAGTACAGAGGTGTTTGGTACGTGCTGAGACCATGTTTTCAAAAGACTGGCCACTACTCCAAGATGCATAGTTGTCTCTACATCCGAAACCGTACCGGTACAGCACACCATTTTTGGACTAAATTCACAATTATAGTGCGAGATGGAATTTGTTGGTATTTTCCCTATTTTTGTAATGATTTTTTACAATAATTATGTAATGTACAATCGTCCAATATTCCATAACTAAAATGTCACTGCTTCACAATAACAGTTATCATAAATCAGCTATTAAAAATCTCCAGAGAATGGCATTTAATTCAAAATAACAACACCTCTAGTTAAGACACCCCCATATGCGATATAAAATTTGTATAAATATAGCCTTAAAAATCAGATTAAATTTTGTTTAAGATAAAATGAACATATTGAACATATAAATACATATAAAGACATGATTCATTGTCAGAATCAAATTAAAATTTGTCAACCAATTAAATTATCTCACTCGATAGACTGTATCTAGAAACATACAAATTAATAATTTTAAACTAAGTGAATTTTAACACATATCAAGAATAATCTGGCAACTTTGCATTCACTGATCACTTAATATAATGATAAAATAAATTTCAAAAATAGCCTACATACACATTGAAATAAGTCTACAAAAGAAACAAAAATCCTAATATAAAATATGATCAAAATTTTCTGAAATCTAGAAATAATAAGCTACGCATCTTACATTTATAGCAAAAATATTTAACAATATGTGTTTTATATTAAAGTTAGTTTTTTTTTTTACTCGAGATTTCAACAAGGATGACAAGAAATCAACAGTTGTTTAATCTTAATTTATTTTAATAAATTTATTTACAAAAATAGAATAGCAAATTTATATTGATATGCTCGTAATGTTCTTTATCACTTTCTCTATAAATTACGCATTTTCTTCTTTCTATGAATTTTGATAGTTAAATAGTATAAAGTATTCTGCATTTGTTTATAGTTATTTATTGAAATATTATTGATGTATAATTTTGTTACTACATAGTGCGCACAATTGCAGACACGCAGAATCACATAAGGATGTAAGGCTATTTATGTACATATATGTGTGAAAATTATTTTTAGTTAGATACTGTAAATCTGTCAAGCTCAAAATGTATTGTAAATATGTATGTAATAAGAAATACAATAATTATTTGAAAAAGTATTTTTGACCAGTAAATTAATACATAGTTTTAATCACTGATCTCGTGTATATTTTGAGGTCTTATACAGCCTCGATGACCTATCTACATCTACGAGACATTGCACACAAAATGTATTTAAAATAAAATTAATATGACATATTTACCCTCTTCGTAAGCAAGTTTAGCGCACTCAATTGCAATGGAAAGGGAGACTTCTCGGATAGACTTGAGTGGTGGATAGATGGAGCCCTTATTCAGATCTTCCTCAGAAACGAAATTAGCTAACGTCTGAAAAAATAAATGAAAAAAATAATTAATCAAGAGTAAAATTTATCTTCACAAAATAATTTTATTAATAAAAAATATTCTTATCCTATGTAAAATTTTCTGGAGTTTTCTGCTGTTTCCAATCTTTCATTTATTAATGGGAAAGCTGTTACGTCATCAATATGATTTCAAAAACACTATTTTGTCAAGGGTTCCAAGACACAAAGTATAGATGCGAAGTCTCTAATTTTGTTATAACGGTGTTAGAACCGTTACACTGTTATCACGTTACCGTTAGAACTGAACTAGCGAAATATGTCCCAAACAGGATGGTATGACTCCAGATCAAAAAGTGTGAAGAATGAATAATATAATACAGATGTGTGATTTGTGTGAGGGTATTGGATGCCCACTCAAATTCCCTCATTTCTTTAAAATTAAATGAACTATCACCTGTGCAGCTCTCAAAAACATGGTCTCCGGGATATGGTGTGTGGCGGTAGTAATGACTCCAAGGGCAATCCCTGGAAATATGTAGGCGTTGTTACCCTGTCCCGGATTGAAGGTCTTGCCATTAACAGTCACTTCGGGGAACGGGGATCCGGATGAAAATACACAGCGGCCCTGAAAATAATGTGCATTAATTAATGCATTTAATATAATATAATAATAATAATTTTAATAACAAGCTGCCAGACTAATTAATAGAAAGTTGTAATGCCATAAATACTAAACAATTTGATAACAACGCGACCGATAGATAATCCTGGTATTGTAAAATGGTGAGGGGGGTGTGCAACCTGATCAGTACACAGTTGAATCACAAACAGTAAACAATTTGATGACATCACGGAGCCCGGTGCATTCCTTTATTCTTCTAAATCTATGTATGAAAAAACAATACATTTTTTTGAGCCATCTCTGAATGAACGCGATAAGAGAACAATAAAAGGAATGTACCAAAACACAAATATAGTAAAACTCCATTAATTCGTAACTCACGGGACCGAAATTAAAAAAAATGAGAACAATTTTTTTGAAGGTAACGTTAGAAATTTTTTTAAATGCATCATCACTTTACGCTTCTACATTTTTGCGCACGCCGCCGTTGTCAACATCGTGATTTTCATAGTGAAAAACATGGCGACTGTCTATTATTTCAGCTTTTTACGTGTCTAAATGTTTATCAAATAATTCATTTCTCCTAAATAATGAAGGTGTGCGGCGACACGGCGAGTCCAATATTAAAAATAGGCTTCTTCAAACGATTCACCAGTGTTAGACGCAAGAAAATTACGGACATTTTAATTTGATTGGCGGTCGAACTCACATTTTACATTAAAATTAGGCAAGAAATTGGAATATTAAAAAACCCGTTCATACTTCGTTGAAGCATATTATTTTTCTGCGATTTTTAAAATTTGAACTTTGAGAGGTATTCAGGATTGAAATTTTCCCCCTGATTTTATCTTTGACATCAATTTTTGTCAGTTTTTAAAATAAGTTTAATTTTTCTAATGGTTAAGAATTTACACGAATTACGAAATTAACGGAGTTTTACTGTCCTTGGATAATGTGGCACTTCTTTAATGGAAACAGCTAATATTATTAATAACTCACAGGTAAAAAGATGCATTTCTGGTGCCAAAACTAATGTACACGGATTATGAACTAGCAAGAGGTGAATTTATGTAGTCCGAATGTTAACAAACCAGCCTATCTTTAAAACACGTGCTAATCTACATAAACCGATTCCAGTATTACAGGCAAGCTTATGAAAGGGTAAAATGCACTATGATCATGTCAATTTCATATTCATATTTAACCTCTGTGTGTGTGTAGGCGGCTTCAGCTGTGCACTCTGCCTTATCAGTCGGGTTGGAGAGGGCAAATATAATAGGCCTCTGGTTGATAGCGGCCATATTTTTGAGGACTTCCGAGGTGAAGGCCCCACTGGCTGCAGACGCTCCTGAATAAAAGAAATTAAGTTGTGAAGTTGTAAATATTTAGAACATAGGTCTGTGATGCTTTCAAATAATGGAATAGTAGATGTATTAATTTGAAAAAGTGTAACATATAGGTTCGAAAATTTGTCATCAAAAATACTGTCGCTGTAGGTGTTGGTAATGCACCTTCCCCAGTTTGGAAAAGACATCCAGGTACGAATCCCGGTAGCGCAACAACAATATTTTTCGATAAAATTTATTTTATATGTATATCTTTCTAATTAATACATTTAATTAGTATTTAAATTAAATGACATGGATGAAATGATAAATAATATCAGTCATTAAGCGAAAAAGTTTGCAACAACTAAATTCGAGTGTTCGTAATTTCATTTGTGAATTTTTATTATATGAGGACATCTTTAATATTTGTACAAATTAGATGGCTAATCGGTTTAGAATTTCAGTGACAAACGCAAAAATGCAACAAAAATTGTTATGTGCTTGTTGCAATGTCCATTTAGCATTATAAACAAATAAAATCTCAACAATGTACCGCATACCGTGTATATGTTTTACATTAATAAATTCCTCATTATGCCGATGGTTCCACTCACCTATAAGACAACTAGGCTTGATCCTCTCCACCAGCTTTCCCAGGTCGGCCTCCGGGGCCTGCTCCTTGCTGAAGGCGTTGGCGGGCCCTCCGGGCAGGCCTCCGGGACGCGAGGGGCATAGCAGGCCATCGACATCAGCCATGTAGATTCTGTCCCGTGCCTGTTGCTCTGAGAGACCCTCGTGTTGCATAGCCGCACAGGTCAGGTTGGCAATACCGGTGGCGGCCTAAATACAATATAACAATCGCAGAATAAATACATACAATTAGCGAAACTGAATTTTGAACAAAAATGTCATTTTCAAATTAACATCTCTCGATATGTGCATTTTTCATCCTTTGAACCATTTTAAATAAGATATAAAGAATCATATTTTCCGAATGATAATGTGTGCATTATCTATTCAACAAAACATCAAGTCACATGACGAGGTGCCTCTACTGGCAACATTAGACGACACCAAACACATTGCCATTGACCAACAGAGCGGAGGGGTTAATGTCATATCTACTTGCCATGGCTCTAAAGACCAGACCTTGGCTCGCACGCTTCGGTGATATGTCACAATACATCTACATTGTTTTGTCCAAGTACCTTCATGGGAGAGTATACTTGATAGTTAGTCCTTTAATGGCTGTCTTGTACCCACTAGTCTCTTTACTTCCGTAAATAACACTTGATTATCTGTTTGTTTGTAATGTTGTTATATATACCCATATTTCAAAATAAATAAAGATAGCACTTAAAAGGGCGCAGGAAGGTTTAAATTTAAATCTCTGTTCGTTTTCGCAATCTCTTACATTAACTTTTGCTTTTGATCTCCTTTCTTTTGTGTTTATTAATTGTACATTTCGCGTTTCTGTAGTACTGTGACTGGAACCGATAAAAGAAGTTGATATTTCTACAATGGTTCCGGGAAATGGTGGGTCCCCCCCTTCTAGCACCCCTTTAAAATATGTTTACATTTTAGTGAATACACTACATAAGATTATTTAAAATCGCAAAGGACAATGTATAGCAAAATCCTCATTTTTAAATGAATATGTTGTTTATATATTTTTCATGTTTTTTTTGCATTCCTAAATTAAAAAACATTAATTCCAAAAAGAGAATTAACCATACCTATTTGTTACTAGTTCCTAAATAGTTTCAAGTGAAAATTGTATATAAAAATATGCAAAAATCCCACCATTATTCTAAACTCCTGAAAAATCTATACTTATTATGTATAAAAATGACTATCCTAAAAATTTAAGTTTAAAATAAAATGTTTAACGACTATGTATAAATATCATTGATTGATTTGGCAGTTACTTTGTGGTGGATTAATTAATTTTGGCTGTCTACGATCTAAAATTACTCCACTAATAATGAATAATAATGAATAAACTCTAAATTATAGAAAACCAGAAAAATATGAATTCAGAGAAAACATTTATGAACAATACTACTTAATTAATACTAACAACACTATTTAATTTTAGTTCAATTTACACCTGTAGATGGGAAGGACTGCTCTTCCTGAAACTACTTGTAATACAACTCAAAAAAATTGTGTGTGTGTAGTACAAAGTGAAAACAAATTTTTTTTTTTGAAAATTACTGTGTATAAAATCCATTGAACGAAATTAATTCCATAAAATACGAAAAATAAAACAAATTACTCCTCCGGCTCCAAGGAACAGATAGATGTTCTCGCTAATCTTCCTCTTGGTGATCCTCACGCTGGCCATGAGTCCGGCCACCACCACGGCAGCGGTCCCCTGAATGTCATCATTGAATGTGCAGTATTTATGCCGGAACTTCTCAAGCAGGCGGAAGGCGTTGTGCTGAGCAAAATCTTCAAACTGGAGAAAACGATATCATGTTTCAATTTGGGCAGTCATCCTTCAGAGTTAAGTATTACATAACATCACAATTTCAATATAAATAGAATACATCAATATTGCACTAATGATATTAGCCTTAACATTGTCTTGAACAAATCCCATTGATTTGTCAAGCGAAGGCAAGCAATTCAAATGCAAGTGTCGAAAGGAGCAATGTATTATGAAGTCTAACATATTTAAAGATTCCAATCGTTTATTCCTTTCTACAAAGATGTTTTGTTACTTTTAATCTGCATAAACACATTTTAACCATTTGTGTGTGAAAATTTAAAATGGATTTAATCATTTTATTTACTTGGATTAAAGTAAATTTATAAAATTATTATAAATTTATTAAGTAATTTGAATATTTTACAAAAGGTAAGTCTTAAATATATGTAGTCTAAATCATGGGTGGCCAACCCGCGGCCCGCCGAGTGTCTACTTGTGACCGGCAGAGCATATGCACACATTTTTATCTTTTAGTGTACATAAAACCACCAAAACAACATTCCAACATGCGTAGTTCGTATCATATCTCATATATGGAAGTATCTCAGTACATTGATTCAACTATCGTGACAATTTCTTCTATGGTATATTCGTATTAACAAACAATCTCAACGTTAAGCTGATTTCAAAAAGCGCGCATGCCACTTTTGCGTGGATAGCCGTGAGCGTGAATGTGGGGCGGGATGGGTCATGCGACTGCCAGTCTGTGGCAAGCTCATAACGCCGTCGTTTGCTTTGAATAATAAAAGAAATTTTGTTGTACGACCCGGTAGAAAATCTCATTTCTAAAATCTGGCCCGGCTGCTGAAAAGGTTGGCCACCCATGGTCTAAATAGTAAAATTATTAAGAAGAACACATTTTTATTGTGAAGTTGTAATTATACAGAACATAGGCCTATATTTTATTAAATTCAAATTAAATGTATTAATTACAAAGATACACATATAAAATCAATTTTATGGAAAAATATTGTTGTTGCTACCGGGATTCTCTTCCTATCCGGGGGAATTGCATTAACCGATAATACTATACCAACACAGTACATTGATGACAAATTTTCGAATTTATATGTTACACATTTCAAATTCATACATCTATCGTTTCATTATTTGAAAGCCATTTTCTTTATTTTTACGAAATCTCAAATACCTTTGAGTAAACCGATAGGAGACGCCAGAATTAATAATTAATAATAATAAAATTAAACGAAGCAGATTGGAGAAGTAAAATGAAATTGATTAAAAATATTTTCTCTATACCTGAATGAGCGTGTTCTGTCCATATCGTTTGACTACTGCTCTCATAAATTCATCTACAAATTCATCGTACTCTTCCCCCGTAGTTCTTTTTTGACGTAATCCAATGTACAGAGGATCTTCCAAGAGGTTCTAGAATAAAAAATAAAAAATTTAAATTTTTAAATAGAATTTTTTTTTTAAACTTCCATTCCTACTTTAATTTATTTCATTAGGTTGTGAGACAGTTCTCCGTATGTATATACAATAATAGGCTATCAACGGCTTCTCAAAATATAAATCTTGTAATAATCTTAATAAAATCACACAACTTTTTCCGAAATTCTCACATTTTAATTTAACAGTTTTAATTCATTGGTAAACAAACACGCTCTCGAATCATCTATATATATAAATAAAGAGTGTCTGTTGGTTTGTTCGTTTTTTATACAAATCTACAGTTTTATTCCGAGCTCAATCAATGCTCACTTAAGCTTAAAAGCAAGAAAAGATCAGTCCACATGAGATTTCGAAAAACCACCCACTTCCCCCTTTCCCAGCCCTTAAAGCAGAATTTTAGTACTTCTTGATGAAATTTTGCATATTTGACATTCAAAATAAGAAGATAATTATTGTCTACATCCTCTAAATGAAGCCTCTTTACTCTGCGTAAAGCCTGAGCAACGCTGGGTACTTCAGCTAGTTATTTATAAAACTGGCACCATTATAATGTAAGCAGATTACACTTTATCATGACTTAATGACAAAAAAATATATTATGCTATATCATCCTTAACATCGTTTTACGTGCATTTTGGGAAGGTCCTAATATTAAGCTAGCTTGTGCATAACAAAACTAATCTTAAATTTTTTGGTAAATACAAATAAAACTGAAAATGTAAGTATTTTTTAATAAAAAAAAAAATAAGGTGAGAGACATCAAACATGATTCCAAACATCTTTTTCCTTGAGAAATAAACTAAATTAATTTTTGAAACTTTAATCCCAACATTTTTAAGTAGCCATGGTAAAATGTACTGATCCTTGATTCATTATATAAATTGATTTATTATTCTAATTAATTAAGCATCTTGAAGCCAATAACATAATTTTCTCAAATAAACAGGAAAAAAGATATATAAAATTTTATTCAAAACCTGGAACACAGTTGGGTGATTTATGATACATACATTTTAACAGATGATGTCACCAATCAAATAAACTTAATCAAATAGAAAAAAGGATCTATGGTTTCATCTTTTCAATTTCATCTTGAAATATATATATATGTACCTCATTGTTAGTTCCTACGTCGAGTGTCACGGGCAAACACTGATGCGGCTTGATGCTGGCCAGAGCGGTGTAAAGAGAGAGTTTTCCCACAGGAATGCCCATTCCGCACGCACCCAGGTCTCCCAGACCCAGGATCCGTTCTCCGTCAGTGACCACAATGGCCCGAACATCCGGCTCGGGCCTGAAAAAAGGGAGTAATTGTAAGACATAAAAAAATATTCTCAATGATTTGAATTATTATTGAAATGTAAGCCTTAAAAAGAGTATAAATGTAAAATGCCAAACATTATAAAAAATAAAATTCTTAATCACAATTTTTTATGACAATTCAGATATCAGTCTACATACTTTATTTTGATACTGTAGATGATTTTTTTATTATTTATGAAGACATCTCCCAAAACCATTAAATATATAAACCCAGAGTCCAGAAGTTAGCCAGCTCGTATATTGATAAAATATTCCCAATTTACTGAAATATTATTTAACAGTAAATCAAAACATATCAATAACGTAATTATTATTCTAAATACTAATTAAATGTATTAATTAGATAGATATACATATGAAATCAATTTTACCAAAAAATATTATTGTTGTGCTACCGGGATATGAACCTGGATCTCTTTCCAACTATGCTACAACAACAGTACTTTTGATGACAAATTTTCGAACCTATATGTTACACTTTTTCTAATGAATACATCTATCGTTCCATTATTTAAAAGCCATCTACTTTGTTTTTACACAATCTCAAATACCTTTGAGTAAACCAATAGCAGACACCAGAATTAACAATAATTTTTATTAAATTTTGGACACATTAATACAACTTATACATTATTAAAGAGAACACATTCTTATTGTGAATTGCACGTTCCCCAGATTGGAAGAGATCCAGGTTCGAATCCCGATAGTAACAATATTTTTCGATAAAATTGATTTTATATGTACATCTTTCCAATTGATAATTTAATTTATATTAAAAATATCACAGATCTATGTTCTGAATAATTACAACTTCACAATAAGAATGTGTTCTCCTTAATAATTATTATTCTTTCAAACATTAAAGAGATCTCACCAATTTTTGAGTACATTATACACGTGTCCTTTATCATTGATGGTAATGAACAATCCTCTTGGCCTCCGATAGATCAGTCCAAACTTCTGACACGCCAGCCCGACGGTTGGCGTATACACGATGGGAAGCATCTTAGCTACATTCTCCGAGATGAGCCGGAAGAATAGTCTCTCATTCCTGTCCTGTGGGTAAAATACAATACAACAGGTTATAGCATGACACAGGTGGTTTTGCCATTTTAATGACGAGTTCAGAACATAAAAGTAATATCCTCTTTTTCTTCTGGATCTCTATACGGACCTTCATTAAAATAATAGTTTGACATATATATAAGTGAATATTTATATCAATTATTGTGTAAAAGTACTAAAAATAAAATAAAAACATTGATCATCTCAAACGAAAACATAAACGACATGACACACAATTGTAAATAGCAGTTTGAAAGTGAATAGAGCAAATTTGGTTGTATGTTGAGCATGTGTTACATTAACCGATGGTTATTGATTGTATATTTCACAATTTCGCTTTGAGTCTGCGTCACAAAGAACATATCCAGGTCAGCGTTAGTGGATGACATCTTGTTGTTGTAATTACATTTTAAGCAAAGAAGAGGCAAAGCCTAGATTGGTTTTGTGAAACTTAATGTGAAATATGTTGCAAATGAGTTGGAGATCTCAATGATCGGACAGGGATATTTAAATCTATTGGTGAAAGTATTATTAAGTTTATTAATACTATTGTACATATTACGGAGACCGAAAAGTAACCAAAAAATTTTTTTTGCTGGTGAAAAATATTTATTTATCAAAAAAATCTTAAATACTAATCAACAAAATAATTTCCATCATTTTCTATCACTTTTTGCTGACGTAAAGGCAATTGTTCAATGCCCTTTTAGAAAAAGTTCTTTGATTTTTCAGCGAAAAACTTTTTTAAGTGTCTTTTCACTTCTCCAACATTATTACATTTTTTACGTCTCATAGTATGCTCCAACGATCTAAAAAGGTGGTAATCAGATGGCGCGAAATCCGATGAATAGGGTGGATGAGTTAAAAATTCTAATCCAAGCTCCCTTATTTTTTCCCGTGTTATTTTTGCAGCATGAGACCTCGCATTATCGTGTTGCAGAATCCTTTTTTATTTACCAAAACAAATAATTTTTTTACAAGCTCTTGTTTCATTCGCTCGAGTTGCTCACAATACACTATCTCTGTAATGGTCTGATCGGGTTCAAGCAATTCATAATGAATAAATCTAGAAATATCCCACCACAAACAAAGAAGGACCTTCTTTATTGTTAGTGATGGTCGAGGAATCGGAACAGGTCCGGAAGAAAGCCATTGTTTTTTTCATACATGATTATTGTATAGCACCCACTTCTCGTCTCCAGTTACAATTTGCTGCAAAAAAAGATCGGCTTCATACCAAGGTAGAAAAGATGCACAGATGGTACGCTGTTGATCGAGCTTCATCGTCATGGGGAACTCAAATTCCTTGTCTATGCAATTTTCCTATGCAACAAAGATGATCCTGAACTGTAGACCATGGACAACCAATGTTCAATGATAATTTCTCGATTTGACGAGGATCTGATTCCACCATCAACTTTAGGATATCATCGTCTAATTTTTATTACTTTTCGGTCCCCCTAATATATTGAATATATAAATTTTATATGTGCAACTCGATACAGACCTTGATCAAACGAAATAGATAGGGATACAATATAATGCATTGCGTATATATACATATATTTTATCTGTAATAATCTATTTTTCTGCATTTATTATACTGTCACTATTAGTATCACTTTGTATCTCCCACATATTAATAGATCTGATGAGATTGTCTCGATAATATTGCTTGGGCAAGAAAAATACACTTTATGCCGCAGGACAGAGAGCGGTGGAAGAGTGCTGTCCAAGTTTTAGGCCCCTGACCCAATTAGGATAAGAGGGATGATGATGAAGAAGAAGAAAATAAATAATGAGAACTTTGCTCTTCCCTCTATTCGTTGAACCGACTCCTTAGCAAACCGCAATGCGCCATGATTACATTAAGTGAATTATAAATCTCTTTATAATTTTTTTTTGTCGATTAAATAATAATGTCTACAGTGTACACTCAAGTTACAAACGTGTTAATATATGTTATTTTTGTCAATTATGCCCTTGTGATAAAAATATGTGCTTTGAATAATGCACTTTTTCTGTTAACCCCGAGAAGGCCCAGGACGACTATCGCCGTCCAAGAGAGGGATAGCGCAATAAACGTCAAAATATTTCGCGCTATACCATAGACAAAAAACGTTGCACCACGTGACAGCGCGCACAGATGCTGGTAATTTTATGTTGCTAGATTTCTTCTTTATTCAAATGACAGGATTTTCAGTATAATATTTGAACACACAAGCCATTCATATCGATGACAAACACATTAGACGTGCTAATAATGCACTTCTAAAATACTAGAACTTTCCAAATTAGTAAGTACTTGTGAGTTGCATTTTGATTCCAGCAAGTGCAGAGTATTATCAGGATTTATCCTGCAATACGCATATATATACAATTGTACCCTTATTTCGTGATACTTATTTGTTTGTAAGTGAGTACTTAAAATGAATAAGATATTATTTTCTAGTTATTAAGCGCGTTTTACTATAAAAATACAGAGAGTGCTTTGTTATAGACCATATTGGTTATTGACGCGAATGGCATTTCATGCGTGTTAGTGTTAGTGCTATATCATAAGTCCGATGTGTGATGTGAAGTGCTAATATATATATTTTTGTTTACAGTTTTGAATTTTTTTTTACAAAAATTTACTATCGCAAAGTCCGATGATGAATTGGATGAGAACGATGTCGAGGATGATTATTTTGTGGTTCACACCTATGATGAAGACCTTGACAATACTGTTGATGAAAACCAACCATTAACAAGTGCATGGGTTAGGCCACTATTGGGAGACAGATAATTGTTTCATTCCAAATATACATAAAATCTGAAGTTGTCCTTCCAAATAACAAATACAAAATAAATAATAATTTCCTATCCTGAACGTTAAGGCCTGACAACACTATAAACTTTTTTTTTTCATCTCAAAACTGTACAAAATCGCGGCCGATGGACGCTTATAATAAAATAGAAGCTCCATGTTTGTTGCGTTTTTAGTTAAAGCAACGTTTTCATGTGTTATTCGTAAAAATAAAATTCGGAAAAATCTAGTCTATGAATTTTGAATTTTGCTGCCAATTGATGGTATGATGCTGTTTCACCTAGGGCTTTTTCTGGGCAGCTAACAGGTTAACGGTGCTTGCTTAGAGGGTGCCGTTATTACGAGGCACGCCTATATTAATATCACCATCTAACGTTGATTAAAGAAGGACAATTGTCATTGGACTAACACTTTTAATTTAATTACGCAATTGGCCTCCAATTGGCCTCGGTCATGTCAGGCATGCTCATTTCCTTGACATCATTCAATGTCACAAACACAATGTATCTATATACGTGTTACAGGCAAAATACGCAACCGTTTTAGGAATTACAAGAGATTTATTTTTAATGACTTAATGCCTCACTAAATCAACTCTTGTAAATGTAACTAACTGTTTCAGGAATTGCTGGGAAATTTTTGTACTGTTTAATTCTAGGAAAATTTATTCAATTCATGCTGTTTGAATTTTTTAAACATTTTCCTTATTAGTTTAATCTAGATAGTGTATCAAGATTGAATGAAAAATATTAGAACTTAATATGCAAGTATCGTAAGAAAGATCTAGATTTAAATATGAGTTCTAGAGCAATAACTTATAATTTACCTTGTTTGATGCAATAAATGCACACATTAATATAATTGATAACAGATCTTGTTTGTTTTGCCATGCAACATAGACAGCTGTCAATAGATAAGGAAAAAAGTAGATATGAACAGATTCGTTCCACTATAAAATATATCTTCAAAATATTACGTATATTCTTAGAAATATTACAACACAGGGACTCAAAATCCTGTGCATAAAAATACTTACATATACAAAATATCTAAATTAATAAATACGTAAATAATGGAGTGTGCATAATATGCTTAAAAAAACAGAGGAAAAAATAAATCAGTGGTGGGACATGTACATACATTTATTTATTTATTTAATAGCGCCTTGAATGGAATTATATATAACGGGAACTTAATAATATAATAAATAATAAAAGAATCACCAATTCTAGAAGTAAATTTTAGGCACACAAGTTAAATGCTGTCAATTTTAATATTCTAGAAACTTTGTACATTGTCTGATTTCATGATTTGTCTGTGACATGAAGCATTAATTTAGGAGGGGACTAAAAAAGAGTGTTGATTGAATTTCAAGGTCACATGTGTGACACATGAGCTGCTCAGCTGTGAACTAGCTATTACAAAACAATTGAAAGTCTTCTCAGATACCAGTGAACATATAGATATGTAGATATAATTTAAAAAAGAACTTTTATAAAAATATTAACAAATGTACAACAATACATTTATTTATTAATTTTGCTTTAGATAAATGTGCAAATCATTAAAGTAAAAGAATATTCTTGTTTAAAATGATTTTTTATTAAAATAATTACTCGCGAAAGGAAATTCAAAGAATTACAACCTTTTTAAACAATGCATTGAGTACCCTATAACCAAAATATGCAAAAAAAATCTTTTTGATTGAACTTATATCTTCCTATAAAATATTTTTCAATAATAATATTTAGTAATAGTGATAAAATTAACAATAAGATATTGATGAGATAAAAGTCTAGGACATTGAATTAAACAAAACATGAAAACATCAACAAGAACATCTCAAAACTACCTAAAAAATTTAATCTAGAACAAAAATAAGACAATCATGCTTCATCTGTAGTGGATCAAAATTATATAAGTACTTATTACTTATTTTAAAAATTATGTGACAAACATACTAAGACATGCACAGATGTAACATACATGAAAAAACTGTAAAACTTATATGTCATTTTTATAGCCTTCCCCGAAAGGTATATTGTATTTAAAAGAAATGTGGAGGCCTATCGCCTCTACAATCATCATCATCGCAGACTACCTCTGAATGCACCTTGCAGATACCTGAGCGTAAAACACAGCTGTGAATTGCCCAATACCTACGCCAATACTCACCCGCTGTTGTCCGGAAACCACGAGCTCCGTTAACTACAGTATTGTACAGTCTCATTTCTCCGCAATGCTGTATAACTGTGCTCAGTAAACTTTGGTTAACCATAAGTAGTTGCTCTTCTTCAAACTGCTCTAGCTACGCACACTTATACACACACTCCGCGATTATAATAAAACAAACACGTGAATGATGATAGGTGGTTGTTGGGGGCACTCAGCACTCACACCATAAACATCAATTCACACAAAGCACAAATCTCATAATTGTTAACACAACATAATTGGTGACCTCGCCGATTCCGGCCCTATCTTTCTTTTATAACGCCGCTCACCCCCCTTAGAAATAATAAATAAATAAAATTAGCTAGATCAGCACATACCTGTAGCTCAACGAGGTACAGATACTTGTTCAGGTCATCCTGATATCGCTCCAGGGATATCCGGCAGATCTCCATCTGTTCTTCTTGCGTCTTGAACCTGGCCGGTTGGAGACCGTGGATACCCAAGGCCTGCCGCTCTTCCAACGTGAATGCCAGGCCCTAAAGCGAACAGTTCAGTGTGTTCATTGTGTAAATATTTTTTGAATTAGTTAAAATTTTGTAAAAAATACAATACCTACATTAAATGAAAACCTAATTAATGTATCACAAGTGTGTAGGTACTATACGACACAATATTCACGGAAACAATATGTAATACTTAGTAAGTGATAAATTTCATTTATCATATTAGTTTATGTCGCATTTCAATGAAAAATGAGCAATGTCAATATATAGATAGAGTCATCAAACATTTTGTACAAAACTTGCTTTGAAGACCTAATAGGTATTAGTGGATTGACGATTCCATTGTATGTCAACATAACATAAATACTATTGCGTGAGAAATATTACTTTTGCAATTTTAAATACATATTTATCATTTCTATACATGAATCGAATATTTGACAATTTCATGCCCAATATTATTTTTAGGAGTGGTGCAAGGTGATATGGTAACACCAATCATTTTATTCATCAGAATTAGTGAATCCAACCCCGACCCAAAGTTGTAATCCCGGGATTCCTGGATTCAATTTTGATGATGATTAGAAAATATGCACTTAATGCTACATTTATAAAAAAGGCCCAAAAAGAACAAAAATAATATAAATTATAATGCAAGATTGACAAATAACAATTTGAGTCTAGTCATTCAGTCTTGATCTAATTTGGTACCCCTCAATTAATCTAAAATATTAATCCCAAAAGCTTTGCAATTATATAGGGTGTCCAGTAGAAAAATTTCAAGATTAAATTGTAATTGTTCGTAAACCATCAGGGTGAGGTAAGTGTGAGGGATATTATTCAACGCACGTGATTTGCGGATTTGCCAGTCGCAATGAGTCTCTGGTTGGGAGCGCACCGCGCGTTCGCGGTTGAGCAATATTTAAAGTGCGGTGATTCATTGGTTCGTGTGTGTCGCGCTTTTGTACTCACTTTAATATTCAACGAGTAAGTGATGGGCCGAGCACGCAACTTATCTGGTGTTGTGTTCAAAAACCCGGACAAGAAGGGACAATGATTAACCAAACTCCTCCACATTTTCATATTGATGGCTAAGTTAATAAACAAAACATGAGATACTGGCGCCCTGACAACCGAGGGAATGCCATCAAAAACGTTTGCATTGTCCAAAAACAACAGTGTGGTGTGCAATTTATTTTTTTAACCAGCGAGAGACAGTATTGACGAATGATCAATGAGGTTTTGGTACCGCAACTGTAGCTGTTTCCCGGATTCAACAACAGAACACAATTTCAGCAAAACGGGGCCATTTCACACACTGCTAGTTTTAATGGAGAAGCTATGGGGAATTTTACCCAATAAATTAATCATCAAGTACGAAGACATACCCTGGGCACCTCGGTCACCGGACCTTACACCGTGCAACTTATTTTGTGGGGATACCTTAAGTCGAAAGTTTACAGCAACAATCCTCAAACAATGTTAATGCCATCAAGTTGAGGCCACTGAACCAACGCTTTGCTCTCGCATGTTCCCAAATTTAAAAGTTCGATGCAAGAGTGTCTTGAGAGAAATGGACGACATTTAGACAATATTATTTATAAAATGTAAAATCCGCATTGTTAAACTAAATTTTGTATAAATAAAATATGAGAATAACATTGCAGTTTTTTTTTTATTTAATATTAAACTTAAAAGTTTTCCGCTGGATACCTTTATGTAGTAATCCTGGAAATCATAAATACTCTTAACTCGTAAATTGGACACCTAATAAGAATATTAATAATATAAAGAAAAAATTTATTAAACAATATAATATAGATATCTCATAGAGACGAAGCTTTTTTATATTATATTTTAATGAAACATTTGGAAGTATGAGTAATTACAGGGTTTACGACCTGTCTTAGGCTGGCTTAAGTGATCACTCTATATAAATATAACGTTCACCATTCTCACCCATTAATCAATCTCCATATCTATCAAATTTTTGGAAATTGTATATATGTTAATTTGTTGAAACACTGCTTTTTTACTTTGCCATACTTCCATATCTTTCCATTAAAATATAATAAAAAATAATTTCATCTCTATATTTGTTTAATAACAGTGCCTTTGTATGTGAAAATCCAGTAATTGTATGTTCTTAGACATATTCAAATATTGCAAAAAATTTATTATACCTTGTTCCACTTTTCATGACAGAAATTCTATATATTATATTAAAGCTTGAACTTAAAGATTTGATATACAAAAAAAATTGCTAAACCACCGTAACTATTTTTTCACTATATCATTTTTTAATATTTAGCTGATTCCGATGCTGATATTTGCTTTACACAAAAAAAAAATCACAAATTTTACAATCTACATGTCGTTATCAATACATATAATTAAAGTGAGTATTCACCTTGTTGAGCCTGGGGTCCCTGAGATGGTCTATCCCCATGACCATGGAGGGGCAGATGATGTCCCCGGTGACCTCATGGTAGGGGCGCGAGGTCTGGGGCGAGGAGCCGGAGCGCGAAGAGCACACGGGACCGCTCCAGGGCACGGCGGCCGCGAGTGCTCCACTGCTGGGACCTCGCACCCTGAACATGAAGCAATTCAGTTAACATATTTTAAAATTATTATTAAAAAGATCAGTCAAAATCAATATTTTGAAGATATCCTGGACAATATTTTGGGAGAAGACACTTTTATATAGATGCACCAACTCTTTTAACCCATCTTCCTAGCTTTTATATTAGTGATGGTAAACCGTTACGTGACTGTGATTGTGTCGTTGATTGGTAACTGAGACTTAACGATTATTAGTAACTACGATTTAACTGTCGGAGACTTACTTTCTAGTGTACTAATCATTACACAAAGAATTACGTAAATCAGTTATCAATCATCATTACAATTGAAGACAATCAGTCACAATAACAGTTAAAATAACAGTTTAAATAACGACTTTACCATCACTACTTTCTATAATTAATGACTGTTTTATTCCTTTACATTCACTTACATAAAATTGACACTGTTTTTCAAATATACATTATTGTATTTGTTTGGATTTAAATATTTTAACACTGGGTTTTTTTTTATTTAAACAGTTAGTATAATCAAACATTCACCAAGAAAGGGAAATGCGACACTCTTGCTCTATTTACTACCTGAATGAACCGCCTTCATTAAACGTTTCCTCCCATCGTGTTATTTGCTTTTTGTTCCATTCAAATTGTTGTGAAAAATATTGTCGTTGCGCTACTGGGTATATTTGTTCTAGGGAACACTTTTAAGATGCCAAAAAAGTATTTATCATCATGGCAGTACTGCCCGAGGTACCTAAACCACCTAAAGGAGATCCCTCCATTCCTCTCTACCGACCTTGAGAGCATGTACCGCCCCTCCCCTCAGTTAATGAAATGTTAGGTGTCCATTGTGAAAACTCTTCTATCCGAACCTGGCTGATGCCTGACCCATTTAAGTTGTTGGATTTTAATAAAATAGATGAAGTCAGACTCAATCACCAGTAAAGCTTCAAATTGTAATGACGATGCCAAATAATATTTTCACAAATCAGTCCAAAAATATTTGCCACGATTTTATAGTCAAACACCTGCGATTTCAGACAGAGCTTAGAGTCTAGGTTTCCGCCCTATACAACAACACTAGTCTATGGAGAGTCTGGTATAGATGAATCAAAACAGTACAAAAAATACTCTTTTCTTTTTGCACATTTTTTTATCTTTGCAATAAAAAATTTGGCACCCGATTCAGGCGTGAGATATGTCAAACAAGTTAATCAAGCTTATGCTAATTGGACTAGATCTAAATTGTAAAGTTTTCTCTCCTGACTTGCATTCCCACATTCGTCCGTCTCCTCTTCCTACACAGAAAAATAGGTATGTATATAATATATAAACTAAAATAAAAAGTCACTTTTTGCAACTGCATCAATATCCAAATTAAAATATCATTTCTCATTTTACTGATCTCACAAAATGATGAGCGTATTTTAGTGTTCAGAGTCACCAGTTGCTAACCACTGTGCTGTGCTCAAGTAAGACGATACCATACACTCTGCCGCATTGTTCACCACCTCATTGTTCCATTTGCAAACTTCCATTATGACAATGAGGAAAAAATATTGTTGCTATGCGAAACAATGAGAGTGATTTAAAGCATTTATTATTGAACCAAGACTGCTGAAGGGCATTAAAATATGTGAATAATGAATCATTGTTGAATTTAAAAAATTATCGGTTGCTAACTGTCGATATTTGCATTAATTTATTTGATTTTGTATTATGTAAGTGCATTTTTATCCTTTGATTAAGATAAGATGCTGATAGTAAATAAATAATATCAAAGATTCTTATCTAAATATGTACTTATCAAATTTCTAGAATCTGGAAAAGAATTAATAACACAAAAATTTGATTTATTGCAAATAATAAATTTACATATCTCTAAGTAAATGAACCATTCTGATAACATAATAGGATACACGTTCATGCTTGAATTAATGTTAAAATACTAAATTAATGTATTAATTATAAATATATACATATAAAATCAATTTTGTCGAAAAATATTGTTTTTGCGTCACCGGGATTCGAACTTAGATCTCTATTTCCAATCCGGGGAAGTAAATGTAAAATATTTTTGAATTAGATATATAATTGAAACTACACCCCTGTAACACTATATATCAGTTTTTACAAATGTTGATTTATAGAAGAAGTGTCAGCTATCTTGGATGATATAACAGTGTTGTTGGAGGTAAAATCCTTTATAAATTGTGTGAAATAGTATTTTTATTTATTTAATATGGTTATTAGGAGAACACATTCTTATTGTGAAGTTGTAATTATTCAAAACATAGGTCTGTGATATTTTAAATATGAATTAAATATATTAATTAGAAAGATATACATATAAAATCAATTTTATCGAAAAATATTGTTGTTGCACCACCGAGGTTCGAACCTGGATCTCTTTCCTAACCGGGGAATGTGCATTATCCAACTATGCTACAGCGACAATATTTTTAGTGACAAATTTTCAATATACCATTTGATACCCAAGAAGATATACAACGCATAAAGCATTCAAAACTAAGATCTGCTCAAAAACGATATGCAGTGTTGTTGAAGTTATTGCTGGTTGAATCAACCGATAGTATGCCAGCGCATAAAACAAAACACTTGAATAACTTACGTACCATTTTCTACAAAGGCAATGAGAATAAAACGCCACGCTCTTGTGCCTCGATACACAACCATCACCCACATTTATATTACAGAATGCTCGTCAATTGATTTCAACATGACCAGATCTTTCACGGACATCCTCTATCTCCAATGAGCATCTGGAGCACTCCTGTTACATATATATTTTTTTTTTTCTGTCATCATTCATTTGTCTCACAAGACCAAACCAAAGACTATTTTTTAATCAAAATAATCTTATCGAAATACCATGCACTTAGTTCTCTGCGACTTTTCATTTCTATCAAACATTCAGGTATCTACACAAACTCTTATACTTGTTAACATTTAAATAACAAATATATTACAGTTAATGCAACATTAACCCATTGATCACGTGTCCATAAATACGCATGACATCTTTCATAGGCTCCACTCTTTGATGGCATTATAATTTACGACACTCTTTGACAGCATTATAATTTACGACTTTACACTAGGACAATGCAACAAATTTATGATTTGTTTTAAAGAAATCGATAGCAAAGGTTCTCAAGTATCCTCACGAACATAAACAAATACAGAAATTAGAACCATAATTATAAAATAATGTAAACAAATTATCCATGAGAGAACACAACAGTGCCCTACACCATCACTAGCGCCATTTATCGTGATATTCATACGTACTCGAGTGAAGTAGTGATCTGCACGGGCGCTGATTTCTGAGATCAATGCACACTATTTACAAGTTTTTAAATAGTGACATTAAATTTAACTCTATAGTTTGAAACGCATTATATTCTACATGCGTAAACTGAGTTTGAGAATTTGAATAACTGAGCGATAATGGATGATACGAGGACTTTTATTATTTTGTGTTTGTTTACAAGATGGCTAGTAATCCTTGACAAATATTGACAGATGTCCATAGAATAAAGATTCCAAATAATTGTGGTACGATTTTCACTGCTCCTCAATGCGTATGTACCCACCAGCGGCGGATGAAACACGGCAACTCATATATGAGTCACACACAGGGAATGGGTTAAAAGACACACGATTAACAAAACACAACAGTAAATAAATGTAATTTAATGAGTTTCTACAAAAACGATTGATTACATCACAAACATAAAATTTTCTATATTTCAACCTTTTAAAAGATATAAAATAAAGAATCCAATAGTAAAATATCAAATAATGAGAGCAAATAACAAAATAATTATAAGATTCTAGGAATATTAATCGGTTGACTTCCCAAGGATGTAAAACTGTTTTGAGAGTCCATAATGTAATTATGCATTTGTTTTTTTTTTTATTTAATTTTAGTGTAGTTTTTTTAAAGGATTTTAACCTTGAGGCGAATTAAAAACGTTTGTTCCGGGTAGCTAAATGCTTAATGCTAATAATTTCAACATTCAGATGTGTAGAACCACATAATATGTAATTAAAAAGTACATTGGTAAATTACATTCACTTGTAGGGCAGCTCAAGGACATTAATTTCTGTAATCAATATTACAATAATTTGACACAAATCCCTCTAATCAACCACTTAAAATTAATAGTTTAGAGGTTCTTAGTGATTCCTATTTGCAACCTGCGTGTGGTTAACTTTATGTACAGACAGAACTAGATATATGTGATTATTAATCTAAAACATGATATGTCTCGCCCCCCCCCTCAGCCCAAAACAGACAAATTCTAACAAATTATAATTATCGCTAAGTTGCTATTGTTCCGAGAAATTACGTCATTCATCAGTTTTAACTACAGTGTGATACAGAAAATTATTGATTTGTTGAAAAAATAGAATGAATACGGTGAAATTGGAGTTGCTTAGGTGCATGTATGGATAGTAGATGTAACAATTTGAAATATTACAAAATATTCATTCAAAATTTGTCAAAACTGTATTCGATTGCTAAAGCAAAATTGGAGAAAGAAAAAAAAAGTCCAGGTTCGATTCACGGAAGCAACAAAATATTTTTTTTGATAGACAGATTTTTTCTGTACATCTTTCTATTTGATTCAATTAATATGTATTAAGATATTCTTTCATATCAAATACTTCAGACAAGCGGCTTAAAAACAAACGGTTTTGAAACCTGGCCAACGAGCGACCGTATTCATGTATGAACAGAGATGAGCCATTTGGCGAAATGTCGTGCTTATTTTTAAAATGACGTGCAATGACCACCTAATGTTTTATTTACAATATAAATTATGTTCAACGCATTTTGGAGACAGTCCAACTTCTACTTTAGTCTACGCACATGGCTAGCGGCAAATGAAATTGACAAATATTGCCAAGATGTGTGGCTACATTGTTTCGCAGGTAAGGTATGCGCGATGCTTCGGAGTTTGCTTGGTTAAACGTTATTATTGGCACTATTTAAATGTTCACCGAGTGATATAGCGCTAGTTGGGATGTATAGTGGGGACGATTCTGGGTCTTAGTGTTACATACACTATTGTGTCGTCATTCAGAAAAGTATGAAGTAATTAGTTCTCCGGGCGAAGTTATTAGCGTACAACCAACGCGGTGCTTCGGAGCTCACGTTCAATAAAGCCCCAAAAGGTCCATGCCTTAGAAAAAGTATTGGGAGTATTGGGAATATTGACACTTTACTGTGCGCAAATATGGACTAATAATTTTTAAATAAACCTCAGCAAGAAATAGAATTACAAAATGTAAAAAGCATTTCTCACGCGTATTACTGAAACACAATAAATGTACACAGTATATGTCGCTATGTCGTTAATATCGGGTTGGAACCATACAAATGCCTATAAACACATCTATATTATCATTTATTGAGTGCATTGTCACACTAAGCCAGGGGTCAGCAAACCGCGGCTCTTTTCATAGGCCCCATTTGAAACTCTACAACTCTAGCTCATATTTTCATATACAATCAATAGTTAAAAGAACTAACATTTTCCATTCTCACAATCTTTGGCTCTACCTATTTATGAGAGCAAACATTCTCTTACATGAATCAAATTTTTAAAATGTTAAGAAGCTAATTAACCGATGAAAATTTACAATCATGCCTAAAACTGAAAACAAATAATCACTTGCAAGACATAGCAAAGCTTTCGAACGTGATGCAAGGTCACCATTCTAACTAGTAAACTTAACAATGTTTTCTTATTTCAAGATCTTATATTTTATTATCTCAAGATACATGACTAAAATGATTGATAAGAAAATCTCACTTCTGGGAAGGATCAGAAGATTTATTAATACTGAGTCTTGTAAAACAATATACAACTCTGTTATTATTCCTCACACCAACTACTGCAGCAGCATTTTGATTTTGGCTAATGAAGAAGAAATGCAACAATTGTCAGTGTTGCAAAATAAAGCTTCGAGAATAATACTCAGAAAAAATAAATATACTCGGATCAGTGCAATGCTGAAAGATCTGAATATGATGGACCTTTAAGCAGAAAATATATTTTAATATGATGGTATATATTTATAAATATATCAGCAGAATTTATACAAAAAATGGATGCAAATGAACATGAGCACGAGCAACATATAAGAGGAAGGGATATACTGAGACTGTCATTCAGGAAGAAGGCCAAATATCAGAAATCAATGATGTATAGTGTGATGAAGATTTTTAATGAAATGCCAGAAAACATAAAAAAGGAGAAGAAATTGAATAGATTTAAAGTGAAACTGACTGAAACTGAGTAAAATAAAAGACTTTAATCTTGTTTATATTAGAGCATATATAGGAATGCCTATGTATGCACTATGTTAAGAATTAAATAAATAAATAAAATAAGTAATGCACTGAGCTACTAAAGCTTATAACTCACTCTTCTAAGTAGACATAGTATCTTGATTTTATCTCGTTTTTTTTCATCATTAAAATACAGTGAAAATTTATGTTACGGCTCTATGAAAATGTTGAGATTCTGTTTACTGTCTGTCTAATATTTAGTTCTTCTCACTAGAAAGTCTGCAATACTTGCACTAGGTCATTAAAACCACTGAAAAATAATTAAAAAGTGTGATTATTTGCTCTCACTATTATTTAATGGATAAAATCGCTTAGAACAAGAGAGCATTTTTTTTAGTTTAAATTGTGGCACAATTATTTTTAGTTACATCACTGATTAGCATCAATGGGTTAATTTCGCAAGTGTTACCTGACAGGTCTTGTCGATTTATATAAAAGTATTAAATTAATGAATTATTAATTATTCCTAAACTCGAAAATTTACAACGCGGTTCATCCACAAGTTTAAAGCAACCCAGGGAACGAGAAAAGGACTATGCTTGGAGAGTCCTCGAGGAATAAAAAAAAATGAAGATATTTGCTGTAGCACCACAGTCAAAAATATAGTCCATTGAATAACAAAACAGAAATGGTCATCCAGCAGTTTGTTGACATAAAAATAACTGTAAAAAGCGACTGGTTTCAGGGAACAAATAAATTGCAGTCATTAAGAGAGGCCTTTATCAAACAGGATAAAAAAAAATTTTGTTTGCAATGTTATTAATATATTCTCAACCAAACCAATGCGATTTTTGCTATAAAATAAAACTACCTCTGTTGCCACCAGCTAAAAGATAAAATATTTAAAAAATAGAACTTCTTAACATTCGCCAATTAAGGTGTAAAAATTACTTGTCAATCTGTATATTTACTGTTAGATAAGGATAGGACCAGTGGTATAGTGGGGCTAGGGTACCGCCCTGGCACTTCTTTCGATATGGAACTTAGATACTATCAAAGTACATTAAAAAATATTCCTCATCAAATATTGCGCAGTGGACAGATATTACGTATTATTATTAACTACCAATATTTAGATATATTTTCTTTGATATAATTAAAAAGGGCGGGAGGTTATTATTAAACAATTTTAACATAGAATATTTTTTATCACAGACCCTGTTTAGGCGATATAATATATATGCTTCGGTAGGACCGTATGTGTACATTCCATTTGTCAATTTAAACAGGAAAAACAAAAACGAAACTGGATCTCTTGGGTCAGTTATATTTTTCAGCGGTGTTTACAAGATATGGATTTTGTCGGATGTGATAATGTTTCAGGGGCTGACTAGCCGAGTTTCGGGAAGCGAACAGAAGACTGCCAGCTGAGTTTCAACCATCATAGAAAACCAGCGATTTGCAGCCCAGTTTACACACATTAAAGTTTTCATTTACATAATTTTAATGAGGATATTCAACTAAAACCAATAGAAAATCAGGACCCTAGCTATCGATGATAATTACGGTGGCAGACCCCCTGAATGTAAAAAAACTAGAGCATTTGAAATAATATTAAAAAACTTTATAATATTTTATAGGAGGTTTGCAGGTGGACTGTAATATATAAGAATGTTGTTACAGGTATTTATTAATAGGAAAAAATATGCAGGAAAAAACATATTATATGTTATATATTACATACGTATGTCCAAGATTTCCACTTTTTATTAAGTCTGTTAAGCATTTTAAAATATATTATGTCTAGTGAATCTATGAGGGATGGTCCATTTATTAGAATTAATGAAATGCTCCCTGGATGCTGCTGCAAAATCACAATTATTGTACTGTACATACTAGTCTATAAGTCGAGGGCAGATTTTGACCAACCATTAAGAAGTATGCTATGACTCATGGATAAATCGAGGGTAAAACTTGGGGCTATAAAATTCTATGATTTTTATAATTTTATCAGATTTCACCTAGCAGCAATCGCTGCACCGCTGCAATGTTCACTAACGTAATATGCTTGCATCTAAAGCTCACACTAAAAGTTAACACTCTGCAGACTACATATTAACAACATGTCTGAAATATCAATCAATTTACTTATGTCAGCAAAAACTGGATTAAAAAATGAGCAATCATGAACAGGAACATTTCCACTCCATTTCAAATTGTTGTCCCGCGCTCAATGTACAAAATTCTATCGAAACTAGCACTGACCTGTGGATAAGTTGACCAATTTTTTTTTTTAATTGGATGCTTGTAGATTATCTACAACAGCAGAAAATTGAAAATTTTACATTGAAAATAGAATGAAGATGGACCTGGCCAGTCTTCTTTATGTTTTCTTATTAAAATTAATCAATTTAATTTTTAGAAATACGAAAAACTTCCAAAAGTTCAATTCATTTTCCTTGTAGTGACAGGAATGTGAGTAAGCATCTATACACAGCATCTTTTCCGGTCTTATTAAAAGTGAGTTAAATTAAAATGAGACAATATAATATAATATCTAATATATATACATGTGAAAGTTATAAAAATTATTACGGAAGAGGTAATCAATTTGGCACACAATAGCCTCCCAAGAGTGCGAAGCCTTTTGACAGAAAGCATATTTATCGCGATGTTTTAAATTGTGAATATTTTTATATAAAAATAGGTGCTTAATAAAATGCTTTACTCTATGATCAAACTGCTCTTAATGACGCCAATTTCATCTTAATAAAATAATAACAGAAAGAAAGATCTTTATTTATTTACTGTCACCGTTCGTATTACATCACACCCTGGCGTAATATTAAATTACGCCGGCGGAGATCCATTGTACAATTTCTCGATGAACTTTTCATATTTTCAGACGCCAAACATCTCGCTTAGAAGTATAAGGGACAAACTTACTCATATTATCGAGGTCAAGATTATCAAAACATATGAAACATACAATATCGATCGTAAAGGGCTATTTCCAGTAACTCGATGTACACTTGGCACTACTGACACATTTGCACGACACTTCCGGATAACGTAATCAATGCACTAAACGAGAGTAGAAAATCAAAAGAATATATTTTAATTCATAACTTTCTAAAAAATTTATTACAATACTTACAAAAATGATCTAGGTATGACCGTGAACATTTTGTAGGATTTCCTCCTTTCGTAAGCGACCAGCGCTCAGCTGATTACTGTTTCTGCGCTCTTCGCGCCATTCGCACGCCTGCGCACACGATTAGCCAATTTTAACCAATCAGAGCCAGTGCGCGCAATAAGGATGCGAATCATGATTATTTTATTCCAGTGGTAAAAAACATTTTCTCTTATGTTAAACCTGACAACCAATTCTACAACACCGATCACTCGTGTGTAAAGTTAGGTTATTTTTGGCTTTTTTTTATATGCACTGTTTTCTAATATTTTCTATTGATTACATTATCTATAAAAATAATTCGACTTAAAAACGTTTCAAGTACTTGCGAAATACTAGAACTAAAAATGATCTATTATTTAGTTATGATACTTACGTAAAATGGGTCGGCAAGGTCAGTTATGTAAAATAAAATAATAATAATCCTGCACGATTATTTTTGAAAAAAATATATTGTTAGTTGTCCTACTTTCCTATAAATCATGGCGCCGCCTTATTTTCTTTATTACTTTGAAAAATAAAGTTAAAAGTTTGAAAAATTTCGAAGTTAAATAATAGAAAATTAATTAAAACCCTGCTACCATATTACTTAAAAATTCTGCTTCACGATTATATATACCAGTGTGCCATCTTTAATTTAAAAATGTAAACTGAGAACTTTATCACATTTAAAATACATACACCAACCCCTTTTCACCTTGGCCATAAACCAAATAACCAAGTAAAGTGCTATTTTCGATATTTAATAGTATTATTGTAACTCTCGGCTTACTTGAAACATATTAGAAACACATTGATTTTTCATCGGCACCTGTATTTAAAAGTTTTCAAAATACCTACATATTTGTAAAAACTATAAATATTTAATAAAAAAAAAACATTTTTAAGTAATTTATTTGAAAAACAAAAATTTCTTACAATATGTTTCAAATATATGTCAATGAATTCTGAACGAGATTTATTTCACGGCTGCCAGATGTGGAAATCAAATCCCCGACAACTGAAACTTGCACTCCAGTTTGCAATCACTTAGCCACCAAACTAAATTATTTAAAAAAAATCAATTTTATTAACTTTTTTTTGCCGAAGCCAGTAATTTGTATTAGTTATAGCAGTAGTAGAATTTAATAGTTAGCGGTGGATTTTTTCACACAACTAACCAGCTAACGTATTGAGCGTTGTCCATCTATTATGGCATTCGCCCGTCAAATTCTTAGTAGTTCAACGGCAACCAAATAATGACGTAAGTTGGACAACCGATTGTTTTCATTTCACTTGATTTTTAAATGAGACAGGCATAATTTAATTAAAAATATTAAGACAAATTATAAAATAAACTGTGTTGTATACTTAATGAAGGTTTGAAATAATATTTATTTATTGAAAATATATGTAATACAGTAAATATTATTTTACAACAATATTAGTGGGATTTAGTAGACCTTAAAAACACACTCTTACAGTTATCAATTTAAATAACCACTTATTTCAGTAGCCTACGTAATGTATTAATTAACAAATATAGAAGGTAGACATTAGTAAAATTATTATTACAAATAATCCATGCAAAGCAATTTCTGTACCATCCTTTATCGTTTAAGTACACATACACATTTCATTTAAGTTTTATACATATTCTAAATTTTATTTTTTTCTAAAATATTAAATAATCTTAAATATAATATAATATATGCAATTATATAATATAGTCTTTTATTATTATATTGATATTGAAAATATTATTAGCAAAGATATATGTAATACATATTGATAATGCTTACCTGTATCTTGTATTCGTTTAAAAAAGTATACGAACATCAGAAAGCTAACTAAAAAAATAAATTTCAAAAATAAAGCTTACGCACTATTGAAGTGAAACTTCATTCCCTCGTTTTCTCTTTTTTAGCATATTTTCATTTGATTTTGGTATGTACTTTCTGGGGGTTAGATTGGTGGTTAAATGAAAGAGTAGTGATTGGCATGTTAATGTTTGTTGAGTTAGAAAGATTGAACAAGGAAAACAGATATTACGAATACAATTAAGAAATACAGAAGGTGCACGTAAACTATAAAATGAAGCGAGTCGGCGGTCTCGCTCGACGTGCGTGGGCCGGCAAGATCGCCGTTGCAAAGCGATGAAACAGGAGAGAGCTCGACGATGAGGAATCAGGCCAGATCTGTAGTGGTAGCCGGCAGCGATATGTTCCTAGCAACGTATTGTTAGTAATTTGAAATCTGATCCCTACACTTTTATTAATGATTTAAATGAACGTAGCGAGCAATTGTTAATGTGAAATGTGAAGAACTAGAAAATAATAGTAAATTCTTCTTTCAATTAATATATTCGAGAAAATTCTATCTATACGATTTTGATGCGGAAAATGTGCTAATTAACCCTTACTACGCGTCATCTTTCAACAACAACATTTTCAGTACGCGGCACCGTTTCAAGAATATTTATACTTTAATTTAAATCATAAATACGAGAGTAAAAAATAATTGGTATCGCTTGAGAAGATCAATAATAGATAAATATATTTTCTGTTTACTAAAAGAAACAGAGACATGCTTAGAATTGACAGAATATATAAACAAAAATATCTCATACTGATGGGTCACCACTCGAGCGACGTCGCCATGTTGGTCCGTTGTACAAGGTCGGAACACTGCGCCGCGCGCCTTATATTACAGACTCCTTTTCAAGTGGAACACCAATAAATCACACGCAAATGTTTATCATTAAAATCGTTATCTTGAAGAACAGTTTAGGGGCAGAGACACTTCATTTTTATTAATAGTCTGAATACTGTAAAGATTTAAAAATGTTTTGAGGTGTGATATATTTTAAAACAAGGATATACACATAAGGACACTTTACAAGCACCACACATAAATTTTGTAAGGGACATTTTTTTTTCCTGAATTTTCGTATTGCCGCAAACGTGACATCGTCTTCGGGGTTTGTTATTTTTAAGTGTTGGTGGAATGGGTTCTGGCATATGGTCGGCTAGTGTTTTGGGCAAAATTCTGTGTGGAGTATGGCTTGTTGAAGGTGTTGGATGTGGTGTATTGATAATTGGTACAGAGTATTTTTCTAAGAGCTGTCTAATTACGCTCAGCTGAAATTCAGCTAATGTTTTTTTGTTACCGGTGACAAATTTATACATATTATAGCCATTCAATAAATATAAATCAATTATGTGAAATGCTACTTTTTTGTACCATTTCACAGATTTCCTCATACATGATAAGCTACTAAGCATCATGTCAGTTTTGTCCACCGCACCCATAGATTTATTATACTCGATTATGCACTTTGGCTTCAGTATAGGCTCACCCGTTTGATAATGGTTTTTCCCAGTGCATTCAAAAGATTCGTCATGTAAAGTGGTAAGGATATGCACATCTCTTCTGTCACACCATTTGAGGGCCAATAATGGACTGTTCTTCTTAGCCTCTATTTCTCCCTTTTTTAGTTTTTTAAAATCTGGCATCCCTTTCCGATTTTTTCTCACCGTCCCACACGCATTCGTTCGGTTAGTATGAAGGTATTTAAATAACGTCGGACTTGTGTACCAATTATCACACCACAAATTATGGCCTTTACCGATATAATCATTTAAGAGGGTAGTGACAACAGCTCCAGAAACTCCAATATTTTGATCATCCACTATTTCCGTTCCTTGTCCACAGTAAATTATGAAATCAACGATGTAGCCTGTCATTACGTCACATAAAACAAACATTTTGATGCCAAAACGATGTCGTTTTTTTGGAAGATATTGTTTGAATTTAAGCCGGCCTTTAAAAACAATAATACTTTCGTCAATACATAAATTTTCATGTGGGACCATTGTTTCTTTAAATATTTTACGGGTATGTTCTAATAATAATCGAAGTTTTACGAGTTTATCTTGCGAAGCTAATTCATATGGGTCAGAGAAATGTAGCATCTGTAGTAACAATTGGTACTGATCTCTCGGCATTGTTTTACCGAAAATTGGACTCGCGAGTAAGGGATCAGTACTCCAGTGTTCTTCAATAGACAAATGCTTATTTCTTGTCATAAGCATTGCTGTTGCAAAAAATACATACATTTCTTGTACGGTGGTATCTTTCCATTTATGTGAACGTGATTTTGGCCCGTGTTCCTTCTTATTAAAATTAAAATAATAAAATTTATTAGTTTCCTCCACAATTTTTGACATGATCGAAAAGTTGAGGAAATGTTCGAAAAAAATTGATTCTGATGAATTTTCAGAAAAAATGTTGGTTGTTATGCCAGATTGGAAGTCATCAAATTCATAAATGATGGGAATGTGAGGTCCAGAAGTCCAAGATTGCAAATATTGTCCAACGTCTTCCTCGATAGGTTGTGCTTCGGTATATAAATCGTCACTAACTATGTCACATGGTTCTAATTCTTCTTCACTCATTTCATAATCAGAGTCTAATTCTTGAATAAGGTCACCAATTTGTTCTTCATGCAAATTTTGCCGCTCCATTTTAAAGAATACTTTTTTTACAGTGGAAAGTAATATAAAATTAAATTTAAATTTGACAAAAACACGCACAAAAACGCACACAAAATGTAAACTCACATAAAAGTTTTGGTTCCGAATTATAATTCAACTCACTATAACAACTCCGAAACACGACACGAAAAGAAAAAAGAGCACACCTAACACTTGCAAAAAAATGTTTAAATAGTTTGTGATAAATGAATGTTCCGTTAAACCAATGTATACTGAAAATAATGCATCGGAGCAGAGTCCGCTTTCGACAAGTTCGCTTTCGAAACTGCGCGTGCGCGCCGCTCAATCTTAATATGGCGGCAATTTTTCAAACTGATAAGGACTTGAGATCGATGGACGAGGTCCCGAAAAATGTCATTTTTGGTAACCTAACAAAATAATCTCGAGTGTATCTTGGAGATGTCGCTAAGGTGACGAAATAAGGAATTTTACTGTACAAATTTGAGAGTTCTATAACGAATACTCCCGATTTTACCGACATCCAAACGTCATATACCAAATATGATACAACCGCAGTGTGGGCCTATACCATGGCGCGACAAATGTGATACAACCGCGCCAGGCGGGTTAAATAACAAGCAACGATTGAGATTGCAAATGTAATCTTACTTGACGTGAGCGAAATAAATTGTATGTACAAAAGAGATAAAGTCGTCTTTTTTGTACACACAAGTACAAGTTGAAAATATTTCACATGGTAAAAGGGTAAAATTGAGAAAAAAATTGAAATTTTAAAACATTTTCATTTCAAATTCGTATGACGATAATCTTTGATCGTTTGAATTTACCTTTTAGGAAAAATTTTGGATGTTTGCACATCAAAAACTGTATTTTCAATATATATTCGTTTTTAATATTAAGGTTTCTAGTAAATATTTCGTTTTTAAAAAATTTGCCGATCTTTATGTCGGCAAATGACATAATTCAGTCTTTTTGTACTTGTACTTGTGTACGCACCATCTTATGCCATTAATGCATAAGTAACTATGAATACGCCTAATCTAGAAGGCTCTATAAATCGTGATGTCATTGGTATCTTGACATTGATCATATAAAGTAATTCACACTCGTCATTCATTTGATATATCACATAACGAGTTATTATTTACATTTTTAGGTAACCATAAATTGGTAAGCGATATTGATATGGGGTGTCAGTAAGTTTACAATTATTCATCAACGTTATTTATTGTTTTCTATTCAAAGCTAAACAAAATATATCAAAATTTTAGGAATGTAAATAACGAACTATACTATAGCACTGTACTGAGAGACAAACCACGCATTACAAAATATTTATACTTTATTATCAAATTATCTAAAAAAACAACTCTAAACGAGTCGAATTCGTGAGTCGACAACTTTATTTAAACTTTGCAATGGCATTTGGACGCCAAAAAAATACATTACATGTCACGAACGCATAAATTATAATGCCCGTGCATAGAATGTCTTTTTGGTTCACCCCGCCTCACCTTACTTCGTATAAAGATCGTTGTATTTTGTTCACTATATGTTATTTTGTAGTCACTTCAAACAATGGTTGAAATTTATTATAAATTCAAATGGTGTTCTTTTATTTTGTAGAAAATAAAAACGATACATGCTTCATTCATTGCATTTTTTTATATAAAATGTTACGCACTTTTTAAAGTGTTTTTCGTGAGACATTTTATAGTATAGTATGTTGAAACCTTTAAAATTAATTATATTGGTTTAACTATTTATGCAAATGAAAAAAATGTTGTGCATAAATGGAGATGCAGAGAGAAATTGACTTTTCTTCGTTTATTGTTTTCCGTTATTGACCATAGATAACGGGGTGTTTATTGACGTCGATTTTCTTTCTAATCTATGATGTTTACTGACTGAGTTGACAGCATAGATAAGGTTGATAGTGTTAAGAGATTATTGTTGACAGCTAAGTAAAAGTGAACGTAAAACTTACTAAAATAAGGAGTTATGTATGTACACAGAGGACTTAAAACTGCTTAATTACTGAACGTATTTGAGAAGAATTTATAAATGACGAAATCTTTCAAAATTCCCTAAGGTATTAATGTATATCGCCATTTTAATGTTATCCGTTGACGTTTAACGTCTGTTCGATCGTGTCTGATAAAACATTTCGTTCCATGCCATTCATTCCTTATTTATTACATATCTTTAAGGTACTTTTTTTATTTCCCTGCCCTATAATGAAGCTAGAATTAACTGACGCATTGGTCATCTGTTTACAGAATTCCGTCTTTTTTTCATTCCCTTTTTTTCCACTGATCACCTGTAAGTAATGAATGTAAGGCTAATACAATAAAACACAAACAAAAGGATAAATAGTTTATTCTGTATACAATGGGCCGTTTTTTCTTGGATGGAACGTCACTAGTAAATCATTGAGCGATTTTATAATGAAGACGTTTAGGTCCAGGGGGGCGCGGTCTGGGGACCGGAGCTGCGGCCGGTCCGATCTCAAAGTTTCTCGCGAGATATGCGATGGCTTACCTTGGACTCCACAGTTCCAAGCTTCATACCTGAAAGTTGTACAAGCAGATCAATTATATTGTTAAATTGTCTTATAAATAAATTTGTGGCGTTAACATGCTAACTATTTAAAGTCAGTATATTTCACATAGAATATTAATTATGTGTTACATTTGGTCACGGTGTGCAAACAAAAAATATTTTATGCAATTTGAAGGACCGATGCTATTCTTTATGTGAAAAACATTACTATACCAGTATAAGTACTGGTAGATCCTGACTTGACTACATCACTAATAAAGTATTACACATACATAAGTCAAGAAAACAACTATCAAGGAAAGTTGCACTCAGGTCATATTTACAACTATACGACTATCTTTACGACTCATTAGGCAGGGAAAGATAGAAAGCAGCAGAGGCGTAGAAAGTGGTTCAATGCCCAAAATGTTGGTGATTTTGTACATCTTGCACAGAATAAATTAACATTCTGCAACTTAGTAGCCAACCTTCGATAGAAAGCGGCACATGAAGAAGTCTTGTTAAAAATTGTGTGCGCCATGATGTCAAATCATGTCTGCGTTGGTGTTGGTGTTGAGTACCAATTTTTAACTAATAGCATTTTTAAATCTGCAAATTTACAGATAATATTATGTCATTGTCGTATTAAATGTCGTATCTGTATTCTTGTCGGTGCAAGGCTCGTCATTTATCTTTGTTCTGAGTTCTATCCAGAAACTGTCTGTAGATGTCTGCATTCAACCTATTCATTATTTGGTGAATGCATTTTTGTCTGGTTATTTGTCTTCTTTTCTCATTTACATTTCTAAGGTATGGATTGTACCCAAAGACCAGTTGTGTGATCAGTAGTAACTTTTAACGCCCGAAGTAAAAATTCTTTGCAGGTCGTTGATACATCAAATTTACTACTGTCAAAGCATAGGTGGAGATGTTTATAGGCGTGACAAATAATCATGAAATATGATTTATTTTATGGATTGGATTTTTTCACCTAGGCATTCGATATCTGTCACTTTGGTGGTGAATTTTTTTCATATTATGTGTAATAATGAATATTAAACAACAAGATCATCATCGGACAAACTCTCATCACTAAAATAGCGAGATATTGAATGATTAATTGTCGTATACTACAACTTTCAAAGTATCAATGTGTTAGATGAATTTTGGAACAGCTATGAAAAGTCCGCCATATTTAATTATCGATTCTCATTTTTACTGAGATTACTACGGGATATCGCAGAGTAAAATGAGTTTACTACGGGATGTTCTTTCTAGAAGTTTTTTTTTTACTAACGATCAAATAACCCGTTTCCACACAAAAAAATACTTTAATACCTTTTTTTTACTATAGTTAAAAGTTATTATTGATAACACAACCGGCCCTAAAAATGTATCCTGTCTATTGGCTCCTTTAATTTTTAATGTTGTCTATTATTGACCCCTTTTCTTGCGCTCCGTATCTCAATTACCTCCAATCAATTTCTGTCTCTGGTTAATCTGTAAAATGCTATGCTCCAGATGTAGGTTTTGATCAATAGCTTTTTCGTATTTCTGTTTATTTTTGATAATTAAATAATTGAAATAATTGTTTTTGACTGAATAACGATCTATGTATCTTCCATTACACATTCCTTAAGTAAGTTCTTACAGAAACCAACAGATGTCGTTGATATGCCACTTTACACAGCTGGAATCGTGAGTTATATAATTGGAATAACGGTCTATGTCACAATTGCGTTCATTGTTACATTCGCACATCGACTCTTTGTTTATTGCTTATTTCCTTCATTTTTTATTATCACCCTATTATCTGAATAATTATAATGGAAAGTAGTGTGAATGTTAAACTTTCGACCAGTCATTGATCGCCTTAATAAATCAAAACGTAAGGCTTGACAGATTGACTTTAGGAACTGGTTTGAAGGAATAACGGTCTATGTTGTTTCCGGGCAAAAGAGGTGTTTCCCTAATTGAGTGATGACTTTTATTGTTGAAAAAAAGCACATAGACCGTTATTCGGCCGAACCCTACAATTGTCAATTATCCATTGATGGAAAAAGTCAAATTTCAAATTTTTTACATGAATTTCCAAAAAATGTTTTGATAACATTTTGGATAGTAAATAAAATATGTATTATAACAAGTGTGACATATTTGTTTAGTCATTTTTTAGTCACATATTTTTCCGAGGTTGCTCTAGTACAAAATTGTTTTGGAAGATATACGAGCTGAGATCCAAATCAAAAAACTAACAAGCATGGATCTTGCAAATACATACTTCTCTTGAATACCCAGATTCAGTACTGGATAGAGAAGTCTGATGGAATAAAACTTTCCTTATAAATTAGAGATTAATTTCAATAAATACTTTTTTTTACCTATACAAATTCTAGGCCCATTACCAAATGGTAAATAAGCAAAATGCTGAAATGGCTATTGTCATTCCGACCGGAACTTTCATTTGAACAGTATCCGATTGGAGTGTCACCTCTCTGGTACATACTCTACTCAGATGGATCCAGTGGTGGATAGAGTTTCAAGATTTCTGTTGAAGAAATAAATAAATGTGAGGTATAGAATTAAAATCAGAAATATTCAGTTTTTATGGTTTTTGAGTTAAGTATGTACAAATATAAAGAAAATTAATATCTACAAGACTAGCCTATCGAAATTGGACAAATATTGGTGAATTTCATATAAAATCGCATTTAAAATTTGCTTGTTACTTCAATCACAAATATGTCCATTAGACAATTAATTCAAACCCAGACAAATATGTTTTCAGCTAATAATACAACAGTATTTGTTCATGTGACCTGCGGTTACTGGTCATATTCAATATGATCCCAAATGTAACAGTTGTGGTACAATGGTTTACTTAGAAACAAGTAAAAGTGAACATATCTGCTTTTGATTCTGGCCCTACAAATGATGCCTTCATAATTCATAAGATCAGTAATTGACTAAAAATATTTCTAATTATTAATGTTTTATTTTCTAAAAGACAATATTTTTTTACAATTTGTTTCACAGATTCATTGTCCGGGGTTTAAGATGAAAGAAAAGCAATTTAATCATCTAGGAGGCACATTAAGGAATATTTGAGATTTAAAATGTATAGAGATGATTTTCGCAAAAATGAGCAAGTTTTATGGAAGTATGACCTTCCGTTGGACCAAACATGGGTACTTTATGTTCAAAGTTTAAGTATTCTTCATTAAAAAGTTTTTTTTTTCAATCCATTCCCAAAAGTTACAAAGATCATTGTTGTTTCGTCGTCCATCTTTAAAAAAAACTAGTTTTTTTTTGTTAAAATTGAGTTACAACTGGGGTTATATTGCTGTTATATTTCTCAAACATATGACCATAATCTGTTCAAACATGCATTATTAGTAATATTAGATAAAAACATTTTGACATAACCACTCTTATTTCGATGTGTCAATCTTACAGTAATGAGTAATATTTGTGGAATAAATACGCCTCAATCAAAAAGTATCTGTAGAAAACGGTAAGATTTTTTTGGATAATTTTTCAACACTGAAAATTTCCACACAATTTGTTAATACATATATTGTCTGCTGTAAAATCAACAAATTCGAGATAGGCCTATTTGAATGATGGATGACAATTTATGTTTTAAGGGAAAAATGTTTAAATGTCATTAATTGACATGGCAGTTACTTTGTGGTGCAACTTAATTATCTTTATTTATTTAATTAATTCTTAATACTACACACAAGTTGAGTTAGTTTGTCACTACTATAGTTTCAAGAGGTGCAGTCCATCTCATCATCAGGTGATAGCTAATTTAAATACAGTTTGGTATTTAGATTAGTTTTTAGAGTTAATTTGGGGTTTATTTTACATGGATCAATTGTTTCCCTATTGCCCCAAATAATCGAGTGTCTACTGAATTATACAATATTTGTTTAATGAAAATATCACATTCTTTTTTAAATTAAATATTAATTAAATGTATTAATTAGAATGATATACATATAAAATTAATTTTATCGAAAAATATTGTTGTTGCGCCACCGGGATTCAAACCTGGATCTCTTTCAAAACCGGGGAAGGTGCAGTATCCAACTATGCTATAGCGACATTATTTTTGGTGACAAATTTTTGAACCTATATGTTATACTTTTTCAAATTAATACATCTATCATTCCATTATTATCTTTCAAATAATACAATATTTTTTGATAAAATTTATTTTATTTATATATATTTTTCTGATTAATACATTTAATTAGTACTTAAAATATCACAGATCTATGTTCTGAATAATTACAACTTCACAATAAGAATGTGTTCTAATAATTCTTAATATATAGCTATGTTTTTTTTTTAGATATACTCGAATGATGTGAAACATACGCAGGAAGAACATTATAGCAGTATTAATGGGAAAAATAATATTAAAAGTGAACAGATAATGGATAAAGATGAAAATAAAGATAGTAAGAAAATATGTAAAGGGGGTCGGAAGCGAAAATTTGGAAACCAAACCAGGATTGAGAGAAGAGATAACAAATACATAAACCAAACATACGTTAATTCCAAAAATCAACAAGTCCTTCCGAAAGTTTTTGAGGATTTTAACTGTAACTGTCCACTGAAATGCGCTGAAAATATTTTGGCTACCGTACGGTTAAAAGAATTTGAAAGATTTTACTCTTTAGGATCGTACGGGGCTCAAAATTTATTTCTCCTAGAAAGAGTTGATGAAATTTTGAAAAAACGGTCGTACACTTTAAGTAAACCTCCGATGCCCAAACATCAAAAGACATTTACAAGAATTTACTACTTGAATAATGTTCACGTGTGCAAAGAAATGTTCATCAAGACATTGAAAATTTCATCAGGACGTGTCTCAACTGTTCTGAACAAGATCAGGAGTGGAGAAGGACTTATAGATAGACGAGGAAGTTTAGGAGGACATAATAAAATACCGGAAGATCAAATATCTGATATTATCAAACAGATCAAATATATATTACAGTCTAAATCGCCTAGTTCACATTTGGATGTTATCTCACTGAAAACTGGGCGCAATACCATTAAAAATATGTTCAATATATATAAAAGCGGTAGGTTGTCGGAGGAAGCAGTAAGTTTTTCAAAATTTAAAGCAATTTATTACAAACATTTCAAATATGCTAGCGGCGGTTCAGAAAGTGTTGAATCTGATTTAAATTTAAAGTCAAGGACTACTGTAGACAAGGTAGAAGGTTTTCAAAATATATTTTTAAATTCTCTGTCCACAGATACACCGCAATTCGTGTCTCACACCCTTTCTTCCAAAATTAAATCAAAGGCTAATACCGCAAAAAATTTTCAAAAAATATTTCTAAATTCTTTGTCAATACCGTCTTTAAAAAATCAAATTTATTCTTCAGATTTAAAAAGTAACCCCCCCCTTTTTGATGTGTCGATAATCGAAAGTAATTTACATTCATTAAATCAGCCAAAAAGTTTGATCGAGTCAGTTTCAGTGAATACTTCAAAATTAGATGTCGATGATTCGGTATCGTCGTCAGATGAAATAGCTCTCGAATTGACAGTTGTAAAACCACTTAAACATTGTGTCAAGGCAATGGAAGGTTTAAGAAAAGGAAGAAAAAAAAAATTTAATCAAACCAGGGAAGAGAGAAAAAATAATAAATACATAAATAATACTTATGTCAATTCGAAAAATCAAGAAGTTCCTCCAAAGATATTTGAAGAGTTTGATTGCCGTTGTCCTTTAAAGTGTTCAGAAAAAATACCGGCTGACGCACGATTAAAAGAATTTGACTGTTTTTATAAATTGGGATCTTACGCTGCCCAGAATTTATTTCTCCTTGAGAGAATTGAAGAAATACCGAAAAAAAGGTGTTACGTTAAGAATAAAACTCCAACCCCCAATCACGAAAGGACCTTCACAAGAATTTACACACTCAACAGCATTAAAGTATGTCAAAAAATGTTTTTGAAATCCTTGAAGATATCTTCGGGTCGGGTTAGTACTGTGTTGAAGAAAGGTAGGAACGGTCAAGGGCTCATAGACAAAAGGGGGACAAGTGGAGGACACAATAAAATTTCCAGCGAAGCAAAATTTGAGGTAATTAATCATATAAGCAGTGTAGTACAATCAATTTCTTCAAATCGTTGGACGGAATATAAAGCAGACGCTTCATTCCCGCCAGAATTTACATTAAAAAAAATGTTTGATATGTACAAGGAAAAGGTGAACTCAAGTAAAATAGTCAGCTTTTCGACTTACAAAGCGATATTTTATAAAGAGTTCAAATCAAAGCCCAGAATTTAATAATACTGTGGAACCTCTGTTTACAAACAATTCGGTTTACAGACAGACAGGGAGTTTCAGAACTCACTACGGAAGAACTGGAACAGCTTTTTAATGAGCAGCAAAATACGGTAATAGGAAATATTATTGAAAAATCGAATGAAGATGTTCATAGGTCATTGATCCATGAAACATGCGCGATGTGGAGTTTTGTGGATATCTTCTTTACCATTCTCTCCTCATTCATTCGTTCCATATGACCAAATCGCCTTAGTGATTTTTTCTTAATCTTACTCACTATACCGAGATCAGGTTTACATTCTTTCCTTATTTCTTCATTCTTTACTCTGTCATAAATGGATCTGCCATACATACACCTAAGCAATCTCATTTCCACTGCGTTTAGCCTACTTTCGTTCCTCTTCTGCCAGCTCCAGAGCTCACTTCCATACATCAATGTCGGTACCATGACTCCATTGTGTACCACTAGGTTTGCCTCGGTTGACAAATTCCTATTACCTGTAATTCCGTTCAATGCACTGTTCACTTTGTTTCCTGCAGCCACCCTCCTTTAGATATCTTTCTCAGCTTTTCCGTTTCTATTAAACATACTTTCCAAATACACAAACTCATCTACTTGTCCTAAACATTCATTACCTACAAGTATTTTGCACGTTGTCTTGCTTTCTTACTTTTCGACTTGTTGACATTCACATAAGGGTCACTTTCCTTGCATACATCATACATTCTACTCGCTAGACTCTGTAATTCTTGTTCATTATTCGCCATTAATACTGCATCGTCGGCGTACAATAAACAGCATACAATCAAATTTCACACATTCATACATTCCAGTTCTTTCACACAGTTATCCTAGCGCACCTCCCCATAAAATTTTATAACTTAAACTGCATAAGCACAGTCATCATTCCAGAAAAACCTACAATCAATTTGTGTTCAGTAACGTTAAATTCACGTGAGTTTGCGAGATAAAATTAAAATGGCATACTCTGTCAAATTGTAAGCACTCATTTTCGGTCATTTCCAACAATCAGTTTGGCAGCTACAATAAAATATCGCTAGCTCTTCTGAAATAATGAAAATGTCAGATGCAACAATTTTACTTTCAGCCCTCAATATTCGAGCATGTGAATGGAGTAAAAATAATTTAATGATGTAATTTTACCAGATTTCAATCATGTAAAGCATTATAAATGTCATTATTTGGTAATCCGGTTTCTTTTTGACATTGCATTATATCTTTAGTAATGACTATTGCTTTATCTTCGATATTTTCAGAAACAAATCTGCTAACAGATAAGATGCATAGTATTTGTCAGTGTTGTGAATAATTCACAAAATAACCTCTGACATTCAATTATGTATAGGGTAGTTGAACTTTCGATGTACATATATCATTTAAACATATATCCTAATAAAAAAAGTCATCGATAATAATGACATAAAAAAAAAAAAATACTGCGCTGTTCATTAATATGTTTATTCATTATATCTAGTGAAAATTAAAATATTTTTTTTATTTCAAGTACCGTTATTTCATACAACTATGGTCTAAAAGTATACTACATTTTTTTTTTTGAGATTTTGTTACAGCGTTTAAAATAAAACTTTTCACCAGAAATTTGTACTATCAGTATGTAGTTTATATATACATATACATATTTATGTAAATTTATACCATAGTTGTGATATCAAGCACACAATTATAGTCTGTCATATATTTCCCTTAATAAATCGATAAAGAACCATAGTTGGGAGATTGTTTTTAACTATATTATAGGACAGTCAATATCTTTTAAATAAAACACAGATATGACGAAGTCTGTAATAAAAAGTATTTATACTTTTAAAATTAGCAATATTAACTTTGTGGTTATAAATGGTATTTTTCGAAACCGGTAGATGTATTTAAACTCAATTCAAGTGGTTAATAAAACAAAGATAATAAATAAAAAATAATAAAAAGTATTTATTTATTCTATTAAATATATGTACATACTTCTAGATTTTAATTAAAACAAAATAATAATTCTGCAATTTTCACATATTGCAATGCTAGTCTAAACGCTTAGTCTAAAATGGATCACATGCTATCAATTTATGCATTATACTCACAACTTATACAATTAAAAAATAATATATTAATAAAATTGTAAAAATTCTTAAAAATTCTACATTCTACATTACTACTATCTACATACAAACATATAAATTGATACATCACACTTACTATAATTTAATATGCTTTTAATAAAACTGTAAGTTTGTAAGTAAGATTTTCTGCCAATCATGGCTCGATATCCATAAATGCAAATGTTTGCACACTTGAAATTAATATCATATTCCTAATAAAGATGTTTTTTTTAGAGGTTCATTTTTTGAATTGGTAACACTTTTTCCAGCCACAGCCAATTTAATAAATGATAGCTGATTTGTGCTCAGTTTGGTTTGCCATTTCATCATGAATAGAGGTACGCCAGAACAATGCTTATAAATTTATTTAAAAAATTGTGGTTCAGTTTATGAAACTTACCGCGCGCTACTTCCATTTTATGGTCTACATAATCGTCCATCCGAGCAAGTAACCTGAATAACCATGGATCGTTTTCACACTATTCATGCTCTAATTTAAAATACGTATTCATAGAGACGTACAGTATGCACCAAAGAAGCTGTTGCTGCAGAGGAGCGTAGTATTGAGGAGGATCCGAATGAGTCAATTCGCCATCATGCACAGCATTAGATCCATGATACAGACCCAGCTGCTCCAAAAAGTGGTCAAAAATTGGACTTCCAGATTGCGCTTTATTCGAGCCAGCTGCAGAAGTCATATATGCGAAATCATATTTAAACACTAATTACTTTACTAAAATTATCTTTACAATAAAGCTAATACTATGGCCATTATCGCGATTTTTTTCTGTTTTATTTCATTTTAAAGTTCTATACCTCTATAAAAACAACCTTTATAAACTAATGTTTACCCACACAACAACTGTGTGTTTGACTGTATTTTCACAGAATTCAGTCTTTTCCTGTCTCACAAATCATTGGTACTGAGAATTCATAATCTATTTCTAACATTATGTACAGCTAAATAAATTAAATATAATGTAAAAGAGCGAGTAATTTATACTTCTTTCATTCTTGGATGGAATGTCACCATTAAGTCGTTGAGTGATCTTATGATGAAGACGTTTGGGTCCAGTGGGCGGGGTCTGGGTCCCGGTGTTGTAGCTGGTCTGATTTCAAAGTTCCTCACGAGATTTGCGATGGCTACCTTGGACTCCAGAGTTCCCAGCTTCATACCTGAAAGTTGTACAAAAATAATCATTGATATTGAGTTTAACAATTTTTGTGCTAGCCTTTGTGAATAACTTATGAATTGGATTGCAAAGCGGTAACCAAAGTGAAGGTCGTGATTGAAGAATAGAAATGAGTCCATATTGCTGGTCATAAAATACTAATAAAGAGTTATTAAAAAAGGGCACCTTTCAGGAAAAACTTTTTAATAACAGTAATAAAGAAAACAGCAGGAAATTTTCAAATCTGTACTTACTATGTATTAAAAAATGATAAAAAATATAAAAGAATCTGAATAAAATGTCATTTTATCTAAAGCTTAAATAACGGTGTATAAAATTTAATAACTATGTTAATTACTGTATTTTCTAGATTTCCTAAGAGCAGTACAGTGTCTAGGAAAATGGAAAATATCTTGCGACAAATTTTCCAGAAAAACAATACAAAGATGAGTTAAATTTTTTTTAAAGCAAACAGTAAAGATAATTCAATTAAATTGTAGTGTCTTATCTATGCAGATTCTTGGACCATTACCAAATGGCAAATAAGTGAATTTTTGTATTTTGTCAATGTTTTCTGGTGAGAATCTTTCTGGGTCAAATTTCAACAGATCTGGGAAGTATTCTGGATCCATGTGGAGACCAAGTACTGGAATGGCTATTGTCATTCCGACTGGAACCTTCATTTGTACAGTATCTGAGTCCAGCATCATTTCTCTGGTACATACTCTGCTCAGATGGATCAGTGGTGGGTAGAATCTCAAAATTTCTGTTGAAATTACCTTCAGTAAATAATACAAAAATATGTTTGAGTAGAACTATTTATGGTAAGTATACAATATTATTATAAAGTGATTCCACTTTTGCAAAAGATCGCCAACTGAATAGATGGTCTTATCTGGTGTATCAGATTAGACCATTACGATATACAAGTGTGTTGTATTAAATGCCATCCAAATTAAATTAAATTGTTTATTTGAACACTAGGATCCTGAGGAAAATATGGTCATCCCTTCTGGATATCTCACTCACTCCCTGCATGCACCAAATATTGTGTAAATTCCTTTCTAGGGCCTGCGCTCATTAATAGCACCTCCTTCCCTATGATCCAGGTCTTCATTTTAAATAATTATTATATCTGAATGCTGTGCAATGCCAGGCATGGTCTGTTGGTAATGTATGTATTTTGTTGAAATATATTTTGAATTTGAATGAACGTTCATGAATTATTGAAGGTTATGTGCAATAGATAATAATTGCAATAGTATAAACGTCAACTGATGTTTGAAGTCGGCGCGCCAATAATTTGAGTAAAACTTAATAAAGCACTGATTATTAATTGAGAACACACCTGAAAGAACCATATCCAGGTACTTTAGTTGAATGATATCTTCGTAACTTATTTCTCCGGTAGCCGCTGCAGCCTTGTCTAATTCGCTCCTCAGTTTTGATTGCACATCTGGATTACAAGCGATCTGGGAAAAACATGATATTAAAATATTTTAAAAAACACCGTAGTAAAGTTTAATACTCAGCAGTGGTAAACTGCAGTTTATTTATACATTATTATATCCTATTATATACAAAATCACATCCTCTGCAGTGGTGGGTTAGATCTGACCCGGGTGTTTGTAAAAATATGAATTACGCTACAAATATTTGTTTAATGCTGTTTTCCTTTTAGCTAATCTTTTGTTAAATATTTTCAAATAATTTGAGATATAAATAAATGTTATCTGATGAGATTCAAATGAGTTATTGATAAAAATGTGAAAACACGTTCAAAAACTGACCTAAGAGAGAAGTAGCATTTACGGAATTGCGCCTAACATAACAATTTGTATTACCTTAGTGTAAATATTTTTCCCAGCCACGGAGCCACTGTGAATAGTGTTGTCGTCAAACCATTCAAGAATGTTGACATGTATATAGACTTGGTGATGACCCTGAATGGGTTCACTGGGTTTTTAAATGAATTAATGTCTACTCCGAAAACTCCATACATGATTGAATCAGTGAAGAACGTTGTGATCAACTGCAACGAGATATAATTATAATTAATACAATTTGCAATGCCGTAAAGCAAAATTATTGTAAAAAAATCAAATGACATTTGGATATTATTTTAAAGAATCCCAAATTCAAAGGCACCTAAATTGGTAAGGGCCTTGAGACTCTAATGCTAATAGAGTCTAAAATGTTCATGAATATAGTAAGTGATTATGTTAACAAAAAAAGCAAAAAGATTATGATTGTACAATAGTATGGTTTTTAATATCTTAAAATTGAATGATGTTAAAGGTTATTCCATTTATATTTGAACTCATTCTTTTGTAGACATGAAGCCTTGTTTGGTAGATTTTAAGCATATATTACTGCATTCTTATTGCGTCGCACAGAATTACTCGCTGAGGAGGTGCCATATAATTGAAGCGATAAGACACGTGTCAGTAATTTAAAGGTGTAATCATAGGCATGGCGCCAAAAACGCGTGGGATAGCTTTTAGGAAAATAAAGACGTCTTATTAAAACATCACAGCGGCGGCCTGTCGCCGAGTAGGTACTTGCAAATATGACTACATGTATTGTTATGTATCTGAATAAAAATAGGGTATTCTGCAGGTGAGAAGCCATTTTCGAATGTGTTGTGTACTTATATTGAACATCTTTTGTGTTTCATTTTTTTCAACCCCATAATTATCATCATCATCACCGGTTAAGAGAAGCAGAGATCAGCAAACCACCCTTACCTACATTCTTGTTTCCTATACGGAACACTTATGGTGAACCTGAATTAATAATTCGAAAGAGGGAGAATTCTTCTAAGATATGTTTGATCTGTCTTCAAGATCATGTAAGAACTATCGAGAGAACTATCTTGTAAAGTTGAACATTTTATAAATTTGGTATTTTCACAATTTGATTGTGGATGAGGAAAGAAAATCTAAACTGTTACAAATGTTAAAAATGAACATCTTGAATCACAGTTTTGAACGATGAAATATCATTTCCATTGCGCATTGTCGACACTACAAAACCACAAAAAAATAAATCAGTTTACTTTGAAAATGTTTGTACGTGTTGCCAAGAATGTTTTGACATCAAAAGGAAACACGAATCATGACAATAATAAAATTCACCCTGCAAGAGGATTACCAATGTAATAATAATACATACTTCTTTTGTTTCGATTGTTGTCCGTGGACTTTCATTGATCAACTTCCCAATGTGTTCCACCACGATTTGGCACCTGCCGTTCATGCTGAAGTATAGGTTCTTGACCTTTCCCTGAGACAGGTGAGAAATCCACCTGGACCTGATGGCTTTCCACTTCCTGCCCTTGTTGGAGAATGGATTTGTCGCCCATATGCGGTCCTTTTCTAAGTTTACATGGATAAAATAAAATAATTTTTAACATAATTTAGAGTGCATTTAAAAATATATTTTTTAATACTTGTATATTAGTGATACAAGAGAACACAAAAAAAATCAATAGTAATGTGTGATGTATTTATAAATTAGGAAATAATAGTATTATGTTCAATATATTATAATGTGTAATTAATATGTGCACTGACTGGCGGCATATGGTCTGCGCAGTAGGAGTGGTGGAGTGGAGAGCCCGTTGTGTATAAAAAAGCGGACGCGCGCTGACGCGGTCTCTTTTAGATACTACAATCAGCACCGCTCTCGTAGCTCCAACTAGATTATTATATTGTTACTTGGAATAAATTATATTGTCTAATGCGTTGTTTCATTTAATACCATGACAATATACGTGACCAGCAGTAAAAGAAGTCGAGTCTACAACTGGTGAAAAAAGGTAAACACCGCACTGGCGCAACCGATAAAGGAATGACTTCTGACGAAGCTTAGTAGTCACGACAACTGGAAAGATTACAACTCCTAGTGAAGAATTCTTGGAACCTTCCGGTATATATCATCGAAAGTATAAGAATTGGGCCACGTGGAGCAAGGGAGCAACAGAGTTGGGTGTAGAGTCAGAAGTAAAGTCATCAGAGGCGTTGAGTCTTCAAGGAAGACGCGTGGTGACAGCACCAGAAGCTGAGGGACGCGAGGATTGCCGGGGTCTAGGAGATCTTCTTACGGCAAGGTGGTCATGATGCAGAGGCGGCGGTGATCTTCCATTGGCAAGGCAGTCATAAGGCAAAGGCACCGATTTTTCGACGGCGAGGCAGTCAAGGAGAGGTACAGCTAACGCAGCCAATGGGGTCAACAGCAGAGTGAATCGGGACATCAAGGACTGAGAGCCCTAAGTTGTTGTTTTTTTTCTCTTGATATGTGGATGCTGCGAAGCGGCAACGGACCAAAGACAAATCACGCATGATCATGAGGTCGACTCTTGGGTGATGTTCAAAACCTGATTCGACCTGGTCTTGTTAGCCTATGATGAGAAGGTAAGGTAAAAAAGCTATATTTCTTAAATCGTTATCAGAAAAACTTACTTATTGTTACAAGATTCATGTGTGCCAAATAGATTGAAGATTTAAATATAGAGTCGTTATATGAAATCTTAGATAACTTTTGTATCAAGACATTTCCGATACACCACGAGAGAGAAAATATTTTCGCATTAAAGCAACCCAGCTCCAGCGACATCTGTACTGTTACATGAGAATGAATATCAACTTTCAAAAAAATCCAAAGATGGTGACAGCATAGTTGGTAATAAATAATTAAAATGTTCCAACATGATAACATATATACAACTTCAAAAAATAGGTGAACGTTACATTGTGTAAAGTGATCACATAAGCCAGCTGATGACAGGTCGTAAGCCCTGTAATGCCCAAGACTTCCATACTTCCCATGTAAAAATAATGGCTTCGTCTCTGTGAGACATCTATACCAAATAGAACGCATGTTAGATTCGGGGTCATTAGTGAATGTGTTACCTAAAAGTATTTATGAAAAAATTTTTTGTCATTAAAATATCTAGTGCAAAAATAAAATTATTGGATTTCGATAAAACATCCTTTAAAAATGTATGAAATAATAAATGTGAATACAAAATTTCGATTTTATGAATTTGTAACATGTTATATAATTGTGGATGACGGGTCGTCAACAATAGTTGGAAGACATTTTATGAAGAAATGTAATGTAGAATTTTGCAGTTTAAACACTGTAAATATGAGTAGTGGTGAAAATTTTGAGTCACAAAATTTTTTTCAGAAGAAGAATAATAAGATTACTCGGAGGTAGTTACGAACAAGTTAGGTTGTTGTAAGAAAGGTATTTGGTCGCGCTTACATATTAATTTTTTCAGTCCGATAGGAGGAATTTTTTTTTTAATAGTCATTAACGAAGCGTTCAAATACTTAAATGTATTAAAATGAAAAATATAAATGCAAATTGCACTGTAAGGGCATAAAAATGGTTATTTGCGCAATTTGGTAACGCTCAAAGGATCGTATCAGGTAATGGAAGAGCGTTTATGTCTAGAGAATTAAAATCATGACGTTACCAGTGTGTTCGCCGATGTTATACAATTAAAAGTTATAAATTTTTTTTGAAAAAGATTTCCGATGAACTATGAAGATTGGTTGGAATCATTTTTAGTGGATCATAGAAATGCACCACATATGTCATCAGGGTTTGAACTAGCCGTGTTAATATTTGGAAGAATATTACGATCAAATCTAGATCGTTTTGTACCTAGTGAGTGTTTTCAAAATTCAAGGAATTTAGGAGAAAAAGTAGTTGATAATTATTGATAACAATTTTAAAATTACGGAGGAAGGAAGAGAGAGGTTTTGAGTATCGGGCGAAATTGTTTGGTCAAAGATTATAGAGTTTCCAATAAAGCTTTATGGGTAGCAGGGGTCATTATAAAGAATTTGGGAACTACATTATATCTGGTTACGACCAGAGATTCCCAACAGGTTTGGAAAAGGCAGATTATTCAAATGAAATGAAAAAATGTGAGTTGATCTGATAAAATGATAATGGATTCGGTACCATGCTGAGGTTTGTGAACCATGGTGGACTGGATACACTTCGGAGTCGTGGTGAACTTACGTGTGTCTTTTGTTCTAGCTCTTTAGGTGGATACAAGGACTACAGAACCAGGCTCTAATGTCACCATTGTCACAGTCCGGAATCAGACGGAGAGGGAGCCGCAGACATTAGGAGCAGGACATTAGGAAAGGGTGTGACGTAGTGATGGTAAACCGTTACGTGACTGTGATTGTGCCACTGATTGGTAACTGAGATTTAACGATGATCTGTAACTAAGATTTGACTATTAGAGGTTTACTTTTTAGTGAACCAGTCATCGTTACAATCTAACCCAATCACAGTCACAATCACTGTTAAAATAACGGTTTAAATATCGATTTTACCATCACTAGTGCGGTGAATTTATAAATTAGGAAATAATAATATTATGTTCAATATATTATTAAGTGTAATTAACGTGTGTATTGGCGGCACATGACTTGCGCGGCAGAAATGGTGGAGGGTGTAACCCATCGTGTGTAAAAGAGCAGTCGCGCGGTGATGCTGTTTCTTTTAGATACTACAATCGGCACCACTCAATTGCTCCAACTAAATTATTATATAGTTACCTGGAATAAGTTATATTATCTAATATGTATTATTGCTTCGTTTAATACCCCAATAACATAACGCGCCCAGCAGTAGAATAGAGTTTATAACTGGTGAAAAGAGATAAACAACCACATAATGCAATATATTTTTTTTATACTGTTACTTTAATGTTCTTTACTGTGTTTCTTACTTCTTACATGTCTTTAGTCTGTATTTAAATTTTTACTTTGTTCAATTGACTTATTATCTCTACTTGTCTCCTTTTTGTGTTTTTTACTATTTAATTTATTTAAATTAGTCTTACCTTACATCTTACTTATGCACATATCAGTTATCAAAAATATTAAAAACAATAATAAATAGCTGACGTAATCTAATGGCTACCTAATTTGGAACACGTACATTATATGTATCTAGCGACGTAGGAAGCGACTAATAAGCTTGCATGTAAACAATTTTATATAATTCTTAATGTTTATTGTACTTGCTTGTGTATTAATTTTGTAAAAATTGATCATATTGATGCAAGCTTCAAAAGGAAGTTATTTTGCAAATGAACGCCAATTTATTGGCACTGAAATTGAATATTTTTTTATAAATTCATGATATATGGATTTTGTCAGGCATTTCAAAAATGTAGTGGTGAGATGTCACTAAAATTATCAACTTGAAATTGACGCCAATGGCTTGGAAAGGAAAACTAAGTATCAATAAGGTAAAATCACAAGATTACACTAAAAATGTTTTTTTTTGTTTCATATGTAGATATTTAAATAAAAAATATATAATGATGTATACATTAGTATGCAAACTGTTTTAAGTATTCTGCTTTTACAATTCAGCTGTCGATTTAGTGCTGTGAAGTAATGATTTTTCAGAACATAGTTTTTTGATAATTAAAACATAATAAATGAATCACTTAGAAAAATACACAGAAAAATATAGTCACCACCAAAACTCAAACCTGGTATTTTCAATTGTTGGTAGACAGTTTTAAACATGCCCAATCTTAACCATATCAGAGATATAAGTATTTAAAAAAAAATTGTAATAATGTGATTATTTCAGATATTTTACTGATTCCAAATAATATATTGAATACAAAAAATGGCTAGACTATTTTTTGTTTGACGATTTTGGGCCTGAGAACAAAGATATATATTAAAAATTGTATAATTTCGCAAATACTTATTAAGAAGTATGTAGACTTCAAACTTAACACAATTTTGTAAAAATTTCAAACAATAATGTTTTCCGTAACAGTGCAGAATTTGCACATATTCCTTGAATTTTTTCTACTCGTAATATTAAAATATTGTGGACTAGGTCTGTTACATCTTGTATTGTTCACATAATTAAGTTGTCGAGAACAGCTCTAGGGAGACACATTAGGATGAATTGTTTGTATGCATAGATGGTTGAAGAGAAATCAAAATAATTGTAAAAAGTAAATACCTCAAAGTCATTATCAGTGAAGCTCGAAAATTCTGTAATTAACACCTTCTGCAAAATTTTTGGATCCCTCACCAAGAGAACTGGGGTTCTTAGTTTAAAGAGTCCTACAAACAGTGAACACGGAAATTTGCTAAAAAATAAAACATTCATATTAGTCTAAAAGAAGCTGAATATTAATGAAATAAAATACAAGGGCTTCTTAAGATGACCTTAACTTCTCTTACCTTTCTTGAAAAATTTGTACCAGCTGCAAAAATACAACCAATGACCAACCTTATTTTATTTTAATCATTGTATAATCATATAGTTAATTATTTAAAAAATTGCCAGATAAAAATTTAATAATCAAAATTGGGGTTTAGGATTAGTCCCTAGGTAATATTGTAGAAAAGTTGCTAAAATTTTTAAGGAAGACCCATGATATTGAATTTACACAATTTAATAAAAATATAACAATTGCCATTTAACATAAATATAACAATTGCCATTTAACATAAATATAACAATTGCCATTTAACATAAATATAATAATTGCCATTTAAAATAAGTATAACAATTGCCATTTAACATAAATATAACAATTGCCATTTAACATAAATAAATATAGTATAAGTGCATAGTTATAGTTACCGGTAGAGTTTTTCATACATCAGCCCAAAGTGCTCTCGGGCCAAGAAAGCATCTTTAAAATTTCCGAAGAAGAAGGTCGGATCCACATTTGGAATCCCCCTGTTTTTCCAATAGTCATTGTTCCATGTAAAGAAGAAATAAAAAGCCGCAGCTATACTAGAGACAATCAGAAAGCTCTCGCCCAACATTTTAATTTGTGTTTTGGTAGTTGCCAACACTGTCAATAAAAATTTTCTACACCTTTGGGTACAATTATGTATATCTTGATTGATTATCAAGTTCTAATTTGAATATGACTTTACTTTAGAATGATGTAAAAGATTAAATCAATACATCATTTTTTGCGGAGATTTTAAAACCTTCAAATGACACGCATGTCAAAAGATAATATGCCCCATTAATTTTAGATTGAAAAAGTAATGCAACAAATTCAAGATGGAGGATAACGTTAGTCTCTATTATTGGGAGAACACATTCTTATTGTGAAGTTGTAATTATTCAGAACAGACGGTTTGTGATATTTTAAATATGAATTAAATATATTAATTAGAAAGATAGGTGCATTATCCAACTATGCTAGTTATCCAACTATGCATAATTGGATAATGCACCTTTCCCGGTTAGGAAAGAGATCCAGGTTCGAACCCCGGTGGTGCAACAACAATATTTTTTCATAAAATTGATTTTATATGTATATCTTTATATGTATATCTTTTATATGTATATTGTCCGTCATCATTATCTATCTGACTACGATCTATTGAGAATTTTGAAACTTCTACAATAGAAGTTTTCGCCACTATTAAAGGGGTGCTAGAAAAAGGGGAACCGACATTTCCCGGAACCGTTGTAGAAGTTGTAACTTCTTTTATCGGTTCCACATACAGTACAACAGAAACGCGAAATGTACAATTAATAAACGCAAAAGAAAAGAGATAAAAAACAAAAGCTAATGTTGTAAGATTGCGAAAACGAACAAAGATTTGAATTTAAACCTTCTTGCGCCCTTTTAAGTGCTATCTTTATTTATTTTAAAATACAGGTATTTAACAATAATACAAACAAACGGATAATCAAGTATGCAAATGAATAGAATAACATGGATAGAATAGTTGAATTCGGGAAACAACGTGGCACAAAATAAACACATATAAGAGACTCACCGTCCACGCACCACTGCCGGCAGATTTAACCCACAAGAACAATATGCATACAATGCGTGGGCGGGCTATATTTTTTTGATGACACTTTAGAGGGATCTTTGCATGTATCAACATATTTTTTTTGTAGCCTTCCTCTCTCTGACACTCTTTCTTCTGCTGGAGGTACAAGTTTCACTGACGTGTGGTGAAATTAGTCTGTTATAAAATATAATTAAAGGGTTCGGTCGAATAACGGTCTATATGGTTTTTATCTCACTGGTCAAAAATTGAACATTCACACTACTTTCCATTATATATATTCAAAATTAGGGTGATAACAAAAAATGAAGGAACGAAGCTTAACGAGCCGATGTGCTAATGTAACAATGAATGCAACTGCGACATAGACCGTTGTAACAATTATATAACTTACGATTCCAGGTATGTAAAGTGGCACAGCAACGACATCTGTTGGTTTCGGTAGGAACTTACTGTAGGAACGTGTAACGGAAGCTACATGGAACATTCTTCAGTCAAAAACCTAATGTTATTCAGCCGAACCCTTCAAATGTTGAATTTCAATGATTTACATGTTTATATTTAATGTATTTCTTATGCCTACAGACATTTGTTGGCTTGGGTCAATCTACTGTGTATAGTTTTCTAAGCTAATCTGCCGTGTGTATCTGAACTTTCTGACTAGGGTCAATCTTGTCGTCAAATCTATTTTGATATTGTTGCTGTATAGAGTTAGTTATCACGGTTAACTAGATACAGTAAAACCGCGATATAACGAAATCCAAGGGACCAAAAAATAATAATTCGTAATAACGAATTCCCACATATAACGAAAAAAATAAAAAACCTACTATATGTTACGCGCCGTCGCAAAAAAATATCGCGCGGCTTCAAAAAAGATCGCAAATTCTGCAAACAAAGGAGGAAAAAGGCCACAGGGAACTGAATACCTACATATTTTTAGTAGTTTTGTTATTAAAACAGATAAGCAAATGGATAATCAAAGGAATTAAATTAAGAACAGAATCTATTCAACACCAATTGGAAGATATTTTTGTAAATTCCAGAATATTGCAAACACAAAACAATATTTTAATTGTGTTTAAATGTAGAGCCGCTTCAAACAGTTTTGGGCATGAAACATACAAAATAATTCAAAAATAACAATCTTACAGTTGAATCGCGGCATTTTTATAAAATGAGTCGTATATAAATTACGAAGGTACTTACCGGTAACGGCGGCAACCACTTCAAAATATATTTATAATCGTTAAAATTGTTCACTTAAAAATATATTTATAATCGTTAAAATTGTTCACTTAAAAATTATCGTTAACATTGTACACTTAAAATACACGAAAACAATAGTTAATAGAAATACAAAATACCGTACAAAAATAGTTCATAAAATATTTTAACGAATTATTTATATTATTGACGAGTTCACACGAAAACAATTGTCAAACGAAAATGAATTTATGTAAATATTCAGTTCGGTCATGCAATAATCGCGTTAAAAGCTGAACAAACTTAACTCTACAGACGTTACACTGAGACTGACATTTCCAATAAGTACATTCTGCAACTTTCGGGGGGTTCCTGTTAATTTTTGTATTTTACAGCTGTTTGGGTCTGGGTTGCAATCATATTAGAGGCGTATGCGTACGTAAAACGTGTCAGAGAACGCCGCAAGAATTATGTCAAATGGTTTTATGGGCCTGCTATGAACCCAAGAAGAAGTTTGAATTGTTTTACTACCTTGTCGGCCGACCACCGCGCACCGCCGTAAAGGCCATAAAACCGTTCGCATACGGCAGATGCATCGGCGCGGCTTTGTAAGTGCGAAATAATATTTTCATCTTTTAACATTTTTTTATTTCGTTATAAATTTACGTAAATGTATTGGCATTTTTTCGTACGGGACAAAAATGATTTTGTTATAAATATTAACGGGATTTCGTTATATAAATGCATTTTTGTATGAAAAATTGGTTTTAGGGACTAAATTTCGATTTTTTTTTCGATATACATCATTTTTCGCTATATCGGGTTTCGTTATATCGCGGTTCTACTGTATTACTGTCACAACTTCAATATAAATTAAACAGACTAAATATTTAATAAAAATATTTTTCACAATATTCTGTATGGACTCTTCTAACAGTGTCATCTATTTTGATATTGTTGCTGTATGGAGTTAGTTATCACAGTTAACTAGACATTACTGTCACAACTTCAATATAAATTAAACAGACTAAATATTCAATAGAAATATTTTTCACAATGTTCAGAATCTTCTGTATGGACTCTTCTAACAGTGTCATCAACCTTGATGAACCTTGCAATGGGATCTGAAACGTCAGCCAAAGAGGTTGGAGGCGTACCGTAGAATATACCTGAAGGCTCATACAGAACATAATCATATTCTTTTCCAAATATGAATATGCAAAAAAAACATTTGAATATTGTAAAGTAAATTTTATAAGTTTAAATAAAATTTTATTTGTATTATATTAAATAATCTTTTAAATAGAGATGCGTACACTGAAAATATGTCACATCAATAGTCATCCTCAAAGTCTAAGCTATGAAAATTTGTGCTAATTTGTGCTATGAAAATAAGACTAGTGTGATGATGTCCTGAGAAGAGACTCAAACCAAAAAGCACGACTTTTATTTTTAATTTATTTGTATTTGAATTGGAAAGGGGCATAGTTCTACTTAAGTAAGTATAAAAAAAATGTAAAATAAAAAATAAGTCAAGCTTACAATCACTGCGTGGTCTTATTATATGTGGTGATTTCCTAAAGAGCAATGGACAAGGCTATGCTCAAATATATGAGATGTGTTTTTCAAGTAAGTACCGGTATTATTTTTAAAGAAACACATCATTTTTACAACACTACGTTCTTCGGATGCTACATATCTTAAACTACTTCTCAAGATAATCGCCACCGTTATTAAGGCACTTGTCATAACGGGGTACCAATTTATGTATACCTTCGTCACAGAACGACGTCGCCTAGGATGAAAGCCATGTCTGTACTCCGTCTTTGAGTTCATCATCGTCATCAAATACTTGCCACTATGATGGAAAGGACGGTAATCACTTGGCGCCAAATTAGGACAAAACAGAAAACACTTGGTTTCATGTTTCGTGCATTCTAGAAAGAAATTACGGACCGTATCTCACAGTCGGCGGGCTGATCTATTGTCTTGAACATTTCAACCACTCACTACAAGATGGTTACACTATGTAATTGTCTCTAACGTTTCATATGGTGAGTCAACAGATGAGGGAAACCATTGCGCATGCTTTGCAAGTGGTATCAGAAAAACATAGAAATTGCGATTGGGGGAGGCCTTCCTCCAGCAGTGAGGGATACATTGAGGGCGCATTTGAGCATGTAGAAAAAAACGAAAACATTTTTTTAATAATTTTAATTTTAATTAAATAATATATAACTTGTCAGCATACGATTAGATACAAAATATAAAATATACACTTTTGACAATAGAAAAATTTAATAAATATAATTTTTATATTATGGACTGAAAACATTATATTAATATGGTTGTCACATGCTAATATCTAATGCACTTATCAAATATATTCCCATATTATCAAAAATGAATCAACAATGGCTTTACAATTCTCAAATATTATTAGATTAATTATTTATTTCTTCTGCTGTTGGCTTGGCCAGTATCCTGTAAAAGAAAAAAAAAAATTATCATGAAAAATACAAAAAAATATTAGATCGAGGCAAAATTGTTAGCACAGTGGAATATGGAGACATCCTGGCTAAAGAAAGAATTCCACGGTCAACAGTTAGCTAATGCATGTGTTCTGACATAACCACTGTAAGAAAACAATGAATTGTGTCTCGATGACCTCAATGGTGCGCGAATGTCAAGCATACCAACAATCTGGGAGTAGTCTATCATACCATTGATGATCCTGTATAGAAATATAAGGTCGGTCATCGTACATCTCACTGATAATTTTAACAATTTCAGACTGCTACGGAGATAAACATAATTGACATCCTCAGAGCATATATTTAATTTAAAATTAATATAAAAATTAATTATATCTAGTGCAGTACCAAAACGCTAGACTCAAATATACAATATATGTTAAATTTTGTTTGAGAAGTTTTCGTACGCAACATGTGTAAATTGCGACTTTTAACAGAGATATGGAATGAATTCACGTTCTTTTCGTTAACAGTATATTACAAAATATGGCAAACACTTTTTATTTATGTGGAAAATTGTTACATTGAAAAAATGACATCGCATCAAATAATAAATATAGAATTTCAAAAGAGTGTTAACATATATCGGTACTGAAGATAATGCAGAGCATCATAAGATATGGTATAGTGGGTTGGGGTGGAACCGCAATCACAATACTCGACCCACCGATTAAAATGCAAAGAGTCATAATGAGAATAATTCTCAATAAATCCCTTCAGCATGAATCAGAGCCGCTATTCCAAAAACTCAAAGTGCAAAATATTAGGCAACTATTCATAAAGACTCTGCTTTAAGACATACATGAAAACACAACCCTGCGCCTTATCACATGTTTCATGTGTACTCGGGTGTTAGCGCCGTTTAAAATTAATTAAATTCTATTAAGTTTTTTGGCATTTGACTTGTTGTCTCAAGCATACATTCAATTCGCGGTTTACCAAATTTTAACCTGCGTATCTCCGTCTTTTTTTTTACTTCACCTATCCTTAAGCACATGGAAGAAAGAAGATGTAGCAGGGATTAAAGTCTTACAACTGCAGCAAGTTCAATGTGCTTGAAACTTTGGTACGGATAACTACCGTCGCTTCACTTCGCTTTACTCCGCTAACGCTTACCTTTAATTCCGCTTATACAAAATAATCCTAATAATCGCGAGTGTTAGTATACACTCCGCGACGCTTGTATTTGTGGTGGAGAGGAATCGTCAAATGAACCAGCACCCGGCAGACGAAAATTAAGTGCCTTCCTTTCTTCCTCATATTTCCACCATCCGGCAAAAACTCAAAGAAAACTAAATGTCCCGTTAATGAAAACCTCATTTGATCAAAGACATGTATGTTTTAAAGGACTGCGAATATACAATAAGCTACCGCAAGAGATGGCAACGGTATCGTATCCTCAATTCTACGTGCTTATAAAGGAATAGCTTTTCAAAATTGGAAGAAGTCAGCTGGAAGAGTGATCAAGTTATTCATTTTATTTAACACTTTTTGTTGTTACATCCTACCTCATACTTATCATATTTTGTTTGCTCTCTGCTTGTTTCTTTTCTTTTCCTCCTTGCACGTCTTTTGTCTGTATCAATTTTTTTTTAAAAATTTGTTAACTTACTTCCAACTTACATTCTAGCTTACGGAATCTTATGGCTACCTACCTCAGAACAGGTACTTTATATGTATCTAGCGAGGTAGGAAGCGGCCAACAGGCTTGCATGTAAATGAAATGTATTATTAATAGTGATGAGCTCAAAATCACGAACCGTGAGTCAATCACTGGTATCTTGAGTCACACTCACTATCAGTGATTGAATATCTGAGAATATCGTGATTCGTGATTAATTTATTTTATTTTATATATACTCGGTTGTAAACCGTGATTGGGCGCATGTGCATACGAAACGAAAATATTTATGAAAGAATGACGTTATAATTTGTGATCAGCGCCATCTAGTAGATTCTGCCAAAACGTTTTACACATTTGACCCGAAATGCTGAGAACTTGACCCAAAATTTTTTACGAAAATGAAGTTTGAATACTATAAATAAAATTATGTTTTTAAAAATTTATTTCGTGTATTGTGATATCGTGCGGCGAATGCGTATTAGTAATGAAACTGTGATCACAGTCACAGTTTTCAATCACTGATATCATCGAATACCAATCACAGTGACACCAGTGAGTCAAGAATAGGATTTTTTATCATCACTAATTATTAATACTTGTACTAAAGATTTTTATATTGATGCAAGCTATAAAAGAATGTGTTATTATAAAAATAAGCCCCGATTATCGGCACTGAAAATGAAATGAATAAAATATGTAGTCACCAAGGTAATGAGTTTAAAAAAGATGCTTACACATTAAAAAACGTGCCATAGATGCCTTGGATTTGTTTGTAACGACATCTATACATGTAGCCTTGATCATGAGTGCATTTATTTATACATGGAAAACACAGCCTCAGTCTGGTGCCAATCCCATAATGGCCCCCTCGCATATTAAACGTCTCAAAACCGTCCTCTTTTAGAGGTTATCTCCTGCCCCAGCGAGCAGCCCCTGCATCATTGACGTAATAATATAATAATATATACAATAATAATAAACACAGACCATTTTTGCTAATACACCCATAAGGATAATGGAAGAGCAAGGGGTCCAAATGGACCCGGTACTCTAAATGAAATGATACAAAAGTCAATGGCAAATACAGTGAAAAGTTTAATTGAATGATTAGAGATCTTCACAATTCTGTGTGTCCCAAAACATAAAAAACATGTATTATCTTCTTATTTCAATATATACATTGATGTAGTAATAATTTATTTAGACATGCGATATCAGATATATGTACGATAAGCAGAGGTATTAATTGATAAGCAATTTTTGATATGTCATTGTGTAGACATATATTTAATCTGATTCATACGTTTATCTATAAATATCAACAATAATAACACTACAAATAAGGATTAAAATTTTAGAATTCATATTAAATTTCAATAGATAAATACAATCAATGTTGTCAGAGCTGTGCAAGTGATTTGCCAACACGGCGCACGCAAAAAAATATAGTACGCACACACATTTTAACAAAACACTAATAAAAAATAATAATTGACTTGAAACTTATTTAAATAATTGTGTCGCACAGGATCACGCTCGCAGGAGCTGTGCAGGCATGGGGCATTGAAAAGAGCCTCTTTGGCGAAACCGCGACCACAAATGGTTAAATCCTGGGAGCATGAGGCCACTGTGCCAAGGATGCTACAATAGAGAATGTTGAGAGGATCGCTCGTGCACGAATGCACGATATATATTATGTATTTTTAAATGTATATCTGATTTGTAAACCAAATAAATAAATCCCGGGTGATCGCTCGACCTTGTAACATATAAGACATCGCGAGCACATGTGGTAATAAATAATAAAACGCCCGTGATGTCTCTAGGTATATAAATTCATTTGTTATTGAATAAAAACATAGGGAAGTAACATCTGCCGGTTCGAGCGCTGCACCGTTCGATTGGCCGACAGTTTCCAAGATTGATCGCAAGGCGGCGGAGGTGGCGGGCCGAATAAAAGCAGGGCTAGAGCTGTAAGCCTGCTCCCATTGGTCCGGCGTAAGACTTGGTCTCCGAGTTGACTATGAATAAACTGCCGGCGGCCGAGGAAACGCATTATCGCCGCCGAGCTCTTTGAGTACACACGCCTGAGTTTTTATTTCGCTACCTCGCATTGACCCTGCTTTTACTCTAGACCTTCTGGGATTTAATTACTGGCAGCTACACTGAACTACGATTTAAGATCGGATTGGACCCTGCGCAACGCTGCATAGATATTGTCAACCTAAGCTACAATTGTGAACCGGCAAATCAACCCCTGAAATTGTCTTGTTTCCTGTGTGGAACAGCGTTTACACGCTAAACTTTGCATATTACAAGCCATTATTGTGATAACACACACTTTTTGACATTGTAGACACTATTTTGAATAATTTTGCCATTTGTGGATGACAGATTTCAGTTTTTGATACATAAAAGTATCCATCAAAAGCTTGAAACTGTCACCCTCTTACCTATGTGGTGTCTTATATTTTAAATACGGTTGGCAGTCAAAAGGTTAACTTTAGTTGGGACAAGATGTAAGCAATATGTTAATTTAAACAATAAAGAGAAACTAGTTTAATTTGATAAGTTGAGTATGTATCAAGAAAGTAATGGGAATATAACATGCGTATAGTCCTGACGTATAGAAGTGAGATATGGACACTTACGGATACCATCAGTGTTCAATGATCAAGGGAATGATTTTAAAGAAGATGACTCACCGCTATATACACTGCTCCCCCCACAGCACCGCTCTCTTGACTCGGTCCACACTGACCAGGCACGAACCGTGAGGATGCCACGCAACAGCTGTCACGGCCGTTCTGTAAATATTATTAAGATATTCTTAGACATACTTAATACTACAACAAATATCAAAGGATCAGCTGAATGCAGAAATAACTGACAATGCATGAATTATAACATACATTATTGAAGACTACCAAAACATAGTACAATGATGAAATTAATTTTATTCGGGTATGGGTGACTCGATGGAGTTCCTTAGGTAGGTAGTTAGGACAGTCTGCGTGGGTGAGTATCTCAACCTACGCGCCTACCTCTCTCTCTCTCTCTCTCTCTCTCTCTCTCTCCATACCTCGTGTTTTGCAACTCTGTTAGTCTGTTCGCATAAGTGTGACTCAAAATATTTTGGGTTTCGTATACTATCCGTCCCTCTTTGAGCGTTTTTGATGACTGGATCCCTGAGTGCCTGCCTTGCCTGCTGGACCTTAATTTACCATCATTTTCCATCTATACGTAATTAACCACGCATTGCGAATAAAGAATAGACGCCGGAAGAATTTCAGGACAGGAAGGAGTTTGACACTCACCACAATCCGGATTCTGCTGGCATCTTCAAAGATGTGAACTGTATATTTTATTTACTATTTCGTCAAAGGTTCCGACACAGTATATACCCGAAGTCTCGAATTCGCAAGAATAATTAATATTTATACATCAAATAAATATATGTCCCGAACTCTATGGATTTATGATATATGTTTTATATGAATAAAGACAGCAATTAAAGGGACGCTGGAAGGTGTAAATTTTAACTTTACGAAAATTGCTAATAACTTATTTAAATATACTGCGTAAACTTGAATATGTTATTGAATTAAAGTTACGTGTTTTTATTAGCTTTGATGAGTGGAACCGACAAGGGAGCCCTAGCTTCTAAACCGGTCCCGGGAAAGGTTGGGTCCTCCTGCCTCCAGCTGTCCATTATTGATGCTGTAATTAATCATAGACTATTTAGGTTCTGCTCCCTGACCAGTGAATGAAAAATCATGAAAAAAAGTGAAATTAAGGAGAGGGGTTTGGAACATTAGTTGCGGGACGAAGGGCATTATACACACATTCTTTGTGGAAAAATAAATCCAATAGTTTACGACACATTTATTTAAACCTTTATTGACATACATTTTTTTGTAAATCAGAAGTGAATACACACTCATTACTGTGTGAGATGGAGTAGGTATCTACCTCTGATGCATATGGCATTGTCCTGGCTACTTTACAAGACTACCGTCGGTGTTAGGGTAGCCAGTTTTTTTCGTGCTGTTGTGATGTTAGTTAATTAAAATAAGAAGGAAAAGATTCGACAGAGATATAAAAAAAAATAGAGAAAATAATAAAACTATAAAACTAAAGTGAATTATTAGTGTAGGTATTGTATTGTGATTAAGTTGGAATGTTGAATGACTGATCTGTATCCAATTGAATCATATATTGAGTTCATATTTGCGTAATATTATTGGAAGTGAACAAGTTAGTGTTAAGTGTGTTGTACAGTTTCGGAGCTAAAACATGTTGAAACGTTGGTACAATGTCGTTGTCGCTCTCGGAACTGGTGTGCACATGTTCATTCGTTGTCTCGTGCTGTGACCACGATTTATGCAACAGTAAAAGTATTTACTCTTCGAAAATTAAATCTTTGTGTAAACAAGACGTATTTTTTACATTAATGCATATTATACCATATATATTGTAATGGTGATGATATCAAAATGAAAATATTGCAACAAGGAATTTCCGTTAGTTCATGTCTAAATATTTGGTAGTTCGTGGTTCTGCTATATAAAAAAAAGTTAAAATAAGTATGAGAATAATCGAAACCTTCTAAAAGAAAAGTGAAATAACTGAATGATATCTTCACCAAGAACCGCAGAGAGCGATAAACTACACCCTGATCCGGGATTTCAGAGCTAAGTGAATCAAAAATTATAAAATGTGAACCAAACAAAATATATCTGTAAATACCCTCCAATATCAATGACAATATTTTTTATGGAACTGGGTGTGTAGAAAATTTGAAAAAGAGTACAGTAAAAAGTAAAAAGTAAGAGAAAAAGAGTAGTCACTAAATTCGATTGCTATTCTGTTTTAAAATGTCTTTTGAAGATAGGTAATCTTTTTCTGTTACCCTGAGTCTGTTGTCCTCGAGCTGGGCTTGACTTCATCAACCATTTCGACACTAGTTCTTATATTAATCGGAAACATTAAAAAATATATAATAAAGGATGTCCCAAAATTAACGCAACATTTGAATTTGCCGCCATATTTCTGCAGTAAATTGTTGGCAACCCTGAAAAAAAAATTTAAAAGCTGAGAGTTAAGGGTTAGTAAAAATGGGGCGTTACACGATACAGCAACGTGTTTTCATCATTGAACAATATATCAAAAATAATGAAAGTTTGGCGGCCGCAATACAAAAATTTAATACAAAACATGGTCGGAATAGTGTTTTAAGCTCATCAACTGCGAAGAGATTAATTGAAAAATTTAGAGAGACTGGATCAGTTGGAGAAGCTAAGCACACTGGTCGTCCAAAAACAAGCCAGTCAGCAAAAATTTCGACAAAGGAGTGCGCATGTGCCAGCGAAACCGTGGAGGCCATTTGACCGATGTGTTATTCCATAAATAACTCTATCCCATGTACTTTATGATTCAATAAAAAAAATTAAAGACTAAAAACTGTGTTTTCTATCTAATTCAAATCTTGCGTTAATTTTGGGACACCCTATATATACAATAATAATTAGGTTCTTGAATTGTTCTGAAGCGTAACTAACTCACCGTCACGCCGTTTCCTGGCAAGGATAGAGAGAGTACACAACTCTCGCGTCATCCACATTCAGACATCTTCTGTTGTGTAGTCGTCTATCAATCCAAACATATATTACCTACTAGTATTTCGTATATTATTTAACTTTTTTTTTTCGAATAACATCTCTTTCGATTTGTAAACATTCTTCACATTCTTTGCATACATTATACCTCCTACTTACTAGATTATGTAAATATTTTTCCCTATTCGCTATCAAAACTGCATCATACGCATATAACACACAGTAAACAATCAAATCGCTCAGTTCTTTTACACAATTATCCACGTACAAGTGAACAGCCATGGTGACTTGTTTGTCGCCTTTTGTGTAATATCGAACCTCGATGTGAATGATCCATTGAATCTTACACATGCGGTACTTCCTTCATATAGAGATGCTATCGCGTGTATACGTTGTGTTCACCCTGCATCCAGATAATATATAATGTGCAACTTGAACTAAATAAATAAATATTTAATTATTAAGAAGAACACATTCTTATTATGAAGTTGTACTTATTCAGAACATTGTTCTGTGATATTTTAAATACTAATTAAATATATTAATAAGAAAGATATACACACAAAATAAATTTTATCGAAAAATATTGTTGTTGCGCTACCGGGATTCGAACCTGAATCTATAGATTCAAATAACGGAATGATAGATGTATTAATTTGAAAAATGTAACACGTGGGTTCGAAAATTTGTCGTCAAAAGTATTGTCTGATGTAGTATAGTTGGTTAATGCACCTTCTCCGGATTAGAAAGAGATCCAGGTTCGAATTCCAGTAGTAACGACAATATTTTTCGATAAAATTGATTTTATATATATATATTTCTAATTATTATATTTAATTAGTATTTAAAATATTTAATTAATAAAATTGATTAAAAATAATAATAAACATGAAAAATTAATTACGTATGAAACAATTGTAAGACTGCGATGGACTGACCGTGTTGAAAGAATGCCAGATGACAGGACACCAAAAATCATAATCGAGTGGATACCCCAATGGAAGCGATCTAGAAGCAGACCAAGGAAGAAGTGGGCTGACTGTGTGGAAGAGAATCAGAGCGGGACGGGAGAGTCCAGGAAATGGAGAAGAGTGGCCAAAGATAGTAGTCGATGGAGTAGGTAAAATCCCACTCTGGGATGTAGTGCCGGGAAAGAAAAATAACAAATAATGATAACTAACATGTATCATAGTGGCCCAAAAAAAGTGATGACATTTCGTAAAATGTGATATAATTACATCAAAATTAGTTTAAATATATCAACAATAGCTTAAATAGTTTACTAATTTTCTTATTCACCTATTTACATATATTACGTTTTATTTTGACAATTTCCGGTCACCATCTTAATTATCTATTTTCTCATTATTTATTCACTAGTCCTACAATACTCCCACTACATATATTTTAATTTTATTTTTACTTTTTTGTACATATTTGTAATTCTCTTTTTATTACTGTCGATAAATAAAACCACAACAGCACGAAAAAAAAAAACTGGCTACTTTAACGCAGACTTCAGTCTAGCAAAGTAGCCAGGACAACGCTGTATATATCAGAGGTGAAGTCTACTCCATCCCACACAATAAACTACGAGAATGTCTTATGTTTATTATGTATCCACTTCTGTTAGAACAAAAATATGTATGTTAATATATATATAAATAAATAAATATTGGTTTTTACAAATTGTTGCCCAAAATGACAAAAATCACCGCAGAAGACCGTATTCTGATAAAAAATTTGCGAATTGAAAAACGTTTGGGTGCTAAAAAAATGATCAAAGAGTTTTAAAATAAATTCTTGAGTATAGCTAGACATTACAGCAGGGCGGAGCTCCATCTCACACAGCCAGAAATACAATCAACGTTTTTCGTCGTGACAATGATCGATTTAACCCAGTAGATTATGCAATATGTGGTGTTTTGATGATTTCTGATTTCAGTTAAATATTGCGCAAAAAAAACTTACATTAAGATTTATAATTAATTACATTATGTTTTGAAATGACTCACGTATTACGAGATGTTCTCACTTTTTTTGGGCAACCCTGTATATTATTAGTGTATATTATACGAACCCAATCACCCCCCTTGAACTTCAGATGAAATAGATTTTAACAGAATAACTAAACCACCAAACAAGGAAACCACACCGAGACATTTGAACTACCACCAGCCAGTCATTCTAGACTACGCACACTAACCTAATACACAGCACGCGGAACAAGCGGGGGATTCTGCAAAAGAGAAATGAAAAAAAGAAGTAAACAAACTAAAATCATTTTTGCAATCCGTATAACAAACGGGTGTGGGTCTGAGACTACTTACGTGTGTTCTCTGAGCACCGAGTCTAGCTTGCCGGAGCTGACGGCCCACAGGAAGACGCCACCGTCGGCGCCACCGGCAGCGATGTGCCGCCCATCGGGGCTGAAGGCTGCACGGGCCCAGTCGCAGCCCACCTTGAAAGCGTCGTTGCTGCAAAAAACATAAAAAAATATCAGTACGAGGATCAGCTAAGGTTTTTTTTGACGCACCCTTTCCCGGAAACGTTTTAGAAGCTAGGGTTTCCTTTTTGGTCTTAATTATTAAAGCTGATAAAAATACACGACTTTAATTTGATTGCATATTTAAGTTTAAGCAAAACGAAAAAGGAGAAGAAATCCAATGTGGTTATTAGCAATTTAGATTTAAAATTGAGCGTCCCTTAAGTGTTCATTCATAAAAAAATCATATAACATAAATCCACAGAACATAGTTTTACATACAGTTGGAAAATTAATGGAAAATGCAGACACTCAGGGATCCATTCATCAAAAACACTCCCAAAAGAGGGACAGTGGACGAGATACAAAATGGATTGAGTCACACTTACACGGACAGACTAACGGAGTTGCAAAACATGAGATATGGAGTGAGAGGTTAGCGCGTAGGTGGAGTCCCACACACGCAGACCGGCCAACCAGGGGTTAATAAAAGAATAGTTAAAACAGATAACAGTTCAATTATTCTTATTCAATAGCGCTACAGTCTAAAACCAGCAAGGACATCAAGGCCTCTCCTCAATTTTCCACCTCCATGATACTTGGTCTTCTACTCGTTCAACGGCAACCCGTAAAACCCCACAAAGCCAAACCATTGCTATAGGTTCTTCAGCCACGATGTTCTCCTTCTTCCAGCAATCTTTCCCTGCTTTGTGAGTTGTACGATCTCATACTTCTCTGGACATCACATGTCCGAGAAGTTTTAGGATTTTTATTGTTTTAGATACTTATTTCAAGTAATTAATTTCAGGTTCTTGGGGTCATTTTTTATTACATATTGTCTCCCCAGCGGAATCTTGGTCTTCTAATCTGTATTCCCCCTGGATTTTCGTCAAGCTTCGCAAATAATACTTTCGTTGTAGATATCCCTTAAATCTCAGATCGCAGCATTTGATTATATATTGAGAGTCTAGACTCTTTGTACATACTGTAGAGTTCGCCATGGTGCTGAATTTTTCATCTCTCCTCCATAACTCATGGATCCATAGACCACAAGATTTTCCTTTGGAAGTTATCCAACAACTTCATTCAGCATTTTTCATAGACGTACTCCAGGCTTCACTTCTTCAAGACAATTGTTTTGTAATTGTTAAATAATGTCGTACTATTGGCTTTTGGCTTCTTCAATAGTTTTCTTCCAGTGATCTGTTTTCCTCCAGTTGTGAATTTTTAAGGTATATACATCTTTGAGGACATTGTCGCCCCATCTTAGCTTAGGCCTTACCAATCTCCTGCGTCCCGTTAGTCCGATATTCAGCAAGAATTTTGTGTTTGGCGTTCAGTTAAATTATTAAACATTTATAATTAAAGAGAAAGAATACATTGTAGAAATAGGATTGTTGTTTGATAACATAATTCAAGTTTGTGTAAGATAAAAAAATACAATGGAGGTGCATGCACTAGGATCTCTGTGAAAGATACTATGAAATACAGGTACTACAGACTTTATTAAATATGCAGGCATACAAAAATGAAGATTAACATCGAGTACTTATATCAAAAGCAGGGTGGGTAGTACAGCAGAGGTGCAACGCTAAACAATTATTAATTTAATAATGAATATACTACCTGAAGGAGCCGATAATAGCGTTCATCCGTAAGTCCAACAGTTTGATAGTGTCATCTCTTACGCACGCCAAAAGATAGTTGCAGTCTGCAAGAGAAAAAATACGGAAATTATTGCCAAAAATAAAACTTACGGTGTTCCTCAAGTCCCGTCTAAAGTAAATTAAATAAAAACAAGCAGAAAACAATCGGTTATCGACGATTGCTTGATACTAGGCTCTGCAGGATGCTATACTGGTTGCTACGTGGTCACTGCTTGGCATATAAATAACTGGTGTAAATTTCTACTCAATGTTGCTGATGTATTCTGCATAAATTTTGGCATACTAATTCCCGTTGTACAAATGTTGGCGGACAAAAATATAGCGGTAATTCATGATCTATACCTGTGCATGATCATGTCTTGCCAAAGGCAAAATGATTTAATCAATATTAAATAATCACGAACATTACAAAATTAAAGTTAAGATAAGACTCATCACTCACCCCTGGACAGATCCAGCGACGTCACCTTTCCTTGCAGCATTATCTGGTTGGCAGTCGAGTCTGATCGGAAATCCCAGAATCGGATGCTCTTGTCGAAATGGCCGGAAATGATTGTAGAACCTGAGCCATCTGACGTTACCAAGTCGTTACAACTTGACCCGGCAAACTTCGTTTCTATACCTTGAAGAGCAAAATATTGACAATTTAAATTGATGTAGTAGATAAAAATAATATTTTCCGATAAATGTAAAAGAAAATTGGTCGAAACATTGGAACCATTTATGTAATAAGGTAGGGACAGCTTCGCAACACGATCGATAATTTTTAATTGTTTAAATTATAATTTATCAAATAAAAAGGGGTAATGTTCTTTCATAGCATTGAGTAGCTTGTTGGTGTAGTGGTCAAGACGTTGGCCTAGTGATCTAGTGGTCGGGGGTTCGCGCCTCGTTCCAGGATACCAGCAAGTTAGTCCTATTTTCATAGCACAAGCATTTAGCTTAGCTTGAAAATAGTAAGAATATTGATGTGACATGTATTCCGTGTACGCATCTCTATTTAAAAAATATAAAAAATAGAACAACTGAAGCAAACAAATACTCAATTATAAATACTCTCAAAGCGATTTAAATACGTAATTTACCATTCCGGCGATACGACGCGACACGCAACTGCAACATCGCCAGGCGACATGTTATATTCAGTTTCGCATAATAAAGTGGCTTGTGTCTTAGCTAAATAAATGTAGGAACAATCGGGTACACAAGACGTATCAATGATACCGTAGAAATCATCTATTAACGATAGCCTGAATATATTTAAATTTAAAAAAACTACTTTATTTAAAGTACAATTAATTCTATATAGTTATATATATCTTACTGCGGTGTCAATTCTTTGATAATACTACAAAATATTTGTGGTGTCACGTGTGGACTATTGTAACAGCATCTATGCTGGCCTGCCAATGTTTCAGCTGGATAGATTGCAATCTATTCTAAATGCGGCTGCACGGATAATATATGGAGTTTTCAAATTCTCTCATATAACACCCCTTTTACATCAGCTACATTGGCTCCGATTCCCTGAAAGAGTTGAATTTAAATTGTGCTGGTTGATGTACAAGGCTACACACAACATGGCGCCTCTGTATCTTCAAGAACTTTGAATCCCAGACAATTTGAATGGTAGACGTCAAACTCTCAGGTCAGCCTCTACTTCAGATGTAGGAAGGGTTGTAGAACCGACCAACCAACTAGACTTTATGTAAGAAGAAACTAAAAACGCACCTTTTCAAAAAATCATTTCCATAAGTGAAAACAACGATTTTTAATTTAAAAAAAAAACAAAGATAGTTGTAGTGCTCTTGAGGTGAAAGTTGTTACGAAAATGGCGCTATATAAATTATCCATTATTATTATTATTATACGTAAATATTATTTAAACTACCAATATTTGTTATTTTTTTGTTATGACAATACTGCGGCGGGTAAAATGCCAATTTCGCATTATTACAAGGTTAGGTTTGACGCGCTTGTGATTATAAATATTTCTTGTGATTATAAATAGTTATTTTGACCAAAATGTTTTTTTCTAAAATTTTCAACTATTTTTTTAATGTTTTAAAATATAATATTTCTTTTATATGTTTTGTACCATGCTACATTTTTTAATTTTTTGTGTACGTCATGTAAAGTATGACTGTACATAATTATAACTTATAAATATAGATTTTTAAAAAATTTTCCATTACATTTTGCTTATTTTAAGTTAGATGAATACTACAAAAAATACAAGATTGCTAGGCACTTGAATTTAATAATTCAGGGTAGAAAGGGTTAAATAAAGTGTCTTAGATAAATTAAATTTTAAAAAATCTAATTCTGATTTCTGAATCTGGCAGTATTTAAGTATATTGTAATAATAATAAGGTTATATTCATATTTAGAAATATTCATAAATATAGTAAAATAGAACCTATTTTTGGACTTCTCTTTTGATGAGAGTACATATGATAGAGGGTTTGGAGGAAGTAGATCGAGGTTCCGTCAGCAACTCCGATCTGCTCAAGAGTGGCAGAAATCTGGAGTTGTTTAGGGCCTGTGTTCGAGTGTGGGTCTCCAGATGGGAGATCCTCCGGAGAACTGCTGAGTAGCTTAATTATTATTTATTTTTTCTACCTTCTGCCCAAATATGATCTGCGATGTACTATTATTGTCGGTTAAATCTGCCGGCAGTGGTGCGTGGAGGGTATTTTTCTTTTGTGCTGTTTCGTTTCCCGGAAGAGAGTGTCTCTCACTTCCCCTCTGTTCCCCGGACTTGTTAATTGTTAATCGTATTATTTTATTTGTAACTATATAATACAATGTAAAAATCTGTTTGGACTGTGCCCGTCTCACTAGAGAAATTCTGTGTCGAGACGGGCATAGTTTACAAGCAGTTGTACAATTAATTAGAATTACAAGTAGTAGATAGAATTACATTTATTACTATGTAATATATGTATATGAAGAACAATTTTAAAGTGGACTTAATTTTTGGATCATTTATAGCAATAATTAATATAGGTATGAGTCAATATTTTTCGGTGAGTGCATCAATACTGGCTCTACCCATATTACGAATCCAAGTTTTAATATAGAGTTTCATGTTCTTGGGACAATTCAATTGGTTTACATCTTTCAGCACTCTATTAAATAGTTTAGGTCCAAAATATTTGTAGTTCTTTGGCCATGTGTTGTATGTGCTCTTGGGGTTCGTAGGTTATTTGTATTTGTCTGTGTGAAAATTATATTTTGAGTTGTTTTTAAATGAGTCTGTTTGTATTTATATATGTATTTAAGAGTAGTATTAGCTAATATTTGTCTTATATCAAAGACATCGAATTTATTAGAAATTTCGTCAGTGCTCGTTGTGATTAGGGTTTTGAAGATAACTTTTAATATAATTTTCTAAGCTGCTATTATTGTATTAATTGCAAAGATAGTCGCTCCACCCCAAGCAATTATACCATGCTCTATAATTGATTGACAGATAGAGTAGTACGCCATTTTAAGAAATTTTATATTAAGGAAATTTCTAATATTTCTAAAAAAATATATTGTTTTTTATTTTATTTGTAATGAATTGTGTATGATGATTCGATTTGAGATAAGGATTGAATATAATTCCAAAGTATGTAATTTGGTCAGTACGTTCTATATAATTGAATTGACACGTATCGTCGTCTGAGTTGGAACTTTTATTTTGTAAGCATACGAGGGTTGCCCATTTTCTTTTATGCTCGAAGTTAGGTATTTAGTTTTATTGGTATTAAGTGTTAAGGTGTTCAGGTCGAGCCATTTTTTAACAATACTTATACCTTTCTCGGCTTTTTTAAATACTGCTGACCATGTATCAGCTTGGAATTGAAGAACAGTGTCATGCGCAAAATGATGTTGCATAGGTCATTAATATATATTAAGAACAGTATTGGACCTAATATGCTACCCTGTGGGACCCCAAAGTAAGTGGAAAGAGGATTGCTTAAAATTTCTTTAATGCGAACTCGTTGATTCCTGTCCGTGATATAACTTTTAAACATATCAAGTTCTTTACCTAAGATATTTCAATTAGACTCGAATGCGACATTGTATCAAAGGCCTTGGCGAGATCATGGAAAATTGATATACATTTATGGCTTTTATCCACATTGTTAGTAATGAAGTCCGTGACACAGGCAATAGCTTCAGTTGTACCCATATTTGCCCTAAAGCCGAAATGATTTTTAGAAATAATTTTATTACTCTCGAGGTATTTTACGAGTTGAATTTTTATAATTTTTTAAAATATTTTAGAAAAGGAATTAAGTAACGTAATTAGTCTATATCTATTGATGTCACTTTTACTTCCTGCTTGGTGAATTGGGATAATTAATCCTTGTTTTATTTTAGTGGGGAAGTGTCCGAGTTTTAAACTAAGGTTAATAAGAAGATAATGCAAGGGGATAATTCAAGGGGTAACCAGATGCACATACATTATTTTAAGTATATTAACCGTAATACCATCTGTACTAGCAGCATTACTATTTTTTAGCGATTGGATTATATTTTTGATAACAGTTTTATCTACGTTTGTGAAAGAACATTTGTAAACAATATCCTAAAAGCGCAGTTTAATTATGTAAATAATTGTATAATTTATAGTTCTGAGTAAATTTAATTATAACCACAGCAGAATAATCTAGCAAAAATGCTATCATAAACTTGCGGCCCGATATGGACTGAAAATATATATAACTTCATTACCAATCGACCGTTATCGAACATAGTTAAGATTATGGTTGCGATAAAACTGTTATAGATGCAATTAAGTATGCAAAAACTGGAGATGAAATGTACAGAAATAGAAGAACGTTCACGATTCAAGGTGATTTTGACGAGACTCGGTGAACAGCGACAGGAAGTTCGGCAGGGCCACACGAGACGTATTGCGCAATCGTACCTTGCACTAATGTGAATAATATGTTCGCCAGACGATTCAGAGACGCCAAACAAAGGACAATGATTTTACCGGTCTATTGGCAACCGTTAAATTTAACGACAATAAAACAAATATCAGATATCTCATAGAGATACAGCTATTTTTTATTGCATTTTAATAGAAAATATATAGAAGTATCGGGTAATTACAGGGGTTACGATCTGTCTTTGGCTGGCTCGAGTAATTACTTTATATGTATATATATATATATATATATATATACAGGTGGCCCAAAAAAGTGAGGACATTTCGTAAAATGTGATATAATTACATCAAAATTAGTTTAACTATATCAACAATAGCTTAAAAAGTTTACTAATTTACTTACTTACCTATTTATCTATCTATATTATATTTTAATTCGACAATTTCCGGTCGCCATCTTTGATTATTAATTTTCTCATTATTTATATTTGTTTTTCTTCAAATTGTTGCTCAGAATGATGAAAATCACTGCAAAGACCGTATTCTGATCAAAAATTTGCGAATTGAAAAACGTCGGCGTGCTAGGAAAATGATCAAAGAGTTTCAAAACAAAGCCTAGAGTATAGCTAGACATTACAGCATAGCTGGATATTACAGCAGGACGGAGCTCCATCTCTCACAGCCAGAAATACAATCAACTTTCTTCGTCGTGAGAATGTTAATTTCATCGAGCCAGGCATGTGGCCACCGAACAGTCCAGATTTAAACCCACTAGATTATGATATATGGGGTGTTTTGATAATTTCTGATTAAGTAAATATTGAGCAAAAAAAAATTACATTAAGAATTATAATTAATTAAATTATGTTTTGAAATAACCCATGTGTTGAGGTGTTCTCACTTTTTTTGGGCCATCCTGTATATATATATATATATATATATATATACAGGGTGGCCTAACGTTACATAACGTTCACCAATTCTCACCATTCAATCTCTACATTTATCAAATTTTTTAAAGTTGTATATATGTTAGTATGTGAATTATATTACTCGCACCAGCGTAGTGCCGAATTACAAGAAGAAGTGCATACTTTGTACACTTCGCAAGAGAAAATAAAAAAAATATTTAAGAAGAACACTTCATGACCGATACCCAAAACAGTGATTTGCTAGCTATGCCTTCGGGCCTTTTATTATCTATAATCCTTTGTTCTTGGTTAATATAAACATTTTTTGTTTTAAGGGAAGCTTTTAGTCCCGACAGTTTCGATGGGTTCATTGAACCCGCTGGTTAACCTAAACACCGACCCTTGGTGTATCAAGTGGGCTTCCAATTAATCGAGTTTGTTGGCCCGACATGTTACTCAAGGTAAAAACAGAAACGAATTCAATTATAATATGTAGATATGAATTTAACTTGTTTAAATTGCATCCACTTAAGAAGTTAATAGGTAGTAATAGTACTATAGGTAATAGTATGAAGTAAGAAGTATAAGAAGGTAGATAGCCGGAATACAACATGTGGACTAGTTTCGAGTACCACTATACCATCGCCATCTATGGACCAAATTTGATAATCCATTATTAATTTTTTTAAATAGCATATATGTCATCACTATGAATATCTGATTTTTTTTTGAAAATTTATTCTAAAGCAATATTCTTTATCTGTAAAATGTTTTTTAAAAATATTATATTAGAATACGCCTGAAAAAATCAATATTTTTCAATTTTAATTTTAGTGGTACTCGAAGCGAGTCCACACACTAACATATATACAACTTTAAAAAATTTGATTAATGTGGAAATTGAGGGGTGAGAAAGTGATCACTTAAGCCAGCCTTAAAGCGGGTACAAAGTACGAGTATTATTTTATTGACGCAACACCGAACACCCAAAAGGACATATATTTACTTACCGTCATGCCGTTTCCCCACGGGAGTAAGCACCTCACTCTTCTGTCCTGACACACAATTCTCACCTCATCCACATTCATACATCTTCTAATACAACCTCGCCGATTGTTGAGGCTTCTAACAGAACCATCCTCCATTATCTGGTTTACCTGGTCGTGTCAAGTCTTCCGCGGACGTCCTCTATTTCTGATGCCATCAACACTCGCATCATATATCTTTCTTACCATTCTCTCGTCCTATAACACTATTAAATCGATACAATCGCATAGTACTTACGGTTAGTGCAATAATTATAGTTTTAGGTTCATATTGTAGTTTAATATATCTTTGTTAGGATTCTTTTCAACAGGGCGAACCTAATGATAGTCTGTTTTATTATAATAAAATAAATCAGTCATCATAATTTTATGTTTTTTAAAGAATTTTTGCTCTGTAGTGGTTTCGGTAAAAGAAAATATTATTTTAAATATCGATAATTCGTCGTCCATTTTTCAAAAAGGCGTATCACATTTGTTGTTAAAACATTTCTCAAACATATCCCCGTTTATTCCAATGAAATCATATTACATAAAAACATTTTGACATCTTACAAATGACAGTAACAAGTAATATTTATGACTAAACACACCCCATACTGTCTTTAAATCAAAAAAAACATTCGTAAAAATCGGAAAGATTATTTTTCAACAGTTAAAAATTCCACACAATTTGTTAATATAGTAGAACAAAGATATCTCGATTTTTGTTAATTCGAACTTATTTGTTGGTCCTTTAAATTTCGTTTCAAAAAAGAACAAAAGAAATATGAATATTTCGAATTATTTTGTTTAATTCGAAGTTAGCATCGACAAAATCAATAAGTGCGCATAACAATCTGTCCATCAGCAAAAAAATTCGTGTAAATTTTGTCATTTTGGAAACACCGACGACGCACGACGTGTCATCGCACCTCACACGCTTATTGACGTGATACCCTTTGACAACTCCCTACTTCATAGAGAGCACGCATTGCAATAGTGTCAGTGTAGCTTTTGGTTCTATTTCAGGAGAACATGTTTTGTGAATTTTTTGAATCTATTAAACTGTTTTGGTATTTTGTTTATATTATTATTTATGTACACTGCGCCATATTATTTAATGACGTTTTAAAAATTTCATACATGTGTAATTTTGAATAAATATTTAATAATAGCAATTGTGTTTTCTTAACAATCCTCTTTTTTTTTTTTTTCTCCATAAATCGAATTTTTGGAAAATTCGATTTTTTCTGGTGGTCCCTTGAGGTTCGAGATATCCATGTTCTACTGTATATCGCCTGCTGTAAAATCAGCAAATTCGAGATACGCCTCTTTGAAATATAGTCGACGAATTGTGATGCAAGGGGTGTAGTTTTTTGCACATCTTTTACGAGTGCTCTCTAGTTAAATTTGTTATCGATGTGATACCCAGATTGGTGCCATAAAAAAAAAGTGATATTATCGCGAAAGAATGTAGATAACTGTTATTAGATTTAATATTAATGATAATATCTGTTTTGCGCTAGCCACATAGTGCTTTAATGCTGTATTTTTTAATCTTGAATTTTTATCGTAAGTCCATTTGCACAAGTCATCGTGTATCTTTTGCATTTATCAGCGTGTCGTAATTTTGTGGGCTTTTACTAGGCAAGTCTGCGAATTGTTATACAGATCATGTGACCGATATCATCATTTTTTAAATTTCATTCACATGTACGGGTGGTGCTAGAGAGCAAACAATATACAGTAAATGGTTTCGAATTATTTTGTCTATTCCATGCTTACATTCTATTTATACATATTGTATTGCAAATTAGTATATTTATTCACTCATTTCATATATTTTCACGTTTATTTAACTTTTATGTTTCATTATATATTTAATTGTGTTTTATTTTCTATTTACGCGCTTTTATACTTCGATAGGTAGACCTGGTATAAAATTTAGAATTTTGAAGCTGCTTCTGAAAGAGACAGTTTTACGGTTCGGATGGACTTATTTACGGCGGCGATATAAAAATATTTTGTATTGTATATTTACGGTTTTTAAATGTGATAAAGTTTCAGAGGCTGACCAGCCCAGGTTCACAAAGGTTGATGAGTTTTGGATTTGCATGGATTGAATTACTGTATTCAACATTACCTATAGAAAACCCAAGACTAGCTATCGAAGTATTTACGGCTGGACCTTCAATAAGTTATTTGGATTTGTGAAATATAATTCGTTTGTCAATTTGCCAGAAAACAGACTTGCCATCTTTAAATTAAAATTAAATCTGTGTAAAATAAATGAAACAAATTGTTTTCTTTTTTAGCTGTACAATACTTATATATTATTGTCTAAATAAAAAATATTAAAAAATGTAGAATATACGATGTATGCAAGGAAAGCGACCTTATTATGAACGTCAACAAGTCGAAAGTGATGGTATTCGAGAAGCAGGAAAGCAAGACACGGTGCTAAATACTTGTAGGTAATGAATGTTTGGAACAAGTAGATGAGTTTGTGTATTTAGGAAGCATGTTTGATGTATTACAGATCTATTCATGACAGTAAAGAATGAAGAAATAAGGAAATTAAGCTGATCTTAGTATAGTAAGAAACATTAAGAAAGGCTCAGAAAGGTTTGGTAATATGGAACGGATGAATGAGAGAATGGTAAGGAAGATATATGGAAATGTTGATGGCACCAGAAGAAGAGAAGATTCTGAAGAACGGTCCTGTTACAATAATCGGTGAGCTGGTATGAGAAGATATATAAATGTGGATGAGGCGAGAAGTGTGCGTCAGGACAGAAGAGTGTGGCGCTCTATCCTCTATGCCTACTCCCCGCGGAAAAACAGCATGATGGTAAGTTAGTTATATAATATAATCAGCAAAAAGCTGTCAGGTAGAGGCCGCCTCGCGGTCACAATAATGCAAAAGTTTGTTTTTAAATAATAAGATAACCCATATCAGACGTATTCTCAAAATGATTAAATTTTCTAATGTAATTTATCGTTCCAGTGACACAAGTGCCGACTGGTAGCGATTATTTAAAAGCCTGCTTACGGAGGCACGTTACTTACATCGAAAACTTTTTATGATAACTAAATTTTATAAGTAAAAATTCAATATATACTTAATTAATAAAAATAGTTAATTGGTTGCATAATGATGTATCAATATGTATTGAAAATTATATATACAAATGTATTTAATTTTATTTATATTATATTTATGTACTCTTTAAGATTCACTGTCCGAGATGCTTAATTTGGAGTAGATAGGTATAAGTTATTTTTAAATATTATAAATAATAATTAAATTTATTAATTATAAAGATTAATTAAATTAAATAAATTAGTATTTAAAACATCACAGTCCTATATTCTGAAATTACAAATTCACAATAAGAACGTGTTCTACTTAATAATTAAATATTATACTTGAACATTTGATTTTTATTGTTGTTTTGATGTGTAAATATCCCCAAAAAATTTCGTACTGAGTAATCTCAAAAACATATATTTCAAAATAGTGTCGAAACGTATACATCTCACTCGTTTCTGCGGTGACTACATTTATATTTTATTCAGTACTCGTAAATTTACATGTTCAAAATTAAAACCTTTTACGCCATAAAAAATGAAATTTTTTAATATAAATTTTAACATTTAGTTCCGTCCTTTCTTCCCTTTTCTTCGTAATTTACCTGTATTGATATTTATATTGTTTTTTCTCTGCATTTAATTATGTGATCTAATGTTTTTACAAGACACCCTAAAATATATATTTTTTAATCTGTCACTAATCTGTTAAATCTATATATAAATAAATGAGTGTTTGTTTGTTTGATTGTCTCTTCTGCGTTTCTATACCGTTCATCCGATTGCCGTGAAACTTTGGTGAGTTGCTGTGCGCACGCCCGCAACCACTACAATCATTTTACAATGAGAAATTAATGAACAATATCATCGAAGCTACAATTTTAAATGGAAAATTTAAAAAATGTACTGTTGCCGCGCATCCCAATGATTCCGACAGATATGCCATTCGAATTTAAACGTCTGTACAACAACAAATCACAGAGCCAATCGCTACAAGCGTGTGGACAAAATTTGGAAAATCAAGAGAAATTCACATGGACAGCTGTATTTGGCCTACTCACGCGTTGGAAAACCTTCTGATTTATTAATATACGCACCAGACGGAAAAACAAAAAATATTATGTATCCAAAAGCACTTCAATAATTAGAATTAAAATACAAACATTTTCTTTCTTTGAATGGCATTGCAACGCACGCCGGGTACTCGCTGGTAAATAATAAAAATAATACTAGGTACTCACAAGCTCTGCTTCTAAGGTCCCATATCTTGAGGGTTCGGTCGTGGCTCCCCGTGATGACCTTGGAGGGCTCGCCGAGGAACTTGGCCGCCATGACCTTCCCGCTGTGTCCGGTAAGAGTGTGCTGCAACAATAAGTATAACAAAGAATAAGATAATTATACCTATATAAAATATAAACAAAACATTGATAATATATTGGAACTGGTATTGGAATCGACTGACGTCTGTCTCGTTAAAATACATCGCTTCGTTTGCTCACGGCAAGAAATTAAATTTTCAAAATTTTTTAAAATACAATTTTATTAAAATTTTATGTAAAAACAATAATGTATTTTTTTTTATTTTAAAAAGAAACACAACGGAATTCGAACCAGGAATTTTTCCTGTCTTTCCAATTGATACTTCTATTAATAATAATAATAATAATAATAGTGCATTTTAAATATGAATTAATTATATTAATTGCAATACTTAAAAATAAGGCAGATGGCTTTTTCAAGTAATGAAACGATTAAATGTATTAATATCAAAAAGGTAACATTTAGGTTCGAAAATTCGTCGCTAAAAATATTGTCGCTGTAGCATAGTTGGATAATGCACCTTCCCCGGTTAGGAAAGAGATCCAGGTTCAAATCCCGGTGGCGTAACAACAATATTTTTAAATAAAATTGATTTTATATGTAATCTTTCTAATTAAGGAATTTAATTCATATTTAAAATATCACAGGGCTATGTTCTGAATAATTACAACTTCACAATAAGAATGTGTTCTCCTAATAATAATGCATTTATTCCAGCGTAATCAGGTTTTTTTTTTGCCCGATTAGCCATAAAGATAATACATATTGTATACGGCCTTTGGTAAAAATTGTAGATGCGCTGCAATAACGCACCAATCCGAACAGTATTATGTTTGAGTTGTTGTACTGAATTCGGAGACAGTTATACGTCGCTTGCTTGTATTTCGACCAGTGCTCGAATTATATCATTCAACGCGACGAATCCATGTATACGGCCTTCGCTAAACATTGTAGATGCGCTGCAATAACGCGCCAATCCGAACAGTATTATGTTTGAGTTGTTGTATTGAATTCAGAGATGGTTATACGTCACTTGCTTGTATTTCGACCAGTGGTCGATATCATTCGATAGAGCAGAACTATGTTGCAACTTCACAACAAAAATTTGTTTCCTTTAAAAATTGAAGTTTTTTTCTGCTGTTTTAATTAATGAATTTCTTCAATAATGTTTTATCTACGGATATAAATGGCTTGGGTTTATAAAACGACAAAAGCACAGACGTTTCTTGTTAAAAAAATACGGTTTTTTAATCAATTTAATCAGCCCGGAATTTTATTTCGTATGGAAACATCTAGCATGCGATTTTAACACAATACGGAGCAGAGTTCAACAGCTATTCTCAAGAGAACGTATCTAGAACCTACAGGAACCGAGTTCTCGCGACCCGAGACGATACGGAAGACGTATATGCTGTGGAAATGGAGGCTTTTAGCGCTCGCGACGTAGAACAATGGAACCAAACGAAAAACGAATGACACTCGAAAAATACATTAACATGATAAGGCTTCTGTCGACGGATGTGCGGAAAGCAGAAATTCAATTTAATATAACCGAACCTCGAGAGTTGGCTTGGATTAAACCTATTGTTTTAAAATGCCAGAAAAAATACACACGTAGATATTAAATAGATACGAATTAAATATATTAATTAGAAATATATACATATAAAATCAATTTTATCGAAGATGTATTATCCAACTATGCTACAGCGACAAAATTTTTAGCGACAAATTTTCGAACCTATATGTTACTTTTTTGATATTAATACATTTAATCGTTCCATTATTTGAAAGAGCCATCTACCTTATTCACAGACCTATGTTCTGAATAATTACAACTTCACAATAAGAATGTGTTCTCCTAATAATTAAATAGATGACATTCTTAAAGTGGTTTAATAATAAATTTAATTAAATTAATAAAAATAAACTAAAAAAATCATAATGATTTAATTTGTCGAGAAGGTTGCTTTTGAACGCAAAACACTAATAAAAATGTATGAATCTACACTAGAAAATGGAACACACAGAATAAAAATGGTATTATTTAAACGTTCCAAAAATTGCTGGCTGGCCATGTCGAAAAAATGACCGATGATAGGACATCAGAGATTATGACTGAGTGGAAGCTCTAAGAGAGACCAAGAAAGAGGAGGACTGAAACAGGATGAGAGGGTCTGAGAACTGGACAAGAATAGCCAGGGACAGGAGTCGGTGGAGAGCAATTGTAAAGAAGGCTAAATCTAACCTTGGAATGGAGTGTCGTGGAAAAATAAAGTATAAGTTGCTCTTTTACAAAAATTATGTTAAACAAATATAATTAAAATAATCTATAATATGGATTAAAATGAATGGATATTTACGAATTTATTACAATTAGCGCCATCTGTATACCAGTAGAAACTTGTTGAATTGTTTAGTTCTAAAAATCAACATAATAAATCATCACTGTACCCATAGAGCGCTATTGTGTATTCGCCACATCGAGCTATCACATTACTCTGTTCTGTCTATAAGCTAGTGAAGCCGTAACGTTCTTGTTAACATAGCTACAATACGTCGATTGTAGCTACTCACATTATTCTTTTCTATTTTTAAGTTAGTGTATTACTCAAGTCACATAATTGGCTATTTAATGAATTGAAAATTTCATTCGGTTAATCTGTTTTGTATGAAGTCGTTACTTATGCTGTTTATTTAATACTTCTTACCGATATGAAATCAATATAAAAATGTATGGACATTTTAAAGAACATTTCCTATGGCTGAACACGATTCATCTATTGTTTGAAAATCCTTCACGTAATAACCAAAATAAATAATTATTTTTACTAAAGATTAACGTAGGAAATATTTGCCAATTGCTTTATATTTTCTCAAATCAAAAACAAATTCATGTACCAAATGCACCTCATCACGAAATCAATACGTTAAAAACAGTAAGATAGTAAAATTCGCGAATTAGTAAAAGATGAAGTAGACATTTCAAAGATTTGCACGCAGTTGTGAGCCTTTCTAATGTTATTCTGTTAAAAAATAGCATAGGTAACGACTCCATACAAAACGGATCAACCGAAAGGAATTTTCAATTCAGTAAATAACTAATTATATGACTTGAGTAATTCACTAGCTTAAAGACAGAACAAAGAATATGAATAGCTCGATGGGGCGAATACACAATAGCGCCATGGGCACAGCGGTGAGTTGTGTTAGTTTTTAGAATTAAGCAATTAAAGTCTTTATTGGTACACAGATGGCGCTAATCATAAAATAATGTTTCCGTTTATGTTAATCCAATTATTTATATTTGAATTCCAGAATTTTTACTATTTTATACATCGATAATATTTTCACGTATTTTTCCAATACATGTGATATGCAACTTTACAAATCCATTACTGTTAATATTGGGAAAGATATCGATCTTTGAAAAAATAATGATATCTAATGAATTGCAGAGCGCAAAATTTTTGGAAACCCATTAGTGATGGCAAATCTTTATGTGACTGTGATAATGATGGTGATAAGAAACTGAGATTTAACGATGATTGGTAATAAAGATTTAACTATTTAGAGGTTTACTGTTTAGTGCACCAATCATTGCTCGAAGAATTACCTATAATCTGTTACCAATCATCGTTACAATCGAACACAATCACAATAGCAACAACGATTTAAGTAGCGATTTAATCACCACTAGCTTCCATTTAATGCGGGCTCCAATGCACTGCATTAGCATAGTTACGCCACTGGCTAGTAGTAGTATGCCAATTAGTATAGCATGTAAGATTTACAGGAATAGATAAACTTTTTGAAAACGTTCCAGAGGCGTCTTAGTGTCGATTCCGGTACCGGTAAAACTGAAAATAAAACACAAGGTAAAAAAATATAAAAATGATAAAAAAACTTTAACGCGCAATTTTATACTGATAATTACTGGCAAACACGACACACATGGCAAATCCTGGGATATGACAAATTTTGATAAACCGCTGAAAAAACATATTTTGATGGATGGATATAAATAAAACATTGTTATAACTCTGCTTGAGTTTATATGCACTACTAAACAGTAACTCGCATTATTATTTAATTTTTTTAAAGATGAAAAAATTAAAATCTATCCTAACTATCAGACTCAGAGTAAAATCAATGAACATGTTACTTTAAAAATGTCCTATTCCTCTATTCTCTGTCATTGCTCCTAGACTGTACAGCCAACTGCCAAAATCAATTAAATTATCAGCAAATATAAATGTGTACTTAAAAGGGGCACTAAAATGGTTTAAAGGTCTTCAAAATAATGAAAAAATGTCTTATTTTCCCAATTTCCCAACATTTAAATCAATATTTATTATTTCAGATTGTATTATTAACGATTTTGATCTTCTTTGATAAAACACATAATATAATATATATTAATTATTGAACAAAAATATAATGCACTGTGCCCCCCCCCCTTCCGTTCCCCACCCGGCCAAGCCTTCGACGAGTCAATTAGCGATTTTGAGCTACTGTGGTTATACGTGAACGGTACAATTAACAATATTATACTAATTCGAGATTTCGCGTCTATACTGTGTCGGAACCATTGACGAAATAGTGTGAGTTAAAATAATAATAATATAATACAGTCCACATCTTCGGAGATGCCAGCAGAATCCGGACTGTGGTGAGTGCCAAACTCCTTCCTGTTCTCACATTATTCCGGGGCAACACGTACATTGTATTTGTATTGAAATCATTTTATGTTTTCGTTATTCCATTTTGTATGTTTATTGAGATGAAAAATGTCATTATTTTGATTGTTTACACTGTTGGATGTGCCGGTCTCTTTTATCACATACTTCTGTCTGTTTAAAGAGACAGTGAAGTAATATAAAATGTGTATTATTGATGCATTCTCATTCGGGTTGTATTTTGCAAGGTTGTCCCTCGTGCACACCGCCTCGGGCGACGCTCGCTGCAAGACTGCGATAAAGGTTGCGCTTTACGAGTCCGACTGATTTACAACAGACGTGGACCATAGAATTTGACAACTGATCATAGCGAAGACGGTAAATAACCCATTGAGGCACGCGGAAGTGGCGGAGGACATTCGTTTTTACGGACATTTTCTTAAATTGTGTACTGTTTATTTTGTTACGGCAAATGGATATGTATATACGAAGGTACTTCATTCTGCATACCGGAATTTATTACGATTGTGGCTCGCGTTTCACGACATTAATGTAAGTGTACTCGTAAGGGAATGTCGCAACACAGTTGGACGGAAATGAGGGTATGATTGATTAACAAAACTAAAAAATTAATCGAAGTAAATTATTAAGGAAAACACATTCTTATTGTGAAGTTTTAATTATTCAGAACAAAGCTCAGTGATATTTTAAATACTAAATTAATGTATTAATTATAAATATATACGGTCTCTTACTGTTCCACTGCAGTAAACACAGAACCCACCTACTGACTCGTATACATAAATACATAGAAAATAAACATTTTTTTATTATAACAATCCATTATTTTTTTACAGAATTTTTATTACGAAAAAGACTTTTGGGACACTTGTATTATATTGTTGGCATTGGAAATATAGACATTTATGGTGACAAAAAAATTATATATAAATATATGTCACACGGACAAGAAAACGACACGAAAAAAAAGTAATGAAAATAAAAACCAAAAATGAAATATAATTTACATTTTGCATCGAAGAATATTGTTAGATTTTTGAATATTGCTAGTGTAACCGACATTATATCACTGCCAATGAACAAATAATTGCAAGCTTGGCACATTCTTCGACTTGATGAGGAGAGGTTGCGATTGTCATACTCGCGATGGGATATGGAAACTAAAAAATGACTAAAGGGGCGGACGAATTACCGGATAATAAAATCAAGTCAACAATTGGATCTATGTTGGATTAAAAACAGGATCAGGTATATATATTTACTGATGTATTTAAAAAAAACTTGACTTTGATAAAGAAGATAATTTAAATTTTGAAAACAAATTATACATTTATAATGGTACGGATAAACAAATGAATTATTAATAATACTTGATATAGATAAATTAAACATTTTATTTATGTCAATATACAGGTGGTATTTCAAAACATAATATAATTAATTATAATTCTTAATGTAATTTTTTTTACCCAATATTTAGCTAATCAGAAATCATCAAGATACCTCATATTGCATAATCTAGTGGGATTAAATCTGGGCTGTTCGGTGGCTACATGCCTGGATCGAAGAAATTAACATTCTCACGACGAAGGAAGTTAATTGTATTTCTGGCTGTGTGAGATGGATCTCCGTTCTGCTGTAATGTCCAGTTATGCTGTAATGTCTAGCTATACTCCAGGCTTTGTTTTGAAACTCTTTGATCATTTTCCTAGCACCCCAACGTTTTTCAATTCACAAATTTTTGATACAGAATATCTGCTGCAGTGATTTTTGTCATTTTGGGCAACAATTTGAAAAAAAATAAAATATAAACAATGGGAAAATTAATAATCAAAGATGGCGACCAGAAATTGTCGAAATAAAACGTAATATAGATAAATAGGTAAGTAAGTAAATTATTAAACTATTTAAGCTATTGTTGGTATAGGTAAACTAACTTTGACGTAATTATATCACATTTTACGAAGTGTTCTCACTTTTTTTTGGGCCACCTGTAAGTACTAATCACAGACCAGTAAATAAAAAGATATGAAATAAAGTGTACATATAGGAGAGAGGTTTGGAACATTAGTTGCGGGATGAGGGGCATTCTACACATATCTTTGGTGGAAACATAAATCTGATAGTTTATGTCACATTTATGTATAAACTAAAAGTATTTTTTTATTCTTCGAAAATGAAATCTTTGTCTAACAATAAGGTATTAATTACAATATTGTATATTATATCGTAAGCATTTAAATTTTCATTCCGATCGAGTCATACATTTAAAAAAAGTCGCAGAGTTATTGGATTGTGTAAATGGTACCAAAATGATTACGTGGGTGATACCAATGCAAAACAAAAAAATAAGTAGGTAAGATTTTTTAATGGATCTCGACCCCAGTGACCAGTGACCACCTTAAAATGCGAAGTAAAGGATCATATTCTTGTCTAATTTTTTATTTCTTTGTTGTATTATATCATATTCAGGTATCCACCCTTACAATTCTGTGGACTAGGTCTGTTACACTCTGTAAAAATTGTATATCTTTTCGAAAGATTGATTATATATATTTTATTCTTTATATCTTTTTAAATAATTCATCTAACATCTCCTTATATAATTATTATTTTTATTCCTGTCGATAAATAACACCACAACAGCGCAAAAAAAAAAAACTGGCTACTTTAACACAGACTTCAGTCTAGCAAAGGTGTCTATATATCAGAGGTGAAGTCTACTCCATCCCACACAATAAACTATGAATATATGTCTTATATTTATTATGTATTCACCTCTGTTAGAACTAAAATATGTATGTCAATATATATATAAATAAATATTTTTTCCCCCTTGTTATATTTTATTTATAAAAAAAAAAGTTTAACTATGTAAAAGGAAGTCCTGGATGTGTGTCTATCAGCACACATCTTTCGTAAGCGAAAGGGTGTGAAACGTTGTAAGTTACGCATCTATGGCGGTCCTGTCAGAAACGTCCGAGAGCGTGTCGTTATCGTGAAAACTTAAGATGTAGTCGTGAAACGTTGTCGATTTAACACATTATCTGCGGTGGTTGGTCAGATCTGTTACGGGTGTTTGTAAAAATATGAATTACGCAACAAACATTTAATGCTGTTTTTCTTCTAATTTAATAAGTTAATCTTTAATTAAACATTTTCAAATAATTTGAGATACAAATAAATGTTATCGGACAAGATTCAAACGAGTTATTGATAAAAATGTGAAAAAACGCCAGTTACTTTTACGGGATTGAATCTCAGCGTTTACGCCGAAACATATACTGTCATCATTTTAAACATATTTTTTACGGCAGGTAGACAAAAGATACCAGGTATGCGTCCATGTATTTGTTTTAACTTATTTTCGTCTGCTGGCCCCTAGAAAATGCCAGTAGTATAACTATTTGAGGGGCGTTGCGCCTACCTGTAAGTTTTATGACACTACCTGATCGGGTTTTCAATATTGTTGTCGGTAATTTAACACAGTTTAAAAGCAGGTCGGGTATGGGGCAATTGTTATTTATATTACTAATATATAAAAAATAAATAATACATTTTAATTGTTTATAAAGTGATACGAAAAGATCACATGCTCAGTGGATGTTTGTATTTTGTCTGTGTAGGGCATCTGTTGATGCGTGAGAATACGTACATTATTCGTAATATTTTTTAATTTTTAACTTTAATTTTTTAACAGAAACATTACGGCACATCGTGCCATTTCATTAAATCACATTTAAAATGAAATACCTATAAAAAATCTCCCACAAAATGGTTCACCGCTCTTTTTGGCATTGTCCATCCCAGCAATCCCCAGCGAAAGACCCACACCCTAATAAATCCCGGAAAAGTCCGAGATCTCTTTAATTTCTTAATAAATCATCGTTCTATATTTCTTATATATATCGCGCGCCCCTGGTATGTGTAAATATCGGTAGAAGGACAGGACTTGTATACCTGTGCTCGGCCGCTGTTGCAGAAACTGGCTGTCAATGATTTTATTAAAAGTTTCTTTAAGATGAATCGCCAACCCGTGCATCGAGAAGGTACTACAAGTTAACCGCCTTAAAGGCTCTAGAGCTCACAATGACTATTCAATTCTAGAACTGGGAAAATATTGATTATATAGAACACAATGGTTGTTCCGTACAGGAAACAAGAAAACAAGGGCGGTTCGCCGATCTCAGCTTCTCTCAACTGGCGATGATGATGATGATAATGAGGTCGAAATAAATGAAACACAAAAGATATTCAATATAAGCACACTACGAAAACAAAATGGAGAATGCCTGCTGCAGAAGAATACTCCTGTTTTTATTCAAATTCATTACAATACAAACAGTCGTTTTGCATACATACATACGTAAAACGGCGACAGCCCGCCGCTTGAGACGTTCTTCTAAGACGTTTTTGTTTTCCTAAATCAATCCCATGGGTTTTTTGGCACCGCGCCGATGATTACACCTTGAAATTATTAACACGTGTCTTATCATATTAATTAATATGGCGCCTGCTCGGCAAGAAATTCCTGGGCGATACAATGGTGATAAATCCAAAATACCAATTAAAATATTGGATAATGGTCATTCGAACATGCACTCGTTTTGGAACGCCGAGAAGTGTCGCGCGTCACATGATTAGACGTTGTTCGTCTTGAAACCCATGTACCTCAATACTTATTCAGTAGTTTTTGAATCTTGATTACCTTAATGATCAATTTGTAGTTGATTTCTCAACCATAAAAAAGTATATTCTGTATAGTGATGAGTTCAAAATCACGAACCGGGAATCATTCACTAATATTTTTGAGTCACACTTACTATCAGCGATTGAATATCTGAGAATATCGTGATTAGTGAGTATTTTATTTATATTTGGTTGTGAAACGTGATTCGGCGCATGTATATATAAAACGAAAATATTTATAAAGAAATTACGTGATTAATTCGCGATAAGCCATTTAGTAGATTCTGTCAAAACACTCTACCCGAAAAATAGACTCACGTTTTTTAAAAGGGTTTTCATTATCCTTGTGATGATATTAAATTAGATATATATTAATTATACATGCCAGAATATGTTTTTTACCCAAATGAAGTTTGAATAATATAAGTAAATACGCTCAAAATTATGTTTTTTGTATTTATTTAGTATATTGTGATATCGTATTAGTAATGAAACTGTGATCACAGTCACTGATATTATCGAATATCAATCACAATCACACCAGTGAGTCAAGAATAGTATTTTTTCTCATCACTAATTCTGTAATTCTCCTAATTGTTCTACAACGACAAATCATGTAACGTTATTATAAAAAATAAATCTTAATATCTAGATTATCAATAGATCGTCAAATCATTTTGACAGTCCTAGTATGAAAATATGGAAAGACAGTGACATTAAGCAAGCAACAAAAATCATGTTGGTTTACTCTTTTATCTTTCCAATCTTCATGTATGCAGCGGAGATTTGGACAGCTCGCAATAAGGACAAGCGTAAAATAGATGCCATCGAAATGTATTGCTTGAGAAGGATAATACTAACCTGAGGACATCCTGCCTAATCTAAATCCTAACCCTAAAGAGAATGCTTAAATCTTACAAGAAATCTATCCACAGCAAGCTCTATCTACACCAGGGGATAAAATATGTCCAAGAACACACACTTACTGAATTTTTACCTACAAAGGCACTGTTATTAAAACGAATATCGGATATCTCATACAGACGAAGCCATTTTTTAATTATATTTAGTGGAAAGATATGGAAGTATGGGTAATTAAAAAGTTAACGACTTGTCTTCGGCTGCCTTAAGTGATTACTTTACATACTTTTAAAATTAGCAATATTAACTTTCTGGTTAAAATTCATATTTTTTATTTATTATCTTTGTTTTATTAACCAATGAATTGAGTTTAAATACGTCTACCGGTTTCGAAAAATACCATTTTCTTCTTCAGGATGTCATAACTAACTAAAAATATATATCATTGTTTCTTCACCAGAATCTATTTTTAAAAATTATATATAATATGACTCAAATTGTTGCTTAATACAATATTAATTTAATAATTTTTAGGAAAAAAATTTAGAATGGGACTCGTAGTTAAATTTAGTACTTTACATACAATGTAACGTCCCATTTCACCCAATCGAGACAGGCCCTGTAATTACCATACCTCCATATTTTTCCATTAATAAAAAATAATTTCGTCTCTATGAGATGGTGGTTTACAGAGTTCTCCAAAAGTAATGAGCATTACACGGTCTACATATTATATGTTTAGTAATTTTTCGATGGTTGCATTGAACGTGTGAATGTGGTTCAGTAACTCGCGATGTCTAGGTGATGTTAAAGAGCCCCATTTGAAAGCTAATGCATGAGAATATTAAATATATATTCTTGGATAAGTGACATCATTCCAGACACCAATGACAAAGGATACCCATTGCGGGAAAACTAAAGCGACATTTTACATTCTCACACGAGTGCAGGATGTGAAGAAAAAAACGTCAAATAAAAAAATGATAAAATATTTTAAAACAATAAATTTGTTTACGCGCTTTTATATTTCGATAGGTAGGCCTGAAATAAAATTTTGAATATGTGTGTTCTTTTTGTGTAGATTCAAAAACAGAAAACAAAAGCGAAGCTGCTTCTGGGAAGAGAGCTATTGTGATTCGGACGGACTTTTTACGGCGGCGATAATAAAAACATTTAGTATATATATTTTCGGATTATCGGATGTGTGAAGGTTTTCGGTGGCTGATCGTCATATTTAAGGACGATCAGACTACAAGGATAGCGACGTCAGCCTCAACCAGCACAGGTTCACAAAGGTTTGTGTAATTTGAATTTACATAGATTGAATTACTGTATTCATCATTACCAATAGAAAACCCAGAACTAGCTATCGAAGTATTTACGGCAACAACATTAATATAAACTATGTTGAATTCTGAAGTTTGTACATACAATAAAACGTATATACTCGTACATACTATACACAGTACTATAGTCTCCAATTCGAGTACTCGAAAATACTCGTCCATTCTTTAAGTAGTCGATAATCAAGTATTTTGAAAAATACTCGAATAATACTCGTAAATTATAAATGATGAAATATTTAAAAAAAGTTACATTTTTAGATGCGTCCTGAGTTAGAGCGGTTACTGAAAAGTGTAATTTTTTGCATAGTTTCGTTCGTCGGCTATGATAATGGGATACGATGGAATAATTTCTACGTATTTTTTTGTGTCTTCGTGTCCTCCTGACTTGTCTTATCAATGACAACAAACAATATAAAAATCTATGCATAGATGCAGCTGTGGCGCAAACTGTTAAGATCTTTTTCAACAGCTGGAATTATTAAAATAAAACTACGACAAATATAAAATACGAGACATTCATATTGTTTTTAACATTGGAATAAATGTATAAATAAGGTTTACTCTTTCATTTATTATATGTGTAAAAATTTGAATTATTCATAGCTATTTTGGTACAATGGAATTCTGTCCTGATATTCTTTCGGCATCTGTGCATGTACGCAACAATAGAGATTACTCCTCTCGAAATGCCCATAATAAAATAATAACTAAATGCAATGTAAAGTTTAGTTTAATATTGAACGATTTTTTTGGCACCCCTGTATATAATAAGACGGCCTCATAAAAGAGATAAATGTCTTTAAGTTCAGCGTTCAGTTAAACTCTAATGGTAATCTTGCTGTGCTAATACTGATATATTGAAAATATATATCGCGAGTATTAGCGTCATCGTATAATGGAATATTGCTCTTCAAAAATGGAAGTGCTGTGATAACTAATAGTTATATTGTCGTTGCATCGGGTGCTGAAGATTGCGCAATGTATCCACTCTTAGGCGGCAATAGCAGACTTGTCACAGACAACAGGCTTCTCTTGTATTTATAAGGCTATTCTAAGGCATATACACCTAAACGCAGCCTCCGTCTGGGGTCACGCGGCTCAATCACACATGATGAAATTACAGACCTTCCAGAATAAGTCCGTCCGGTCAGCGCTGGATGCACCCAAATGGTCAAGGATCACACTACTTCGGCCGGCCATTCTCCCCGTAAAAGAGTTCATAACACAGATCTCCAAACGTTTTTACGATGGACTCCCTATGCACCAAGACCTCACGATAAACGCGTTAGCTAAATACGACCCAATTGTACCGTCACGCTTTAAGCAACCCAAATTCGTCCCCCTTTAGATACAAAAAAAAATCACTGCGCTACCTAGCAGTTCCCTGCCACTTAATTGCAGATTGTTTAATTCTAATAATAAATTAAAACATAATAATAAAAATTATCAGGCCATTAAGGCATACTCCCGATGAAGGAGAAAAGGGTCCCACGGACCTGGTACTCCGATGCGCCATGAAATCAAAGTCAAAGGGTGTTGAAGAGTAAAACAAAATGTAAATTAATTAATAGGTTCATTTTTTGTGTGTGTATACTTGTGTGTCACTTGACAAGGCGTGGAAATAATGGAAAAAATTTATTAAAAAACAATTTAGAAAAGTTTAAGAAACAAAAAAATATGACAGTAGAAGTATGAATATATAATAAACAATATACACAAGCATCAAGTCTCAGGCACTCACTATCACTCCCTTAATTAAGGTGGAGATTGGCGCAACTTTCTAAGTACCGACCCGGTCCGGTCCGCAAGGTCTGCCGGGAATAACCCCAAGATATATATATTTTTATTAATATTAAAAATATAATACAATTTCAATAATCAATTTATATATGTATATAAATATACATATTTTAACATTTGTTTCTTCTCTATGAGAGTAAGACTCGTGTATAGAGGAGTATATACGAGTTAATTTATGTTTCAGTTAGTCTGTGTTCATCTTTTTTTTACTTCATTTGCAAATTTATGATAGTCCGTAATTTTTCTAATTGTGATGAAATTTGATACTTTGATAAATATATTGATTTTGAGTTGCGATATATTTTAGTTTTGGGATATCAATTTGATCTCTATACCTTGTAGATCGGAATTCGCTTCTAAAATTTAATTGATTTTTAATTTTGAAAATTTGAATTATTGAATTTTTTTTGTACGTCTACTATTTTTGGTACTTTAAAATCTGTAAAAAGTTGTATACTTGGATAGTCTTTTCTTTTATAATAATTTTTATTATCATTTTTTGAGTGATTTCTAATTGTGACATTAAAGTTTTATATGCACCTCCCCATCCAATAATACCGTATTGCATATGCGACTGTACAGACGCGTATATACGTATTATTCGTCGTCTTGAACATTAACCGACACTATTTAAATTATACTCTTTCAAAAGGGATTGTGATCTAAGAGAATTTAGACGTTCCATACATTATCAGTGCTGCCGCATTCAGAATAGATTATAATCTATCCAGTTGAAACATTGACAGGTCAGTATAAATAATATAGTATCCACAAGTTACACCATAAAGGCATAACTATTGGGTTGTCTTATGGTTTTTGTCAATCATTTATAATAAAATCAATTATTTAAACAATAATTCAATCAGTGATGTATTCAGGACTTGATACCGTCTTTAAACCAATTTGTCGATGCCTTTTCTATAACATCGAAATAGTTATCGAGCCAATTTCTGAGGCCATCGTCGTTGTTGAACGTTACGCTACGCATTTGATTGGAGAGCGACCGAAAAAAGTGATAATTTGACAGAGCGTAGTCGGGACTATAGGGTGCATGTGGCAATTGAGCTCCTGGATGACCATTTTGACATGACATGAACCATCACAATATTATTATTTTTTTTTTTTACAAAATAAAAAAAAATAAAAAATATATTTTTGTGGATTTTCATTATTAGTATCACATGTTAAATAGTTATTATGTTTGTTATAATATGTTTACACTGTCAAAATTTCTCAATAAAATAAAATTTTTACATTGAGATTAGATACGGAAAAATGGCAACACTGGCAATAGCACTTGAAAAAAAAAAACGCAAAGTCTTGTTAGACTACCTTATACTTCTCATACTAAAGATATATATTATTATGATCTTATATTTAATACAAAATTCGTAAATTATTTCTCAAAATCTTATTTCTTTATTATGTTTGGTAAATATTAAAATTTTGAGAAATCCCTTCTTTTCTTTTGCGGTCTCCGTAGTAATTTTATGATTGGAGAGCGACCGAAAAATGTGATAATCTGACGGAGCGAAGACGGAACTGCTGTAAGGTGGATGCGGAAAAAATTCAAAGTTGAGCTCCTGAAACCTCGATTCAGGCAAAAATAAGTATTTGTCGAAAATGTTATTTTTTCTCAACTTGACACCATTATTTAAGGACAAAAATTAAGAAAATGTATAGGACACAGGATATGGGCAACACTGACGTTTTATAGCAGAAAAATACTATCAAATAATATGACACTTTTAGTCACAAAAAAACAAAATAGTGAGAAAATAGCATTTAAACAAAAACGCGAATACTTGTAAATAAAAGTAATAAACTATCATTATATTAATAAATTACTAATTAAATGTATTAATTGTAAAGATATACATATAAAATCAGTGTTGTTGCGCTACCGGTATTTAAACCTGGATCTCTTTTCCAATCCGGGGAAGGTGCATTACCAACTACGCTACAGCGACAGTATTTTTGACGACAAATTATATGTTACACATTTTTCAAATGAATACATCTATCGTCCATTATCTGAAAGCCATATATTTATTTTATAATCATTTGTGTTCATTGTGAACAATCAACACGCGACTATTTAAATTGTGGCCTTACCTAAGTAACGACCAGCGCGCATAACATTATACGGGTGTAAAAAATGCAACAAGACTGCCTCCCGCCCGGTAATCTTTGTCCTCGGCGTCTTCCGCGGACATTGTAATATTTCACGGAAACAACAATCCCGACACGGGAACATCGCAGCGAGGCGAAAATAACTCAACACTATTGCCACTATATATATATATATATATATATATATATAATATGTAGTCCATTCTTGTTTCCGCATAGCGGCTGCAGATGTCGTGTCGTTGCATCCAGTAATCTGTGCTATTCTATTACGTATATTCATAAATAAGTACCGATATCACAAGTGCAATACATATTTTTTTTAGCAATATTTGAATATGTCCAAGAACACACAATTATTGGATTCTTAACTATTAAACAAATATCAAATATCTATTTTTTATTATATTTAATTGAAAATATATGGAAGTATCGGATAATTGCAAAGCTTACAACCTGTCTTCGGCTGGTTTAAGTGATCACTTTATATATATATAACGTTCGCCAAATCTCAGCCCTCAATTTCCATATTTATCAAAAGTTGTATATATGTTAGTATGTGGACTCGCTTCGAGTACCACTACACTATCGCCATCTATGGATCAAATTTGAAAATTTATTTTTACTTTTTTTTTTAAACAGCATATATGTCATTACTATGAGAATTATATTTTTTCCTCAATATTAAAAAAATTACTTTGTGATCAAATATTATATAAATAATAAGGTAAAAAAACTTTGTTCGAACGACTATTTATTGATAAATCAACATGTTTAGACACCTATGGTAGAATTAAGGAGCACTTGAGATGTCCGAACATCAATAACTATACTGAATTCACCAGTCATCTTTTGGAAACAAACCATTCTTTTGACATTAACAAGGGTTTAGAAATTATACTTACAAATACTAATGGTTTACAATTAGATATATTAGAAATAAGAATGTTGATAGCAAATTAAATATTATTAATAACCAAATCCTTTTCGCAAATAGTCACCCACAACTAATACTTTAATAGTTTTGATTTTATCTATGCTTGTATTTTTTATTTTAGTATACATTGTTTCCTGACGAAGATAGTATAGGTATCAAAACATGTTGATTTTATCATATTATTTACATATTTATTCAATCTTTTGTGTCTACAAACACCCGCAACAACGATCTTATATATTATAGTCCACCCGCAAGCCTCTTACAAAGAAACCGTTGGACTATATATATATATATATATATATATATATATATATATATATATATATATATATATATATATATATATATATACATATATATATAGATACATATACATAGACAATTTGTTTTCGACACAGTATTGCAAGAAAATACTTTATCATAGCACGAATACATACACAAATCACATCTGCGTCAGCGGCCATAGAGGTCGGATACACATGGGAGAATAGCTCACAAAACTCCAAACAGAATTCTTCTATAAACATTACGAAATTCACAAAGTATAGAGCTGTGAAACAGTTCACACTTGCTATTTTTATCGTTCTATTTAAGCATAGTGGAGAGCCAAACGTTTGTGCTATGAAAACAGATCTAACTGAGAAATACGCACGAAAATAAAACACAAGGTAAATGTTATAGTAAGAATATGAAGTTCGATTAACATTTCCATTATTGAGTATTACCCATTTAAATGACTTGAAGAATTATGAGAAAATTGTATCTACAAAGTTGTGAATTTCTGCATAATTTCGCAAAGTTTACCCATTTAATGCATTTTTTTCAGTGATTAACAGCTAAAAATAATGTGAAGACAAGGTATGGAGGTATGAAAAAACTGACCAATAAAATCTAAACTTTTTAATTACGAAGAATTCCTAGAATAATAATGGGAATTATGTGAGTTTAAGATTTATTAAAAAAAGCACCATGTATAAATTTCATCAAATAATAAAAGTGTAAAAATAGAAGAAATATACAAACAAACCAAGCGGGAACGTAGCGGTTTGTTCGATTTTACACACACTTCCGACATCTTATATTTCAAAATCTTACCGATAGGCTCCTGTCGATTACCTGTCGGTTCGGGTAGGTAGCGTTCGTTTCTTTACGCTTGTTTCCTGTCAAACAATATATTACCGACAAATAGTTCGCGCGAGCAAGTGACCCGGCTACGGTCTGTAACTATTAGACTGGATGAATTGCTGCCGTATGTTAGTACATACAGTGTGAATATTATGTTTCAGGTCGATGTTGTTTTTGAATAACTATAAAATGAAACATATTTTTTTAATTTGGTTTTTATTTATCAATTTATTACAATTGTGTATAAAATATGATATTGGCCAAGTGGCCGCCTCTGACAGCGGCACAAATGCGTGCCGCTATATATAAACCATATTTTTTAGAATATTCTCGCACACTTTGTGTGTTATGTCAGCAATTTCATGTCGAATATTGTCCTGTAGCATCGAAATTGTTGTTGGCTCATTGGAGTAAACCTTTTCAAATTAGTCAAATTAGGTGATCGAGGAGGCCAGTCGATCGCCACTTTTTGGCCAGGCCAAAATTTCAAGCATATCTCGAGCTGTATGTAAGGTGGCACCGTCCTGTGGCCCAATCGACCCAATTTGGTGACCAAGAAGTTTTCCAAGATGCTATTTAATAAATTGTAATCAACTAATCTCTACGATTATCAAATACAAACTGACAAATGTCTGAAAAACCGAAATGGCGGCAAAACAAAATCGGCCTGGAACATAATATTCAAATACTAATGTAATGTATTAATTATAAATATATACATATAATTTTGTCGAAAAATATTGTTTTAAAACATCACAGACCAATGTTCTGAATAATTACAACTTCACCATACATTGCATCCGACCATTCGCATTCGTGATCTAAGGTAGAGTTGTGACTGCAGAACATGCGGATAAAGGTTGCACGAGCTTGCTCAATGCGGCATTTGATTTCAACAGAAGGATTCCATAATTTATTTATCTTACAACCCAGGTATATAATTAATTTTATAACATGTAAAAAGTTCTTCAAAGATTTACGATAATACAATAGTATTTATTTTGAATTTTGTGCGTTTTGATTTTATCAGAATACCACGGACCTGTTGCCGCTGGCTGTGCTTCTAGAACCAAGGATGTCCTGATAACTGCTTACACCGTCAAGGGAGAAATTGATGTATAGCAAATGTATTATGGACAATAGCTTATTCAATATAAAACCTGTTGCTTACAAATGCTACGGTGACGAGGGACGAAGTTAAAATGTTCGTTTTGTAGTATCGCTACTGTAGGAACATCAAGTACATTTGTTACCCTTTTTTAGGAATGGTTGCATATTAGTTTTACCTAGCAGAGCTGTCAGAATTAAGAAACGGGGCGATGGAGAAATAATTTTATTTTACAATAGTGGTCCGTGTCAGACAGTGCTCGGGATTAAGATTTAGTTATAATTTAAAATCGGAGGATGTGAAAAGGAGGTATCATTGTTAAGCGCAGATCTTAAAGAGCGGAATGTGTGCTAGGCTGACTATATTTCACTCAGGGTGCTAGAGTGCAAATGAGAAAAATTATAAAATGATTTATATCGGAGGGAAAGGGTGGCTGACTATGGGTAGGGTGCCTGTGTGCAAAATTTGGTTTAAATTGGTCAAAAGGTAAAGAAATGTAGATGTCGACATTATAATGGAATTAATTCAATTTTATGTGTGTATTTTGTGGAATTGAAAAATGTACGTAATCCTATTTTCAAATTTCCGTAATTAGAAATGGACTTAAAAACTAAATTCACATAATTCTTATACTCCAAAGGAAATTGATACTTCACTCCGATGTTTTATTTCAAATTTCTCTACGCCTGCTAGACAGACAAACATTGGGATATTACATATACCTAGATATTTTATATATAATAAAGATAATATTATGAACACGATGAAGAAATTACGAATTAGATGAAAAATCTTTTGAAATTAACTTATCTGAAATAAAATTACACGATAGTATACGTATTATCATAAAAGCAAACTAAAATTATATAAAAAAAAAGAGTTAAAGGAAAAACCAACTTGGAAGATGACAAATAAAAATATAAGATAGATAAAAACCTTGGTGTTAGATTATTCAACTTCTACCTAAATGCAGAAAATTTACAGAATTTGAAAACCTTGGAATATCGAAGAGTAGAAGTTGTTGATCAAATACCACTTTTTAAATTATCGCAAGGACATACTGACTAACTCAGACAGAACTAATATCACACATCAATATTCTTAGTTCTTTCAAACTAAGCTAAATATTTGTACTAAGAAACTTGCTGGTCTACTAATCCGACCACTATATTAGATACCATGCCAGTGTCTTAACCACTAGACAAACAAGCTACATCCATCCAGAACGACCCGTCAGATAGTATTATTCCCATATTACTAGAAGTAGAACCTCTTACGTGCGAAATTCGTGTAAATATCATAATGATCTTTCAATAAAAATGTTTTTTCAGTATTAACCTTGCTACACTGAAGAAAATATTTCAATAACAATTATAGCTAATCATTTTACCTGTATACACATCTTTGTCTTCCTCTACTACGACCATAATTTTAATCTCCCCACCCTTTCTCTACCTAGTTTGATAATACTCTTACCAACTAATGTTATATTAATGCTTATGTAACTTTATAATGAAAACTGTGACATAACTTCGATACCAATGTGCTAAAATAAATTTGTGGATTTTTATAATTAGTCTCATATGTTACATGTCATGTTAATGTATTATGAAACTTTAATTAATTAAATACATGAATAAAAAATGATAATGAAACCCAATCAGAATAACCCATCGGTTAGTGTTGCTATATTATTTTCAAAAACGACTGAATAAGAATGACACGTTCTGAGAAAAACCAGTTTAAATGAAGTAATTTATTTTTGTTGCATTCAAATATTTTTGTTATATGTTCTATTAACTTAATAAAAGAGATATCAAATGGGAGTTTACTAACTAAAATTTCAACAAAAATGTTAAAATATTTTTTTAAATTAGTCATAAACAAAAATATAACGTTGTAGCTGCATTATCACAGCACACGTGTGCCAAATTTCATCACAATAAGTTAAGTATTTATGGCACAGCGCTAATTTCAATAAAGACAGATTGTAAATCTCTGGAAAATCACAAAAATAACTTCTAAACCATTAATCTACGTTTAGACTTCTGTCTCTGGGACATTATTATTATTTTTGTAGTTGATATGCTAAAGATAACTATGGATATTAATAAATATATTAGATTCAGCGATTCGGATCATGAATTTGTAATAAAAACTATATTTATGCGTACACAGTGATATATTTTAAATTAATAATAAATTATTGTAAAAGCTCAATTTTTTCACATATGATATAATAATATAAAATATTGTTAAATAAATAATAAAAAGTGCCACGATTTTTTTTATTTGTTGTTCGCCGTGTTATAGGCAAATCTAAGAGAGATATGCCGTTCGTATGACAACGAATATTCAGGCGCTGAGAAAATATCCGTATTAAGCCGATGTAACAGGCACATTAAAGTCAATGTTAATTTCTGAGGAACGAATTCAAAAGCTTCATTTAAATGCAATTGTGACAGGGGAAAAGGTAATAAAAACGACATAACATTTATATACGGAAATGCTATTATATATATATGTCAAAAAATAAATAAATTAGACGTCCGTTATATAGATGTTAAACAATATAATTTATGATCGTTCATAAATTTATAAAAATAATAATTGAAACGGTTGTGGTATCATTTCCACTTTTGTAAATAAAATGAGGCGCATGCTGTAATAGTTCAATCAAAAAATTAAAATATATATTTTTTATCTATCTACGTCCTACGATGTAGTGTTGAATAAATAATAGTCGCGAGTGAAGATTTTATAGTTAAGACATTCCGTTGTCAGTTGATGTATCTAGTACATACCTTCCTTAATAGACGACTTGTTTTATTTTGACAGCATGTATTTCAAAATTGAAATACTTATCTTACACAAAAGATTCTGCATGTGTTTTGTTTCAATTTTAGCTTCGATAGGATTAGTTTAAAAATTAAAGAACGACATGTTGTAAATAATCGGGATTTCTCCAATAAGACGTGAATTTTGTATATGATTAATATTATTTATTATCATTGATAATGATATATATCCTTAATTGTGCTAATGATGATATTCCTTGTGTGCCGGATTACATGGACGGAATAATACTCGTACTTTGTAACAATAGTTTTCATCAATATTATATGTTATCGGTTTAACGATTCGAAGGGTAGAGAGACTGCGCCGACCCCAGCGCAATTAATTATATCTTTTTCACGCGCGTCATCTTGCCAACCACGCGCGCGTCTCGCATTCGTTCCATAGATACATCATAGATAATCTACCAAAAAAATAAAATATGTAATGCTTGAAAGCACCAATGAAGTAAAACGTCGTATCGTAAATTACGTAATGTAAAATACTAGAAAAGCGTAGCAAGTTCTTCATTCAACTGACATATTCGAGAACATTCTACGTATGTCGGAACATTAGTGAAAATATGAATTGTTTTAATCGAACGGAAAATATTCTAATTGAATGCCAAGAAATGATTGCGACTGTAAATGCAATCATGCTTCCGTTCGAGTAATAAATTGTGCAGTGCTATGACCTGTGCTTGCGAAAGAGACGACACTGCAATCGGTATCGTCTCTTTCGCGATCGGTGTCGTCACAGGCTTAAAATATTTTACAATGTTACGTTGGTAATCGATGTGAATTTTAAAAATAAAATATTTTAAGGTGGCTACCGTCTTTTTGATTATCACTTTTTGTAACGAATCAGTGTGACAGTGATCTTTGACCGTTTGAATTTACTACACAGTGGCTTAAAAAGTTTCAAATTGTATCCATATATAACTTTATTTAAACCACTGTGAATTATTTATACATCAACCAGTTTCTAGAGAACAACTGAACTATTCCATAAAATTTTAACGACATCTATTACGGAGTGTAGGCGGAGTCTTGGTAAGAATAGGGAGGTGATTGATATTGATCGAAATTGATAATCTACTAAATAGCGGGTTGTTTGTAAGGTTTAAGTGGTTATTAAATATATATATTCTAAAATTTCTAAGTTATCCAATCTATGGCCTTTATTATTAATGTGTAAAATTTCAATGCCGTCTTTTTAACTCAGATCTAGCCAACAATTTCTCCATTTCTTGAGATGGAGCAGCTTATCCAAATTTTAGTCAACTTCGACATATTTTTTTATTTTTATTTATTTATTTACACTTTATCCCAAATCGTTTTAAGAGTTGTTTACTCTTGTTTCGATTTTTTAATTTTAATTTTAATTTTTAATTTTAATACATTCAGTTATTATTCACATTATCATCAAAATACCATCATAGGTTAGCTCCGGTAACCCCCAGTTAGAGAACTTCGACATAGCGAAATGGCAATGCTAATTCTTCTTTCATATTTATCCACGTCGGTCCTTCATGACTGAAGATCGCGATCTCCATGATCCGCGCTCTTGACTAAACTTCTCTATTTTTCTCGGCATCGTGCAGATCTTAGGGCTGTCATCAGAAAAGTGCCTGATGCCGTTTCTGAGAGATCTTTCTCTCCCTTTTCGTCCTTAGACGTGGCCTAGCACAATAAGCTTCTACAAACTATCTTCCCCTTTCGCATATCCAAAATATTGAAGTTGTCGTCTCAGGCAACAGGTTGAGTGTCTGTCCTTGATATTAAGTTCCTACAGAATGGAGGCATTCGTGCGTCTCGCCGTTCATGTGTCATTATATAAGTTATAAATAAAGTATAATGTCCTTCAAAAGGAAAGAAAAAATTCTATAGAATTTAAAAAAAAAAACATAATCACGAATAAAAATGCCTTGAGAGGAAGAGAGGCATTTAAAGAGACAGATAGAGGCGCCGGTTTGAGCAATTTATCGTGGAAAAATAAACAGAAGAATGCGCCAATAAAGATGAAAAAAAATAATGGTAGCATAACAGGGTAACAGAAATACAAAAGAGATAAAAAATTCGCGTCCATGTGGGTAACAATGGGTGCTTCACGCCAAGTAATAAAATTGAGTGAAGGAAAACGGCCCACAGGTGGCGCGCGCATCCCGTCGCAGAGATGCAAGGTAAATATTCTGTATATTTTTATAGTCAATAAAGTGAAACATATTACGTTAATTTACAAAAAAATAAGCAATTATTAGGAGAACACATTCTTATTGTGAAGTTGTAATTATTCAAAACAGACGGTCTGTGATATTTTAAATAAGAATTAAATATATATAAAAAATTGTCGCTAAAAATATCGTCGCTGTTGCATAGTTGGATAATGCACCTTCACCGGTTTGGAAAGAGATCCAGGTTTGAATCCCGGTAGCGCAACAATAATATTTTTCGATAAAATTGATTTTATATGTATATCTTTCTAATTAATTTAGTATTTAAAATATCACAGACCTATGTTCTGAATAATTACAACTTCACAATAAGAATGTGTTCTCCTAATAATAAAGTTGTATCAATGTGTCCAAAATTTAATAAAAATGAATCGATAATTCTGGCGTCTGCTATCAGATTACTCAAAGGTATTTGAGATTCCGTAAAAATAAGGTAGATGGCTCTTTCAAATAATGGAACGATTAAATGTATTAATATCAAAAAAGTAACATATAGGTTCGAAAATTTGCTGCTAAAAATATCGTCGCTGTAGCATAGTTGGATAATGCACCTTCCCCGGTTTGGAAAGAGATCCAGGGTCGAATCCCGATGGCGCAACAACAATATTTTTGATAAAATAGATTTTATATGTATATCTTTCTAATTATTATATTTAATTCATATTTAAAATAAGCAATGTTGTGATATCTTTTAAATTAAATACTGAAGTAAGTAGTATTTTGTCTGTTCGTCATAGAATAAAATTGATTAGGAAATTTTAACATTTCATTGAAGGAATGTGTATATAAGACATTTTTGACATTTCTGAAAGAGCATTTTTTTTTTTCAAAATAGTTAACAAAGATAAACTGTAAAAATATTTAAATAATATAGTGTAATAATTACAATTATTTTATTTTTTTGGAAGTTGGATATTAAAAAGTATTTGTATTGATGTTTAAATAATATAGAAGACGATCCAGTTTAGGAAAAAAACGATACTTAAATACAAAAATACACCAAAAATAGCGAGCTGGATAAAGTAACGACATTAAATAAAATGCGAAGGGAGAGCGTTGATTATTAAATTGTTACGCGTAAAAACAAACACAAAATAGACATACGACAATGCCAACTGTTCTAAGTACGTATTTGGCGCCCGTCGTAGGACGGGTTCCAATAATACACGGTAAAGTAAAGAATGTTACGATGTGTTTTAATAATTTACAATAAAGTAAAAATGTATAATGGCATTTTTTTTTATTATTTTGAAATTTTTACAATGTTATATAATACATGAATTACTTCAATCTGTTACAAAACTAAAGTTACACATTTATGTGAATCGCTTACCTCTCCAAAAAAGAGAATAGCTCTTGTGCTTGGAGAGGGACATAAACTGTAATAATTTATACAGAGTTAGAAGTTATACATTTGTGTTCATTTAATTTCTTTTTTAGTTGTTTTATATCCTTTATCTTTTTAATGTGTGTAGGAAGGTTATTGAAGTTGTTTATCCTTAAGTATATGGATTTTTGCTAATAGTGTTTGGTGTTACATTAAGGGATTTTAAAATTATTTTTAAATATGAATGTTGTACTTGTATCAAGTTTTACAGTGTTATTTTCTTTGAGTAATTGATAAGTTGAAATTTTTCTGTAAATATTTTCTATTTTAGGAACTGGGAATCACGCAAAAAATGCTTGTGTTAAAAAAATATACTTTATTCTCTGTATTGTTTTTACTGAGTTCATTATATTATTGTGTGCTCCTCCCTACCCAATAATTCTATTCTAGAGTAGTGATAATATACGGTAAAGTAAAGAATGTCATGGTATGTTCCAATAATTTACAATAAACATTGAGTGAAATCAGACCCTGATTCACAGTTTAATAAGGATGTTAGAAAGGATCTAGTCACAAAAATACCGATCTACTAATACTAATAGATCCTGTAAAAGCAGTCAAAGTATAGAGTTTTTAAGTATTTGTCAAAATTTTGGATATATTAATTCATTTATAAAGAATTCTTAAAGTAAAATATTTAAAAAAAATCCAATATTCATTTCTTTCTTTATTTCTTCATTCTTTACTCTGTCGTAAATGGATCTGTTACATATACGCCTAAGTGATCTCATTTCCACTCTTCTGCCAGTTCCAGGCCTCACTTCCATACATCAGTGTCGGTACCAGGACTCTATTGTGTATCGTTAGTTTTGCCTCGGTTAACATAATTCCATTTAAACCGCCATTGTTACCTGCAGTCACCCTCTTTTCGATATCTTTCTTTGCCTTTTCCGATTCTAACAAACATATTTCCCAAATACACAACCTCACTTTACATTACTTACTTAATGCGTCATCTTCAGTAATAAACTAAATCTTAAAACTAGAAGATAAACTATCCACTTTTGGGAGAGGGAGGTTTCAGTGAAAAGTGAAAGTGGTTGTGGGCAGGGCTAATATGGACAGAAGATGAAATGTAATAGGGGGTGTTTATATGTTAAGAACATTTTTATTGTTATTATGAATTTCTATACTTTCTAGAATGTCTAATTTTCTTCCCTTTTTGCATATATGGAGTACAATGACCCTTTGATCTCGCATGGTCTGCCATCTCCGAGTTTGTGCTGAAGTTATCTATACTGTGTGTAACAGCAAGTTAAACATTTTGTTAAAAGTTAATTACAATGGACTTCCAAAAAGCTGAAGCAATCTATATTGTATATAACAGTAAGTTAAACATTTTGTTAAAAGTTAATTACAATGGACTTCCAAAAAGTTAATTACGAAAATTTTGAAATATTAAAGATTAATTAGCTGTATTGCTGTGGATTTCCTATTAATTTCACTTCCTATTTCTAAACTAGTGCATATTTGGAGTGTATCGTAGAAAGTTTTGTCTACAGCCTAGTTGTCTGATATTGAGCAAAGCGCACTATCGGAATAGAGAAACAGTTGCCATAGAGTATTTTATATAAAATACGTAAGACGAATTTTTGAGCTTTGCTTACACACTGCAATAATATTTTAGCAGTAACATACAGTCTATAATTATCTTAAAGTGTGCACGGATATTATCAGTTTGATAGAGGGTGGAGAGATACATCGTAGTATTTTTTATTAGCGCCATCAAACAGACGCGACGCGCAGCCAATCCTTAACAAATTAGAGATATTACATTTGCACATGCGCGGCATCAGCCAATCAAAACAAGTAAGAGACGTGCATAAAATAAAAATAAAACAACGTAATTAACCGCGACGGGTGCATTACAGGTCGGAGAATTATTACGGAGACCGCAAAACAAAACATGTGATTCCTTAAAATTGAATAATATATATATTTAGTAAGAAAAGTATTAGGGCGTCACCATTTTGTTTTTTTTTTTGTGACAAAAAATGACATATTATTCGAAAGCATTTTTTCTGTTTTAAACATTTTCGACAAATACCTATTTTGCCGGTAATCAAGGTTTCAGGAGTTCAACTGGGAATTTTTTCCGCATCCACCTAACAGCAGTTCCGTCTTCGCTCCGTCAGATTATCACATCTTTCGGTCACTCTCCGATCAAAAAATGACTACGGAGACCGCAAAAAATACATGCGATTTCTCGAAATTTAATCATTTAAGAAATAATTAACGAATTTTGTTTTAAATATAAGATTATAATAATGTATATTTTTAGTATAAAAAGTATTAGGTAGAGTCTAACAAGACTTTGCGGTTTTTTTTAAGTGCTATTTTTCCACTATTTTGTGACCAAAAATGACATGCTCTAAAGTGTCGTCCTTTTTCCGTATCTAATCTCAATGTAAAAATGGTCATCCAACAGATCAATTGCCGCATGCGCCCTATAGTCCCGATCACGTCCCGTCAAATTATCACCTTTTTCGGTCGCTCTCCAATCAAATGCGTGGCGTAACGTTCAACAACGACGGAGACCTCAAAAATTGGCTCGATAACTATTCAGATACCAGACCAGCCGATTATTATAGAAAAGGTATTGATTGACAAATTGGTTGAAAGACGGTATGTAGTGCTGAACAATAATGAAGAATACACCCCTGATAGAAATATTGTAATTTTTGATTAAAAATTTGATTTAATTATAAATAATTGAACAAAACCGCAAATAACAATAAATAATAAATATAACATATAAAAAAAAACAAGTTTCAAGTAAATATAGTTTTGTAGAGTTTGATAGGATATAAAAGTAGGTGAAAAATAATTAAAATGAATTGTTATTAAGGATAATACAAGTTATAATTATTCAGAACATAAGTCTGTGATATTTACTCAAGGCTATTTTAAATTGCGTAAAAACAATGTAGATGGCTTTCAAATAATGAAACGATAGATCGATTCATTTGAAAAAGTATAGGTTCGAAAATTTGTCGTCAAAAACACTGTCGCTGTAGCATTGTTGGCAATGCACCTTCCCCGGATTGGGAAAAAGATTCAAATTCGAATCCCGGTAGTGCAACAATAATATTTTTTGATAAAATTGATTTTATATGTATATTTTCATAATTGATACATTTAATTAGTATTTAAAATGAATTGTAATTTTTATGTTTTCTAAAAATTTGAATGAATTATTTAAGGATTATAAAAATTCCTAGAGAAACAAAGAATATAAATTATTTAAAACTTTGTTTTTAACCACTCTATGAGGTAAATTTAAAATATCATCCGGTTACGTAAATACCATTTTCTTCATCAGGATGTCAAATAAACAAACTAAAACTATATAAAAAAATAATAGAATAATAATTGCTTAAAAATAGACCATGTACCAAATGAAGGAAAAGCTATTTTCCGAAACCGGTTGGGATATTATAATTAAATAAAACTGTGATTAAAAACAAAGATTTAAATAAAAACCACAATGTAAAATTGGCAACAAATCGACCCCTCAGAATAATAAGGTTCCATCTGATACTGACACAGTTTTGAGATAATGATCTCAAAAGCATTGATTGAATTTAGACATATGTTCATGTATATTTTGTTTTGAGTATGAAAATATGATCTGTTTTAAAGTCCTAACTTATTTTCAGTATTATAAATGACCACCGTGAGATGAGGGAAACTAAAAATAATGATCCACAAATTGAATTTTGAACTCATGCTATTTCCTTTTATATCCCTTAAATAGAATTTGTGTTATGTAAGAAATAAATAATATTGCAAGAAATAAATAATAATGCATTTGGAACCCTTTTCACGCAATAACTCAAATTAGCCCAAAATGTTAGTTAGAAACTTGTTATTTTAAGGGGTCCGAATTATGAAAAAAAAAAAATCTTTCTCACACATACGTAATCCACGTGATCCTTGGGGTCAGTGCAAGGCAAAATTTGTTCATTATACAGCTACGTAAAAACATAAACACCATGTGCACAATTTATAAGTATCCATAATTATATTGGTGCGAATAGCTTCTAGCTACGTGAATGGGAAAAATACATCAAAATAATTTTAGACCAACTCTCGCATATAAAATACAAATGTTAAATATACGTTTTTCAAAGACAAGCTGAACTAATGTTAATTCGGTCGACCACAAAACGAGAGCAGTGTGCGGTGGATGGAGCAGCACACACGCCACGCAGATATTTGTAGCGGCCAATTGTGTGACCATTTGTCCGCGATTCAGCATCACCCAAAGAAGGCGTCGTTGCACATTCCTTGACACTCGCGGGACTGGCTTATTAAGAGCTCACGGGATATTTATTATGCACATTGAGGTGAACAGCGGGTGACCACTAACAGTAGATCCGAGTGAAAGGTGACCAGGTTTTCAGACACGGAATACAGAACGAATCGCTGACCGAGCAATTACACGAGAAACAAATATAACTGTTGCGCTAAAAACGCGAAAATGTTTCTAGAAGAAAGCGACGTATTTTGTATTGATGTTAAACGACGCGTAGGTATGGCGAAACGTTCAACGTCCAGACGTGACAAAGTATGGAGAGACCGCGATATTTCTAAGACAACGATAGCGTTACTATACACGAAAGAGCGAGGGACCCATTAGACTCCGGTACTCTGCAAGTCAAGATATCAAAGTCTAAGACAATGAAGGTTATGATTGTACAGTCTCTAGTGCATATTTTTATATGATGTGGCAAGAGATAGAAGACGGATTGATGCCTTTGCAGGAGACACATGCAGCATCTGATTCCAAAACACACTAAAACGATTTTATGTGTTTTTGAGTTATGGACGAAATGTTATATTTTGAAAGCAAATGCATTTTTTAAAGAGACAATTCTGTAATGTAAAATTATTATTTTCTGTATATATAGTTTTGGCAGCCATACTGGATTTAAGATCACGTGATCATAAACAAGCGTTGTGATTTTTAGGAGGAACTAACTCATATTCTCTACTTTGGGATATTTTGGAACGAACCCTGATTTTGAACACGCAATATCAATGGATTTAAGTGGTTTTTGTGAAAAAAATTCTGTTCTGCATGTAGCTGATAAAAAAACTGCATATTTAACTCAAATTATACGAAATTTGCTTTAGGGGGTTTTGGAATTAGGCGCTACACATGTTGCGCATACCATGGACGTCGAGACGCACGAATGTCTTCATTCTGACTGTTTTTAAAGTTCGTAGAATTCACACACGTGAAAATAAAACACAAGTAAATTAAATAAGTATAATAAAATAATACATATATATTTTCATAAATGCGAACAAAGATAGATTCTTGTGGTTGGCCACGTCGAAGAACTAAGGGAAAGTGGAAGATCAACAGGCACTTCTGTGGATCTTCAAAGATCTGCAGGGTCAAGAGAGCGGGAGTTCATGAAGATCGCGAACATCGTTATGAAGAACAGACATGGATGGATGCATGGATCTTGAAAAACAAAGAAAGGAACTCGTTCAACGGCTTCAAGATGTGGAATTATATCATATTTTAAGCACGTTGTAAAAAAGATGGAGACGTTCCTGAAAGGCTTAAACATGAAAATATCTGCTGGAAGGTCCAGGGCCACTGTTAGCATAAGGTGTGCTAGCATGAGAATATAAGACAGGTAGTATAACCCAATTAATGAACTAATAAAGAAAAAAATTCATTGATCAATTATTCTACAGGGAATGATTTTTATTACTCCTTTCATACTTTGAGCATGTAGCTAGAAGATATAGCTTAGAGAAATTGGTTATGACGGGGAACGTAAGAGCGAAAGGTCAATAAGATGGACAGACAAAGTCAGACACTAAACTATCACTAAACAAAACCCAAGATCGCGATAAATGGACCAAGCAGTTCACGCTGTAGAATCAGAATAAAATACCACGATGCTCAGTCATGAGCACATCAGTTGAGAGAGAGAGAACGAAAAAAAATATAAATTATATTATATTACAGCCACTCTTTACGTAACAATTACCTTATTTAACGACTTTTCACACTTACGTAGATAATTATCAAACACCTAACAGCACTACACTTTCTGTACGACAATCACCAAATCTCTGCTTTCTATCATCGTCAACAGAGAAGAGACACTTAAGGTTATAAGACGTATCACATTGTCTATGCCTAGCATGTTACGTGAGCGGCCGTCGAACTATGTTGATGACGTCATGGAGTACCCCATCGTACTTATCTAACTAAAAATAAAATAAAATTATACTCTTGCTTGTGCCTATAACACAAGATGTCGAAAAAGAAAAAGTTCAAAGTAGACTGTCCTGATTTATTCAGACGTATATCCATTCGAGTGCCATCTAGGTCAACCAAAACTAATCTCACATTCAACCTTCTACATTGTAACACCAATGCCAAACAAAACTCACTTTTTTACGGAGTTTTCCTTTATTTAAACTCAAACATAAATGAATTAGATATTTTTAATACTTTAGTTATCACAATTAAATCAATATTCAATATATAAACCTTAATGGCCTTCATTTAATTTTTAATACAAAGATTTTATTTCCAATCTCATTTTCTTTTCCCCTCACTCTCCTTATCCTCTGGAAAATTTTCTTCTTTTTAACTTTTATCTGTCCTCTGTTTATATGTTCTCTGTTACTTTTACTGATTTTTATGTATTCCTGCGATAGAGTAGAAAGTTCTCAATCATTTATTGTTTCCTATACATTGTAAAATTCATGTCCTATTAAAGTCTTAATAAACTATTTTTCAAGTTAATAAGTCTTTTTCAAATAATTGTCTTATACTGTGTGTAGTACGAGGGCTGTGAAAATTTTTCGTACAAATTTATTTATAAATACTAAATTAATGTATTAATTATAAATATATACATATAAAATCAATTTTGTCGAAAAATATTGTTTTTGCGTCACCGGGATTCGAACCTGGATCTCTATTTCCAATCCGGGGAAGTGCACTACCTTTGTGCTATAACGCCAGTATTCTTCTTGACAAATTTTCGAACCTATATGTTACATTTTTCAAATTAATACACCTGTCGTTCCATTATTTGAAAGCCATCTACATTATTTTTACAGAATCTCAAATACCTTTGAGTAAACCGATTGCAGACGCCAGAATTATCAATTCATTTTTATTAAATTTTGGACACATTGATACAACATATATTATTAAGGAAAACACACAAAATTGATTTTATATCTATATATTTATAATTAATACATTAATTTAGTATTTAAAATATCACAGACCTATGTTCTGAATAATTACAACTTCACAATAAGAATGTGTTTTCCTAAATAATTAATAAATTTATTTATATTTTTCTAAGTCTATACACTTCCAGCGATGCTCCCCTAACCTAACCCAACCTAACGCATTCTATCGTGTCTACCACTCTCTTCAGTATGGTATGCTATCCTCTGACAAGGATAGTATCAGAAAAGCTGTGAAAATATAGAATTCGGTTTACGATCGCGTCGGTGGAACGGAACCCGGTTGTTACGTCACAAATAAAGCTGTTTCAGTTCCATCCTTAAAAAATCGAGAAAAAATTTCAAATGGCGACCGTATTTCAAAGTGCGGGATGTGTGGTTATCTTGGTAATCTAGAATGTAGTTGGCGCTCCGGGGCTGTGATTGATTAGGGGCACGGGGGATAATGAGCAATTAGGAAAAGGAATCGCAAACTTTAAGGCTTAGGCTTCAGGCTCCGGGGGTAGGCCGAGGACGTTAATGGACAGACGTCAACTATTTCGAAGAGATGAATTAATTCTCAGTGGCGAGTATTTCTGGAAATTAAACTCTAGCGAGACGTATTTCGACATTAGTTCTAAGCACGTCATTAAACACTATGTATAGAATTAAAATATAATAGACATAAAGGAGCGGTATCCCATATTATATTACTCCAAAAACGTCGCATCCACATATGGTGTACACTTTTATTATAAATACGGTAATATTGATACGATACCGCCTGCGGCTAAGCGTGCGATTGAGGTATTTGATATTCCCCCTGGACGCGCTGGTTCGAATTCCTGTATATCTGTATATTTAGCAGGCATCGCTTTTTTGTGGTTCCTAACAAGATTCAAAATATAATCGTAATAGCTTTGCGTACCTTTTTAAAATACTGGGTGTCCCAAAAGTCTAACTCATGTCAAACGGCGTCACTATCTATCTTAATTATTGAAATAATTTCATAATGTGCTCCTTTTGCAGTAAAATAGCAATATATTATTTTTCTAAAGTAAAACATAGCAAATATTATATTATTTTAAAAACTACACTAAATGAGCAACTTTTTAAAATAACTTACCAGGTTAGCGTAGTATATTTTTTTTACAGTATGAAGAGTATAAGTTAGGTAACAAAAAAAAAATTAACCCATGAATCTGGAAAAAAATTTTTCTTTTTAAAGCTATAGCACTAATAACTTTATTTTGGAGCAATAACATGGCTATTTAGCGTCGCATAATAAGAATTTGAATTGTAGAATATGGAATTTTGAATCTAAGGTATCGATTTTCACGAAATTCATAAATTTGCCAGTATCTTGAAAACTATCGATTTTTTACTAAGGTATTCTGATATTCATTATATATATTTTGATATTTTCGTCAGTCACGAGTTGGCCCATCAGCTCTCCAAGGGATAAATTTGACTTTTGGAATACTTTGTATACATGATATTGCGATATTAGAATGGTTCTATGTCAATTCTTCGCAAAGTATGGTATTATAGTATGGGGCGGAGATATGATATTGAATATATACACAGACTAACTGAAAAATAAATTATCTCATACATTCTCCTTCCTATACACGAGTTCTACTCTCATAGAGAATAAATAAATGTTTAAATGAAATATATATATATTACATATCAAACTGAAAATTCTAAAATGTATTATATTTTCTAATACTTAAATAAAAAAGGCACAATTAAGCTATTCAAAACATAAATATATATACACATAAACATTATACCAATACAGTGTATATAATACAACTTTTTATCTGTACTTGTTTTTTGATTTACTCGTTTAATTTATTTGAGACGCGATTCGCCTTGTAAGGGTACTATTAATCTAACAATTTAACTTAACAACTTGTATTCATAACTACAATGTGAGACAGGTATACAATTTTATTTGCATGAGATGAAAAGGGACAACATTATTCATTTGAATTCTAAGAATTTCTATACATTTTGAATGCTTTTAATTATTCTAAGTAATCTTTTTGTTTCAATACTAATGATATTTTAATGTCATGTGTAATTTGTAAGACGAGGAGGTTACTTGGAGTAATTAGAAGCATTTAAAATGTATGAAAATCCTCTGAATTCCAATGAATAATGTTATCCCTTTTCATCTCATGCAAATAAAATTGTATAGGTGTCGTTTATTATAGTTATAAATACAAGTTGTTGAGTTAAATTGTTAGATTGATAATACCTTTACTTTTTAAACTTATTAGTAATTCACTAAATTTAATATATAGTCATTAACATCTGTAGTCAATTTCTATATATGATGATCAAATATACATAAATACTAATAACTAATAAAGTTAAAATAAATAACTGCTGTAATTAATGCTCCATTGTTTCAACATAGTGTTAAAAATATTATACATATAATTAAGTGATAAAATAAGAAAAATATCTACAAAACTAAAGTCGTTTCCGAGACTATGAATCCTTTGTATTGGCGAGATAATGTATTATCAATTTATATTTGAAACATACACATTTAATACAGTAAGAACAGGGTACGAAATCAGATCAATCAAATCGAGGACGTCCAGCTTGACTGTATTGTACACTAAATGTAAATATAAAATGTTACTTTTAAATGGATGGATTTAAGAAGACTGACACACTATATTCTAACACAAGAAGATGAAAACGATTTTAGAAATAATCGAGGATGTACGAAGCATAGTTACAAAGATAAACATTAGACGAAAAGGGAACATGAACCATCTGAATTTGAAAGGTATATAAATCAGATACGCCGGTGTTAACCCTTCCCAAACCATGCAGTAACACAGGTCTACCATCATGATCGAACCTGTAATATTTTGGTAAATGGATGCAACATAAAATTCATATTTTAGATAATCCTAAAGAAAATATTAGCGTTTAGGAATATCTAGTGAAAAACCAATTATGAAAAGGGAATAGTACAAAAACAATTATTTTTTACATTGAATCCGTAATAAAATTAATATGTTGATAAAAATACCATTTGTGATATGAAAGAGATCACACACTTTTTTCACTGAAAAGAATAACAAACATACAAATATAATTGTCTCTTTCTCACTAATTAAATAAAAAGAGATAAGAAGGAAGGACACATTGTATAGAGCTTAATAAATGCTCTAAATTACGAAATTAATCATTTTTTCAAAATTGAAAGCTATTGAATTTACTCTAAATATTGATTTAGAGTAAATTCTTGCCATTAAAGCCATTTAGGCAAAAAAAAACATTTTTTTAAACCGTTATTTACGTTAACACAAGTTGACAGCATGGTTGTGTTCGGATATTTTATATCATGGTATGGTAAAGGTTAACCCGCGTGTTCTTCTATGGATACATTAAATATAAATATTATATACAGTGGAGTAGGTTTAACATGAAACCACGCCGACAGAAATATTTTTTCATGTTAAAAGAGTTTCACGTTAAACGAAGTAAACAAAAAAAAACCTCACGAATTGAAGTGTAAAGATACAAAGTAAAATAATTCACTAATAAGTTCGTCCGTTTAAAATGGTTAAGTAAGATCAGGTAAGGTTTGACCAAATATATAGAAATATATTATAACGTTATAAACAATAAGGCATTTGATGGGTAATTCGGGTAATGTTTGATGCCGGCCTACTCAATACAAAGTTGAGCCATAAAATCATAAACATTACGCAGTTCGGCGATACCAACTTCAGACGGTGCTGCCGACAATTTGCCATTCTGCGGTATTGCGGTTGTGTATCATCGCCGGAACGGTACATTATGTATTTAAATCTCCATAAAACTATTGTTGCAATGTACACTGTACTTTAATAACATAATAATCCATTTCTAATGACATCTTGTTTAACTCTTTATATATATATAAAACAATTTTGAGCATTACACCAGAAGAACAGTCAGTATGCTACTAGTGTAGCAGGCAGGGTACCCAAATATATTTCTTAATTTTCTGAAATGTTTGAAATCTGATTATAATATAACACAATGTAATAAGAATCAAATAAATAAATAATTATTATTTTCTACGCACTAAATGTGTAAATTTCCTATTTACTACGGGTAAAAATCAATAAAATGCTGAATAAGTCAGACCATTACAATTTTATTAATTACATTAAAAAAGAAAATAGGTGACATTTTTATTTGTAAATTTTTTCTCTCATTTTAAAATTACAACCGTTAATTACAAAATTTTATATCATTTGTCAAGTGCTTAATTTATTTTTTATTACCCAGTAACTGTAAAATACTCTTAAATAATACAACGATTGCCCTTAATGAAAATTAATACAATATTTCGAATAAATCGGATATTTAAAAATACAACTAATTAGCCGCCAGATCACATAACGCATTAAATGACAGAATTACACTTACAGTAAAAAGCTTTTTGCAAATGGAAATATTTAGCAGGGGACCCAATAAACCAATTACCGATGTGAACGGTAAAAACTTCGAAATATCACATTATTGACCGAGGTTGGATTTTGTCACGAAAACCGATGCGGTCACAATTGAGACGTTTATACGAATACAGTACTGCACAATAAAGATAATTGTCTCCAAATCGATTTCCAATTAAGTACAGATAGATACAGAAAAAAATGTTTATGAATAATGTTGTAATGAGAGGTCGTGTTCGACCTGCTTCTAAAAAGTGGACGAAATTCAAATGAGGCTTTCGTTCGGTTGAAACAGGTAGTTTTTAAATATTCGGATTGAATGGATTGGAGCAAGACATCGCATTGTTAAAAGTGAGGTCGCATTTCTCGGTTGTTTTACCGTAGGGCTATTAGTGTCTGTCGATATAAGATATAATATATCGTGAAAACTTACTTACCTACTAACTGTTAGGATTTTGTAATAGTCTTTAATTAAAAAATAAGGTGAAAATGTAACTTATACTATATATTTACCTATAATATACCTTTGAGTAATGGAATCCTGGTACCGACACTGATGTATAGAAGTGAGGCCTGGAGTTAGCAGAATAGGAACAAAAGTAGACTGAATGCAGTGGAGATGAGATCACTTAGACGTATTTGTGGCAAATCTATTTATGACAGAGTAAAGAATGAAGAAATAAGGAAATAATGTAAAGTTGATGTTAGTATAATGAGTAAGGTTAAAAAAGGATCACTTAGGTGGTTCGGTCATATGGAACGGATGAATGAGGAGAGAATGGTAAGAAAGACATATGATGCAAGTGTTGATGGTACCAGAAATAGAGGACGTCCGCGGAAGACTTGGCAAACCAGATAATTGAGGATGGTTCTGTTAGAAGCCTCAACAATCGGCGAGCTTGTATGAGAAGATGTATGAATGTGGATGAGGAGAGAATTGTGTGTCAGGACAGAAGAGTGTGGCGCTCTATTCTCTCTGCCTACCCCCACGGGGAAAAAGCGTGATGGTAAGTAAGTAAGTAAGAGTAATCATCCAATAGGAAATGCCAGAATTAAAAATTCATTATAATTAAATTTTGGACACATTGATATGAGTTGTATTGTATTAACCTTTATCATACCATGATATAAAATACTCATACGTAGCCATGCTGTCAACTCGTGTTACCGTAAGAAATTAGAGTTCTATTAACTTTAAAATTTAATGCTTTTGAAAAAATTTATTTAATTATTAATTTTTTTTTTTAAATGGTTAATAGCATAAATTTACTATAAATATTAAGCATTAAATATAAAACATTCATCAAGTCGTGTATAAGAGGTTGCATTATATAATACAACCTTCATTTTTACCTATCTTTCTTTAATTAGTGAGAAAGAGACACTATTATATTCGTATATTTATTATTATTTTCATTGTGAAATTAATGTGTGATTTCTTTCTGTCTTCACACAAATAGTATTTTTGTCGGATTGAATTGAAAGATAATTATTTTTGTAGGATTCGTCTTACATACTTGAGTTTTCACTAATCATTTTTAAGCGTAAATATTTTCCTTTAATTTAACTACAATATGAATTGCATGTTGCGTATATTTACCGAAATATTACAGGTTTAATTAGAGCGGTAGACATGTGTTACTGCATGGTTTGGGAAGGGTTAAGGAGAACACATTCTCATTGTGAAATTGTAATTATTTAGAACATAGGTATTTGAGATTCCGTAAAATAAAGATGATTTTCAAATATGATTTATCAATTGGAAAAGTGCAACATTAGGTTAGAATATTTGTCGTCAATGCACTGTGTTGCCGTAGCATAATCGGATAATACAATTTACCAGGATAGGAAGAAATTCAGGTTCGAATCCCGGTAGCAACAACAATATTTTAAGATCTAATTTATTTTATATGTATGAATTAGAACTAAATCGATAAACGATTTACGCAATCTCAGAGTCGCGCGTCCCGCGAAATGGAATACGACAATTCCGGTCGTAAATCGGAATTGTCGTATTCCGGAACAAAAATAATGGGAGAGAAGTAGGGAAAGTTTGGTATAGGATGAGGTCGGTGAAGGGTTAGGGGTTCCAGCCGAAAACCAGTAAATTTTGGGGAACCGGGATTCGGAAGGACTGCTCGCCTTACCTTGTATTTGAAGCTTCCGTAATCCCTGCAGTCGCCGCAGAGATCACACAATGGTACGCGGATGAGCCGATCTCCGATCCCAATTGAATGCGGCCATGTCACAGTTCACCCACGGCACACAAACAACAAACGATACGTGATCAAAACACAATATCAAAAAATACAGTCCTGGTGCACTGGAGTTGAAAGGTTTGCACCGAGAATGCTATCAGCCAAATAGACGTCTGCTGGGTTCAAGGTCACATTTGACACTGTCAAGACGAGCATGATGAAATGCATAGATGGGAGTTTGGATGCAGAATTGTATCAATAACAACGGTCGCGGCTGAATCGAAAAGACGCACCAAAATGGTAAGTTTGTTTATCAGTTAGTCCAATCAAAAAGATAACGCTATAAACATCAAAAATATAATGAAACGTATTAATACCAATAACTCCAGGTAAATGGATGTGAACTTGGATGAGATTAAACGTCACAAATTACAAAGAAGACAGAAGCATTAACATCGCTTAACGAATCTCGTTGCCGTATCCTGTGTCACGACGAACAAAGCTTTTGTGAGCTTCCTTGAGTTCTAGTGAACCCAATTATGATTGACGACCCCAATAATTTCTATCCAAGAAAGGCCGCTTCTTCCGAGATCACCGAGAAGACTCTAATGGGATGTGATTGTTGATTGATGTGTTTACATTATAGGACTCGGGAGAATATTTATTTAAAAAAAAAAACAACTCGATGCTGGATGAGACTATTACGGCTTCATCAGCGGGCCTGGTTCCGGGGGTACCGGCCCGCTGACGGGGCGTTCACTGCACCCCGGGCAGGCGGGAAGTGGCGACCGCGGGACAAGCATCCTGCGAAACACTGACACAGATCCTTTATCCGTACACACCACATCCGGTGCGATGAGATTGCTATTTATCCATGTGATCTTCTACACATCCAGGGTCGTCCCTAACTAGTAAGCCTTAAGGGCGGCACTTTCAACAGATGGAAAATTTAAGATATTAGTAAGCGTTTAATAACAATTGATAGTTAATAAAATTATTCATTTGTATTCTGGTGTTTCAAGTATCTTGTAGATGTTAAAGAAGACGAAAGGTAGTTTTGAAATAGAAACTTACTATGAATGATATTTTTTTAAATGATGACAGACATTAAATAATCTGAATTAAATTGATTTTTAGATTAAATAAAATACAATCACTTTGCACAAAATTATAAAATTTATTATACGTCAACCGGTTTCGCATAGTTCAAGCTTCGTCAGGATGTGAAGGGTGTCCAGTAGAAAATTTTCAAGTTTAATATTAAACTAAAAAAAAAAACTACAGTGTTATTCTCATATATTATTCTTGTAGAGCCTAAAATGTTCGAGGATTCTTGCTGCAAACTCTTGATTTAAGGTATCTTCACAAAAAAAGCCGCACGATGTAAGGTCCGTTGACCGAGGTACCCAGGGTATGTCTCCGTACTGGCTGATTAATTTATTGGGAAAAATTCCCCTCAGCTTCTCCATTGAAACTCTAGCTGTGTGTGGAGTGGCCCCATCTTGCTGAAATTGTGATCAGTTGTCGAACCCGGAAAACAGCTGCAGTTGCGGTACCAAAAGAATCGTCGATTATTCGGCAATGTACATTAGCAGTGACTGTCTCTCGCTGGTTAAAAAGATAAAAACCAATTATCCCTCGGGCAGAAATTGCACACCACACCATCGTTTTTGGACAATGCAAACGTTTTTGATGGCGTTAACTTGGATTGTCGGGGCACCAGTATCCCATGTTCAGTTTATTAACATAGCCATCGATATAAAAATGTGCTTCGTCAGTAAATAATATGTTTCCAAGCGTTCGCGCTGTTCCAAAACATTCCAGCATCGTTCTCTCTAAAGTTTTACGTAAAGAACAATCATTTTCGTCGAGAAACTGCACGATTTGCAGTTCGTATATGTGAAATTGTAATTTTTTTATTCCAGTAAAGGCTGCAATCTACCTTATCGATTTACACATAATTTCACGTCGAATATCCAATATTTAAAACAGAATTTTAAGTACGAATAACGAAATAAAATTTAAGAAGTCATCGAGACACAATTCATTGTTTTATTACAGTGGTAATGTCCAGAACTCATGCATTAGCTAACTCCGCAGTCCCCAAATGCATTCTTTGGAGAATGAATATGCGGATGCAGTTGACATTTTTGCTGTAAATTTAATTCTTTACAGGACTACTTTATAAAATTTTTTGTGTCTCAACTCAATGGTGACGGATAAATTGCTTTACTTCACATTTTATATTTACTTTTAATATTGATTATGAAATAACATGCTGACATTACATAATTTTTTTCTTTGTGTATTGCACTTCTGATGGAAATTTCTGTTATTTCACAAATTATGTTAATGCCTGAATAGGGCGTGTATAATAAGAAATCAGAAAAAGATGCACCATGACAAAAATAACTCGAGATATTGCGTTAATTAATGTATTTGTAAAAATATAAGGGCGGCATTTTGTAGCTTGTCTAGAGCGGAGTATGCCTAGGAGGAGCCCTGTTAATATTCAAGATAATCATTTGACGGCATTTATTCAGACTTGTATTTAAATATACACTTGACTTGACACTGAGGTTTATTTAAATAAATAATAAGTCATTAGTTCCTTTGTGGTGATTAATATATCTTCAATAAAGTACATATGAAGCCTTGAAGAGGTAAATAATGAATATCGATTAATGTAACTAGGTAAGGAAAACTTATCGAGTGAAGATTAAGAAGCGTGAGTAACAATCTGAAAACTACTTACTCAAGATCACGAAGATACTACAGCATCTCAGGACATGTGACTAAGACAAGTGAATAGTGAATCAATACTTTTTAGCAGCTGGTGCTCTCATATCAGTTACTCTAAAAAATTTATCAAGATTTTTTTTTTAAATAGAGACGCGTACATGGAAAACGTGTCACATCAATATTATTAGTATTTTCAAAACTAAGCTAAATGCTTGTGCTGCGAAAATATGAAAATTTGATGGTCTCCTGTAATGAGGCTCGAACCCCCGACTACTATCACTATGGATCACTAGGCAACAGTCTTAATCACAAGATCTACAGCACGGCATTTCATGTTGTCTATGTACTTTAAACGGTCAAGAAGTTTGAACGTCTTGTTCGTTACACTGTTTTGTTACTTGTGTTTTTTTTCGGTTTCTCGCTGTGCGTGTCGAAACCACTATTGTGTTACCAGTGCTACGTTGACAAGTTGTTCCTGACTTTTAGGAGACCTTTGAAAATCCAAGTTAGCCGTGTTCTTCCTGGTTGGTCCTAGAAGAACCTATCCTGTCCCCATACCAAATTCCCTCCACACTTTCTGTTTTTCCCCTTAGCATAAACGACTTTGATAAATTCAAATAGGCCCCAAACAGGACTCCAAAATACCATTTTAAAATTCTATTTTAAATTATTTATAGTTTTTATTTAAAAAAATCGTAATAAAATGTAAATACAGAAAAATCTGACTGTTTACGCACCTTGTCACTTCGATTGGCACCATCGGGATTCTTGATTTATAATAATGTGCATGTGTGTGTGTGTGAGAGAGTATTGTTGCCTTTTTTTCGGAAAGCTAAGGAGACGGTAACCGAGAAGCGTCATTCTTTTTACATCCCGTGCTTCGACCAGTCCAGAGGTCCAAATAAACCACCATTGCTCACTTCGGTCGATCGAAATCTAAAGAAGACAACCCAGCTAAAAGAACAGCAATATCGGACCAGAAAAACAGAAAAATTAAAGAGGTGAGTACAGTTCATATATCATACGTGTGATTATTGTTAATCGGAAACCTGCTTGTTGAAGGTCCAAGAAAATCTCTTATATGACAATCAATATTTATTACAAGAATGAAGCAATTACGGTACAAGGTATATGACTAGAATCAGAATCAAACGCCTTGCGCGCGTCCCCTTTTTATCTCCGCATACACACACACACATATATACATATCCCGCTCCGGCGGTGCGGCGCTCTGACACACACACATATATATGATCTCAAGGACATCACAGTTATGTACTGATAAGATAAGTATCGATTAAGTACAATTATTACTCTAGTAAATCGCGCATGTGTGTGTGTTATGGATACAGTTCACTGGGAAAAAAGTAATTCAATTTTATTACATTCATTATTAATATTTTAAAACTGTTGTTTATCATTGGACTCGGTGTAGAAAAATTCTGCGTACTTATAATTTTTAAATTAATTTTATTACAATTTTAAGGTATGTAACGTGAAGGTACTTAATTCCACGAGTAAGGCACCATGATGGAAGAGCCTTGTCGAGAATTTAGGCCCCGACCTTTTAAGGTCGGGGCCTAAATTCTACTTCTAAAGGATGGGACGAAAATGATGATGATACGAAACAAATGGTAAGTTGAGCTCATTAAGTGGATTGAATGAGAGACAAATATGTTAATTATTAATCTTAAATTTATTTTATACAGCCGGCAGATACTTAATGATGAGTACCGATTATACAGTACCGAAAATTATATTTTGTTCAGTTCTATCAATTCGCTGATGGGCTGGCTGAGGTAATTATCATTAAAATGGTCATTCTTGAATTTAATTATCATTACTTCCTTAACATTCATAGATACGATTTTTGTGTCAAGAAATGTTCAAGCAATTAAATTTTAATACGGCTATAATTATATTATTAGTAGACGTAAAGGAATTAGTTGTGATTTACGATGACTAATCTTTGACGTACGGTATTCACAGGGCCTGACTTACTATACATATTGCCATGTCTTGAGGCTCTTTAGAGGAGATTTAGCCATTTTTTGAGTCCCCCTTACTAGAGATTTTTCCACGTCTTGAGGCTCCTTATTGGAGATTTTGCTACATTTCGAGGCTCTTTACTGGAGATTTTTCTACACGTTGAGGCTCCTTACTGGAGATTTTGCCACGTCTTGAGACCCATCATTGAAGATTTTGCCACGTATCGAGGTACCTTACTGGAGATTTTTTTTATGTCTTGAGGCGTCTAAGTGGAGATTTTGTCACGTCTTGAGGCACCTTACTGGAGATTTTGCCACGTCTTGAGGCCCCTTACTGGAGATTTTGTCACGTCTTGAGACAAGAGGCCCATACAATGATAACGTCACAACATAAGCTGAACAACGAATAGCAACACGTTTTAGGATACAATAGAGACGATGTTTTAGGTTAAATTATCAACAATAATAGACCAGAAACTTAGAGTTCCCGACCCGACAGACTTAGTGCAAGCGTAGTCATGAATGGTAGCAGATTTAGGTTTTTGGGTCTAAATTGTTTTTTTTATCAAAATACATTTTTATTATGAACTTTAGAACACGGTTTGTTGATAAATAAAATAAATTAGATGAATCACTTGGAAGGAAAAAACAGATAAATCTATTTATTATAAAAAAAATAGGTATAAACTCGGGACTAAAACCCGGAATTCGAATATTCGACAAGAAATTAAATGGTTACTGAGTAATTGGAAAATCATTCCCCTAGCAAAATAATGTTCTGGTTTCGAGTCCCGGTGGTAATTTTTTTTTTGTTTATCGTTTTAAATGATTAATCTAATATGCATGAATTCTTTCGATTTTTCTGTTTTGGTGCTGCTGGTTTTGCTTCTTTTTTCTCAGTGATACGGGGGGCATCTAGAAAGCGGGGTCCGCCACTGGTATCCGTGAAAATATCACGGATATATAATTATATCACATTAACATCGGAATTGACAATAAACATTGATAAATAATAGTAACATAATATAACTCGATATAAATGACAAGTATTCCAGGGTAACGATGAATAAATAATTGATGGTGTTTGAGTATTGAGTATTGAGAAAGCTTTATAATTGCATCGTCCCTTGTATCTAGCCGGCCAATAAAATAATAGCTTTGCTATTACTCACAATAACTGTAGATACAAGAAAAGAGCACTTTGAAAGATTGTGGACAAGCCAATAATTAGCCGAGACACATTAAAGGATATAAAACACTCGGGTGATCACCATCATCCCATTGCTGGACATGACCTGTCTGCCTTCAAACCTCCTTCTTCCATCCGTTGCACGCCACTCTTCAGATGTTGTAGCTCCATCGAGCTTGAAGATGACTAACGCCTTTAACTTTTCCTCTCCGATGATGTAAACTGAGTTGACATTGAATATCTCTGTAAATATACTAAATACAGAATTCATATTTTAAGTATTCCTTCGTAATATATTTAGGTATTGGCTGAAATAATTATAATATACAAGTATTTACCATACGCAACAATAAAAAATGTTTTTATCGAAGAACCTGACATGAATTTGTCAATACGTTATGTGAACGTGTAGAGAAGTGCGGAAGGCGCAGTGCGCGGGGTGTCGGATACCGATTGTTACTTTAGTAGCAGAACGTGCGTTGGCCTAGTTAGATGTGTCTCATGCATCTTTATGCTGTCGTTCGTGATGATCAATGTTTTTTTTTATCAATTTTACACAATAATTGGTAAATATATATTTCAACTATTATTTTAATTTTAATGACGTTCTGTCATCATAGTCTTGTCCATCTTCATTGCATATATGGCCAAGGTATATATGACCTTCTTCTGAACACTCAATTTCGTCCCGCTTAATTAAAAAAAGGTGATTACACGAGTTTTAAAATTGAGGTGAATTTTTGGATTTTAGTGTACCGTAGAACAATAAGAGAGGAAAATAATGGCACCAAAAACAATTTTTTGACCATGGGTGGAGTTAGCTGCTTGCAGATTAAGGTGTCTAACCATGTTTTGAATATCGGCTATGAGAAATTCTTTTAATAAATGAATTAGTACTTTCTATATCTTTTAAATTCGACACTTCGCTGGTTTGAGAAATATAATTCAAACACATACTCCTGTACAATGTTGCTTGATATCATTATTGATTATTTGTTCATTTGCATAAATTATTTTTATTTGTAAGCCAAAAAGTCGGGTCAATACACTCGGTAAATTAACAAGTCACCTTTGTGACTAGAATCTTGCAATTTAAAAAAAAACATGTTTGTTGACATTTAACAGGACATTAATATATATATATGAATGGGTAGGCAATACAAAGGAAGGATAAGCAAGGACTCGCGATAGACGTATAATTAGAGGAACAATGAGTCTGCTGGCGTGGGAGTAATAAAATGGAAACGGAATTCTTTGTCTAACCGACAAACATAGACGTTTGCCGAAACAACCCAATAAAATCAAGTGACTAAGCGAGATGAAAGATGCAATTGGAACATACAGTGTTGCTGCTGCAAGAGTCTAGTCGGAAGTTTTCAAACTGTGAAAATACATCTTATATATATATATATATATATATATATATATATAGTCAGAAAATTAATAGAATTTATAACAAAAAAAAATAATTGAATCACGATATTTCCAGATATTCAATCACTGATAGTGAGTGTGACTCAAAGATATCATATGGTTCGTGATTTTGAGGCCATCACTAAGACTGACGACAGATAACAACGAACATCTTAAAATATATATATATTATACAGAAAATTAATAGAATTTTTAACAAAAAAAAAATTGAATAATGATATTTCCAGATATTCCAGATATTTCCAGATATATATATATATATATATTTTAAGATGTCCGTTGTTGTCTGTCGTCAGTCTTAGTGATGGCCTTAAAATCACGAACCATATGATATCTTTGAGTCACACTCACTATCAGTGATTGAATATCTGGAAATATCGTGATTTAATTTTTTTTTTGTTGAAAATTCTATTGATTTTCTGACTCCGACGTTTAAATCGATTATCACTTGATTCGATGCTAGATTTTTTGCGTAATTTGAGTAGCGTAATTGTTGGTACTGTTTATGCTAGCTTTCTGGCAACTCAATTTTATTTTACATTTTGTAGATATGTGTATACATGTGCAGTAATTTTCTATTGATGATTCTAATTATTTATGCTAGAATATGTTTTTTACGCACGTGAAGTTTTCATTGATATAAATAAACATGCTAAAAATTATGTGTATTAAATTGATTTATTTATTTCGTGTAATGTGATACCAGTCACAGTTTACAATCACTGATATTATTGAATACCAATCACATCAGTGAGTCAAGAGTAGCATTTTTTCTCATCACTAGTCAGTGTATATATACAAAATATTTGTACATATATTTAGAGCACGCCACGCATGGTGGGCATGCGACGCCTGGCAAGATGAAAGGTTCTAAGGGCCGGCCGTAACATCCTAATGATAAGATAAAACAAGATAGAGACCACAATACAACAAGATCAAACAACAAATGAGAAGTGTATAACTGGGCAATCTACTTAATGTTTATTTAATCTACAGTACCTAATTGTTCATTTAATCTACAGTACCTAATTGCCCATTTAATCTACAGTACCTAATTGCCCATTTAATCTAAAGTACCTAATTGCTTATTTAATCTACAGTACCTAATTGCTCATTTAATCTACAGTACTTAATTGCTCATTTAATCTACATTACCTAATTGCTCATTTAATCTACAGTACCTAATTGCTCATTTAATCTACAGTACTTAATTGCTCATTTAATCTACATTACCTAATTGCTCATTTAATCTACAGTACCTAATTGCTCATTTAATCTACAGTACCTAATTGCTCATTTAATCTACAGTACTTAATTGCTCATTTAATCTACAGTACCTAATTGCTCATTTAATCTACAGTACTTAATTGCTCATTTAATCTACAGTACCTAATTGCCCATTTAATCTACAGTACCTAATTGCCCATTTAATCTACAGTACCTACTTTTGTTTCATATGCCTGTTTTGCTCTATATTGGTGGTTTGCTGCTACTTATGTCCGAAGTAATACAACCGCCATCGAAATCAGTTAACTCCGGGAAGTTGTTCAGCGAACACGTGAGGAATTTACGAAGACAGGCCAAGAGAATATATCAGCCAGCAGTCCGGATTGCATCTGGGATCTGGGCCGACTATCCAGGTTGGCTGTGACATGTCTCACTAGAGTGACAGGGTCTTATTGTTAATAGAAAACCCAGGACCAGGATTACCTCCATTAAGTTACCTATATCTATCTGTCCCCCTCCCCTCCCTTTACCTAAACCTCAGAGCACGATTTTTTCTGTGTATTGTTCTGTCAAGAAGTGAACGTCCCACTGATCTGTTGTTTGTACACAGAAGATTTACAATCACTATTGGATGATACACAGCGCTTTGAACTAATCATCGAAAAAGTTTCCTAAAGTTCAGAAGAGGTTTGAGTACAGCAAGAATATCCAGGTAAGCCGTGCTTCCCGGTTGGTCCATATACCAAACTCCTACCGCCCTTCCTACATCTCGTTTTCCCACCCCTTGTGTAAACACCCAATATTGATCAATTTCGCTTTGGAATTTGCTTGCAATGATAGCATTAACCACAAATTTAGACATTTCTCAGAATAGATCTTAAAACCTTCAATCTTTCGGCATATTATTTCGTTCATCAATTCCAACGTCATCCAGACAGCACTTCGTTTTTTTAAAATAGATTGTGTCACGTATCGTGGGTAGTGCATAAAAAAATTATCATAGCTTGTAATTTAGATTTGAAAAAAGTCTCAGAAGTCAATGGTTAATATAGATTTAATTAATTTCTTACGGTAAGGGAGCTGTTTTTATTTAATTTGAGGTGTATGTTTTAATAAAAATATAAATACTAATTTCACGCGTCATGATTTTAAGTGGCAAACGATCGCTGGAATTATGACTACGACGATGCTTCGTACTCCGTTATCAGAATTAAATACGAGTCGTGGGAGCCGCGACCGGTATCTCACGCGTAATTGACTATGAAGGTAAAAAATCAGTCTGAACACCGAGTACATGAATGGTGTGCCAAAGATTACATTGCGAGCAAAACAAAAAGGTTAAATATATTAGATATTAATTTAAGTCTCGTACGCGGTAAAACATTAAACCTGGCTGCGAAGACATTAAATCTCATTCAGAAAGTGAGTGTTTCCATAAAATCCCTCCCCCCTCCTCTTAAATAGAAGACACACGCAAGATTTATGCTATCTCTATAAAAATTTTAATAACTTAGTTGACTCGCCCTATTTATAAAAATAATAAATAATTTATTTTACCTACAATTTGGCAGAACTAATTACATAAAAAAATGTTTTATGTCAATATATAATACCGTAAATTCTTCTAATGACTTGTACATTTTAAACGATAAATTGCTTCCCTTTAAAATTAAACTACGCCAACTTTTTAATAACTATTAAAATAAATTGTATATTTATATTTAAAACATATATATTGCATCCCATTTCCCTCCCCTCCTTTCCCTTTCCACTTTATATGTTCAGTACAAAAACACTCTTTTGTTTATCAGTTTTTTTTAATATACACTATTTTTAATTAAGTTTATTATGTTTATTAAGTGTAAAAATGTTAAAATGTACTAATCTTTAGTTAATTATGTAATATTTTTAGCTTTATTAATTCCGAAGAAACTTCACTGGTATTATTTTCATATATCACGTTATTATCAGTTTGTACTATTTGTTTCTCCCAAAAATAAATAAAATGAAATAAATAAATGATTTAAAAAAAAAAGCTCGGCGGGGAAGAGAATCGAATTAGAGTTCAATGTATAATGTTTAACAGAACAAATCAATATTTTGAAAATTTGACAATTTAAAAAGCGCACTTTCTTCTTCAACAAACAGTCACTGATGACAAATCAACGTACGCTAATCCGATATTCTGATATTCAGGCCGATTTTATTTGGCCGCCATTTTGGTTTGGCAGACATTTGTCAGTTCGCATTTAGTAGTCATAGAGAATAATTGAATACAATTGATTATTGAGCATTTAAATTATACATTTTATGTAAATAATAATGGTAATACTCTTCGTTATCGTCACATGTCGAAAAATTCTCGTTGACCAAATTGGGTGGATCGGGCCTGCAGCATATGTGATTTTAACGGGACGGTGCCACCTCACACACAGCGTGTAATTTTGCGACAAAAAGTGGTGATTATCGACTGAACTCTTAAATCAGCTGATTTGACGGCTCCCGATTATTTTCTGTGAAACTTGAACATGAAAGGAAAGGTCTACGCCAATAAGCAAACAACAATTCCGATGCTACAGGACAACATTTGAAATGATATTGATGAAATAACACGCCAAGTGTGCGATAATATTATGAAAAATATGGTTTTAAAAGAGCACGCATTTGTGTCGCTACCAGAGGCCAATACATAATTTAAATAAACCAAATAATCATTAATAAAATCAAAATTAAAAAAATGTTTTTCCTTTCCTAGTTATTCAAAAATCACACATAATATTCACCCTGTATAGTTATTTTTGATGTTTCTCCCAAAAAAACTTCTTATTAGAGTAATCTCGTAAAATAAACGCAAAACAAATACGTCATACAATTTATAATGGTAACTACACATTTAAGTTTAGTAACTGTAAACGAAAAACATACATTTAAAAAAAATTAACATCGTCAAAAAATTGAAATTCAAATATACAATACCAATACATACCTATCTAGTACCTACCTACATAAGCATAACGCTGATGAATATACAATTTTAAAATGTTAAAAATAAATATCATAAAACGTCATTCCTACCCTCCTTACCAGTGAACTGAACACATAACACATACCCACAATGTACACACAAAAAGGGGTGAGTACTAGCAGTATTCACTTGATTTTTTATATTATTATTAACCAAGAAAAGATTAAGTGATTAAAACACTGAAAATAATAATGATTTATGTGTATTTTACTTGTCTTAAACTTCATGTTGTTTTTTTAAGGTTATATAAAGTATACAATTCATTAAGATGAATGGGGGAGTGGGCGAAGAGATGCCCACAGACAAGTAAAGAACCGCCGCGGCTGGCTGGCGAGATTTAGCCTATTTTATGACACTGCTTCAGCGCATGAAGCTCGTACCTTTACAAATTATATAAACATTGTAAAATAAATATTCAATATTTATTTTAGTTTGAAGAAATAACACGTAAATATTTTAAATGGATACTTTTAAAATTAGCAATATTAACTTTGTGGTTAAAATTCATATTTTTTATTTATTATCTTTGTTTTATTAACCACTGAATTGAGTTTAAATACATCTACCGGTTTCGAAAAATACCATTTTCTTCTTCAGGATGTCATAACTAACTAAAAAAATATATCATTGTTTCTTCACCAGAATTTATTTTGCAAGTTTTTAAAAAACAACAATTATTTAAAAATAAATTTAGTACCTAACTCAAATTGTTGCTCAATACAAATTCAGTCGAATAATTTTTAGGAAAAAATGAAATGTATTTAAATGGTAGATGTATTTAAACTCAATTCAGTGGTTAATAAAACAAAGATAATAAATAAAAAATATAGTTTAAATGGAGCTAATTTAATAGACAATAACCATTCCCCCCTCTCATTGAGTGCCACACATTCAAAACTTCGAATTGCTCTTTAGAATACTGGGTGATACGTAGTAACTAGAGATTGAAAATTTTGATGAAATAAAAATATTCGAAATTCGAATATAAAAATTCGGTTGAATTTCGAAAATGTTTATATTATTTTATAGTCAGTACTATAAATAAAAAACTGCTTATTTAAGATAATAAATTCATTATTATTATTGTATATAAAAAAAAAATTAATAGTGAACTGTTTTTTCTTGAGGATTAATTTTGATGGAAGACCTACTATATGACAATATAACCAATTTACCCTATAACGCTTTCATATGTATTGTGGTCATTTGCTAATGATATGAGTTTAAGAAGTTCCTTATTTATACGTTATATTATCCGGATTACCCATGGTCCCAATTAGTCCGGATAATCGGTAATAAATTAAAACTGCTCCAATTTAGCTTGTTAAAAAATATCTATAATTTAACAGAAAACCAAGACAGAATAACTAAATACACACCGCACTACCGCACTCGATAAAACAAATCATAATACTGATCCACCAGTTTTCGGACATCTCTTTGATGCAGCTGCCATCTTTGGTCTGTTTAAGTGCCGGCTGAGTGTATTGGTTCCTTTTATGGAGGCGCTATTTCTCTAAATCGCTTTCTAGAAACGATCCCTTCGGAACACCCACATACCCATATTATTCTACGATTACTCATTGTGTAGCCGTTAATCTCTGATCTGATCTATAATACTTTATTTTTATATATTTATAATTCGGAATTATATTTATGAGAACGAATTTCGAAAATTCATATGCAATTTCTGGTAGAAACCTACCTCACCCTACACGCGATATAAATGTGTATTACATTTAATGAAATCAGTTCCGAATTTTGCATAGTTTCTCTTTAGGACTCTGCACAAAAACACAGGTTCTATCCCCACTCTTTTTGACAACCTCGTCCCTACCGCCGATATAAATGTGTTCTATATTATATTTAATACCATCAGTTCTAAATTTTGCATAGATACTTTTTAGGACTCACCTAAACATAATAATAGGCATCCTGCCTCTGGCCAGCCCGCCACCCTCCTCGAATGTATTACATGAATGTAAAAATGTGTATTATATTGAATGCAATTCGTCCCAAATAGTGTATACTCCTAATTATTCTTAAGCTAATGGATGGATGTAAATAAAACAAAGTTATAACTCTATTTGAGTTTATTAACACTACTCGAGTTTTGAGAGAAACAGTAACTATCATCGTCAGGTGAAGTATTAAACTAACTACACACAAATATAGAAAAATATGCTTAGGTGGTAGACATAAAAGTAATAAGGTGCTACTAAACTCATGTAGAGTTATAACATTACGATGAAGCTCTACAAAGCTAACGCCGATTCTATCATTAATATACTCTTAAGCTTATATATTATTTATAAAGCAGTAACGTGGAAATATTGTACGGCTTCCAAACACGAAGATGTGTTTAATAACGATGGTGTGTGTGAAGGTAAAAACATGTTTTATTATTAAACGTGTGCTAAGAAAAATATAACTATCTTGCTGGTCTCTTGTTATGAGGCTCAAACCCCCGACCACCGGATCACCAGACGAGTGTCTTAACCGCTAGGCCAACAAGTACGATAGCTGGTCAAAAAATAAAGAATATCATAGGATTAATAACATTTATAGATCGTGTAAAAATCCCAGCACCATAAAGACCATAAAATTGAATATTCAATAAAAAAATCTATAACCGATACAAAAATATCTCGAGCACAATGCGCGACTTGGCATCGGGTCTAACGGCGTTTATTTTATTGACGTGGGGTTTCGCAGGGAGTCTGATGATCGTCTTTGTACAGCATAACCCTGACGGACAATCGCACTTTTTATTCTGCATCATACAATCCAATTTACTGAACGTCGTGATTACATTACGGATAAATCATATGAATTTTTCACGGCAAGTGTAACGCTTATGAAACTGCTGAACCCGCTCAAAATTGGTCCACGACCGTTTTGTGTCGAAAGCGATCTGCAACATCCACAAGAGGAAATAGATCCCATTGTATTGGATAACCAGGCCAATATGAAATATTATATCGCATTGTGTGTTGATTTGATTTTGATTCTAAAATAAAATTCATTCTTCTTTTTCTTCTTCTTCTCGTGCCTTATCCATTCAACGGACTTTGGATAGCAAGAAGTCCAGGTTCGAATTCTGATAGCAACTTAATATTTTTTTGATAAAATAATTTTTTCTAGTTGATTAATTTAATTTGTATAAATGTGTATATCATCATCATCGTCATCCTACACACTGCATTTGGTCTTTGGACTTTGGAAGGTTCGAATTCCGATAGCAACTAAATATTTTTTTGATAAACTGATTTTTTCTAGTTGATTAATTTAATTTGTATAAATGTGAAAATCATCATCATCGTCATCTTACACACTGAATTTGGCCTTTGGATTTTGGACGGGAAGAGGTCTAGGTTCGAATTCCAATAGAAACTAAATATTTTTTAATTAATGAGAGCGCATTTATGTTGTTAAGTTGTATTTTCAGAACATAGTTCTGTGGTAATTAAATATAAATTAAATGAATCAATTAAAAAGGTATACAGAAAAACTCAATCTATCGAAAAAATATTTAGTTGCTACCCAGATTCGAACCTGGACCTCTTCCTAACTAGGGGAAGCGCGTTCTACAATTTAGCTATAACAACCGAATACATTATCGACAAATTAATTTAAATTCTGTAATATTTCCAATTGATATATCGACGGTGAATCTCAAATACCTTTTGAGTAAAACCCGCCAGAAGACGCCAGAATGAAATTAATTAATCCATTTTATTAAATTGGAAACATTAATGCAACATCTATATTAAGAAGGTCACATTTTTATTGTGGAGTTGCATTTTCAGAACATAGTTCTGTGGTATTTTAATACAAATTAAAGAAATCAACTAGAAAGATATACAGAAAACAATTTATCTATCGAAAAAATATTTTGTTGCTACAGAGATTCAAACTGGGACCTCTTCTTACCCGGGGAAGGGCGTTCGCCACTTTCGTTACAGCAATCGAATACATTTTACTCAAATTAAAAAATTATATTCTATAATATTTCCGATTAATACATCTACTATTCCATTTTTAAAACCAATCAGCTTTATATTATGGTGAATCTCAAATGGATGGTGAACGCGCTAACGGAAGAGGGGGCGTGGGGGGAGGCAGAGAGGATAGAGCGCCACATTTTTCTATCCTGACACACAATTCTCGCTTCATCAACACTCATACATCTTCTCATACAAGCTCGCCGATTGTTGAGGCTTCTAACAGGACCATCCTCCAATATCTGGTTTACCTGGTCGCGCCAAGTCTTATATCTTTCTTACCATTCTCTCCTCGATCATTCGTTTCATATGATCAAACCGCCTAAGTGATATTTTTTTAATCTTACTCATTATACTTATTTCTTCATTCTTTACTCTGACATAAATAGATCTGCCATATACACGATATAGATATGATATGAGATATACTCCACTACCTAATTGAATTGTCAATTGTTTGTTTACTAAAGAAGGTTGACTACAGTATCCTGGCACCGAAGACATACCTCATACCAATATAATAAAATATTCGTAATATATTAATTTAAAGTAAGGCTCGTTTTCATATCGATTCCCGATGGCTGTCTGAGAGAAGAATCTTGGTTAAGTTGACTTGGACATGTCTTAAGAACTACTAGAAAAAACTTAACTTTTAGGCAACTCCGGGTGAAAGTGGCCTGTGGGTAAATCCAAACATAGATGCGATCAACGACACGATGTACCGTTTTTGCTAGAAAACTATACTAAATTAACCGTCTTCGTGACCGCAATTTGTTAGAAAAATATTGAAAACAGATTTTTTTTACGACATTTCTATTAAGATTTTTGTTCTTTTCACAAGGTGATAATGTCATTATTACAGATTAATGTCAGAATTGAATAATGTACAGTTCAATGTACAATAGTAAATTTGGTGACGTTTTGGTCATGGTTTTGGGCAGGTACTGTATGCGACGTTCTGACCATGAAAATTATATTACTATTTTTGAGGTTGAGGTAGGAATTACGAGCATTAATCTTAATTCGTACTTTTTTTTACTCTAGTTTAAAACATTAATATTAGGTCTAGAAAGCGCCGCAAGATATTGCAGCTCATAGATAGTACAAGTTGATACTTTAATAATTTGCACGTGGTTCTAAGCCAAACTAAAGATCTTTAAAATATTATTCTGTTAAGAAACAGAATAATATTTTACGGTAAAAAACCGTAATGCGTGCTAGGCCTTAGATGAGAAATAATGGTTACATAAAGGTTCCTTTAAGGTATTTTTCAATTAATAATTTTAATTATTTTCATAAAAAAAAAAATTTATTTCCGTACTTAATTAGAAGATAATATTGCATGAAAATTGCTACACAATTAAAAATAAACAACATTTTATATGTAAACACGCCATTAATTCAAGGTAGCTAGCTAGCTAGTAATACATAAAACTTAAAAGAACAATAAAAATTTCTAATGATATTGAGTTAATGTAAGCTCCATAAATTATAAATTTATTATCTATAACATAAACAATTACTATTACGATAATTCTAAATTAAACTTATGGCCTAAATTTTGGTGACATACTATACAGACTACTCAAAAACAAAAAACTAAAAAAACCGTAATGAGCTTTTTCGCAAAAAAGATTTAAAAATAAACAAATAAAGACATCTACCTACACGGAATACGTGTCACATCAATATCTTACTATTTTCAAACTAAGCTAAAGGCCTGTGCTATGAAAATAGGACTAACTTGATGGCCTCCTGGAACAAGGCGCGAACCGCCGACTATCAATCGGATCGCTAGGTATGTATCGTAACCATTAGACCACAAACACGTAATTATTAATAATGTTCGTATCATTATTTTAATTATTTAATTCCTTTGTTATGGCGAATACTAATAATACAAAAAAATGCGTGTTTAAATATCGTATAATACAAAAATACATACCAACCATTAGGACTCAAACCAGAAATTTTCACTTGCTGGGAGAACGCGTCACTGTTTACACCATGATAACCTTCTTGTCAAATTTTGGACTATATAAAATTATTAAAAAAATTTATTTGCAATAAATATCAAAAACATTTGAGCAATATACGTTAGATGACGCGTAGGAGAATGTTTCGGGTTGGAATCTTGGTGGCAACTGCATAGTTTTTCGATAGTTTCTTCTAAAATTATTGATTTCGGAATAAAGACTATTTTAATATTGCATTATCTTAAATATTTTTATGGTGTTATTTGATAAATTTATCACAATTTTTATACCGGATTTTAAACAAGGGTATATATCACGCAAAATATGTCATCTTTAACAGACGTAGTCGCATCATTGACCAGCTCAGACCTATCCAAGCTCTTGAATTCTGTTGCTCTGGTTCAGCAACGACTTCGAAGTTGGACATCCTCTTCACGTGGTCTTACCACAAAAGTTTTCCTATTTTTATAAACTTTGAGACGACCAGATCACTAAGCAAATTAATCAATATTAAAGCATCTGTACTTAAATACGTTATTATAGCATCTGTGCTTAAATCGGTTATTATAGAGCTCATTATTACAGTATCTGTGCTTAAATCTGTTATTACAGAACTGATTGTTGTAGATTCTGTGGATAAATCCGTTATTATAGCATCTATGTTTAAATCGGTTATTACAGTATCTGTGCTTAAATCGGTTATTATAGATCTCATTATTAAAGCATCTGTGCTCAAATCAGTTATTAAAGAGCTGATTGTTGTAGCTTCTGCGCTTAAATCTGTTATTACAGAGCTGACTGTTGTAGCTTCTGTGCTTAAATCCATTATTATAGCATCTGTCCTTAAATAAGTTATTATAGAGCTGATTGTTGTAGTTGTAACTGCCCAAATTTGTCCTTTCAATTACACGCTCATTTTAGTATACCGCATAAAGGTATACTAAAATACATACCTCAGCATTCAATACAAAATATACGTATTTAAATCGAACACAGGATAGATATAGCAGTGGCGTGCACTAAGCACAAACTTAGGTTACGATGCTAATATCGATGCTGTAAAAGCAGAATGTACGATAGGCTGTATTGTCACTAGAGGTTTTATTCTGTATCTGAAAGATTTTAACTTTCAAAATTATGTTTTGTAAAAGATATTTTTCTTGGGAATCACTTAATAACTTACTAAGTGAAGGGCTAAAATATTTCATAATATTAATTATTACCACTTAAAAAGTGTATTGGGGTGCATAATGGTGATTTGTAGCGTTTTGCAATACGTCTGATTAAGCGAAGACATGTTTTCTCCCGCACGGTGCGGCGCGAGAGATTTAGGTTTTAAATTGAGATTTTGCGAAAAATTTATTTATTTATTTGTCATCGCTAAATTCTTCAACTAGTTGGTTTAGTTTAACACATTATTATGCGAACTTTGTATTATTATTTATGCGATATTACATATATTTAGTTTTACAGTTTTTCTTCCATGACATAACATTCCAAGGTGGGATTCGGCCATCTCAACAAGTGCTTTTAACGACTTCTATTCCTGGCCATTCTTCACCAGTTCCTGGTTCTTTCTATTCTGATCCAGTCCTCTTCCGCACAGTCAGGCCACTTTTTCTTTGGTCTGCCTCTAAGTGTCTTCCACCGGGGTATCCAATTGCTCGTGATCTTTGATGTCCATTCGTCATTCTTTCAAGATGGCCAACTTTACAATTGTTTCTTGCTCAATTAAATTTTCTAGCAAGTGATTCATTTTTATTCTGTTGGTTCCATTTTTAGTGAAAGTTCAAAAATTTTACTTAGCATTTTACTTTCAAAAACAGCTGATTTTTATAGTTGTTATGTACAGCATTTTTGATTGCACGGAGTGTTATAGATATGTACGATACAGAAAATAGTGGATTGTATCTAAAAGAAACAACTAAACTAGCTTAAACAAGAGTATTAACGAATGCACAATTTTTGTAAAGTCTGTGAAAAAAGCAATTGTTTAATAATTCAACAGCGGCCGTGAGGACAAGCGCACCATGGCAACCTTGGGGATCTATGGGTAGTGTGCAACACTTTCTACGGACTTTTGAAGAGAAGAGTTGCACGGTAATTGCATAATGAGCATTCACAATTAGTGAGGGTTTATGGGAGTCTCAGCGGGATTACCACACTGATAGTCTCCGCTGATAGTCGCCGGTGAGAGAAATTAGTCCTAAAACAATGGCGGGAGAAGATTGCATCAGCGAGATGCCTGTGCAGTCTATTCACATGTTGCTGAGACAATGGAATGATGAAGAGCGCTCCGAGATAGAATAGTGGTAAAACATTTACTCCGTAATCGACGGATCACGGGCACGATTGCAGCAGTCTATATTTTAAAGATTTTAATTGTTTTTTTTAAATTTTATTGTAATACATACATGTTGAGATATATTTATGTCACGACTATAATTAAGATAATTGAGTCAAAACTATACCAACTAATCAACCTACCGGTCAGCACAATAAGGCGTTCAGTATGTGATGTCGAATTTGATTATTCTCTCACTGAAAAGCGGATAAGAAGCGACACTGAAAACCAAAACTATGTGGAAATGGCGAACCAACCGAGATAAGAGAGACCCTCGCTATGAAGTCTTGTAAATGATAGAGGAACGACTATTTAGATGTGTTCCGAATTCATAAACACCTTTTTTAAGCATCTTTTCGAATCGGTCGCGACCCATGTTATTGACATATTTCTGCATCCAAATTCTCATCCATTTATTTCATAATAATTGTCTTTTCAGTGTAAATTGTGACCTTAAAGTCAGAAGACATTAACTTGACCGATATTTGTTCGATCTTAACATCTCGATAGCATTTGCGGTGTGAAAATTTCAGCTCCAGTGCACCAACACTGTATTTTGTGATATTGTGTTTTGATAACGTACTGTTAGTTGTTTGTGTGCCGTAGGTGAATATGTGACATCGCCGTATTCAATTGGGGTCGGAGATCGGCTCATCCGCATGTTATTGTGTGATCTCGGCGGCGACTGCGGGGATTACGTATACGTCATATGCAAGGTAAGGCGAGCAGTCCTTATGAATCCCGGTAACCGAGATCATTGGTCCTTTGACTAGAACCCTTATCACCTCATCGACCTCATCTTGTGTCGAGGTTTCATTACTTCCCTCCCATACCTTGCGGTGATTCCAATTTACGACCGGAATTGTCGTATTCCATCCCGCGGGACGCGCGACTTGATCATATCGATCCGGATTTACAGATCGAATTCAAGATGTATATTCTTGGCAACTCTGGATGGGAGGCGCCCCAGAGTGGTGAGTCGCTCCAGACTATGACAAAACTAGGATAAACGGCAAAAAAAACTATTGGATCTTGATTGGTAAACAGGTAGATACTTAAGCGGAGCAAGACAGGAGAATATGGAAGCGCCTTGTCGAGATTAAAAAAAGGTGATGAATATATTATAGTTTCGATAGATATTGCCATTTTCATCAACAAGTATAAATAATCCTTTTGGAACAGTAGTATACCGTTTAGCCAGTCGCGAGCAATTTGTTTTTATTAAGAAGAACACATTCTTACTGTGAAGTTGTAATTATTCAGAACATAGGTCTGAGATATTTTTAATTCCAATTAAATGTATTAATTAGAAAGATAAACATATTAAATCAATTTGTCGAAAAAATATTTCTGTTGCTACCGGGATTCGAACCTGGATCTCTTTCAATTCGGGGAAATGTATTAACCGATTATGCTAATTCTACATAGCAAGTTGATGATAAATTTTCGAACTTATCTGATGCATTTTCAAATTGATACATCTGTCGTTATCATCTTTATATTTACAGAATTTCAAACACATTTGAGTAAAATACGATAGGAGACGCCAGAATTAATTAGTAATTTATTTTTATAAAATTTTGGAAACATTAACACAACTTATATATTTTTAAGGAGAACACATTCTTATTGTGAAATATAAATATCAATTTGAAAGTGCAACAAATAACTTCTAAAATTTGTCGTTAACTTACTATGTTGGTGTGGCATAATCGGTTAATGCATTTCCCTGGATAGGAAGAGATCCAGGTTCGAATCCCAGTAGCAACAAAAATATTTATACTTTTGAAATTAGCAAAATTAACTTTGTTCATAATTTTTATTTGTTAACTTTGTTTTATTAACCACTTATTGAGTTTAAATACATCTACCGGTTTCGAAAAATACCATTTTCTTCTTCAGGATGTTAATATTCTTCAGGATGTTCATATTATATCATTTAGTTAGTATTATAAAAATATATATCACCAAAATTATCAAAATAAATTAAACTATTATTGGATATAAAAATAAAATTAATGATGGTAGAACAAGACAAAAAATAAATATTAAAGTCAAACAAATAAAAAGACAAAAAATAAATATATTGAAACATACGTCCAGAAGATTAGAATTACACGAAAATTAAATATGGAAATTTAACCAGATAGATAGAGAGAACAAGCATAGCGCACACAAAAAAATATAGCGCGCACATAATTTTTAATAATACATCTTCATATTGGTTGGTTGGCCACCATCTTGATATATCCTGTATAAGATCACCAACATATAGGACATTGAACTAGTTTCTCAGGTTATACAGCCAAGACTATGTCTTTCTACTTACACCTTTGCTACCTTCTATCTTTTCTTGTATAATGAGTTGTATCAAATTTTTCATTGCGGAAAATGTATCCGAACTAGGCATTTTTTTTTTATTATCAATAATAATAATTTATTATATAGTTCTCTTGACTGACAGCCGAAACAATCGTCTATTTATTTGAAAAAAAAAATCATATTTGATTTAATGTGTGGATTCTCCTGACTTATTTATGCGTTTTAATATATCTTCATTACTAATGTGGTGGTTAACCTGTAGCCTTATAATGGTACGATAAACTTTTTCAACACAAATTGTCGCTCCTTAAAATTACACCATTTTTATATGCGTACACCATGATTCAAAATTAGGAAAAAAATTGGTTGTAAGAAGCTAGAATATGGAGTTGAATAAGAGTGGAAACAGTAAGATGCAGTGAGAGAATTAAAAATGAAGACATTCAGAGAAAATACAAGAAAAGAGATCCATAATAGACATAAAGTAGGATCGAAAATCAAAGGAGCTAATAGATATATAACATTTAAAAAAAAAAAATTGAAATTTGAATTTTTTTTATAATAAGAGTTATTAATTAAGTATTGTACATTAATAAAATTACAGGTTTTTTATTCGCTTACCTCTTGTGCTTGGAGAGGGAGTTATTTATTCTCTATTTGTGTGCTTCTGAAGTGTTCTATGCCATTATTTATTTTCTAAGTATGTGCTTCTGAAGTATTCATTTAATTTCTTTCTAAGGTCTTTTATTTCTTTAATTTGCGTATTCTTAGATATTATTACATTGCATATCCCAGATATATAATTTGTTTTCAGTGCCGTTAATTTCCAAAATAACATTCTTTTGAAGCTTGCATGAATAAAAATATGATTTAAGTAATTAATGCACTACTAAATAAGTATTATATATTACATTATATTTTATTTACATGCAAGCCTGTTGGCCGCTATTCTGACATAGGTAGCCATTAGGTTCCATTAGCTATTCATTATTGTTTTTAATATTCTTAAAAATAGATATGTGCATATGTAGGATATAAGGTAACAAATAAAATAGTAAAAAAAACGCTAAATAGAAAATTTAGATCATGTAAGAAGTAAGGAACAGAGTATAAAGTACATTAAAGAAATAGAGTAAAAAATAATAACAAGTTAAAATAAGAAGATTAAAAGAAACATTGATGTAAGAAGATAGAGGTAAAGGCCTAGACAAAAACACACCGACCAACTAGTGAACAAGGCGCATGCAGATACCTACAGACAAATTCTATTCCAGGACAGAAACGCATAGCGAACGTTACACCAACAAGAACTTCAAGTTATTAAATATAAAAGAAAAATAATCTATAAACATACATTATTCTACTTACTTAGTTACGATCACACCGTTTCTCCGCGGGGGTGGGCAGATAGAATAAAGCGCCACACTTTTCTGTCCTGACACACAATTCGCGTCTCATCATCATCTAATAGAAGTTCGCTGGTATTATGGCTTCTAACAGGACAATCTTACAGTATCTGGTTTTATCTGGTGGCGTTGTCACCAAGTCTTCCGCGGACGTCTTCTATTTCTTGTGCCATCAACACTCGCGTCATATATCTTTCTTACCATTCTCTTCTCGTTATTTCGTTTTATACGACCAAACCACTTAAGTAATCATTTCTTAATCTTACTCACCATGTTAAGATCAGTTAAACATTTATTATTCTTATTACGAGAACACATTTTTATTGTGAAATTGTAATTATTTAGAACATAGATCTGTGAAGTTTAAAATACTAATTAAATGTATTAATTAAAAAAATACACAAATAATATAAAAACCATTTTATCGAAAAATATTGTTGTATTTTATATGTACATATTTATAATTAATACATTTAATTAGTATTTAAATATCACAGAGCTATGTTCTGAATAATTACAACTTCACAATAAGAATGTGTTCTCCTTAATAATATATAAGTTGTATCAATGTGTCCAAAATTTTATAAAAATGAATTGTTAATTCTGGCGTCTGCTATCGGTTTACTTAAAGGTATTTGAGATTCTATAAAAACAAATTAGATGGCTTTCAAATAATGCAACAATATGTGTATTAATTTGAAAAAGTGTAACATATAGGTTCGAAAATTTGCCGTCAAAAATAATGTCGCCGTAGCATAGTTGGATAGTGCACCTTCCCCGGTTTGGAAAAAGATCCAGGTTCAAATTCCGGTGGCGCAACAACAATATATCGATAGAATTGATTTTATATGTATTTATTATTTTATTATAATGAAAAAAAATCGGTATAATGCTACAAAGTTAGGATTAGAAATCAGAATCAGATGACTTGGAGGCGACGAGATTGAAGATTGTTTAAAGTTCATTAGGCAAAGATACAATCCAAATTGCTTAGCGAAATCTTTCTGATTTTTTCTTCTGGTGGCTGTGTCACCGATTGCTTTCTACTAGTTGGATATTAATCACTTAAGGAAATTGCAATGTCAAATCGAATAGTGGATTTTCTTTAGGTATACCTTCAGCACCCAGAGCATAGGTCCAAAAGTACTCCAACTCCTGCTGCGCCGGTGATAAACACACCCGCCACGAGTGCGATTCATTTAAATCGTATTAATCATCTCTCGAGTCCATTACGCAACCGAGTTCAACGGCTCGCTTAGCCCATACTCGGCGAGAGACCAGCCAAGAGTCACCGCTCCACACGCGAATCTCTCGTACGACCGCGAGCCGGTAGAACGGCCCAGCAAAGCGGAGGAACCTAACCAAAAAACCAACAGCAAAACCGCACGCTTCAAACATTACAGATGACTCCTTCGATTGAAAACGTACAAACACGCAATGCAAACTGTACCAGCGCATTCGAAGAGCGGACAACATAAGATGAAGGTAAAAGTACAAGATAAAATGTGCTTTGACGTAAAAGAGAACAGACTCATCGAGAAAACTCGACGGTTCAAAAGACAATTTGTTACTCGTTGTCGCGGTGCTCGCCTCTCGCACTCGGATGGTACCCCGTTCGGCAGAGGTCTTCGGCTCGTCAGGTGTTTCGCTCCCCCGCACGCGATGTGACGCCTCAATTTTCATGCCGTCTCTGTCGGGTATCATCGGCCGTCCTTCGGAGTTGCTCGTCCTCCTAGTCTTGCAAGGTTAAGGTTGAGCATTATGTTATAACCGCCCAACGGGGAATGTTCAAGTTCAGTGTCGCGACGGCAGTGGTACGCGAAGGTTGACCACATTAGGTACGAATTCACTCAGAGGGCAGAACTCGTGGTCATATCTGCTGGCACTTTCAACCCTTCTGTGGAAAGTCATTTGCCGAGTTAGTGGAAGAAGACCGCGGCAGCTATTTAGAAATCGGTTTAAATTTGTAAAATTATTTTCACTTTTTTTAATCAATTTTCCGGAAACACTGTGGGAGCTGATTGTTTTGAAATAGTGCAGTTGCCGTATTGGAGGTATGTATTTTTGGAAACAATTGTATTAATAAGAAATTATGCGAAGCACTTCATGCCAGCAGATGCTGTAATAATTGGTAGAAATGAAAATGTTACATATTGATAAAATTGGCAAAATTAAAAAAAAAAGTATGTTTTAAATTAAATATGATTAATATTCCAATATACAAATAAATAGAAAGGCACACACTTAATTCAGTTGTAATATATTTGAAAAATATGAAGTATACAAAATCACTACAGGTAGATTTAATTTCCCGCCAAGACAGACAGGGTAGAATATGCGGCACGTGAAATGGGTGGGAAAGTTCACTACAGTAAGACGTAACTAACTCAGTATTTAAATACTAAAAATTCAATTTTAATTCTTAAATATTAAAAAAACAGTAAAAATATATATATATATATATATATATCAAATGATGAATAACTCAAAATATATGTTTTAAATAGTAAAAGAATTCGACAATTAAACACGAATTTAATTTCAATTCACGTTTTATTTCATATTTTACGAAAATATATATATTTTTAGTATTAAAACCTGAAGTAAATTGAAACAATGTTGAAACTATGGAAAAACATCTATAAATTCAAGCCTTCATCTACGAATAAAAAAACTACACGCATTCCCGAAAATTGAAGTAAATTAAAAAAAATATAAAATTTACAACAGACAGACTTGCGAATAAATTATTTATAGCGTTCCAATAAAAAAATATGTAACTATTAAGTAATAAAATATTCAGGATATAAATATTTATAGAATAACGTGCAAATACCTTTAACGTTTAAAATGTACCTTTCGATACTGAAATAAATCACAACGAAACGACGTAAGATTATAATTAAAAGGGTATAAGGGAATTTAATACTCGACCAATCAGGCGTGCTAAATTTGAAAAAGTGCGGCTCCTTGCATTTTTAATGATGCAACGTCTGGGGATTTATATTCGGTTCGGTTTTCAAATTCTTAATCGATCTCGAACGATCTTTTTACGATAAATATTACGTAATAAAATTACCGATCTATCTGAAGTAACAATGTTTATGATGCACTGTGCATCTTACGCTGTATACATTATTTAGATACGTGATATGAATATGAAGAAAATAATAATTGCAGCCGAACATTTCCAGTTATAAGTAAATGTTAAATTATTAAGATTTCAAAAACTTGTTAAACTTATTCGATGATTTTTTAAACAATTATTAAAAATCTATGTCCATGTCACCCTTGGGGTGATTTTTCTGTGGGAGGAGAGAAATGAGGCTTAAAGAAATAAAGCAAAGTATTAGAAATACACTTTAAATAAATAGTTTTTATTAAGGAAAACACATTCTTATTGTGAAGTTGTAATTATTCAGAACATAGGTCTGTGATATTTTAAATACTAAATTAATGTATTAATTATAAAAAAAAAATCCCGGTGACGCTAAAACAATATTTTTCGACAAAATTGATTTTATATGTATATATTTATAATTAATACATTAATTTAGTATTTTAAATAGTTTTTGACAAGAAAATTAAAATAATTCATTTATAGTTAAATTATATAGATATATCATTTAGAAAAATACATAATACCTAAGTTAACATATAATTTGTTTTATTGCCGATCGAAATATATAAACTTTTTAAATATAGAAAGACCAGTTTTCACATATTATTTGTTTTAATTAACAAGGAAGCTCGATCTAAACAGATACATTTTTAAGACCTTTAGAAATTACAATAATTGATTGTAAAAGAAATTAAATGAATTCTTTTATAAATAATCAAATTTGAAAAATCACTTATAACAATTATAACAAATATATTACAATTCCATGTTTTTAAGTTAACATGTATTATGATTTATTATTAAGGAATTACGTTCATAAGAATGGCACTATAACAAATATATATATTTTTTCATTTTATCGCATTAACAAAATGCTAACATATTTAAAGAGAAAAGTTATTTAAAACTAATTTGATATCTCGAAAAAAATATCCAGCATAAATAAGTTCTTGGCTGAATATTAATAAATACAAAACATTAATTCTAGAAAGAGATTTTGTGCAGATAAGTTAAGTAATAATATAGGATAATAAAGGTTGGTGGATTCTGTAAAATTATTTAGATGACTGTATTTTCACTATATCGATTTTCAAAAGCAAACATCGGCAAAATTCTCTTTGATATAAACAGTAATATTATTAAAACAAGTGGTCGAGTGCCAGCCACCGCCTCTCAGTATGGCCTTAATTTATAGTCGAGCTTTCAGTGTTGAGTGTATGAGGTTTAATAGCCGAGATTTCAGAATAAATTTATTTCAGGCGAGCTTTTGTAATCGCCCTGTAGACGGCGGCGCAATGCCTTCAAAAGAGTTACCCGGCGGGGTGACCACATAGCTCCCGGTCTCCGGATTGCATCCCTTGCAGCAAAAAGGCCATTTCGCGTTGATTCGGGCACGGAGAATTTGGTACCTACCTGTAATTTGTTGACCGCAACTTTTGGCTGCCTCAAATATTTCAATTGTGATAAAAATTAACTATGCCCCCTTTTAGCTTTACGAAATTTTTTGTTGCAAAACTCGTATCTATATTTTGAAGTTTTGATATACGTGGTATTAAAAATTGTGCAGTTAAATTTGTAACTGTTACAATAAAATGTGAATTATCTTATTTTGAGGTATTTTTACAGTTCGAGGTAATATAAATGCATTTAATTTATTGTATTTAATATCCATAAATATGTTAAGCCTATTCTGAGGAAAATTTATAATATAGGTACATATTATTTTATATAAAAATTGAAAATAAGAAAAAACAAAAATATATTCCAAAAAAATATCTAATCGTTAATTTGTAACTGGGGAATAATTGAAGTTGTTCTTAATATTAAATACTTAGAAGTGACAGTGTATAAATTCTTATATAAAAAGTCGCAAATATAACATGACTAAAGTAAACAATTATATCATATTACATAACTTATGCAGCTCAATAGTACTTTTTAAAATTTGTTAAAATAATCTTTGTATTTAAACAAGCATTTCGTTGGTCTATTCTATATATAAATGATATTTTATAAATTCCGTTGTGATTCAAACGTTTTTAATTCTTCGCAATAGTGCTGCAGGCCACAGTCAAGTTTGTCAGATAAGTTGAAGATCCAAAATATAATTATTTAGTAAAAAAATAGCGAATAGTAGACGTAGTAATTGCAGGCTTATACAGACGAATATTATAAATATTAATTAGAAAAATATATAAAATTAATTTTATCGAAATATATTGTTGTTGCGCCACCGGGATTCGAACCTGGATCTCTTTCTGATTAATATATTTAATTCATATTTAAAATATAACAGACCTATGTTCTGGATAATTATAACATCACAATAAGAATGTGTTCTCCTAATAATAAAGTTATATCAATGTGTCCAAAATTTAATAAAAATGAATTGATAATTCTGGGGTCTGCCATCGATTCACTCAAAGGTATTTGAGATTCCGTAAAATCAAAGTAGATGGATTTCAAAAATAAAACGATAGATGAATTAATGCTAAAAAGGTAACATATAGGTTAGGCTAAAAATCGTCGCTGTAGCATAGTTGAATAATGCACCTTCCCCGATTTGGAAAGGGATCCAGGTTCGAATCGAATGCGTTCTCCTAATAAAACGAATATTAGTGAATATTAAAAAACTAAAGTAAAGTTTTCACAATTTTAAATACAAAAAAATATTGAGTTCACGTATGCCGCAATCCTATTACTATTTTAAAATAGAATTATATTAAATTTTTTTTTAACTCAATTAAAATCGAATTTATCATTAATTATTTATTTATTATTGGTGGAGTGTCTCAGCATTCACAACTTGTACCCGTGGTACTTCTCACATTTGGCTTTCTTCAGTAAGGTCACATATCCACAAAGTGAAATTGACCTTCGCATTACGTGAGACGATCAGAACTCCTATATATTGTATATAAAAATAAGACACGAAACAGTGTGATATATTATAAAACTTGAGAAAGTTTGGCGTATACATTTGTATAATTCGTGTACTGCAGCGCAACTTATTTAAATATTAATTAAATTTATTCATTATAAAGATATACATATAAAATCAATTTTATCGACGAAAAATATTGTGTTGTTGCGCCACCGGGATTCGAACATGGATCTCTTTTCCAATCCGGGAAAGGTGCATTACGAACTATGCTACAGCGACAGTATTTTTTACGACAAATTTTCGAAACTATATGTTACACTTTTTCAAATTAATACATCTATCGTTTCATTATTTGAATTATTATTATTATTGTTTTTACGGAATCTCAAATACCTTTTTCTTATTTAATTAGTATTTAAAATATCACAGACCTATGTTCTGAATAATTACAACTTCACTCACAATAAGAATGTGTTCTCCTTAATAACAACTTATTTAAGATAAAGAGCCCGTTTTAAAAATATACCGCAATATATGACACGACTATCGAGAATTGCAAAAATTTTATGTTCCATTAAGGGCAATGTAAAACATCGTATTTATTTTCCAATGATTGCGTATACCTGCGCAATGATCCTGAACTAATTTATATGTTCAAGTGCACGCCGCCCAGATACAGTGGACCAATTAAGTTATAAATTGACATTTTAATAGAACTTGATATTATGCACAACCCACGAGTGAATCCACGTAATCATTTATTTTCACTTTAGTTTCAAGGTAGCAATATATTATGTTGTTTCTCTAGCAAAATTTCAAGTGTAGCACGTTCTGTGTGTGAGGTGGTACCGTCCTGTTGAAACCACACGGTGTTGCAAGCCCAATCGACGCGATTCGGCCACCGAGAAGTTTTCCAACATGTGACGATAGCGATCACCATTAATGCCTATAGCATATTGAAAGAAACTTTGTAGTAAACTATACAGTAACTATGCGTAGGTGTTAAGGTCGTTGGTGTATCAATTGAGGATTTTCAGCGCCCCAATAATGGCTGTTTTGTTAATTAACATATAATTATTGGAGTATGATGATTTAAAGCAAGATGATTTAAAAAAATGATAAAATGTTTGAATGACGAAATATGGAAAGAGTGTAAAGCTGATATTAATGTAGTAAGTAAGATTAAGAAAAGATCACTTAAGCGGTTTGGTTATATGGAACGAATGAATGAGGATGGTAAGAAAGATATACGGAAATATTGATGGCACTAGAAGTATAGGACGTAGATGTACGATTTATGTAAGGAAAGTGATCTTATTATGAATGTCAACAAGTCGAAAGTGATGGTATTCGAGAAGGAGGAAAGCAAGACACCGTGCTAAATACTTGTAGGTAATAAATGTTTGGAACAAGTAGACGAGTTTGTGTATTTGGGAAGTATGTTTGATGCATGGGAGATCTATTTATGACAGATTAAAGAATGAAGAAATAAGGAAATAAAGCTGACCTTTGTGGATAAATGAGGAGAATTACATATGGAAATGTTGACGGCACCAGAAGTAGAGAACGTCCGCGGAAAAGTTATCATGACCAGGTAAACCAGATACTGAATCGGTGAGCTTTTATGAGAAGATGTACGAATGTGGATATGGCGAGAATTATGTGTCAGTACAGAAAATTGTGACACTCTATTATCTCCGCCTACCGCTTCGGGAAAACTCCGTGATGGCAAGTTAGTACATTTTTTAGACGCTTCTTAAAGGTTCTATCTGTTACCTTGTTATATCCTTCGGGGAAATAAAGTAATTAAAAAGAATTGCACCCTCGGAAGGACTCCCTGTACGGCAGACACCATTAAACCTCCGGCGGACTACTTCAGAATAAATGGTCACAGTCGATTTCCGTTTGTGTGCGCGCACATGCCGCCATTAACACCAGCCTCCCTCGGCTATCATATAAATAAACACATCCCGATTATATTACTGCGCGAGGTGTATGCCTGCGCAGGCATTACGCAAAGAGAAGCGACGGAGTGAAATACTGCCTGACGTCCAGTGCGTAATTAAGTATTGCCTTTCATTAGATTCATGGCTGAATGGCACGAGCGAGACTAGAAGTAGGATACGAAAAATAAGTTACGAAAGATTCGACTGAAGGTTTAATGGAAGGTTCTAGTGATGTGCGCCGCGCAAAGGGATCGCGGCTATAAGTTACACAGATGTGCCAGACAACTGGACCGTATTTGCATGATCCTTCCGATGCTGGGTGCAGTAAATAGTATTCTTCAGCGTATACGAGGCGTGTTTTTTAAGTACGTGATTTAAAAAAAAAATAAACACAACGTCATTTTTACAACATTTTAATTTCTTCGGACGCTACACACCTTAAACTACTTCTCAACATAGTTGCCACCATTATATAACGGGGCACAAATTACTGTATATCTTCGTCATATAACGATGCCGCCTGGGATGAAAACCATGTCTGTACTCCGTCTTTAAGTTCATCATCATCATCAAGACGCTTGCCACCAAAAAACCTCTTAAGATGAAGGAAAATATGAAAATCACGGCACCAAATCACGACAAAACAGGACACACTTGGCACCGTATTTCATAGTCGGCGGGTTAACCATTATCTTGAACGTTTCAATCACTCACTACAAGATGGCCACACCATGTGAATGTCGCTAACGTTGCATGTGGTGAGTCAACAGATGAAGGAAACCATCGCGCATGCGAAACTTTTGCAACGGCAGCGCTACACCGAGAATATCCGTCAACGGTACTTACTTGAAAAACGCGCGTCGAATTTCCGAATCAAAAATCGCAGCTGTATTTAGAGAAGAAGCAATAAAATAACGAAATTGTTACAATCCGATTGATGAAAAAAGAGGGTGACTGACGTATTTAAACGTGATTATCTGGCAATACTGGCAGTTTTACAAATAATAACTGCTCTTGAAATGTGTGAATGTTTTAGAAGTATTTTATTAAAAGTAAATCAACTTTAAAATCTCGACCTTGCAATAAAATCAGTCACAAAAAATAGTGTAGTTATAATTCTATTTTTCAACCCCCTAATACGATTTAACTATAATATATGATATGGAACACGAAACTGAGTACATGAAATGTACATTGGCCAGATATAGTGGACCAAATAAATTATTAAGTTGAAGTGGAAATTTTATAAAACTCTGGTTCACAATATACACAACATGCAACCCTAGATAATACAAAAACAACCGAATTGAATGATGCATGTATATTCTCAATCCAACCCCCTCTAATATATCACATTTTGCCTAGTTATTCTTTAGGACCATGCGCAAAACATAGGCACCTTTTTCCCTCTCTCTTGATATAATATTGTGTATTATACTGCACGCCATCCGTTTCAAATTTTGCTCAGCTACACTCTAGGACTCTGAAGAGGATCCAATTTTGCATACATCGTAATTTTTACAATCTCTAGAACCTGTACCACACTCAATATAATCTCTCAAAAAAAAAGTGTGTTAAATTGAAAACAATCTGCTCCAAATTTGCCCAGTTGCACTCTAAAATCCTGAAAATTACATATATAGTCAATCCCATTTCACCCCTGTGGCAATTTGTTAACCCTTTCAAAACCACGCAGTAACACATGTCTACCGATCCAATTAAAACTGTAATATTTCTGTTAATATACGCAACATAAAATACATATTTTAGTTAATTATAAGGAAAATATTTATGCTTAGAACTAACTGTTGAAAAACTAGTTGTGTGAAACGAATCTTACTAAAATAATTATTTTTCAATTCAGTCAGTTAATATAATTAATATGTTGGAAAAATACCATTTGTGGTAAGACAAATAGAGATGGTACATTAATTTCACAATAAATATAATAACAAACACACGAATATATGATTTCTCTTTATCACTAATTTAACGAAGAGGAATAAAAAAAAGGTAGTATTATACAGGACTTTATTAGGATAGTCATCTCATTTTCGTAATTAATTGTAAATATTTAGGGTAAGCTTATAGGATTAATAATTTTAATGCCATTTAAACTAATAAAAGCTATCTTCACATTTCAAATTTCTTATGATAACACGAGTTGACAGTATGGCTGCATATGGGTATTTTATATCACGGCATGGTAAAGGTTAATTTAAAAATATAAGAAATATTCATAGAAACATGAAAAAAGTTGTACAATATATTTGTTTTGGGACATATATTTATTTGATGTATAAATATTTATTATTGGACCCTTGAACCAGTGCGGTTACACGTGTACGAAATAGTGATTAAAATATACAGTCCACATCTTTGGAGGTGGCAGTAGAATCCGAATTGTGATGAGTGCCAAGCTCCTTCCTGTCCCGATGTTCTTACGGCATCTATGATTTGTTCGCAAAAATATTTAAAAAAATTGTAAAGACTGGTAATTCATTGCAAGATAAAGATGACATGTTTGCCGGTCTAGCGGTAAGATACCCGCCTAGTCACTGAGTGGGTCGAGCCTTTCCCAAAATACTATATTAGATGACGAGTTAGTAGGATAATATTATAATAGCACAATCGTTTAATTTGTTTTTGTATGGAGTACGAATATTGACGTGATATATTTATGTATATTGTGTGTACGTATATAAATTTATTTAATGTTTTCATAAATTGTTTACATAAAATATTAAGAAGAAAAATGCGTTCATCAGGATATTTAAATAGAGAAATTGGTTCGTGTCGGGTGTGACGGTGTTACAAATATTTACATATACTCGTGTAAAGTATTTCGAACACGTGAATGTGAAATTCTATCGCTTTAGCAACAAGTTGGACAGCGACCAGTTGTAATTGTATTGAATTTTCTGAAGTAAATATTGGTGCAGGAGATTTGTGATCTCGCGTCCAATTTATACTGAATTCTCGCATCCTCATTAGGGATAAGGACTGAACGTTAGCAATTATTGAAAGTGGTAGGAAAATTAATAGACGGTCTTTAAAATGTAACTTTGCACGTATTACGGATATAAATCAAGCGATCTTTTTGTAAATCTTGTATTTTTAGCGTTTGGAGCGGTGAATTTATTTATTGAACATTTTAACATAGGCAGAGGGAGAATAGACGTGAACACTATTCTAATATAAAATATATTTAGCCTCGTTCACTTCCAAATATCTTTTCATGCACGTTCGTCGATTATTATAGCTTCTAATAAAACTATTTTCAAATGCATAGTTTATTGGTTCTTACCAAGTCATTTGCAAACGAAAGCCTGGTGCAAAATATTTATTTTATCATTTTCTCTTCGCTCACGTGTTCTACGTGCCAAAAACATCTCCATTAATCGTTATAACTGAACAAAACCAGTCAGAATAACAGTTTAAATAACGGTTTACTATTACTATCTATACTTACATTTTAATACGCACTTCATTATAACAACGCAATAAAAAACAAAAAGTTATAATTCTCACTGATACTAAATATATTTTTTAAATATTTGAAGCAAATACATTGTAGTTCTCTTTTAATAATTATTAATAAAACAAAGTTAATAACCTATTAACTATTAACTCTTTTTAACTATTATGAATTAATTATATTCACCAACCGGTTTCGGAAAATATATTTTTCTTCATCAGGATGTAAAGATCGAAAATGAAAAGATCGAGAATGAAAATTAGGTACTGCCAGGTAGTCTCACAATTATTCAGATTGAACTTAATAAATTCCCCAATATATGAGTGTGGTTCTGAGGAGGAAACCCATAATCATACATTTTTGCCTGTCCATTGCGGATCACAGGTTTTCTTTACATTACTGTGGTTACTAGATTACTTTAGATTACTCTCGTCAATGGTAATTTTCAACTCCCGTCAACGGTAAATAATATTTCCTATTCTATAATATGATGTACCTACTTAATATCAGCGTCCTGGAACAAAAGATTATCGAAATATATGAATGATTAAAAAGGCATACACAACTCGCAAGTTGACATCAAACAACTGTCATAATTTGAAATGGTATTACAAGCAAATGTTTGGATTTGCACCATCTCTGGACTGTCTCTTCATATATTGATTTATAACATTTCTTAATAGATTGCGGTACTGGAATCCAATTTGAAACGTAATTAGAAGACAGATGCACTTCTCCCATAAATGCACTTACCCCGACTCACCTTGCTTCTTTTTATTGGGAAAAAAAGGTCGAAATTTTAACATCAAAAAACATTTAAGGTGTTTAAATAATCAAGATTTTTCAAAATTTGTGATAATTTCCCACTGTTAGACAGTAATAGTGTTTGGGACATATATTTATATAGTGTACGAGTATAAATATTATTTCTTGAACGAAAATAATGCACTGTGCCTCCCCCACCCTCCCTTCCTTTCCAGGCTTTGCAGCCGTACCGGTCGATAGTCGACTTTGAGCCAGTACGGTTATACGTGTACGGTACAGTTTACAATATTGTACTAATTCGAGACTTCGCGTCTATACAATGTCGGAACCTTTGACGAAATAGTTAGTTTAAACAGTATACAGTCCACATCCGTGGAGATGCCAGCAGAATCCGGATTGTTGTGAGTGCCAAAATCCTTCCACTCGTGATGTTCTTCCGGCATCAATGCTTGTACGCAACTAATAGTATTTAAAAAAAATCTAAAACAAATTAAATGAATGAATTAGATAGATTTTTTTCTGTATATCTTTCTAATTGATTAATTTCATTCGTATTAAAATACCACAGAGCTAAGTATTGCAAATACAACTTCACAGCAAATAATGTGTTCTCTTTAAAAAAAAATAGATATATTTGCGTAGTGCAATTAAAACTTATTTTGCAGCACAAATAGTTCAATTGTTTACGATTGGAAATCCAAGAAACACCTGCCGATGTTGTTGTCAGTGCCGAGTCTCGGAAAAATCGGAATCAATACAACGATCACACACTGCACCCGATTAACGGGTGTTGTGCAGCGATGACCGCCGGTATTGCTGCATGATGCACTTGTTCGCTTGCATCGCGAGGCTTGCGTACGGTACTCGCCCCATGCGCTCGCGCCGAGTGCCGGGTACCGTTTCAAAATCGGTTTTATTAGATTGCATGTATTTTATATTGATAGTCTGACGAAATACCGTAACAGAATTACACGCACTTTTGAGATCACCGGTTCGGACGGAGTGCGCCGAAGGCGAGGGGATAAGAGCACACACACACACACACACACAATGTAGCAATTACATACATAATAAAGTGTTTAAAACCCGTCTAGGGACGGGCGACGGTGGGCACCTACCTGCAGCAGCATTACAGTGTTCTAATTACAGACTACCAAATATATAGACATGAACTAACGGAAATTCCTAGTTACAATATTTGAATATGTCTTATTTACACAAAAATTTAACTTTTACTATTGCATAAATGTAATATAAACTATCGGATTTCCATAAATAATATGTGTAGAATGTCCCTCATCCCGCAAGTAATGTTTCGAACCCCTCTCCTATATGTATACTTTATTTCATGTCTATTCATTTACCGGTCTGTGGTTCTAACGTTCAAATTTCTAACGATAGAATCCGTTGATGGTTAAAAAAACATACTTTCAGTAAAAAGTTTATACATTTAGAAGCAAATTAACAGCTGTAAGAATTAGGTAGATTTCGTCTGCATGTGAAAATGCATCATTTACACTTCTCTAGGAGAAACATTAACGGATTTACGAATTTTTTAATTTGTTCGAACTGCCGCCATTTTGAAACAGGATTGCGGATAAGGTTGGATAACGAAATTAGCATATTTATATTTAAAAGATTAATTTTTCAGAATTGTTCAATCGAAATCACATTAGAACTATGGGAGATATTGTGTTCATAAAATACACGTATAGTTTGTTTTTAATGGAGGGTGGCTTCGGGGTTTGCTGATACATCAAAGTAATATTTTTTTTATACAAATAAATACAGTGTGTCCTGAAAGAATTTTTCATTTTGGTTAATTCGCTGTACCAACGCAACGGCGGGTAGAGATGGAATTCAGTCGCTATGGAGCGTGTCCTTATCAGTTGTTCGTGAAATTTTTCCTGAAAAATTGATATTCCCACATGGTGATTGGTCTCCACATAGTCCCAACTTTACACCAATTGACTTTTTCCAATGGGGCTACCCTAAATCAAAGGTACACAGTAACAATCCTCCCTCTCTGAAATGATTAAAAGATAATATCCGAAAAGAAATGGCTGCGATCACGAAGAATATGTGCCGAGCAGTTCTCAGAAATTTCGCCTCCCGTTTAGAAGAGTGCAAGAGAAATAACGGAAAACATTTAAAAAACATGATTTTTAAGAAATAAATTCTCAGAGAATGAACTTATTAAACTCATCCATTATTTTATTATAGAATTTTTTTAGTATGAAAAAGACTTTTGGGACATTTTTTGTTATATTTCTATTAAAGTATAAGAAAAATAAAGAAACACGAATGAAGGGATTATCGAAGTAGATTAGTGGGATGTATATTTTATTAGATTTCCTAATAAGGTATGGAGAATACATTTTAAGAGATACCAGTTGCGTCCAGTCAAGTCCATATAATTGTGCTGCAGATTATTATGCGATGTACAGGAATATAATATTTTATTCACACGACATGAAGTTATGCATAACGGAACCAAATATCTAGTTTTCAAACGGTAGTAAACATCTGATGCTTTGATAAAATGGAGACACAAATGCCGGAGAAATGATAAAATATTAATGTCCATATTAAAGTATTTATGTGGGGGCCATGAATGGGAATTCCCACGGAACAGTTTGCGTCAATTGCACCGAACGAGTTTACGACGAATGCAGAGAAAGCGAGCACAACATAAAACAAACGTACAAATTTGAGCAATTGCATACCCCTACTTACCAGAAGAGCATCCGAACGCGGAGGTAGATATTCCGATCTAACGATTCTCATAACCCCAGTGACCCAGCGTCGGTTACACCGCGGCTATCTCCCCCACCAGTCAGTACATTCTGCTGCCCTGATACCATCGACAATGATGTCGAGTTCCGTGGCACTACACACTGGCTGGATGCATTACTTTCTGGGGTGCAGCGCGAACTCCTCGCAGGCTGCAGCCTCCTAGGTGGCATTGGATCTGCCGAGATGTTTGTTTAATTAACTTTATCGAGATAACATGGCCGCAGATGGTATAAATTATCGGGTAGTTAACATTAACAAATAGTTAAACGGTGATCCCAGCGCGCAGGCGCAAACCTTGCAGATAATAATTTGGGAATCTTATCATCAGATTTTTAACTGTTTCTTATTCGTGTAATCATTTACGAATGTTCTTGGCCATTGAAGTACTCAAAAAAATTGAAGAGCATTAAAAATAATATTATAAAAAAATTAAATGTTCTATTTATATGTAGAACACACTTTTGTTGTGAAGTTCCATTGTCAGAACATAGTTCTGAGGTATTTTAATTAAATTAATCAATTAGAAAAATATACAGAAAAAAATCAATCTATCTAAAAAAATATATTTAGTCAGGCCCTTTGCATTGGGTAGTATTTCTACCTAAAAGCGAATACAAAAAATAATAATAAACTACAGAAAAATAAACCATGGTTAGTTTTCTTTATTACGAATGTAATTTACAATAATTTAACAAAATAACAATGACCAGGCTGTTTATTCGTCTGCACACCTTCTTAACTTCGCTAACACCTAAATATCTTGACTTAATTGACTAACAAGAGTGGCAGCTAAGGAGGGAAGTGTTAAGCCTCGGCGTCGATTGTTAAATCGGAGCACATCTAACAATGCGATCTTCCAGGGAAGCGCGCCAAGAGACAAAATAAAAAGGTAAAAATACTCACCAATCAGAACAAAACGAAATTAAAGTACGATATGATTTGGGTTACGAAAAAAAACAAGGAAAATTACAACCAAAAATATAAACGTGATTTTATCCAGAGCAGAGATAATAAATATTTTAATATTTTAAGTAAATAAAACTTTGTACTTTCAACACATTTGAGTTGTATTTTAGCGCGACTACAGGTTCGAATATATATAAATGTAAATAAAATTAAAGATATTGAACTTTGCACTATAAAATTTGCATTATATTATTTTGGCTTAAAATATTCAGTACAAGCACTTGTATCAAATATTTAATACTAATTGCAAATATCGACAAAACGCCAACATAATTTCAATGAAAAAGCAGCGTTATATGTAGGAAAAATATAAACAAATATTAAAAATGGTAAATACTAATTAAATGTATTAATTATATACATATAAAATCAATTTTATCGAAAAACGTTGCGCTACTGGGATTCGAACCTGGATCTTTTTTCAAATCTGGGGAAGGTACATTACCAACTATGCTACAGCGACAGTATTTTTGACGACAAATTTTTGAACCTACATGTTACACTTTTTCAAATTACTACATCTATCGTTCCATTATTTAAAAGTCATCTACATTATTATTGCGGGATTTCAAATACCTTTTCTTATTTAATTAGTATTTAAAATATCACAAGCCTATGTTCTGAATAATTCTTCTTAATAATTAAAAATGGTTCGTAACTTGAATTACTTAACATCAATTGCACCAATTGAGAAAAGGTCAACTCAATTTCGATAAAAAATATAGTGTTAGGAACTAAAAACATAAAGGTAGGTTCTAAGACAAGAGCTTATTAGGGCAGCTCAAAAAAGACACGAAAAACGTACAAAGACATGAACACAATACTAAATACATCGGAACAGTTAGTTGCCATAACATAAAATAAATCAGTTCTTAACATAAATTTAATTTATGTTAAGAACTGAATATATATTTTTTTAAATAAACGATTAAAAATATGTGAGTTCTGGCATCTTTTTTTTTTTTACAAAAAAGTACGGAATAAATGTATTATTGTCTACTACATCTACTTGCACTCCGAGTTGTATTCTCATTTGAGGCTAACAAGACGCAGGTAGTCGCCGAGGGTAGCAGATTGGACAATCGCCAATAGTCTTGTAGGTTCAGATCATCCGCTCGGCCAGTATAATTGAGCGAAGGTGAAGTCATAAAGACAATTACTTGCGGATGGCTCGAATGCCCTCAGCAGGAAGCAGAAACTAACAATATTGTAATATACTTTTGAACCGGTGAAATATTAATGAAGACATGTATATTCAGAAATAAACGCCGTGAATAAAATTTCAGAGCGCCTCACGGCTATCAGACTGAAAATGAAAGGAATTTTTTTAAGCTGATCATGAATGAAGCTGATAATAAAAATATTTTTTCTATTATTAAATTACAAATTGAATACGTTGTATATTTTTTTCAGTACATTTTACATTCTCAGTTAAAACGTAAAACTCAGTCTTAAATATTACGTTCTGATGAAGCTTGAGATACGCGAAACCGGTTGACGTACAATAAATTTAGCGGTTTTATACAAAAGTTATTGTTATTTTATTTAATATATCTCCAACCACAAAGTGATTGTTTTCTACGAAAATACAAATATGTATAAATAAAATAGATCAACTTGTATTATTATTATTATAAACTTATATTATTATGAAGATGGAACGGCCTTGTGGCCCGTGGGTGTTGGGGTTCGAGTCTGCAGTGAAGCGTGCATCGTATAATTTATTTCCACGACCACCATTTGTCGGAGCATCTAGTAAACAGAAGATGTTGAAGTGTAACAAAAAAGCGTTACATTGTTACCTAGGCCGTTACGAAACTTGCGAGTAACAGGCCGCGAGCAGCCGAGGGTGACCGAACGATGGTGAGTGATCGCACCGTACATCAAATAATTCTCGCCGAATACGCGCAAGATAATACCGGGCGGGCTCGATACAAACAGCTGATAATTATTTTGGAGTACGTGCAAAGTGCCTTTTTTGCTAAAGGTGGTTCATGGAGTAATCGAACGCAGAGGGAAGTATAATAAACCTAGAATTCCTCGATTGTTCTGTTAAGGAATTTAGGCTGGAAACGCGCGAAGTGGTAACCTTGGTTAATTGTGTAAATTTATTTATGGTTAATGTTAAAAACATCTCCGCATATAATATTTTCAACGGTCCTATTAATGTGTATTTTAGCCGAATCGAGTCGGAAAGTGACGCCAAAGAAACAGTGAAAAATACACATTAATAGGACCAATAAAAATATGTTTTAATAATAAATTATTGCGTTGTTGATACAAAACATAGTTTTAAATAGTAATTGAAGCCTTAAAGCGTGTGAGTAAATATAATATATTAATTAAAAATCCCTTTTTTTTATATGAATACGAATCATTTTAAAATCATTCAAAATTACAAAAATGTCATGCAAATTTAACACTTTGTAAATATTAATTTTAAAATTTTGATAATTTCATAAATTGATAGCTTTGGACCCATAACAAAACGTATTCTGTATATGTATAAATTTTCCGTAATATACTTTTTTGTAGCACACTGAAAACAAATTTAATGGTCGAGGTCTTTCAATTGATGCCTGTATTGTGTTAAATATTAAAAATAATATTCAGTTTATTAGATTTATATTCAACAACGGTTTATCTGAATTATTGTTAAAAAAATCTAATTTAGTATAACCTCTGATATAAATAAATCTGTATTTTCGCAAAAAAGCGCGAAAATATGAAGAAGTTTTGAAAAGCCTCATTTATAGTTTAAATTATTCTATGATCTTAATAAATGCCGAATTATCGGTTATTTAATTTAAATAAGCAGTATAAAAAAATAAATAAATACAAACACATTCAACTTAAACAATAACAGAGGTAAATGTAATATTTTTATCATTTTATATAGGTATATACGATTACACGAAATAATTTATCGAGTATAAAATGTCAATTAAATACAGCTAAAATAAATCGTGTCAAAAATCAATTACGAATAAAAAAACTAATTTTAATCGAATTAATTGAATTAAGTTATTTTTATTTCTTAACAATATCAAAGTTATATATTTTTCACGTAGCTAATAAAACGGCGAATTTCGTTATGTGTTATTTTTTTGCAACGACTTTTTATTTCTTCATTATAAAATATGACAATAATAAAATAAGTTACAAATAATGTTGCCTAACGGTAAGACGTTAGAAAAAACTGGGGTTTTTCCGATTTAATTAATAATCTCCGTGTAATCTCTACATCCAAAGGCGATGCCTGTCTGTCACCTCAAGAATCGGCTTGATCGATTTTGATGCGGTTTTCTCCGTCGAATTGTTTTTTTTAAAGTAATATTTTAAGATATATCTCATCACGGTGTGACGTCAAGAGGGTGAGAAGTGAAGAAATATGTTGCGCGTTTCGGAAAAAAAATCAAGCCTTCGGTACGTTGAATCGTTACGGGGGTTAAATTATAAGTGGTATACATGTAAATATTATTTAATAGTTCTACAAAAAAATCCTTAAATACAAAGGGCAACGCTGTATTTACTATTAGGATTTTAAACAAATATCTTTAAAAATTAATATAGATATTCACATTAAAATAAGCTATATGAAACTACATATTTTGGTAAATAACACGAAATTAAATATTTACCTGAAATTTGAATAATATGATAATTAAACAAATAATATATATCTCATAGAGACAAAGATATTATTTACTATATTTAATGGAAATACATAAAATTATGGGTAATTACATGGCTTACGATCTGTCTTCGGCTGGTTTAATTAATAATTTAATTTATAATAAATTAATTAATTTCCCTAAAACAGCATATATATCACAATGAGAATCCAATTATTTTCTGTAATTACCCATACTTCCATATATTTACATTAAATATAATAAAAAATAGATTTGTCTCTATGAGATATATATTATTTGCTCAATACAGTACCTTTGTAGGTAAAAATCCAGTAATTGTTTGTCCTTGGACGTATTCAAATATTGCTAATAATAATTAATTATATAATATATAAGTTGTATTAATGTCTCAAAAATTTATTATCGGATTATCACTCAAAGGTATTTAAGATTCCGTAAAAAAAGATGATGGCTTTCAAATAATGTAACGGTAGATGTATCAATTTGAAAAGTGTAACATGTAAGTTCGAAAATTTCATGCCAATCGTTATTGGTGTAGCATAATCGGTTCGAATATCGGTAATAACAACAATATTTTTCGATAAAATAGATTATATAAGTATATCTTTCTAATTAATACATTTAATTTGTATTTTTAAAAATATGATAATTATTGTGATAGGTATATTATGCGACACATATTTTATTTAAATTGATTTCGCTGATATACTATATAAATACAGATTATTTAAAAGCACTGAGTGCACATGACTGATATACACAAACATAAAATAAAATATCTATGAAGAAGATGGTTAAAAAGATTTGATACCATTTGTGCATGTAAATTCATTTTATTGTAAAAATAAATTCATTGATGATTAATGAACATACTATGAATATTTGAAGAAAACTAATATGATTTACGAATTGGGAAAAAAACAAATCCGTTAATTAAATAATTTGTATAATACAACAAAAAATGTAAGCTATTTCGGCAAAACCCTTTGAGAAAAACCTAAGCACGGTTTAAAGGATTCCAGCCTCTGTGAGATGCTGTAAGGTCGTGAGATGTATTCGGATCAGATAGTGGACCATCTCTTATGCCCGAGTTGGTGCATCCTCGCAACATGTCATAGAATTTCCAACCCGTAGTACGTGTTTTCCACTATCAGCGAGAGATACCCTCGCAGCCCTGATACTGTTTACTCCGGAGAATGTTAATTCAGGAACATTAGTCAAAGATAGAAAAAAACTAAGCGAGGTTTAGCGTTTAGCTTAATGGCCAATCTGACATATTAATAAATTAAATAATCATCATAAATATGTTTGAAATAATTGGCTCACCGGGTTGTATCCTGATTCACAGGTCACGGGTTACATTCTTGTGTTGGGAAAAAAGTATTTGCTTTATAGTTTTGGTATTCTTTTAACTCGATTGTTTGAAGGCTAAATATAACACTGATCAGTTTTAAAGTGATTAATGTTATATTTTTAATTGAATTTTCTTAAAATACAGATTATCAACAGGTTGTTAAGGATCCTGATAGCTAATTCTATTATGACATTGAAGTACATCGTAAATACACTTAAAGACAATTAGTGTCATGTGGTTAGACACCGTTGACGTTGGAACCCGCGCATTCCTGTACTTACGCTTATGCAGTAGTTCTAAATATCTTAATACTTTTAAAATTAGCAATATTAATTTTGTGGTTAAAATTTATATTTTAACCACATATTTGAAGAAGAAAATGGTATTTTTCGAAATCGGTAGACGGTGGTTAATAAAACAAAGATAAATAAAAATATAATAAACTCTTCTGCCCTGTCACAATTCTCGCTTCATCCACATTCATATATATTCTCATACAAGCTCGCCGGTTATTATGGCTTTTAACAGAACCATCTTCCTGTATCTGGTCTATCTGATCATGTCAAGTTTTCCGCGGGCGTCCACTATTTATGGTGCTATCAACACTTGTGCCATATATCTGCATTTTATGTTGGTAAAACGGGTAGAAATTTTAATATAAGAGTAAAGGAGCATTTGAGATGTTTGAACAATAGTGGGTTTTCAGAATTTGCTAATCATTTGATAGAAAATAGTCATGGTTTTGATAAAAAATTGGGATTGTCAATTTTGCATATAAACGGTGTAGGTCACAAATTAAATAATTTAGAATCGTTGGAGATAAATAAAGCATGTAAAAGTAATCAGGAAATTCTAAACAGCCAACTAAATTTAACTACGAGTCCTATTCTAAAATTTTTTCCTAAAAATTATTCGATTAAATTTGTATTGAGCAGTAATTTGAGTTAGGTACTAAATTTATTTTTTTAAATAATTGTTGTTTTTTAAAAAAATTAAAAATAGATTCTGGTGAAGAAACAATACTATATTTTTAGTTAGTTATGACATCCTGAAGAAGGAAAAGTGTTTTCCGAAACCGGTAGATGTTTTTTAACTCAATTGTGGTTAATAAAACAAAGATAATAAATAAAAAATATATATCTTTTTTATTATTCGTTCCTCATTCGTATTTTCCATATGATCGAACCACCTAAGCGCTCTTTTTTTAATCTTATTCACTATGCTAAGATCAGTTTTACATTCTCTACTAATTTCTTAATTCTCTACTGTGTTATACTCTGCTCAATAATCAGTTTGTAAAATAAAAGCCGAAAAAAAAAAGTTATTTTACAAATTGACAATTGAGAAAATTTAAAACAATATTGAAAATTATCGAAAAACTATATATATACAAGTGCGTGGGTTCCATAGTTAATGAAGTCTAACAACGTGACACGTAATAGTCCTAGAAATTTTGTCATATTATCAGTATACAGGTATTACATGTTCGATAAGAAATATACTTATATCTTGAAAAACATGGTAATATTAGAGTCGTTTATTTTCAAACCATTTTATAATTAAAAAAAATATATTTGAATTCAGTTTTACTAGGAAAAAAAGATATTTGCGATTGGTTAAAATAATAAGTTAAATACTTAATTAATGTATTAATTATAAATATATAATTAATACATTAATTTAGTATTTAAAATATCACAGACCGTCTGTTCTGAATAATTACAACTTCACAATAAGAATGTGTCTTCCTTAATAATATATGTTGTATCAATGTGTCCAAAATTTAATAAAAATGAATTGATAATTCTGGCGTCTGCAGTCGGTTTACTCAAAGGTATTTTAGATTCTGTAAAAATAATGTAGATGGCTTTCAAATAATGGAACGACAGGTGTATTAATTTGAAAAATGTAACATATAGGTTCGAAAATTTGTCAAGAAAAATACTGGCGTTATAGCACAATGGTAGTGCACTTCCCCGGCTTGGAAATAGAGATCTAGGTTCGTATCCCGGTGACGCAAAAACAATATTTTTCGACAAAATTGATTTTATATGTATATATTTATAATGAATACATTAATTTAGTATTTAAAATATCACAGACCTATGTTCTGAATAATTACAACTTCACAATAAGAATGTGTTTTCCTTAATAATATATGTTGTATCAATGTGTCCAAAATTTAATAAAAATGAATTGATAATTCTGGCGTCTGCAGTCGGTTTACTCAGAGTTATTTGAGATTCTGTAAAAATAATGTAGATGGCTTTCAAATAATGGAACGACAGGTGTATTAATTTGAAAAATGTAACATATAGGTTCGAAAATTTGTCAAGAAAAATTCTGGAGTCTGCAGTCGGTTTACTCAGAGGTATTTGAGATTCTGTAAAAATAATGTAGATGGCTTTCAAATAATGGAACGACAGGTGTATTAATTTGAAAAATGTAACATATAGGTTCGAAAATTTGTCAAGAAAAATACTGGCGTTATAGCACAATGGTAGTGCACTTCCCCGGCTTGGAAATAGAGATTTAGGTTCGTATCCCGGTGACGCAAAAACAATATTTTTCGACAAAATTGATTTTATATGTATATATTTATAATTAATACATTAATTTAGTATTTAAAATATCACAGACCGTCTGTTCTGAATAATTACAACTTCACAATAAGAATGTGTTTTCCTTAATAAATTAATAAGTAATAGAAAAAACTCAAACAAGTTTCGTGTCTAAACTCTATGTATGCCATTGGCTTGAACCAAATAATGTGAGTGGCAAACATCTCTAAAATACGCGTTTTGAATTGCAAACACCTCTCTATAAATGGTATTGCGGAAAATTCCTCTATAAATATCTAATAAAGCATTTGAATAAAAATTAAACTACTAACATTTTTCGTGAATTGTTAAAAATCCGTTATAAAAGGATTTGGAAACAAGTAACTCATATCTCGGAAATTTGCAATGCTCTGTCTTAGGTTGATGATCTCTGCCGGTTAACTTCACTCTAGACGACTGAACAAAAAGTTTTGTGAGATGCCATTCAATTACACATCAGTCCAGTCAGCTTCGATACATGGCTAGAGACAGCGAGAACTTTGATGTGCGTAAAAGATCCACTATTATTGAATTCCAGTTTAAAGATACCGTTCGTCGTTTCGTTCTCTCAACTTGCGGCGGCTTCTTTCTTGTGGTCATGGTCTTGCGTACGACGAAATGGCGCCACAAGACTTGAGGACTATCGGCCATGGAGGAACGTTCCATTTATTTATTCCCGAACACTTATGTTGGTGGCTATGTGTTAAGTAATAAATGACCACAGATGTTATATATATAAATACACGTTCGGTCCGGAAGGCGAGAATGATTCAGTAATGATGCATTACACGAACGTATGACCGACGTTTATGAGGGGATATTGACTTTAACAACACATAATGACGCTGTGATATGCCTCAAGCAAAATTTAAGTAATTTAATCGAAATTCTCTCTTCTCACACGATTTCTTCATATAAAATACATAATAAAGATACAAATTTAATAATCACCTAACACTCAAAGTAGGTAGGTATTGATTTTTAGTAAAACCAGATTTACATATACTTAAACAATTTGATATTGAAAATAAACAATCGTACAACAGTAAATGAGTAAAAGGTAGATAAAAAAAAATTAGAAATATACTGTTTAAAAAAAGGGAAAAATTCATTATCAAATTTAGTCTATACATGATGATGATGTAGTAGTACTCGAAGCGAGTCCGCATACTAACACATGAACAACTTTCAAAAAATTAGATAAATGTGGAGATTAAGGGGTATATATGAACGTTGTATACATGTAAAGTGATCACTTAAGCCAACCGAAGACAGGTCCTGTAATTACTTCATACTTCTATATATTTTGTCTCTATGAGATATCTCATATTTGTTTAATAACAGTGCCTTTGTAGGTAAATAATATCCGGTAATTGTGTGTTCTTGAACAAATTAAAATATTGCTAACAAATAGATACACTAAAATATATATGTTTTAATGAAAACATATTTTTGTTGTGAAATTGCAAATTTTAAAACATAGCTCTGTAATTTATTTTTAATACAAATTAAATGAATTAACTAGAAATATATACAAAAAAAAAACTAATTATCGAAAAAATATTTGGTTGCTTGCTACCTTGGACCTTTTCCTATCTGGGGAAACGCGTTCATTTATACTTTTATTTTTGGTGTAGACTAGTATCAGAGAGGCATTATCTTAATGTAAAATAAAAAAATGTCAATCATATAACTAGCAATTATTTGTGTATTATATTTAATTTTCCGTCAGAAAAAAATATGCATTGCATTTAATTTGATTAAAAATATACAATATAACAAATATCATTATATTTTACAGAAGACTAAATATCAATTAAATTTATATATTTTTAATGCATTGCAATAAAATTCCATGATTTGTTAAAAAGATAAAATAGGCAATAATCTAATCTCATTTTATAATTTGATGAATCATAAGAAATAAGATTCTCGCGATTAAGTCAGCTTCCTATGGAACTGGTCTTTGAAAAGTATTAATGTTCTCAGCGAAATCACCCCGTATCGAGATGACACAGCATCACTGGCGATTATATCCGATTCGATACGCGAATCCAAAGAGGAAAACTAAATTGCGCATCAGTTCAGAATGAAAGGTAGTACAATTACAGGATATTTAATCTGACGCGTATGCCCAACAGCATGAGGCCTTCCTTTAATCAAGCAATGAAAGACTTTCATTTACAGAACCTCGTTTGGATTACGCAAAAGAGGCCGTTCTGCACTGATTAATTTTGTTAAGTGTATCTGAAATAATAATGATATTCTGTGGCTAGGTAAAAAATGATAAAAATAAATAATGTTGGCTATCAACGTTCAGTCAGGGTTCTGAGTAAATTTTAGAAAAGTTTGGTAAATTAGTTTAATATTTAAAAGTGAAAAAACGTCATTGATTTTTCTTCAAAACTACCGTTATAATGAAATAGTATTTTAAATACAAATTAAATATATTAATTAGAAAGATATAAATATAAAATTAATTTTATCAAACAATATTGTTGTTGCTACCGGAATTCGAACCTGGATCTATTTCCAAAGCGGGGAAGGTGCGTTACCAAATTTTCGAACGTATATGTTACACTTTTCAATGTTTTAATACGTCTTTCGTTCCATTACTTGAAAGCTTTGTTTTCACAGAATATTAAATAATTAATATATTTGGTTAGTATTTAAAATATCACAGAGCTGTGCTCTGAATACTTACAACTTCACAATAAGAATGTGTCCTTAATAAAACAATATTTGCACGTTCGTAATAAAGTAAATAAATATATTTTTGTTATGGTTGCACTATATAGTAGTGAAAAATTGCAATTGATTTTTGGACAATCCAAAACAACCATTATAATATAATTAACAGAAATAATATTTACTTTGCTCACAGCACGTTTGTAATTTGATGTAATTAATTAAATAAATGTATTTTTGATGAGTCGGGTTGCGTGTTATGCTTGTTAGCCAATCGGTGGACGGCTAAAGTGCAAAACCGCCAGATTTCAACAACAGTTTTTCTATTATTAGTGTTGAAATCTGATTAGTCAGATTAAATCAACTTTCGTGTCATCTTTTTTTATTCCACATACAAAGAGACGTACTGACGTACGATGAACTGATAAAAGATAGTGCGATTCATCCCGTTTAGTTTCGAAAAAAAAAAGTATACATAATTAAGATTTTTTTTTATACAAAATTCATTAGTATTATTAAAGCAATCACTTTGTGGTTTGACATATTATATTAAATAAAATAATAATCACTTTGTGTGACACCACGAAATTTATTATACGTCAACCGGTTTCGCTTATCTCGAGCATCATCATCATTCATCAAAATAGTGCACTTATATTACGTACACTATAAGTACACTAAACGTGATTTTGAATTGAAATTTGAAAACCGAACATGAATACAAATTAAGGTACAAAAAATTATATAAAATAATACCGTCCGGAACACGTTTGGAACGATGAATTTTTAGACGCATTTAAATTTTTTTTTTAACTTTGTAGGTACTACACATTTTGTCACGTGTAGTGCAGTCTCTATTATCAGTAAATTTTAATGACATCAGAAGTCGTGCCAAAAATATAACTCAACATGTATGTGTGGAAGTGGAGAAAATCGTGCGTTCTAAAAATTTGAAAGTGAAATAATTTAACTTCAAAAATTTTAATGAACGTCCGCTCGTATCGCTCGGTGCGGGCGGATATTGGAACCACAAATTTGATCTCAATCCCCTGCATCTAGATTTATAGATGTGACTTTTTACGAATCAATTAGGGACGGCTGTAAAATATTACGTATCGGATCGCGGAAGAATGAGACTGGTATTTTGGTATCGATCGACACGGGTAGGATAGATGATAGTCGGATATGTGCGGGTTCCTCGCCATTGTAAAGTGGCCTCGCTATTACACGGTGTCAATGATCCTGGTGTTCGGTGCCATTTCCACTTCCAAACACACATGAGTAATCTGGTTCAACGAACAGCCGGTAAAATATTCAGAGTTTTTCATAACAACGATTTAGAACTGAACCATACCCTGAAAGAATTGACGATTTGATTAAACGAAGTCGATAGCTTTTAAGAATAACGTACACTAAATATTAGCAAAATTACTTTGTGACCATATATTATATAAATAATAAGATAAAACAATTTGTTTAAACCGCTATTTATTAATAAATCGACATGTTTCGAAACCTATGGTATCTTCTTCAGGAATACACTAAAATTGTATACTAAAATTAAAAATACAAGCATAGATAAAAAAAAAAAAAAAAAAATATAAGTGGTGGGTAACTAAGTAGGAATTACTATAAAAACAAATTTAAAGGGTGATTATTTGCAAAAAGGATTTGGTTATTAATAATATTTAATGCAACACTTATTCTAAACTGTAAAGCCCTAGTATTTGTATGTATAACTTCTAAACCCTTGTTAAGGTCAAAAATAGTTTGTTTCCAAAAGGTGATTGGCGAATTCAGAATAGTTATTGCTTTTTAGGCATCTCAAATATTCCTTAATTCTAACATCGACAGTTATGCAAGTTATATGTATATAAAAAAGGTTTCAAATATTGTAAATGTATTTGTACAGTTTATATTTAGAAGATTATTTTGGCATTATTTTATCTTTAAGATATACCCTTTAATTATAGTCTACTTATAGTCTAATTATAGAGGCCACCAAATGTGTCATAGAACAAGCATACAAAAAGATCGATATGATTTAAATTCGTGCACGCATTTCAATTTTAAAAATAAATACGTATACTTAGTACGACACATATTTATATGAAGACAGAATCTATTTTACAAGTATAATCTATGAGAGAAGTGTTGCTGCGAGAAATGCGGGAAAAGAGATGTAACCCGATTATCCAGATTTAGTTACGAAATATTCCAAAAAAATTATAATAGAGAAAGTTTTGGTACTAAATATTTTTCACAAACCAATAATTACGATAACATACTATTTACTAAAGCCTTGAAAAATGATTTTGTAATTTTTGTAATTGTAAAAATGAACTAATAATTTTATTATTTGGCATTTTACATATCTAATTAATTCAGTTAAGTATACATACTATTATTATTGCATTAAAAAAACACAAAATTATAAATATTAAATATATTTTGATGTTGGAATATTCCGCATAGTTTTGTTAAATAATTAACATCAAAAGAGTATACAAAAAATAATTATGCATTAAAAAGGTGATAAGCGGACATAGAAGGTTAGAGAGAATTACGGACACAAAGAGAGTTAAAAGTAAAAAGTGGTCAAGTAAGATCAGATCAGAAGTGGGCAGCTGGACCTCAGCTGTCTCAGCAACGAAGAGTATTTAAGATGGAAGAAATATCTTGAGAACCGATTGACGCTGCGACACAAATGCGAGGCAGATTGGCATTTGATGAAAGAGCGGAGAAGAATGTTAAAATAATTAAAGATAAATATTTAATTTGTTTGTAACTTGAGAAATGACGACTTTGTCATGACTTCACATTAACTAACATGTTCATTTTATTGTTTCAGGTAAGGGTCTTCACATATATTGTCAGGAAGACGAAAGCAACTCCAGAAAATGTATGTGAATTATTTAATTAAATTAATAAAGTTTATTAAAAATTTCAAATATTTTAATATTTACTGCAAAAACATTGCGGTTAGATACTTTAAATTATACAATTATTTTTGTATTTAAATACATGATTTAATATAATAACCAACCAGGGTAATAAATCAGGGTATCAGGGTATCAGGGTAAAATTATTATCTTTTGTTCCAAAATAAATTCTTTAAAAAATAATTTTAATACCCGACGGCACAAAAAAATGTAAAAAAATTAGTGCAATAAAAGATGGAAAAAATTGAAATTGAAATTCATAAAAAGTTTCTAACATTTCTTCTATTATTTAAAAACAGGTCAATATCAATCGAAAATGTGGTATAATTGTATTCGTTTTATAATATATATATATATATATATGTTTAGATCACTGAATACCTTGTATGTCGTAAAAATCTAAAATATACTTTCGGAATTATAGTAAATCTATCTCTATTTTTGAGCAATCTTAAAATTGAACTCTTAAAACGTTATAAAGTTATGAACTGGAAAAATTACAAAAGAAGTAACAAAAATGAAATGTGATTCACGTAGATCGATTTTTTTTATCAAGTTAAGACAGCAAAATTATTAACACAGTCCTAAAGAAATATGAATAAATAGATAAAGCATAAATTAATCGTAATCACTAGAATTAAATTCTCACGAGACCAAAACGCGGAGAGTTTTCCAAGTGGAATTTTCATTATATGAGAGCTTACAAATGATAATCTGCAGATTCCAGCCGCGTTTAATTAATCTTATAAATCGGTGTATTTGAAAATTGAAAATAATCGGAGAGAAAAGGCAAGAATATTGATAATCCAATATCACGATACTGTTTGTAATGGGTCGTGAGATAGATTCTCGAATAGATAAAAGTGTCTGGGACGTGGTTAACTAGAAAGTCAGCCCAGAACCTTGCAAAAACCCATACATACATTTAAATTCAATATTATACGAAACCTTATCATTTTGATTCAGGGTTATTATATACTTTGATGTAATGCAGTCTGCATTAGGGGAAGTAAAATATAACGAAACATTTTAAAATGAATTAATTTACATAAACAGGTAAACGAACACTTCTTATCTAGGACTAATTAGTAGGACACACTGCCGGGGCAAGAATGCGATCCCTGCGGAACCTTCATTGGGATGCCGGGCAGTGTCCGGCGCCTATTTGATATGGGGAGCAGCTACCTGGTTATTCTAGGAGACTAGATCGGCGACATTTTACCATTCCACTCCTACAGCACACGAATAATAATGCGAACAAACATGTCCCATGCCTTATGTAAGAGATAGAGACGGGAGATACATGCAGATGTGTTCTACAATTTATAGCACGTTTTTGTTGCTCTTTTAACACGGCTTGCCGGCGCACTTCTGCATTCAGCGGATATTCAGTCCCATTTCTTTAATCATTCTTGTTTGCGAACGCCTTTTATTGGCATTTGATCAAACTATATCAAGTTAACCGCACGAAGAAAATTAACCAATTGACAGGAAATTGTTTTGACTATAAAATTACTTGAATCATTACGCAAACGAGATAAAACTTTTTTTTATCGAATCTATTTATATACTATTACGTAATGACCGCCATTTCGCGTCACAGCAATTCAATTTAACCAAGAAACGCAAATAAATGCTCAACTAGACATATTATTAAAACGATTTAAATAATTACGTAATTTACCATTCCCGCGACACGTGTGCTGCCTGGTTACAGAATAAATTGCTAGCCTACTTTCCTAGCCTGCTTTCAATTCAATACAAAAACCGAAAAAATTGTATTTTAGCAAAATATACAAATATGATTTCAGTACTTGCGTTTTTTAAAATATCAAGTATATATACAGGGCCGCCAAAATAGTTATGGGGTCCGGACGAAGAAAATTTGGTTGGCCTTTCCATAATAAAATGAAGAAATACATTTTGTTTCTTTGTTTGTTTGGTTGTTAATACAATAAAATCACACAATATAATGGTATTGCTATCTACCTCAGAACAGATATTTTATATGTACAATGTGAGACAGGTAGTGACTGATAGGCTTGCAAACTTGTATTTGTAAAAAAAAATTTGTACATAAAAATGTTATATAACAAATAAACAACGACTTATCGGAACTCAAATAAACTGAAAAACTGAACCAAACAAGATTATTTAATCTAGTATTCATCGCAAAACTGTCAAATAATATTGAAAATTCAAGGGTCCCTACACATTGACTCTTTTCCCGGGTCTGTTTATGTAGATAGATAAAACAGGGAAATTAGAAAAGGTGGTTTTTCGAGTAAATTACGTTGAAGACATCTAGAGTCACCGGATATTAATTATGAATTAAAAAATGATGACGAGTTTTAGATGACAATATTTATGGCATATTTAATCATTAACAATCCAGACAAGTTCTGCGCGTGCACGAGCCATAAGTTCAAGAGCGGAGAAACAAAACGAAACATAGAGATGTCTAGATGAATATAGAGCGACCGTCCGGAAGATGAATAACTATCGGACGAAGCGCTGCTCTGAGGCACCGGAGTGAATAATGGCGTGGCGAAAACAATAAAGCTCACACAAAGGTCATGAATACTCGGCTCAAATGTGATTTATGTGGGGTAACAATCACGCGGGGAAGTATTAACGGCCTTACCCCAACTGCCCGTGAATGTATTAACGATAGATAACATTAATTTAAATTAAATCACATACTTTAAAAAAAGAAGAAGAAAAGAAGAAGAAAGAAAGAAATATGACGCAAGTGTTGATGGAACCAGAAATAGAGGACGTCCGCGGAAGACTTGGCACGACCAGGTAAACCAGATAATGGAGGATGGTTCTGTTAGAAGCCTCAACAATCGGCGAGCTTATATGACAAGATGTATGAATGTGGATGAGGCGAGAATTGTATGTCAGGACAGAAGAGTGTGGCGCTCTATCCTCTCTGCTAACCCCCACGGGGAAACGGCGTGATGGTAAGTAAGTTAGTCCATCCCTGTCGTAGGGCTTGGATATCTAGGAATCTAAAGATTGAATAACAAAAAATACATTGAATTCCTGTCACATAGGGCTCGCTAATAAATTCACACAGGGGTTTGAGTTGATTGGTTGACGCTGTTCAGCTGCACGATGAAATAATGATTATACAATGGATCAACTCAATCAGCGAGAAATGTGGCTCTGGAAGAAGAAATAAAGAAATCCGAACAAGGTCATAAATAAGTGACACAGGATAAGGTATAGATGTTGCCTGTAAAGGATATAGATAATATCGGAATAATTACAGGATATATAGTCACCGCGAGAAAATAATAAACGCTATTTACAAGGACAGAGATAGCGAAAGCAGTTCAGAATAACAAATAGATAATAGCTAAAAATACTTTTGAAATTAACAAAATTAACTTTGTGGTTAAAATTCATGTTTTTATTTGTTAACTTTGTTTTATTAACCACTGATTGAGTTTAAATACATCTGCCGGTTTCGAAAAATACCATTTTCTTCTTCAGGATGTCAATACTAACTAAAAACATATATTATTGTTTCTTTACCAGAATCTATTTTTAAGGTGCTAAATTTATTTTTTAATAATTGTTTCTTAAAAATAGATTCTGGTAAAGAAACAATAATATATGTTTTTAGTTAGTATTGACATCCTGAAGAAGAAAATGGTATTTTTCGAAACCGGCAAATGTATTTAAACTCAATAAGTGGTTAATAAAACAAAGTTAACAAATAAAAATATAATAGCTAAAGAATTTTAATTAACATTAAAAATTATATTTATTTATTAATTTCTTTGACTTTAATACAATAATAAATAATTAATTAATAACTTCATTGAACCGCAATACGAAAAATCTAACACACTATTCAACAATGTTTTAATGTGTAAACAACATTGCTCCCGCCCATCCTTTCCAATATTTTGTACTCTCTGAGGAACATGTGACGAAGAAGTGACCAATACCATGGTGATTACTTATTTAATGAGCACCCATAAACGTCAAACTTCACAACACTCAAATGTTTAAAAATTAAAATATGTACTTTCACATACCGGTAAAGCACTCTTGTGAATTCAGTTCCTACCTAAGAATTTGAATAAAATAAAATAATACACACTTAGTACGTACCTATACTATGTACCACACACAGTTAAGAATAACTGTTTTCTTATCAAATTAAATTTCAAGATGTAAAAAAATGTGATAAAATTTAATTTCTTTCCTGCTCCTCAGTGAACTGTATTTACACGTAACACATACATATACGAAATTTTACGAAATTAATATCTTAAAATACTAATTTAATGTATTAATTATAAATATGCACATATAAAATCAATTTTTTTGATAAATATTGTTTTTGCACTACCGGGATTCGAACCTGGATTTCCAATTCGGGAAATACACTACCAATTGCGTTATAGCGCCAGTATTTTTCATGACAAATTTTCGAACCCGTATGTTACACTTTTTCAAATGAATACATCTGTCGTTCCATTATTTGATAGCCATCTACATTGTTTTTACGGAATCTCAAATACCATTGAGTAAACTGACTGCAGACGCCAGATTTATTAATTCATTTTTATTAAATTTTGGACACATTGATACAACTTATATTATTAAGGAGAACACATTTTAATTGTGAAGTTGTAATTATTCAATCTCGGTAGCGCAAAAACAATATTTTTCGACAAAATTGATTTTATATGCATATATTTATAATTAATATATACATTAAATTAGTATTTAAAACATCACAGACTTATTTTATGAATAATTACAACTTCACAATAAGAATGTGTTCTCATTAAAATATACCTTATTTATAAAAACGATTAATTTTACTAATCTCGTAAAAATGTACCCCCCACACACGCAACCTTTAATTGTGTATTTTAAACGATGCAATAAAATGATTATTATGAATGATTATATAAATAGTTATTTCTTCGACTCCCCAGCGATCGACGTAATATAAATTCTAAAAACAGCTGTCATTTAAACACCAACGGCCTTTTTTTTTAATTACACATATAATATACATCTCGTGTTACACGACATTTTCAGAATGTCACTGAAATGTAATCAGCCAGGCCGATCTTTTTGCATAAAGGCGTATTGTGACATTGTGACATTTCTGTATCGGAGGAAAATCACTTTTTCAATTATCCGGCGGTCAATACGAAGCACGGCGACAGCCGAAATAGCGCCGAATCGATTTTTCTTTCATCACGACTTTTGACAAACTAAATGGCGGCCGGAGGTTGTAGCGGCGGAAAAAAAAGACATCTCGAAATAACCCAGTAAAATACATTCAATTACATGAACAAAGATTTAAGACGATCACAGCGAATACACAAATTCTTCGAAGCGGTCGCACATCAACGTACGTGCTTATTACTTACATTTATAGACACATTAGATGAGCTTTGTGTGATTTGTTTCGGATTCAACCGAACGGTATTCGCAGACAGTTTGTATCGGTTTGTCTATCTATCTGTACACAATTGAATGTCTATACAATCTTTTTGGTAGATCGAATTCAGATTTTGCGTAACTTCACTTTAGAATTAAAATTATCGCACAATATATGCTCTCCCAAGCAATCCCTCTTCCTCCCCGTGTTTTATTTTGAATACCATGCGTCCTAAATTTTGATAAGGTAATTTATAGGACCTTGCGCAAAATAAAGGCACCCTACATTGCTTCCCACGGTATAAATGTGTATTATATTGAAAGTTATCTGTTTTAAATTTTAATAAATATTATTAAGGAGAACACATTCTCATTGTGAAGTTGTAATTATTCAGAACATAGGTCTCATTGAACGATAGCTGTATTTATTTTAAAAATGTAACATATAGGTTCGAAAATTTATCGTTATTTCATTGTGGTGCTATAGCATAATCGGTTAATGCACGTTCCCCGGATTGGAAGAGTTCCAGGTTCAAATCCCGGTAGCAACAACAATATTTTTCGATAAAATTAATTTTATATGTATATCTTTCTAATTAATACGTTTAATTTGTACTGAATACATACATTTTTTTCTACTATTTATTATTTTATGATCATTATCGATTTCAGCCTGTCACGGCCATCTTCAGAGACTGGTACATTTTTCTCTTAAGCTAGAACATTGATACATTTCAATACAGAGGTGTTTTACAGTGAGTCTATATAATGATAATTTAAATGTGATGTAAGGATTTTCACTTATATGTTGTCGTGTAAAAATACCTGTAATATCTGCTTACAGCAAAATAATGACGATTTCCTTCCCTGTATACCTATTATATCATAACTAAACCTCAATCCGGAAAACAACGGGTACAACCCGCTAGTCGGTTATATTTGTAACCTCTAGTAGTCATCGATGGTTTGGAAAAATTACAATGGAACTTTGCAACATACGAATTGAATACTGGGAAAACGTTCGGTTCTTTGCGAAGAGTTCGCATGTACGATGGCTAAAACGGTTTACAACACTGTTACAGTGCACCGCTTATTAAGACTATCGGCCACCCAAGGGTCCGGTCGCTGGACTTGGGAAAATTCAATGGTCACATGCCATTAGGAGAGTATTCTGCATACAGACCCCGCAATAGTAAGGTTGTCTGGCTCCAGAGTTACTCGCTAACAGGAACACATATCATGTGGATACAGCCAGGGTACACAGCAGAGATAGGCGAGCTGCTCGGGCGCTTAACCAGCCATACAGCAAATCTAAATAGGCTTCAACTCTAAAGGCATTTTCAAAGAGTCCGAGTTTGACTCGATGCAAGTTGAAGCATGCAAAATGCATAAAGTTTCCACGAGGAAATAAACTTGAGTTGTTAATAGGCTTAGAGCTTTCGAGTGAACCGATGCATGAAATAACTCAGATAGATTAAGTCGGATGCCTTGTGTAGTTAAACCTTACGATGATACTTTTATAAACTAACTAACCAAGTCTAGTGCAATAAGGAAATTAAGTAAAATTTTCTTATAGATGTTAATTACACAATGTTTATAACTTACGCTAACTATAAAATAATATTTAAAAAAAAACGCGTGGTGTACACTACGAAATGCATTAGATTTATCCAATATTCTCAGATGCGGTGCGACTCAATGGATTCCATTGTTGGCAATGTTTGCCTGTCAGGATATACTCGGTCCCCGTGTGATCTATTATATTCCCCCAAGGTGAACAATCACTCTTTGGCTGTGCAGTGCCCGCATTATATGTGGAATGTTCACCTTCTCGATCATTTTGCTCTCCTGGTATTTCGTACTTTGTTTGATGTATGTAACATGTAATGTACACACATCATGTGCGATATTCAAAGAGTTTTCGCCACCTGTTCTCCCGGTACTTCGTAGGCAATTTAGTTGAATTTATTAATGAAACTGTCAAATTCCTTTGAAAATGATTTAAAGACACGTTTCAAAATAGTTAATAAAGAACTTGTTTTACCGCTGAAAGGTTAATTAAATAAACATAAATAATAAATTATTTAAATATTATGCAGGTACTTAGTCACGTACAGATTATAATTAATAAATTACAATCCGTTTATTATTAGTTATTTTTTGACGGTGGATATCACCATGTTGTGATGTTAAGAGCGAAACATGAAAGTTGATTTAGTTCAGAAAAAGCGACATTTAAATAGAAAAAGACACTTAAAAGATAAAGTAACGACAAAAGATGTTGATAGAATGGTAAATTAAACAGTCGCAAACTAACGTTCTCAACCACGTCAAACATCCTATGTTTTAGGCGCCTGTCATTTATAAACGACTGCACCCCCTCCTAAATTTATACAGTTCGCTATCTCTACAAAACATATTACTCTTGTACAAAGCAATCATCCGTCTAATGCTCACATACTTAAGCTCCATTTGGGGTTCAAGTAACACAACAATTTTAGAATCCAAACAAAACTACATTTTTAGGAGAATCACAAATTAACCCTGGTTTGTTAGAAACACAATCATACACAGAGGCTCAAACACATCCTCACTCAAACGACACATACACGATTTATCGCCTAAATTTTATTCTAAATTAATTTCTATCCCAAAGCCTTCCATAAACTCCCTCGGCCTGTATGATCCCTCATCTGATCATCATCATCTTCGTTCCATTTCACCTTTTTACCCTGTTATTGACCCTATTGAAGAAAATTTATAAAATATTCTATAAAGACTTTCACTAAAAATATAACAATTTGTAAAAAATTCAACAAAATCTAACAAAAAAAAAAAAGAATTAACAAAATATAAAATAAATGTATTAAACGAAAAAACTTTACACATTTTTGCTACTACTTTAAACAATTATATACAAAGTTAAAATAACCCGATATTAAAAAAAAATTGTGTTCCCCGAATAGGGTCCCCCAAAAAGTCCATTGTTGTTACCTCATATGTCGGACACAAGAGGGCTCAGCCCTTATCCCTCCCCTCTTCAACAATCAAATCAGTGAAGCGCCCGTCACAGCGCGGGGTTTAAACACTTGTTTGTTAAAAATATGCTCATATTAAGTTGTAACATTCATTTGCGTGTACCGCGTTCGACTAATTTTTGGCACAACAACAAAAAGCAAAGAAAAGCAAAGAAACTCAGAAATAATTTCAGGCCATCGGCCTCTTTTGTTTGACGTGAAGTAAGACGGTGTTAACTATTGACGTGTGCGTGCGTGTAATGATGTCGGCATCGGTACATTACGTATGTAAATTAAAAAATACACCGTCCTTTTAAACATCATTATCAATACTCTCCCACGATAATGACAACGATTTAAAAGAGACTAAAAGAGGTAAACCTGAAAATGTATCCAACAGTACAAAAGGAATGTCATTAACTGCCGCGGTGTGCATGTCAGAAATAAAACAAATTTAGATTTTTAATTCTTGTCTTGTATAATATTTTCGCTCAAATTCCTATATTAATAGTTCTCGAATTATATAATAATTAAAACTAAAATTAAAGAAAGAACAATCTCAAAAATTTGATCTCAGCTAAGAAAAAAGAAAAATTAGTAAAAAATTTATAGGTAACATTATATTCTGTAAATATTCTGAAGTTTTTCAAAAAAGAAACGTCTTCAATTCTACTGTCACAAATTTAAAAGTTATAAAATGTTAATAGATTTTTATATTTTATATTTTTATAAACTTTGTTCATTTTGTACTTTGTGTTTTTACTTAATAATAGTAACAACCCTGTAAAATTTGGTTTAAAAAAATATATTTTTAAAAGTACAAGCTCAATCTGGTGTATTTTACCCGTCATAAGACGAAATAAGTTAATCCTAATTTTTAAGCTACAATTTTTTAGCAATATTTGAAAATGTCCAAGAGCACAGAATTACTGAATTTTTACCTACAAAGGCACTATTATTAAACAAATATCAGATATCTCATAGAGACAAAGCCTCTTTTTATTATATTTAATGGAAAATATGTGGAAGTATGGTTTAATTACAGGGCTTACGACCTGTTTTCGGCTGGTTTAATATAATACACTAGTCAAAATAAGAAAATATACATTCTTCAGGCGTACTCTCGTATAATATGTTAAAAACTTTTTACAGATAAAGAATATTGCTTTAAAATAATTGGAAAAAAAATCAGATTCTCATTGTGACGAAATATATGCTATTTAAAAAAAAGGGCAAAATTAATTAAAAAATTTGGTTCATAGATGGCGATGGTGTAGTTGTACTCGAATAGAGTCCACATACTAACATATATATACAACATTAAAAAATTTGATAAATGCGGAGATTGAGGGGTGAGAATTGATGCCCGAAGATTGGTCGTAAACCCGGTAATTACCCTATACTTCCATATATTTTCTATTAAATATAATAAAAAATAGCTTTGTCTCTACGAGATATCTGACATTTGATTACAATTTTCTGATTTTATATTGTATTAAAATTCCCGTTAAATAATTAATTTTTTCCTTTGACTATCTGCGTACAGTGTTGAATTCAGACCTCCTTTATTACTTTATACAGCTCCGTGCTGTACAATTTTGTCAAAATAATTGTTATCCGACTAGTTATAATGTCATTTGATAACTATATATTAATGCAAGTTAAATACTGCTCTTTAATATCCATCTAAATTATAATTAAGTATCCATTAGATATTGTCCGAGCATATTTTAGCAAATTCCTACGACAATAAATAAACGTAGAAATATTTCGTCATTAACCGAGAACCAGCGCGAAAGATTTCACAACCGATATAAGACGTACATCAATTCCAGACACGATGGGAACTTGACTAATTCATGAACCTTCAGGCAGTCACCGCCGAACACTTCTTAGGACAGTCTCAATGGTAAAGATGATCTGTTTTGAATAAAAACATGGAGAGTCCGGGACCTATAGAGGCAGATGCCAGGGTATGATAAAGGAAACACCGTCTGGCTGTAAACAATTTGTCAATATCAAAGTATTTATGTCAGTTTTGAATCAAATTTAGAATACAGCAGTGTCGAGAAAAAATTTGCAAGATTTATTACTGTAACAGGTATATAAATATATGAAACTTAAATAATAAATCATTATAATGTCAACTGCTCTATCATCTCATGAATAAAATCGATAAAAAATACGCATTTTTAATTAAAACATGTTTTTATTATGAAGTTGCAATATTGTTCAGTTGCGCTCAAACAAATAAAATAAATTAATTATAAATATATACAGTAAAATTTATCCATTAAAATAATATTTTGTTACATCCAAGATACGGTGCACTTTTGAAAATTTTCGAAAGCTAAATACAATTCATTTATTGCAACATAAAGTAGATTCTTTTAAAAATGGAATAATAGATGTACCATTTATAAAGAGTTCATAAACCTTAAATAGTTAATTCGTTAACCGGATAGGAAAAGTTTCAAGTACATATTCCGGTGGTAACAAAATATTTTTACGATTGATAGATTTTTATAAATATGTTTCTAATTGATTAATTTAATTTGTTTCAAATATATACGCTTTTGTAGAGCATACATGTAGATGTTAAAATATTTTGGCAATAAGATTAAACATAAAGTGATTTGTGAAATATCAACAACTGAAATATTATAATAATATAATCAAATTGAAGATGTGATTTATATTTAAAATATACACAATTATATCATCTCCGCGACATCTACCTATTGGGTTGATTAATACAGAAGTGCCGTTATAAGGGGTTTATTATTTCCTCTGAATAACTGGTTATTTTTATGGAATCTACTTATTTTGCCTACAGCAGGTAGTTGGATACTCCTTAATTACGAGGCAATAAAGATTTTTAAATAAAGGTATTAATTCAAAGTCCAAAATGGATGATTTAAAAGTCCACGATGGTTACAGCCAGAGAAACCCAAGAAAAATTATTGAAACATTAGTAGTTGGTTTTACATCACCTTCCTTACTCTCCGAACCTTTATTTACTGGAATCGCTACAAATGCATTTCGAAAACCTTCTAAAATTATGCAATAGTTCACGAATTTATGGAGTATTTTTTTCTTATAAAACATCTTATAAAACACTTATAAATCAATTTATCGAAAAAATATTGTTGTTGCTACCGGGATTTGAACCCGGATCTCTTTCCAATCCGGGGAAGGTGCATAAAATAATAGAACGATAGATATATTCATTTGAAAAGTGTAACATATAAGTTAAAAAATTTGTCGTCAAAATTCCTGCCGCTGTAGCATAGTTAGATAATGCACCTTCCCCGGTTTGGAATGAGATCCAGGTTCAAATCCCGGTAGCGCAACAAAATCGATTTAATCTTTCTAATTAATACATTTAATTAGTATTTTAATAAATAATAAATTAAATTTGATGTAACATTTTAAAATGTGTATCTGTTCTATACTATCCTACACACATTTACCAATTTAAACTCAATTTTGCACGGTTACTCTTTAGGATCCTGTGAAAAACATAGCCACTTTCCTGTACCTCTAACCCCTCATTTGGTTTGTGATGCACTTCCGCATGTCTCAGTCTTGGGTCGGTCTCACAGTTGACTCCAAGGTCTAGCCGGATGCAACGAATCTGTGGCACTGTTGCAGGTCTTCTTCGACCCAGGATAACCTTAGTTTCAAGGCTGTCACTTTGACGCATAATGTAGACAAAGAATTGGAAGAATATTTTGTTTTATGGCTGTAGATAAGGCTTGCCGTGGTTGGATTTATTTGCAGAATATAAATATGCTCTATTATTTATTTATTAACACCATTATGGTTATTTACAAAGTTGGTTTGGTATAAAAAAAACAAAAAACACGAGCAGCTACACAAGTAGCGTAGAATATATAAATAAAATTAGAAATTGATAAAAAATATACATAAAAATAGAAATTGATAGAATATATATAGTAACGATAAAAAATTAGGTTTGACACAGAATGTCTGAGTATAATAATCAATTGTATCTTTGACTCAGAACAGCATCAAAGACATCACTCTTATATTTAAACTTTCGAGTATCTGAATATATCAACAAAACCAAAAACGTTCCCATTTCTGTGAAGTCTTTTTGTGGGTGCATTCTTATAAAAATGAGTATATGACGAATTTACATGGGGAACAGCACTGACGACCTGGTACTTCGCGCAAGAACGTGGTATATAATCAGTTCAGTTAAATTAGAGGCGTCCAGTATGACATTTACTATTTTAAATAAAAATAATAAATCACTTAAAGTTCATCCACACGGCAAGTTAGTCAAATTGAGTTAGTACTCATTAGAAAATCATAATTCAATTGTTCAGAAGGTATACACAGTTTGAAGTTAATAAACCTTAAAAATTTATGCTGGACACTTTCTAATTTTAATTCGTGCACTTAATATAATTTTAAATTGCTATGAACAACAGCCTTGTATAAAACTATAAGCGATTTACGTGAATTGATATCCTTCACCGTTCTTAATACAAAAACTAAGACATTTCATAAACTAATTACTAAACATTTCATTAAACATCCGTTCCAAATTTTGCTCAGTTGCACTCTAGAATACTAAAAAAATATTATCGCTTGGAAAAAAATATGGATAAAACGTTAAGTCCCTCACGACCTATTTACATTTCGGGACGTTCATTTTTTTAAAAATAAGATTCAGTTTAAAGATATATTTTATGTCCGTCATTATCGTAGTCATATGCTTGCATTCTGATACATTTATAAACCTCTAAACAATCGATTTGTTAAAACATTGAGTAAACAATACATCCAATTGTTACAAATGACGATGTCGTGACGCAAGATCGCCTCGATGGCCTCAATACATTTTTGAAACTTTCACAAATATCAATGCCAATAATCGTTTACCAAATATCACGGAACAAAATTCACGTTGTTCGTGAATCAAACCATTCAGATTTATGCATGTCAGAAATGAACTCGCATTATAAAAGATGGGCGCCTATGTAATTCGTAAAAACGAACACGAAATAATCAACGTCAATGATTTGAAAACAAAAAAATAGCCGAATTCGTTCTGTTAAATGATTATGAAACTAGTGAAATTACACATCATAAAATCTTAACTATCTATTTAACTCAACACATCCCGAAGAGATGACTGACACCACCGTTAAACAGAAATATCCAGTGCACGGTGTTGCAACGGCGTGGAGATGGCCGGTCGTTACATGCGCGTTTCGGCCAGCCACACTGCAGGTGTGATGTAGTGAACCAGACGTTTAGAAATAGTCGGTTTGCGGTTTAGCTATATCAATTTTATCGTCGGGCTCCACTATGCGATATAAAATATTATAACAGTTAAGTAGATGAGAGGACAGTGCGAGGAAATAAAGAGAGACGCTGCAATACAATGAACACATAATATCTTATTGATATGAATTAGGTTAATAGATTTATATTTACTTCATACATCAGAGGCGCGCAGTTCATACATTGAAAACAAATATCATGATATTTTTGATGGAATTATTATCGTACTCGGTGAAAACTCGTCAATAATCACATTATTAAATATCTACGGAGTATTTTGTAGGTTTAGATCATTCATTTATTTAAAAAAAATGTAAGACCACATAACAATAAGTTTAGTTAAGGATAACACATTTTTTTTGCTGTGAAGTTGCATTTTCAAAACATAGTTCTGCGGTATTTTAATATAAATAAAATGTTAGGAGAGCACATTCTTATTGTGAAGTTGTAATTATTCAGAACAGACGGTTTGTGATATTTTAAATATTATTAATGGAACGATTAAATGTATTAATATCAAAAAGGTGACATATAAGTTCGAGAAATTGTCGCTAAAAATGTCGTCGCTGTAGCATAGTTGGATAATGCACCTTCCCCGGTTTGGAAAGAGATCCAGGTTCGAATCCCGGTGGCGCAACAACAATATTTTTCGATCAAATTGATTTTATATGTATATCTTTCTAATTAATGAATTTAATTCATATTTTACAAATAAAATGAATCAACTAGAAAGATATACAGAAAAAGTCTATCTATCGAAAAAATATTTAGTTTCTACCGGGATTCGAAATACATCGATAATGTATTTATAAATTAGACAAAATACTTTGTTTAAACAACTATTTATTATTAAGGAAAACACATTCTTATTGTGAAGTTGTAATTATTCAGAACATAGGTCTGTGATATTTTAAATACTAACATATAGTTTCGAAAATTTGTCAAGAAAAATACTGGCGTTATAGCACAAAGGTAGTGCACTTCCCCGGATTGGAAATGAAGATCCAGGTTCGAATCCCGGTGACGCTAAAACAATATTTTTCAACAAAATTGATTTTATATGTATATATTTATAATTAATACATTAATTTAGTATTTAAAACTATTTATTGATGATTTTATATGTTTCGACACCTATGGTATCTTCTTCAGGAAACAATGGATATTGAAATAAAAAATACAAGCGTAGATAAAAACAAAACTATAAAGTGGTGAATAAGTAAGAAATAATACTTCGGTTTGGAAAGAGATTCAGGTTCGAATCCCGGTGGTGCAAAAAAAAATATTTTTCGATGAAATTGATTTTGTATGTATATCATTCTAATTAATACATTTAATTAGTATTAAAAATGTATTTACAATTTTTCACGTAGACAGTCTAACAAGCTTTTCTCGCGTTCGTCCTAGGACGGATTTTAAAATCTAATAAATATATTTTTCAATGTACCCACAACTGAAATACATTACGTGGTGAATTTATAGTGAGGTTTGGTTCATCTATTAACCTTTCAACCTACGTTCTACGATGAGAGTCGGTTAAAAAATCCACTTAACCGATGAATAATTTGATGTACCCAAATTGGTGCGTTTTTTTGAACTCGTATATTTTTTAAATAAATGTGGGTGATCGCATCTCGACTGCAGTGTAATTGATGGCTTTTTGGACGGCCACAAAAATACCAATCTGTACCGACAGATCGCCCGCAGGTAACTCGCGTCCACATGCGTGAGTGTGCGGCCCGCGCGTTAATAGCCGCCGCGGTGGTGAAATTTTAATAGAGCATGTACTCGCAGACGGCATGCATTTTAAATTCTCGCTGCACGGTCATATTATTACGGGTCGAATTTCGATCATTTTTATACAACCTAACGGAATCCAATAATAAAATCATTTATTACTTTCGACTTATCTACACGCAACTCATTTTCAGGGCACTTACATGCCTGCTACCGCATGTAGAACAGGAAATTCGACACCTCGTGTATTTATATAATAATAATAATAATTTTTTTTTTGATCCATAGTACACTACAGTGTGTTATTATATTGTTATAATCAGATAACATTGCAGCAAAGTAAAACATATATTTCGATACACTGCATGCTACACTAGTATTTTAGTGTATTATAGCAGACAGTGCCTTTCCGGTATAGTAATAAACAAAGTGTAGAGTAAATCAAGATTAAGTAAAAGTTCAAGTAAGGAAATGCATTGCTCAATATAGAAAAATATTAAACTATTTATAAATAGCATATAAAAAAAATATATATAAAGTAAGACACAAATGCTTTTACAAAAATAATTGAACATATTACTAATCTTACAAACAAAATAAGAAAAACTGCTTACATATCTTTAAGACTCGGAAACATCTTATCACTTACAAATCTGAAAATATCAAGTTTTTACAGTCACATTTACAATACGGTATTATTGGATAGATAAGAGCATATAAAACTTCAATATTGCAATTAGAAATCACTCAAAAAATTATGATAAAAATTATTCGAAAAAAAAAGACTATCCAACTCTTCACAATATACCTAACAAGGTATTTAAAATAATAGACATATACAAAAAAAAAAATTATGCAAATTTTTAAAATTAAAAATAATTTAATTACATTACATTAAGAGCACAAATTGGTATTCCAAAACTAAAATATACTGCAACCCAAAATCACAATATTTATCAAGGCATCAAATTTTTTAACAATCTCTCCATCACAATTAGAAACATTATAGACTACTTATTATAAATTTGTATCTGAAGTCAAAAAATATGCAAACAGACTAACTGAAACAATAATTTTCTCGCGTATACTCCTCTATACACGAGCCTTACTCTCATAGATAAGAAATATATGTTAAAAGAAATGCATATATATAAATGTCTTACTGATTATTTTTTAAATGTATTATATCTTTTAAAATTAAAATAAATAAAATTGTTCATGCTAATCAACACAACAAATCAAACAAGATTTTATTACTATTTATTATTACTACTATTATTATTTTAAACAATTTATTTTGCACAGATTAATTTTTGACTCTATGTAGTTTCTCCTCTTTTCTTATTTATTCTGGAATTTCAATAAATAAAATCTTTATCGCACTGTACATCATACATTTCAGAGATTTAGCCTTCTTCCTGAATGGCAGTCTCAGCCTTTCTTTTCCTCTCGTATGATGTTCGTGCTCATGTTAATCTGCATCCATTTAATTTTTCCAAATAATTGAACGATTGCCTTCATACTGTTAATTCTAGTAAAATATGGTTTGACCAGCGGCGTGCAGTCAGTAATTTGAAATAAGTTGTGGTTAGCTAGAATTTCTGCGAAATTCATCGAAATAAAATAAGTATCTCATAAAATATGTATTTCGACGTACTGACCGCACGCGCCTGGGTTCGTTCCATCGACCACCTTCAATACACATCTTGATTGTCGTTTTTCTGGCATTCTCGAGACATGTCCAAGATACTTTAATTGCGATTTTTGTATATGCAGAAAGATGTAAGGACTTCATTCCGAGGATCTCCCTTATATTGGTACCCCTTACTCGGTCCAAGTATGTAATTCCTAAGGTACCTAATTTCGACGGCCAAGGTCTTCGTTCGTCCTGAGTTTCGACGTTCTTGATCTTATTCCCTCCATAAGGATTCAAATTTGGTGACCATATATTAAATAGGGGATGTACACAACCTTAAAATCTCAAATCAGTTTGGTCTTCACACTGTTTTTTGTGATGTTGATAATGATCTGTATAAAATCACTCTTAATAAATAGATTCATATAGAAACGTGGAATTTTCTATATTACCAATATTTTATAATAATACAGTATAAGAAAATAACGATTAGTTTTACACTACAGTAAAAAGTGGGCGGATTGCTCCAAAACCGGTCCAGATTGAAAATATAAAATACAAGAAGTTAAACACAATGTTTAATAACAGAGTTATTTTTTCAAACATAAAAATATTATTTTACTTTAAATTTGTTCGAGTAGAAGATATCAAGAATCTATCTAATAATACCTTATTACGGACTGCACTGGCGATTCTGCAAACTAGGACTAAAACAGAGTTTGTACCTATTCGTTACATATTTATAATATTGCAATATACAATTAGCGTAATTTTATTAAACTGCATTATTAAATGAAAATAATATTGCGATTTCTCATACAAAATGGCAACACAAGAAGCTCGCCGCTACGTGAGTCGGTTTGTATATTGAAAGCCGCATCAGGGTATAGGGGCACATTTATAATAACGAAACGGCGGCACGTTCTAATCTTTCAGACATTAGCGTTAGCGTTGCGGCCGTCAAAGCGGTACACAGAATGTTTGTCGTGAGTAGAATTTACCAGAGTACATAATACTGAAATCGCCTAACCGCGACCGGTGCCGGGAGACATCGACGCGTGGTTAGTGACAAAACCGAAAGCTAACCGCTACAGCTCGCGTGTTAGTTAACACGACTTACTTTACTTAAGTAGGCAAATAAGTAAGTTAGTTTGTCAAGTGTCGTCGGTGGCTTTACGCTTCGTGGCTCGCTCGTCAGGATGTCGTGTTGCGGCAGGGGTGCCGGATTCGAAACCCGTCGACTATGACAAGTATGAATTCAGGGCCGCGACAAATCTAAAGAGCCCCCTAAACTTATAAGAAGGTAGTCTATTGTACCGAAGGAGCGGAAAACTGAGAAAATAAAATAAACTTATAAAAACAATGTGTTTTCTTGACAGTGTAATTTTTTTAAAAGGATTAAATCACTGAAATATAATTTTTTTCATCTAGTCTGAATATGTCACAAAATTATATATAATTTACATAGAAATTGATAAAAAATAATTTGACTAAGTATATTAATAATTTAAAAATTAATATTATTAACCTACTGTATTTTAGTTGATTTAAAATAAATACTTCAATACTTAAAAATGCACAAACTAAACCGGGCGCAGAGATAATGAGAGATAGCTATTTTATCAATACATAATCATATTACATCAGGCAACATTCTTGTAACAAATTTAAAAATTGAGCATAATTTTTTATTTACGATCGTGTACTAATTAAATTTAACTGGTAATAAAAAATAACTAGCATTAATAAATGATTTATTAAAAAACATGAGCACATATCTATCAATACGCAACAATAAAGGTTTGAATTTTATGTATCTAATCGAACTAGTACCTAATGGTGTATAAAAACGAACGATAAAATGTAAAAAAATTCAAAGACAGCGTTCTTACACAATTTAAATGAACCGCTCATAAAAAAATATATACCTTCATGAATGGAATGTTTAAATGAAATATATTTAAAAAATTAAGATCCTAATCTTGTCACTGTAAAATGAAATATTAATTATTTAAATGGAATATTTTTTTTATGTATTTTTTTTTTTAATAATGAATTTTTAAAATAATTTTTTTACTGTATGAAGTGTCGAAAATAAGTAATAAAATAGAAATCACGAATTAGGAAAAAATGTTATTTTTTTCCCAAGGACTGAGATAAATAGCACAGCTATTCATGGTTGCGTAAAAAAAATTAAAATCTTAGAATATAGAATGTTATAACTCTGGTACTCGATAAACTGATCTAAGGTGATGATTTTTACGATATTTATAAAAGTCCAATATCTTGAAAAGGTCATATTTTGATATTTTGGTCAGTCGTGAGTTAGCTTATCAATTCTCTAAGGTACGACGTTGATTTTTGAGACATCTTGTATATCTGTTTTCAAATTGCTTGAGCACCATAACCGAATGATAAAAAAGAACACAGTCTAGCAAAGAAGCCAGGACATTGCTGTATATATCAGAGGTGGAGTCTACTCCGTTCCGTACAATAAACTACGAGTATATACTTAATTGTAATATAATTGTATTTTATGTTTATCATGTTATATTATAATATATTAATCTATGTTAGAGCAAAAATATGCATGTAAATAAAATCTATTGTACATCTCGATACGGACTTTAATCTTATGAGCACAAGAAATATGAAATTTTATTTATTTTATTTAATGGTATTTTATTTGGTATTTTAAATAAATCCTGAAAGAATAATAGTCTTCAGAATCACACTCCAAAAGCATATCACTAGAGTTTGCAATTTACCGTCAAATTGCTTTTACCGGTAAAAGAAAAAATATTTTTTCACATTACTTTAATTACATTACATTAATATCATATTAATTTAATGATGGATAAAATCTTAAGTCATGAAAGCATTTAATATAAAATATGACACTTGAAATTGTGTCCATGATTCTGGTTTGTAGCGACACATGTAAGAATATACACAAAATTTTTGCCGTAATGGATACGAGGCTATTTGTATCCAGCATTGACATAATATTTTTTGTCATAGCGATTTTCTTTTAACTTAGGCCTCGCATTTACATATTATATGAAATATATTACTGGAACCAGTTTCCGAGCGCTGGTAATGGGAGACAGGACACGAGAAAATAAATAAAATCAAACGAAGACGTCAAGCGATGTTGGCATAATTTTCCAGGATTACTTAAGTGGACGAAGGATATCACAAGGACACGAGTATCTATCTACCTCCATGCGGCGGAGTGGTCTCACTCACCGCCCTTCAGACTGAAGTATCCCATATCCTCGGTACCGGGATGACATTCCTACCTGGACTCGACTACTAAGATATAGTGTAAGAACTCAATCAAGAAAATGATATTTACATTTATACACATGATAAATTACACACTTGCAAGTCAACTCCGAGTTGCGAAGAAGATATTATAAATTGAATTATAGTGAAAATAATGACATGACGTGTTCGTAGAATTAAAATTAATGTTAGATTTATTATGAAACTGTGTAAGTTTTTGTTTGAATGTATATTAAATGCATTTATGAAAAAAAAAAAAAAAAAAAATTGTTAATTCTGGCATCTGCTATCGGGTTACTCAAAGGTATTTGAGATTCCGTAAAAATAATGTAGATGGCTTTCAAATAATGGAACGACAGATGTATTAATTTGAAGAAAGTGTAACATATAGGTTCAAAAATTTGTCGTCAAAAATAATAGCGCTGTAGCATAGTTGGACAATGCACCTTACCCGGATTGGAAAGATTCAGGTTCGAACCCCCGGTAGCAACGATAATATATTATTCGTTGAAATTGATTATAGATGTATATATTTCTAATTTGGACATTTAATTAGTATTTATAATTACAACGTCACAATAAGAATGCGTTCTCCTTAATAAATTAATTTGTATTATTAAAATACCGCAAAACTGTGTTACAACAAAAATGTGTTTTCATTAATAAGGTATATATATTATTTCGTCATATATATATATATATATATACATATATATTGAAGGGTTAAAGTTCCATAATGACGAAATGAAAGAATTTATTCGATAAGATAATGTGGAAACAACAGTGGAGCTTTGGAAATCACACGTAAAGATTATAGTATATCAATAATATTTTTTTGATTTATTTAAAAAAAACTAAACGATTTACAAAAAAATATATGGTTTAAATATATACAGACACGATAATATGTTTAGAGATTCTCCGAAAATGAAACAATGAATTCGTATTTTAACGGTTGTGAACACGCAAAACGAATTGAAAATTTACTAAAAAACATATTTAAGATAATTGAACTGAAATTTCCGAGCATAATTGCTAGCTTAATAGCCACACGAGCATAAGGCGCAGTTCACAGAATTAAGAGGTCCGAAAGAGAAACGTATTAGTGGTTTTCAAATAAGGAACAAATATAGGTTTAGCAACGGTTCATCGTTCGGCGGTGAATTTAAAGGAAATTTATCGAATCGATTTGCCGTAAAGATATATTATGAAAGCTGCGCTGCGAGCATGATATAAAATTGAATACGTTTAATATACTAGCAATTAAAATAAATATAATGTTTATTATTACATATAATAATTTATGTGTAGAAAATGAGCGTTTTTGCAGATCCACAAGAAAGTATATCTAATTAATTATCATCCGAAAACATAAGTATTATTATAAATAAAAATAAATAATACAACGGCTCAGCACCATTATAGTTAGGTTAGGTTAGGCTAAGCACCACTATAGTTAGGTACGCAAGTGTGAAATATTTTTCACTTATATGAGAAATGCAATTAATTATAAGAAATACCAAGAATAAAACAAATTGTTCTTAATGGCAAAATTTCGTGAAGAATATCTTCGTTTTCTCGTATTTACGTTTTGAATGTTTCGTATATTATTCGTATGTTATTAATACTATAATTACTTGTATGTTACAATATTTTCCCTGTACATACTGATTTCGGAATTTGTTTAATTCTTTCTTCTATTTCATTCTCGGTTGTTATTAATACTTGTTAAATGTATTAATTAGAAAGATATACATATAAAATCACTTTACCGAAAAATATTATTATTGAGCTACCTGGATTCGAACCTGGATCTCTTTTCCAATCCGGGGAAGGTGTATTACCAACTATGCTACAGCGACAGTACTTTTGATGACAAATTTTCGAACCCATATGTTCCACTTTTCAAATTAATACATCTATCGTTCCATTATTTGGAAGCCGTCTACCTTGTTTTACGGAATCTCAAATACCTTTTAGTAAAATGATAGCAGACACCAGAATTAATATTTCATTTTGATTAAATTTTGGACACATTGGATTAAAAAAGAGATCATGGTTCGAATCCCTGTAGCGCAACAACAATATTTTTGAATAAAATTGATTTTATCTGTATATATTTTTAATTAATACATTTAATTAGTATTTAAAATATCACAGGGCTATTTTCTGAATAATTACAACTTCACAATAAGAATGTGCTCCCCTTAATAATGCCCAAGTGTTTATATTTCATACTGTATATATTTTAAACACGTTTATTCTCGTATAGAGTGACAGCCTTTAACTTTATAATATAAATAATACATACGAGTATATTGTTAGAAAATAAGTTTATTGGTCCTAAAAAGAATCATCGTTGTCCTAACATTTCGGGTAAATGACCTAAAATGATCGTGAAACACAGTCTTTTCAGTTCGGCAGTTCAGCGCCAATAAAGGGGGTAATGAATAACTGTAAAATTATGAATAAATAAAATTGAAGAATAACCAGTTCAATGATCAAAATACATGTTTACTTAGGCTATTAATAGTTATCACAATTATCGCTGAAATCAAATGAAAAATAAATATATTGTTATTAAAATAAATTATACGCAAAGATCGCAAGCGGCGCCATTATATTAGGTAGGTACGGCAAAATGGTTCTGTTCTCACGATGAACTCTTCAAATAATTACACTAAAAAAAGCAAATAAGAAACATGTATCAGATGGGATTAGTGTGATACGGTGTACGGACCACAGAACCTTCCGCCCGGAGCAGTCGATACATGTACACAGCCTTCGAACAGCCTCGGCACTCGCTGAACGGAGCCCTCGCTCCAGTGAAACAATAAACCGTGAAAAATGAGGATCTAACAAATAGTCCAATTTTATGATCCTTTTCTCGCGCGCTCCAGCCGCAGTCTTATTACCCGCAATAAATGAAACGTAAGGGAAAACGAAAAAATGATCGGGAATTACGCAAGTGTAATCACAGGGTAGGGGGTATCTAAATGGTGATCGGAAACTCTCGTCGTTGGCAAAAGTAAACAGTCATTTAATGGAAGTACAAATATAATGCCAGGGCCGAGTGTCGGCCTATTATTGTTGCCGAGAGATAGAGATGTTGCTAGATCGCCTAGACAGGCGTGGAACGGCCTACAATGCATCCGCAATTGTTCCAAACGTGGGGGGATGCCAATAAATCTTACGGCAGCGAGGTTGTGTTCAGAATTTGCTCCGACAAAATGGAAAATCTGATAGGTGGCGATTCAACAGAAACACTTGTAAATAACTCCCATCGATAAGAATACATTTTGCGCAAATTGACAATTGTTCACGCTGGGATTCAATTGGCTCTGTGTGAGTAATAGTCTGTTCCAAAAACGTGTACTTACCTAATAATTATTAAAAAAAATATATTAAAATTATAATACTCGGTATCAGAATTTTGTTTTAGCATAAAATAATACATTTGAAACAAAGGTTAAAAAATTATTTTACTAAACGTGGCATTACAGTTTTTGCAAGTTGTATATTGTTAAGGTATAATCAGAAATTATAAAAAAGATGTCTATAATATAGTTGGAGACAAAATGTGTAAGTAGTTAGGTTAGCACAAATGATAAATAATTTTTATTATGATTTCTAGTACAACAAGCAACCACTTGGTTATTTTAAGTTTAAAATTGACTTTAAGGTCTAGTGGTAAATTATTAGATATACGCGGTGCACAAAACAAGAAAGATCGTCGACTAAATTTGGAATCAATTTTTAGCACTAAAAAGTATTCTAAGGTTTTGCATCTAGTTTCTTTAGAATCGGATAATGGATGTAAAGTTGAGTTTTTAAAAAAAAATAATTATAAGATTGATCTGGTAAACAAATGTCTTATATCTAAAACTTGAAAGTATTTAAAAAGTTCTTCACTCTTGTTTATCACTCTGGTGACCCATTTCTGAGTCATAATAAGAGAATTTGTGGAAGATATAAATATTTTTTTGCGATTTATATTTTTTATGTCTTTCGGCATCGTGTACACGATGTGATAAGGTTACCAGACAACTGCACACGGGACAACTATTTACAAGATCTCACACAGATTATTTTACGTTAGCTTGCATTCTTTTATATGTTATATTAGGTTATTTAATACAAAGTCACGGCAGCAAAGTGATAAGCTAAATATGTGAGTAATAGATAAAAACTAGTTTATCGGAACATATATTATATTTTTAGTAAATGGCTTATAAACCAATTAAAATGTAAAGATTCTTCACTGCGTTCATTACGCACGGCATCAGCAATTGAATACTTATGTGAAGTATATTCTAGCGCCGACCAATCTTTGCGATGTTGTCGTTCGGCACTGGTATTTACCGTTTGGATATCGGATGTACCGACGCTAAGTGTTCCTGAGTTTCTAGCGCGGGACCGTTCGCATCTTCGACAGCGCGTTTCGTCGCTGGTGCCCTTCGTCCCGGGTTTTCTATCCGATCCGCCGAGCCGGGTTGGTTTATTGGCGCGGGTCACAGCGTCACCCGGAGCGGCCGTCGCAGATCCCCGGCGGAGATTTGTGACGGGAACGGTCATTGTTTGGTGCCAGCCCGTGAACTGGACAGCACTTCCGACATCGTCCATCCGAAGGGTAATTGCGCGGGGGATGGCGCATCAGCGCTCGCCATCAGGCCCGAGGAATTCGAGTAGATTTACCTTCAGACAATGCATAGGAAATTTAACTTTATGGTCGCAATGAAAATACAGTTGACAGTAATAATTCTTTAGTGTATTAATAAAAATAAATAAGCTTAGGGTTAAAGCCCAAATATTGCTTGAATGCTAACAAAAGCCTATGGGTCCTATCTTATCCAGAAACCGTTATACGAGTTGTGCACTCCAGCTTCAATTCCACTCAGCAAAGCAACGTGTGCATTAATTATCATAATCTACAACTCTCTCTTCATACTCCATACCTCGTGTTTTGTAACTCCGTTGGTCTGTCCGTATAGGTCCACTGTCCCTCTTTTGGGAGTGTTTTTGATGACTGGATTCCTGGGTGTGTGCCATGACTACTGCATCTTAATTTTCCATCTATTTTTGTTACACGACGCTAGAGGGTCGAAATTTTAAATTGTGCGAAAATTGCTAATAACTACATTGAATTTCATTTCTTTTTTTCGTTTTATATACTGCATAAACTTGAACATGTCATTGAATTAAAATTGCGTATTTATTAGCTTTGATGAGTGGGAGCGACAAATAAGCCCTAGCTTCTAAACCGGTCCTGGGAAAGGGTAAGTCCCCCCTGCAGCCGTTTCTTCAAAAACATTTATAAGGAGATTATTACAAAATGAGTTCTGTTCCATCAGTTAGTTAAATTATATCTTATGGCTTTATTTAAATGACCTTACTTATTTTTTAATGTCGACCACATTACAGCCTAATCAACTATTAACAGTAAACAAATATTAAATATAATATTCTTATTTATGTAACTTAAAATTTCCGTGATACGCGTACCATAAGAGGATAAATGTCTCAGTATATGTATCACGAAAATATAATTTTCGCCTTTAATGCACAGATGGCATATTATGGTGATGATAATAGCTGACATTTAACGATGATTGGTCACTAAAATTTAACTGTTAAAACCTTTTAGTGTGCCAGTCATTACTCGAAGAATTACGAATAATCACTCACCAATAACAGTCAGAATTACGATTTAACCATCATTAGTATAGTACTATCAACTAGGTATGATCAACAAAATATCTGAACCAGTTTTGAAAATAATCGCTTATCCAATCAATGTGATAGAATTTAAAATAAGAATAGTAACCATGTTTGTCAATATTTTGACAGCTGTCATTGTTATTTTTATTCAGTATAGTCTGGTATTTTATCATGTAGAGTTAACATTGGAACAGCGTTTACAAGTTATTAAAACTTATTATCAAGATCAGTCATTGATTCGGCAAACTCAACGTGCACTTCGTGAATTTTTTGGCCGACATAATCATCCATCTGAGAAAACTATTCTTCGAATTGTGGTAAGGTTTGAAAATAATTATTCTTTGCATGACATGTGACAAAGAAATTTCCGGAGTGAAGTCAATATCGTCACTGTAAATTCATGTGCAAGGGATGATCCAAAGTTATCAATTCCTTGATGTTTATAAAATTTATTATGGCTTATCATATGGTGTATTTTGCGTAAAGATGTAACTCTTACAACATTCAGCTATTAACACGCCAAACTTTGTATGTCACGTCAAGCTATAAGCGTGTTAACACGCACTTTTGGACCTTGCAAACTTGCAGATATTAAAGTCATATTTTTCAATCATTTTTCCATCTATGAACGACAGGTTCCAGCTTTTGATAGATAAGTCAAAACCATCAAAGCTTAGTCTTACCCTATGTGGTGTCTTCTATTTTAAATAGAGTTGGCAGTTAAAAGGCAAAAGTTGAATAATCATTTATTGCGTCTTAGGTTTGCTGATTTATGTGAAATAGTGGCTGAAAATTGGATCTGAAAAATGCATTGCATCAAACGTAGTCGTGATGTATATATGAATGAAATTATATTTCATTGTTAATGGTTTCGAGTTAATCTTTCAAATAAAATAAAATAATTTTGAGTTTTAAAGTTCTATAACGCTTGTTAGATAATCCTGTACAAAGACGTATCAGCGACGGATCTAAAAAACGTTTGCGCCAGATGCAAGATGAATCTTCGTCTGTAGAATATCACTGACACGAGAACTCCTCCAATCGTGATATGTGGAATCACACTAAATACAGTACTTAACCGTAGTAATGCTAATTCACGAGTCGTTAGTCGCTGGCTCCGGCCGTCACGACCGCGCTGTGCGGGGTGCACCGAGGATCATGTCTCGGTGACAGTCCGCCTGTATCATGATTAACATTCCGAGGGGAAGGTATTTAGAGGCTAACTCATGCAATGCCGATCCGTAGATAGCGCCAAATTGTATTTCCGAAACGATTACTTTGCAGTGAATGAGTTAGTACCTGCTGATTCTGTAATTCAAAGTCATTTATTCAAATGTAAACGTTATATTTTTTATTTATTATCTTTGTTTTATTAACCACTTAATTGAGTTTAAATACATCTACCGGTTTCGAAAATTACAATTTTCTTCTTCAGGATGTCATAACTAACTAAAAACATATATTATTGTTTCTTTATAAGAATCTATTTAAAAAAAAATACATACATCAAATTGTTACTTAATGATACATTATTAAGTAACAATTTGAGTAGGTGCTAAATTTATTTTTTAAATAATAATACATGTTTTTAGTTAGTTATGACATTCTGAAGAAGAAAATGGTATTTTTCGAAACCGGTAGATATATTTAAACTCAATTCAGTGGTTAATAAAACAAAGATAATAAATAAAAAATATGGATTTTAACCACAAAATTAATATTGCTAATTTAAAAAAAAACATAATAGCTTCCAACGGAAAAATACACGTCTCACTAAAAAAAGTATAATATATATATATACATAAGAAATTTAGACAATAATTTGTAAATATGAATTAAATATATTAATTAGAAAGATATACATATAAAATCAATTTTATCGAAAAATATTGTTGTTGCGCCACCGAGATTCGAACCTGGATCTCTTTCCTAACCGGAGAAGGTACATTATCCAACTATTAACAGGGATTCGAACCTGTAGCCACTAAAATATATTTTCGATAAATTAATTTTTTCTGTATACTTTACTAGTTTATACATTTAATTTGTATTAAAATACCACATAATTATGTTCTGAAAAAAACTACAAATTTTCTTTTTAAAAATAAAAAATAAGTTATTTAATATAAATATACTATTAGTAAAATAAGCATTTACAAAAAAATTACTGTATGGTTGTGATTAAGGATATCAGATAAAACACATTTATTGCACAATATTTTTGTAATAGATTACATGTTAAAAATATGAACAGAAAATGTTCAAGATACGATGTCAGAGATGTAAAAATTTTTAAAATGTCGCAGTTTTGGGATTTTTGATACATTTTATTGATATATTGAGTGCAAAAAATACCATCGAACTTCGAGAGAGTTAAACATTTCTTGTTAGGTGATTTGGTCTGAAGAAAATGGGTCAAATTAAAAAATATTTATTTTAAAGAAAATAAGACCTAAAGCCTAAAATTATTATATTTGTACACAATTCTTTAAAATTTTCAACTGAAATTTAGTCAGATATTTATCTACCCATAAATATTGTGGACTAGGTCTGTTATACCCTGTATCTGGAGAATATAATAATAATAATAATGCATTTATTCCAGCGTGATCAGATTTTTTTTAACCCATCCATTATTTCCATTATTTGAGATTCTGTAAAAATAAGGTAGATGGCTCTTTCAAATAATGGAATGGACATAATATATTTTTTAACCCGATTCGCCATAAAGATAATACATATTATATTATACATTAAAGTAACGAAATAAATATAATGTTATGAAAAATAAAACACTGAAGATATAAATAAATAAAAAGTTCACACACACACATATATATATATATATAAATTTAAACAAAATATAAATACTTCAGTCACGACCATTATTAGATCTGTAGCTATTCTAAAGGCGTTGCCGTTCTCTGGTCAGTATATATAATTATACAAATGTGACAGTTGGAACCTAATGTAGAAAGCCTTCGATATGCGGTACCTTAAAAATTATACGAAGATGCTACACGACTTTACATCATTTTGTTCAATTACACACATCGGAAGAAACACTTCATTATAAAAATAAAACAAAAAGTACAATTCATTATTACGTCTTGACACGTGATTGTCAGCTGGATCGTACTTTCAAACGATCTATTTAAGTTTAGAACCGGGCAACAAAAAAGAAACAAGTTTTAATAACGTTTGATGGGCGCGCAGTCGTAACACGTAGTGGTATCGGGCGAAACACACGCGACTGAAAACGAAACAGAACATTATTACGCTGTGCTCTGTTTCTTTTAATGTTACGTCATACGCTGCTGCAGTGAAAAGTTCGCCGGCCCCTATCTGCTGTTTCGCATTTTTGCAAAGCACTTTCCATCTCAGATTATTTAATGGTAAATAATTGCGCCTGCACCTAAGGATTGGAGATTTTTTCGAGCTTACGTGGTGTATAAACATATAATCAGGGGAATGTTACAAACGGACAGAGGGATGCATTTAATTGGGAGGCTGTGTACAAAGGAAAAGGTTCGCGTTGTTCCCGCCGCCGTTGTGCGAGTTGAAAAATAATATATGTAAAAATTATCCTCAATGGCCGCAGATAATGACCATAATAACAAAATATCATTATTTTCTGCAGTGTTCTTTTGTGCATTCAAAATGTTTTCAAAGAAAAATATTGCGCATAGTTAAAAATGCAACACGTGTATTTCAATACTTCACGAATAAAAGGAAAAATTCTAAGAAAATACATTTTATTTTAACTGTTCAAAGGATTTTGGTGAAACTTTTGAATTCCATGATTATTTTGTTAATTTAATAACGTTTTCGAGGACATCTTCCCATTATCAATTTACTCAATTTACAAAATTTTATTTCAAGCTTTATCGGATTGTTCAAAATCCTCATAGATCATCCTGCAATGACATGTTAAAGTAATATTCAAGTATAAGTCACAATTGTCAAATTTTGTGATTAGGATAATAAAATATCATAGACTAAAGTTAGAAATACAGTTAAGTAAGACATCTACCGTACACATACAAAGCACATGGATTCCAAGGTCAACGATATCGGTATTGTGAACGTGTTGGTTTGTGTAGTGTAATTTAACAGCACAAGTGTTTAAGTTAGTTTGAAAATAGTAAGAATATTCTATTTCGTTTACGTATTCCATTATCAGCTAATTTCTGTTTATTGTTGAATGAACGCTTCCCTAAGTATCTCCCATTTCATCACTTCGACAATTTAAGGACGGGCAGTCGGCTTCTTGATTTTCCTGGTACCACTTGATGACTGCGTTTGTCCAAACGGCATGTAATCACTTTCCCATCACCCCAACAATGCGTCGCAACATTGTATGGAGTAATAATGAATAGGATGCAGTCGATATGATTATTTATCAAAGATAATTGATGACGAGACGAAATGTCGTGATTATCCCAACTGTAAAGAGACAAGAACACGTATGCTAATTGTCATGGTGTTAAGTGGAGCACGATACCGCAAGATGCATCTCAGTCTTTAAGACGAGCAGACTGGTTGCACACACACAGCATCACGGGGACTGCGGGCGGGTCACCCACACCGAGAGAAATCACGTAAGTGCAAGGTGCAACGTGCACCTAGCACGCTGAGTTATTCCTTTTATACTAGAGGTTCTTAAAACAAAACGAGGGGAGTTTACTATGCCCATTTGGTAGACAACGCTACAGACGTACTATGTTGCATTTAACTATCCAGGAGGCATCGAGCTACAACATACTTTATGTGTCTTAACAATGTGTCTCAGCACGGTATCGCTAGATACCGGCGTCTAGTGTGCTTGAATACGATGCGAAATAGTTCTGGGCCTCCACGCTGCGGTGCACCGGAAATAGGAACGGACGTCTTCTCTTGGTATTTCTGCTTCATAATTGAAGAATACTACCCCCACTGTCACCAGCCTTCGGTGTCCCGTAGTTTCTCTCCGTTGCGAGATGTCGAGTTCCTAGTGGTGTGTATGTGAGGCATCCACGAAACAACCATATGTACCTCCTGTTCTTGATTGCAGCTGTGATCAGGAGCTGTAGGATTTCAGTGCACTTCATGAAGTACAACCACCGCAAGTCAAGTATGCTCTAATCTAAACTATCTTAACTTGTTATGCTCCGATTCAATCTATCGTGATATGTTCAGATCCAATCTAACATGTTCTGTGATCTAATCTAAACCAAGTGATCATGGCTGTATTACCGGAAGAAATACAAGTAAACAAGTTTTGTGATATTATGGAACGGATTTGTGAGAAGTGTTTAAATAACCGATAAGCGCGAAATAAATAAAATTAGACGGAATGGATGCATTTAATTTAACTACCAGCGTGGGATTTAAAAATTAAGAATTTAAATTTCTTCTAGATTGATACAAATTGGAAAATACAAAGAGCAAATCAATCTTTCGAACAAACGTACATAGATGTTTTTCTACTGCTGATAGTGTTTTCCTAATTTCGCTACGCCAAGCAATAGCATTCTCATCTGATTTGATCAAAGTTGATTTAAAGTGAGCTTTTTTCTAGTTGGAATTAACCACTTTTTAAAATTGCAACGTTTTTCATGTATACATATACACATACATTTTAAATTTTATTTTAAGGATTTTAACAGTGTAAACGTAATATAAATATCACAATAAACATGATACTATTTATGAAAATCCACAGAAATGTTTAGGTACATAAGTATGTTTAGGTGCAGAAGATAAATAAAAAGAAAAAAGGTGGAAGAAAGGGTGTGGACGTTGCAACTATTGTTGCGATAAAAGGGAGAGCAACATGTGTTTATAGGTAGAATGATTGACCAAAATTGAGATTGTGGTGGTTCATAAAAATAACTCTTTAAGCATAGTAAGGCTAATGTTGAAAAAGTCAATTTCTGTAAATTTCTCATCGTGGTATTCGTATGACCAGTGAATGAATGAATTTTGTATGTAAGATGTTCTACTTCTAGGAATGTGGAAGAGTGCGGACTGCCGGATCGATCTAGATTGTATGTGGAGAGATATTAATTGTAATTGGCTAGGACAGTTAATATGGCCTTGCAGTAATTTGAAGATAAATATTCGGTCAGCACGTGTTCTTCGATATTATAGAGTTTTCAAATTGTGGATGTTTGCTGTATCTAAATATGAGTTGAATGAACTAAAAAGTAGCGGATAGCGTAGGAAGTTTCAAGTTAAAGTACTATGTAAAGACATCGTCACATAGCAACCCAGGGGTCATTAAACCTCAGTAATTGATTCAAAGCGGTTTATATAAAGTTTGTTAGTTTTTTAAAATTAATAAATATCTCAAATCATTTAAAAATATCTAAAAAAACATGCACCAAACTGCAAACCTACATTGCGTAGTTTGAGAACTCGTTGTTACAAGTCTGTCGATTGTTTCTCAATTAGTTTGTATAATCACGTACGCCGCCCTAGGTGTGTGATCGTGAATGCAGACTGTCTTATTGAATGACTTATGTGTCGATACGAACATGCATTTCAATGTTCGCGATGTCGTCTCACAGCAGCGTTTGTCTAGGCGACGCTTTGTCGATTTCTTTCGTGGGAATGTCAGAGCGCACTCATTGATGTGTCGACGGATATTTTGTGACAAATGCACGCGAACGGTATTCCACACAATCAGCAATGCCAGCGTCAATGGTGAACGTGGCGTTCTCGGTTGAATGTGAAAATGGGTACGTTCAGCATACACTTTAAACGGCGCGTGGCGTCGTAATGGAATTATCGTCATTCGCCCCGCATTCGCTAACGAAATGATGGTTTTTTTGTCGTTCGGAAACCTCAGAATATTAATACAATTCACTAAAAATAAAAATAAAACTGATTAGGAAAACGTACACAATTGTGGTCTGTGGGAAGCTTTATACCGTTTAGCAACCAATAATTTCATAGTGCATTTTAGTTATTGTCAAATAAAAATATATGTAAGCCATATTTTTTTCTAATAATACAATTGAATCATTTAGTCAATTTAATATTCATCAACATTGTACTTTCCTCTCCCTCGATGTTCTGTCTAAATGTATATGTAATCTGTCTCCCTATATATATATATATATATATATATATATATATATATATATATATATATATGGTCAACTGGTTTCGCTTAGCTCAAGCTTCGTCAGGTCGTATATAAAACTAACAATAAATACAAAAAAAATGTCTCCCTATATATATATACAAAAGAATAAACAAAAACAAATATGTTAAAAAAGTTAAAATCACAATTGCCGACGGTGGCTGCATTCCTAGCTAGCTGTTTGAAAGACCTGGTCAACCAGGTCCACTCAGTGCATTGAAAAACGACCCCGTGATTGTTTGCCTTCTCAGAATAGCCTTGGATCATGGATCAGCCTCTCTAACGAATTTAAATGTTGTGGCCGAGGTGTCGCAGGGTTGGAACAAAATAGTGGACGAAAGGCATTCTGTATAATATAGGTCATTAGGTCGATCCGTAAATAATGGTCGATTTTAACACTTAAATGTAATTGAAATTATTCCCATGTAATCTAATAATGATAGAACCATCCCTAAATCAACCCTCACGTAAATAAAATCTCGATATAATTAAAATTATTCCATCTATTATTATCCATTTAAATGAACAAAAATGAAATAAGAATCGCGGTTTGACAATTTTTATGGTAAGATTACTCCCTTATCATAAAGATGACAGATATCAATATACGATTTCGCTAAAATATGTCTTTTCTTTCGTATTTGTAATAAAAGTAATATACACCTCATTTCAAATTGAATATATACTTAGAAAGAGAAAACATTTAAGTAATATTAACCTAGAGATATTAAAATCACGTACATTTTCGCCCTACTCATAGACCTGGCCGTATAATCAAACACTATACAGCCATTACATTAAAGACGTTCAGAAAGTCGTAGAAATAGACGAGAAACGTAATATTATTATGGATTCTTTAAATGTCATTTAATTTTCTGTTTTTGATTTTTCCTAACCTAATACTAGTTGTTAAATCATATATTTGAAGAGGTGAAAATTATCGTGAAGCAAGATGGGTGCAGGTTGTTTGTTGCTTTTTTTTCACGTTTTTGTACATTACAGTAATAGCAGTGCAGCCTCGATTCTACATTTTTTTAATTCTCTAACCGAAGCTACGTCGCACGAACAAACATTTCGTAGCAAATAGGGTTAATAATATGATGCAACAAAAAATACGCCATCATTTTCAAAAGATTTGAGTTCATTTGAATGTTATAATAAAAAACATATTAATTTTTCAAAGAAGTACAAGGGCTAGTCTCTTTTTTAAGTAACCCATATATTATATAAAATTATAAAAAAAAAAAAAAAAAATTTTCTGAAGGATATCTTCCTAAGTAATACATTTAATTCATATTTCAAATAACTTTGTTTACATTAATTTATTAGATATAAAATGTTCACTTCCAGAACAATGTGCTCTTCCTCAGGATGAGTTATACACTCAAGTTGAAAGATCGAGGATAGAAGAGTTAGAGAGAAGGAAGAGGGAGAAAGGATAAACCAAAATCGAAGTAGGAGTTAAACAGAGTATTACATACTCAATAGAAGATTGTTTACAAATTTTACCTGATTATTAAATATATTTGACTTAATATTCCCACTTTTTATAATCTTAAGTATTTATTAATTATAAATCTACAAGACCATATAACTTGTATGTTACATTTTTAACCCTGTATTAAAATCAAATGTATGGTCGTATATTTATTAAAACGAAATAAAATGCGAAGTAAACTGATAAACTGTAATACAAAAATTAAATTACTTAAAAATTAAATTCACAAAGAAAAAATGATGATACAATTTCACTCTCTATTATGGTTGGAAGAATTCCAATTTGCTTTGATAGTATGACTAATATTGTAATTTAATATGCGTCCATATTATATTAATAATGAATATTAATGCAAATCTTGGTTATAGCGGTACATCATGAAACTAACAGTGTGTCATATCAATCGTTTAAGACGAATTTAACATCGCACGTAAATATCAGTACGTTTACATTACGTGGCCCAATTTTTAAATGAACAAAAAAAAAACTCCAATAGTGTAAAATTTATTAGACACTTTTAAAAAAAATGTTAAAGAAACTGATTACGCGTAAGATTTGACAGACGAATCATAAATTATTACAGATATAAAAACTGCTAACCGAGACGTTATTCGTCCGATTTCGCGAAGTGGATCTATTTGCTGATTCGTCTCAATTGAATCATAGAAGGTAGTACAGATTATCAATTGACACAGATAATTAAAGTTATATTATTTGACGCGCCAGATTTGGTGAAAAAAACTGATCGATTTGTCGCCTAGTGTCATTCTAACAATGGGCATAAATAAAAAGGAACGAATCGATCGGGAACAGTTAGGTGCCGAGGAAAAAATCAGCCAACTCACAACCTTCATTGTTTTATCGAAAGATGGTGTTATAATAATAATAATACATTTATTAGGTTCACTTTTTTTTACATGTTTTAAGTACTTACATTGATAAATAATGTCTAGCGGTCTGACGTATTACTCTTCCAAATTAATATTCATTAATAATACACTTTCTCCTAGATAATTACTACGAGTGTTGCGTAATATTTAAAATATCGGACAAATGTATCGAAGGTATGCATATAAAATTTGGTAAAGTAAATACAACATATCAGTAAGAAAGTAAGACATATGTTTGGGTAGCCTGCCCGCTACACTAGTAATTTACTATATTATAGCAGACAGTGTTCCTTCGGTATAACAGTAAGCAAAGTGCATTTATTAATGTACAAAAAAAATAAATATAAACAGTTAATCAAGAGATGCAATTAGGTATTTCAATATACATTATAAAATAATAATGCATTAGATGCTTTCGAATAGGTCTCGTGTGGTCTCTCTGCGGCCAACGGTAGCCGTAGCACCGCCACGGTCGTAAAACTAAAATAAAAACTACATGGATGCGATGTATAGAATCAAAATTAGACATGTGCAATCTTTATGATTTTTGAATAAGTATGTAGAAATATAAAACAAATTAATGTAATAGATAAATATACTAATTTAATGTATTAATTATAAATATATACATATAAAATCAATTTTGTCGAAAAATATTGTTTTTGCGCTCCCGAGATTCAAACCTGGATCTCTATTTCCAATCCGGAGAAGTAAACTACTAATTGTGTTATAGCGCCAGTATTTTTCATGACAAATTTTCGAACCTATATGTTACATTTTTCAAATTAATACACTTGTCGTTCCATTATTATGAATATTATGAATACATCTGTCAATAATTTGAAAATAATAATTACAACTTCACAATAAGAATGTGTTCTCCTTAATAATTAGATAAATATCACCGAATTTCATATAAAATCCAAATAAATATATTTTCTTTTAAAATTAGCAATATTAACTTGGTGGTTAAGATTCATATTTTTTATTTATTATCTTAGTTTTATTAACCACAATTGAGTTTAAAAAACATCTACCGGTTTCGGAAAACACTTTTCCTTCTTCAGGATGTCATAACTAACTAAAAATATTTTCCTAAAAATTATTCGACTAAATTTGTATTGAACAGTAATTTGAGTTAGGTACTAAATTTTTTTTTTTTTTAAATAATTGTTGTTTTTTAAAAAAATTAAAAATAGATTCTGGTGAAGAAACAATACTATATTTTTAGTTAGTTATGACATCCTGAAGAAGGAAAAGTGTTTTCCGAAACCGGTAGATGTTTTTTAAACTCAATTGTGGTTAATAAAACTAAGATAATAAATAAAAAATATATTTTCAGCCAATCAGACGACAGATTGACGATACTTCTGCATTGAACGGATATACATTACCATTTTTTTAATCATTCTAAATACCAGTTTACGAACGCCTTTTATTGGCGAATTACCAAACTGCAAATTAAATCATGCGAGTAAAATTAACAAATTGATAGGAAATTGATTTTACGATTTTTTTTTCCATTGCATCAATTTACATTCTATTAGATAGTGGCTGCTTCGCGGTCAATGTTGGCCGATGAAATCAATCTTACAATGTTGAAAATATAATTTATTATGAAAAAGTGGTCATTCACAGTACAATTTAACCAATTAACGCAAACAAATATCTAATTGGATATATTCTATAGTTTAATAAAAATATATATCCCGATGCATGACAGACTAAATATGGTAAAAAAAACTTACCAATTCTATTTGGACTGCACAATGGATGGATTCAAATAATCATAAAGGTTATCGGTTTAAAATAATTCAAAGATCTATTCTCCGCACTTTGGTTCACCAAAAGGAAAGTCTACAAAAGAACAATATAAAATATCTCTAGAATGAGAATTGGGCATTGACAGGTAGCCTCACCTTTATTTAGATTGAACTTAATAGATTCCCCAATGTGTGAGTGCGGTGCCGAGGATGAAACCCTTGACCATATCTTTATTACCTGTCCATTGCAGGTTTTTTTACAGTAATATCGTCAATGTAATTTTCAACTACCGGTTAACTTGTGTCAACTACCCTTAACTCGCCACATTTAATCTATTTATATAATAGACAATTTTTATAACAATGATTTAACTTGTTTAATGGTACAAATCACTCTTGAAGGGTGGATTGCCTATTTAAAAGAAGGAGAATCAAAATATAATGTACCGCACCGGCGGTGACACATATCTGCCAAGTTTCATGGCGTGCAATACACCACTGATATTTGTAGCGTAATATAATAATATAAACTGGTACAAAGACTTAAAAACTTCGTAAAAATATAAAAAATAATCTATGTAAATGTGAAAAAAGTTTTAAGGTAAATAAGACCTAAGTTTTTTGTACATCAGAAGTGAAGATACAACTATATAATACACTAATTAATTTACTGTGTGGGATGCAGTAAGTATCCACCTCTGATATATAAAGCATTGTCCTAGACTACTGTCTATGTTAAAGTAGTCGTTTTTTTTCATGCAGTTATTTAATCAAAATTATAAAGAAAAGTAAGATTCGACAGAAATATTCAAATAAAAATACAGAGAATAAAAAAATGTACAGTGATTAAGTAGGAATGTTGGACAGCGATACTTCTGACTGATCACTATCCAAAAAAATGATATATTAAGTCCATATTTGCTTAATTAAGTAATTTAATGACAGTTAAGTAATATAAATTAAATATATTAATTAGAATGATATACATATAAAATCAATTTTATCGAAAAATATTAAAATATTATTCTGTTCCGAATAATTACAACTTCACAATAAAAACGTGTTCTCCTTAATGATAGAAAAGTAATCTAAAGGTGTTAAAAGTAATTAAATGTTGTAAATCAAACACACGTTAGATTTAAGTGTTTCACAATATCAGCACTTGTGTGGAGAAACCAATTATCATTTTATTCAATTAATATAACTTTTCTGGTTGATTGCTCTTAATAATATTATATCCGCCGATTTGAATCAATTGTTAATGGAATTCAAATCACAGAAACACAATTTACGATTATATACTGGTTATTAACACCGCAGAGGTTTCTTCGAGTGAGTACATACAGCTTTTGTACGAGAATACATGCAGGATATTGAAAGCACACGTAAGAGGAGAACGAAGAAACCCTGCTACTAAACGGGCCCAAGGCTTAAGCGATGCTTAACACGCAACTGGAGAGTAAATCTCAAAAGTTCACAGCATCCCATATAATCCCTTCACAGATTGGCAAATTGCTCCACGTAAAGACGCATTTGTTGTTCGATGTATGCTAATTGACAGAAAGTTGAATATCTGAGAAAATAATGCCTACCTCAACTGTTGCCAGCTGTGGGTAATCTCTAGTTAAAGTGTACAACGAGCTTGAAAGATCAACAGATCGCATTTGATAAGTCCGAGGATAATTGTAATTGTGATCGATGGAATCTAGTAACGACCACATCAAAATAAGACTAGATGAATGAGTTAAGCTGTATATTTTTTGAATTTTAAACAAATTTTTTGGGATAATCGTGAGTATAAAAAGAGGAAAATATAATATTTCAAAATAAAGCATTCTTCAATATTATACATATTATATAAATGTTACGTACTTTTCTTCTGAATACGCCTTAAGTGTACACCTCGTAATGTGAAGGTCCAAGAAATAGACTTTATAACAATTATACATTTATTACATATACGATACAATTTAGTACAAGGTATATCACTAGTATTGGTCGAACGATTAAGCCGATGAACACGCAGAGAAAGAGGCCGCGCCCTGCCGCGCGCCGCCCTTTATAGCCTCGCACACACGCACTGGCGGTGCAGCATTCACACACACTCACACACACAAATGTACAATCCCAAGGACATCACAATAAATAATAAGAAAAAATACTTTGTTTAAACCACTATTATTGATTATTCAAAATGTTACGATACCTATGGTATCTTCTACATGAAACAATGTATACTAAAATATAAGCATAGATAAAAACAAAACTATAAAGTGGTGGGTAACTGAGTAGGAATTAATATGAAAACAAATTCAAAAGGTGACTATTTACAAATATTATAAATAACCAAATCCTCTTTGGAAATAGTCATATTTTATTAGTTCTTAATGTAGCAAATCTATTTATGACAGAGTAAAGAAGGAAGAAATAAGGAAAGAATGTAAAGCTGATGTTACTATAATGAGTAAGATTAAGAAATGATCACTTAGGTGGTTTGGTCATATAGAATGGATGAATGAGGAGAGAATGGTAAGAAAGATATATGACGCAAGTCTTGATGGCACCAGAAACAGAGGACGTTCGCGGAAGACTTGGCACGACCAAGTAAACGCAAAGTAAGATAACGGACGATAGTTCTATTAGAAGATATGATAGAAATTCGGAAAAATTAATGAATACACATTTTCAAATACTTCACTGCCATTATCGATGTTTCCATGATACAATAAAGCCACCCCCACCCTTACGTACCTCATCGCCTGATATTAACAGAAAAAATTGTGTCTCAAAATATAAATTATATATTTTTAAAATTAAAATGTTACACCACGAAGAAACAGCCGAATAAAAGATTAAAAAAATGACATTAATATAACTAAAACAAATTACAAAAATTAATTAGAAAAATACACAGAAAAAATATAGTTAAGATATAATGACAGAATGGCTTCTTTTCAAATTTCATCTAGATATGTCTAATATATTATTGAGACATTTATTTTATCCAGTTGGAAACTATAAATATAATTTTTTCCTACCTTAAAAACAAGCAGATAAGATGTTTTCTGTGTATCTTTTTAATTTATCTTTTTTTTTTTAAATTACACCAAAAAATTGCAACTTCACAAATAAAACTCGATTTCACTAAAAAATGTTAATATAATCTTCACACAGCTGTGAGTTGTTATTAGTGAATTGAAAATTATCACAAACTTATTAAAACACAGTGATTTCACTTTTCGAGAAACGTCGCGGACGGACGGATCGACAGTTATCAAATCTCCATTACAAAAAACAGGACTGCCGATAAATAAATCTGGCCGCAATAAAGACGACGATTCGAGGGGACATTTGATATTCGAGATGGGTCCCGTAATACGGATAAGCGATCTATAAATCAATTAAGGCCATAAAATTACGAGAAATCATTTAAAATTCTTGAGAAAATACATCTGAAAAATATCCGGTTTTTTATGGCCATATTGCAAGAAGCGTCGTTGAAAGATAAAAAGTCACTTTGTCGAAATAACATTAAAGACCAGTTGGTAGTCCAGACTGCCAGCAGTAATCTGGATATAATATTCCTACCAAGGTGGTGGTCCTGACGATAATACTGATAACGCGCAAAATATCGAAAAAACTAATACTAACGAATGTGCGAAAAAAAAACTTGCGAATTTTATGACGAGACTAATTTGTTGAGATAATATTGCAGGCACAGATGTAAGTACAATCTATTGGAGTTTTATGATAAATCTGTAAATATTACGTTATACAAGTATCATGATCTAAAATAATAATTATCAATACATAAATCACAGCACGTGTAAAACAACTCACTACATAGAGCGAACTATCTATTCTTGTCTTAGTAGAATGTTACCTGGTCACCTTTTTATTTTATTATTTTTTTGTTGAGATTTTCTATTTTTTGCACTCCCAGTCCCAACGTATAATTCCATATCGTAATGGCAAATGGCATTATTATTAATTGCTCATTTCTATTTGTTATTTTTCACATTACTTTATTGATTAACTAATACTAATTTCTTCATTATTAGATTTACAATAAATATCTTGACTGGAAGTATTCAACTACAATATACACTGAATAAAGGCTGTTATGTTATACAGAAGGCGACGAAGATTCCAAAGAAAATACGAACGTGATAAATAAAATAAAGCAAAAGATTTAACTACCGTAACTGCAAACAAGCGGAGCTATTCAAGCTTGTGAATGTTTACGCTCTTGCCGATTACAGATCTGATCAATCCCGTCGATAGCAATACGTCCACGGCATCTGGAGCCAGGTCCGAGGAGGTGCGCGGCAGACCGGCGTCCGAGGAAGATATCAGAAAACAGATAATCTGCATAATCAGCCTGTGAACCAGAAACAGAGTCAATTGCATTGCAGGGTGCTCCGTTGACACAGTAACATGAAAATTGTCCACTTCTGAGAAGCAAACTGTGAACAATGCAAATATTCAAGAGAGTATTATGCACAGAGATATGCATCGGCCGGCCCACCAAAGTGCTGCTCGATCTCTGCGGCAATTCACGGCACGATCCAATCGGAACGGTCTCTGGTTATGTAAATGTTCAAGAGCCATCAATTTTTGCCTCTTCGATTGTACTTTATTTCGAATGGAAATATTGGCCACTTGATTTTTTCATTTTAAGAATAAAATTAAAATCGTCGTAAATACAACTCGAAAACATTAAAAAACGTATTTTTTTAACCAAAATTGATGAAGGTTAATAAATAAAATCAAAACTGATATAAAATTGTTCAAATTTAAGCTCACACGAAACGCATTTCGTCTTGTAAGGGTAAAATCAATCTAATAACTTGTATTTACATTAATATTAATTTTAAGTGAAGAACAGCTATATAATTATATTTACATGCATATAGCTGTCTTTTACTATAGATTAACACTGATATAAATATAAGTTGCTCAGCAAAATTGTTAGATTGATCAAGGCGAAAAGCGCCTGAAAAGACCGACAACAAGCTCCTCTTACGACCATACTACTGTACGCAGCCTACATCTGGGGCCACGCGGCCCCCACTAACATGCAAAAACTTCAGACTCTCCAGAATAAGTGCATCTGGTTAGCGCTGGACGCATCTAGATGGATAGCGCTCACTCAGCTTCATCAAGAATCGGGCGTACTTCCCGTAAAAGAGTTCATTACACAAATCTCCAAACGTTTTTACGATGGACTTTCTAAGCACCCCAATACGACCATCGTTAGCTAAACACGATTTGAACGCACCGTCGCGATATAAACGTCCAAAATCCGTCCTCTTAGAGGCTTAATTCACTGCGCCAGCTAGCAGTTCCCTGCAACATGATTATAAGCAGCTTGTTATTTATTTTGTTGTGAATCTAATAATAAAATTTATCAGACCTCAAAGGCACACTACCGCTGAAAGGGCAAGGGGTTCGTCGGACCCGGTACTCTGTAAGACATGAAAACAAAAAAAAAAAAAGCGCCTGACATGTAAATTATACGAGTAGAATAAAAAAATAAGGGTTTTATTTTTACATATGTGAATACGAAGTTTACAAATTTATCTCGGAAACAGTAAAACAAATTCAATAGCACTCCAGCTACCATGGAGTAGTTGATATAACACAACACAATAAAATTTTGACTGATAACTTTAAGTGAAACAGTTATACCAGAAATAGCCGGCTAGACAATGGCAAATGACCAACCAAAGATATTAGGACTTGAAATATACTACAGGGAATGCCAGAAGTTGAAGAGCATTCAACTGTCTAATGAAGACGGATCTGCAAGAGGTAGGCGAGTGCCCAATACACTGGACCACAACGTAGATATCAAAGGATGAATGACACACCATTGTGACTGCGGTCGTAGACTTCCATGTCCCACAAAGCCATTAAAGAAGAAGAGGGAAATATTGAAAAGCCAAGATAGTAATACATGAATCAATCTGAAAACCCCACAGCAACATGAGCCTATCCCCGCTATAAAGAGTACCTTCAAAAAGTATCAACAACTTTTATCTATACATAAAACAAAATATTGGGTTGTTCAAGTTTTAAACAAAAATTACAATATTTCAATCAATGATGCATTATCCATTATTATTTACGACTTCACCCCGTCCTTCAATCAATTTATCGATGGCTTTTCTATAAAAATTGGCTGATCTAGTATCGAAATAGTTATCGAGCCAATTTTTGAGGTCATCGTAGTTGTTGAACGTAACAGCATGCAATTGATTGGAGAGCGATCAAAAAATATGATAATCTGACGGGGTGAGGTCGGGACTGTAGGTTGGACGCGGCAAAATATCCCAACTGAGGCCCTGGATGACCATTTTTACATTGATTAAGTATAAAAATAAGAACGTGTCAAAAATTCAAAGGTTTATTTTTCTCAAATTGAAACTTCATTATTTAATCCAAATATTAAGAAAAACAATAAGATACAGGAAAGCGGCAACACTGACGTTTTAGGGCAGAAAAAATAATATCGAATAGTAGAAATCTATTTATGACAGAGTAAAGAATAAAGAAATAAGAAAAGAATGTAAAGCTGATGTTAGTATAGTAAGTAAGATTAAGAAAGGATCACTTAGGTGGTTTGGTCATATGGAAAGGATGAATGAGGAGAGAATGGTAAGAAAGATATATGACGCAAGTGTTGATGGAACCAGAAAAAGAGGACGTCCGGGGAAGACTTGGCACGATCAGGTAAACCAGATAATGGAGGATGGTTCTGTTAGAAGCCTCAACAATCGGCGAGCTTGTATGACAAGATGTATGAATGTGGATGAGGCGAGAATTGTATGTCAGGACAGAAGAGTGTGGCGCTCTATCCTCTCTGCCTACCCCCACGGGGAAACGGCGTGATGGTAAGTAAGTAAGTAAGTAAGTAAGATAATAGTAGACATTTTTTGTCACAAAAAAACAAAATAATGGGAAATAACAAAAAAAAAATTATTAGACGACTTTATAATAAAAAAAATACAATAAAAAATTATGAAACTTCCTGAATGAGTTTAAGGTGAAGTTTTAATGAAGTTCCTGACCATCGCAATATTGTTTCGAGCGTGACAAAAGCAGGGATATTTAACATTGTGTTTAAAATATTTGATTAGACTGCCAGTGTAAATATACAAGTTGTATAATAATTTATCGTCTTGCAAACGTTAAATGAATTATATTACGCAGTGAGCCTGTGTAGGTCAAAATTAAAACATAAACTAATCATAAGATAGGTTGGTCGACACGGCATTATCGAGTATCCTGAAGGAATTAAATAATAAACGTGCCGAGCACGCCATCAGGTTCAAATGCGAGCGAGTTGAATTAGCGAATATAAAAACCAATCTGGCTGGATTCCGGAAGTGACGCTTCGCATGTTTGCCCCCACTTCTCGGTACGTCCAGGAAGCAATCCACTCTTGGACGATAGCCGAACCAAACGCGCGGAACGAATCGCCCTGTAGATGCGCCGGCATGCGCATGCGTAACTCTAGCGCAACGGTACTGCATACATTACATACATCACGGATTGCTAGGGCCAGCGGCGAGAGGACAGTGGACTCTTGGAACAAAGAGGACAGACTGGATTATTTGACCAGCGCTGGGAAAAGAAGACAATCGTTTGGGCAATACGAAAAAAGAAAAAAAATCTAGTAAATAGCAAAAAAAAAACAACATTTTTCCTACAAATGAGGGTATTACTTGCAAAGTCAAAAACTTCCATTATAATATTTTTTATAATTTTAATACCGGTGTCTTTTCAAATATTGTGTTAATTTTATAACAGTCGTTGTAATTGTATAAACAGTCAAAATAGTTGCTTTTACGGGCTACAATTTATATTATTAGAATTAAACCAAGAAATTTAATACAATGACCCCTTAGAATAACAACAAGGTTCCAACTAACATTTTGGGCTAATTTGAGTTATCGCATGAAATGGTACCAAATGCATAATTCTTTATTTCTTCCATGCACACCAACTCTATTTAACGGATATTAAAGAAAAAATTAAGCAAAAGCTGACAGTTCTAACTGCATCAGTTATTTATGGATCATTATTGTTAATTTAAAATGTTTTTATTTATTTTTAATACCTTAAAGCTGATCATATTTGCATACTAAAAACAAAATATACATGAAATTTAATCAACATTTGGGGTCATTATCTCAAAACAGTGTCAGTGTCAGATGGAACCTTGTTATTCTGAGGGGTCGATAAATAAAACTAGCTAATTTTTGGAAGAAGGTGTTGAACTTATTTTGTATTTTATACCAGATAATAGGAATTATAATTAATAATAAGATCCAAAATCGTATCTATATTTACTTTTGTATAAATCACTGTGAATTATTTTAACATCGATCGGTTTCGATACGAACGTATCTTCATCAGGACTATACAGTTTTTAATAATGTCTTACCGCGAAGTTAACACTGCAAACATCAACAAATAAGATCTCTTCAAGTATTAATATTTCACAGATGTACACATAAAATATACAAATATCATACATGTGTAGGTACTACGTCGTCCAATTATCCACACTCCTTATAAATTCATCTTGTTCATTTTGTATTGAATATGAATCCATCAGCATTTAAACGAGTAGTATAGAAGAAACCACTAATGTATTTCCAAGCAACATACTCATACAAAGTGTTTGTGAGAATAAGCGAATATGCATATGATAAGTGTTCCACTTCCTCTGCAACTAATTTGCATCGCACCGGTGAAGTGTTGAGCTTGTCTGGACCGAGTGTGGGCGATGACAAGTCGGAGAAGACCTAACATGTTTAATCTTCAAACGAGGATCTCGAGAGCTACGAAGCCAGTAGGTAACTTCGGCGATCACGCAAAGCTCCGAAACTAAAATTTGCGATTGATTTACCGAAGAGAAGCTATAAAATTCATAAGCAAAAAACAATATTCAACGCATCATCGCTTATTTTTACGTAAAGTATGAATATATGTTACAAAGACTTGGCTACCAGCTCACGTAGATCCATAAATTTATTTTGCCGTGGATGCCAGCTGACCACCTTCTCAATTTATATGCTTATTTTCTGGTGACTCACGGGAAAAAACTTTTACTTTCAAAGAGCAAAATAAACGATTCTTGGAATGACCGTCAGCGAGGTGGATATGTGTACTATTGTGGAGTAAAGTTATTCACAGAGAAGGAAGAACTCAGGGAAAAGACTAATGCTAAATGAAATAAAGAGAATGGTGAAGTATTTATCTCGGATCACGGATTGTGCGAGTCCGACGAGTGCCATACATAGGCAAGTGAGATTGATAATATCAAAAATAAAAAAAAAGAAGAATTCGAACACAGATTGATGGTTATCGTAACTAAATGTATGCCGTTGATTTTAAACTGATAGTAAGAATTTTTTTTTTTTGAAGAATGCTCATATACTTTTGAATCAATATTTTATGTAGTCAAATATATTAATATCAGGGATTCGAATCGATAATTTTTTCATTTCGGTTTTCGATCCGGTTCACTTGAAAAAATATATATCAGTTGGGTTCCGGTTTTTGTTTTAGAAAAATAACAGTTTTTTCGGTTTTCGGTTCAGCTCCAAGTGATTAATTTTTTTTTTTTTTAAATATTTTTGTTTGTAATAAGCATACTACCAGAACTGATATAATAATATAATATGAATAATACAAATGAATAATTAATTAAATGAATTATAATTAAAATTTATTAAACGAAACATATATAAACGAAATATATGTAAACGAAACAAATGAGTATATTCATGGTCGCAGAATACAGGATTTTTAGGTATATTTATTTATAATTAAAAAGGTGGATATTACCACTAATTATTAAAATATTTTTCAAAGAATTTTCCTTTAAACTATTTCTATTGTCTCGTACAATAACTAGATTTATAAAATAACTGATAACTTTGTGGTTTATTAGCAATATTTTTTATTTTTTATCTAAATTTGTATTAAACAACACTTTCAGTTAGGTACTAAATTAATTTTTTAAATAATTGTTTTTTTTTTTTTAAATAGATTCTGGTGAAGAAACATTGATATATATTTTTAGTTAGTTATGACATCCTGAAGAAGAAAATAATATTTTTCGAAACCGGTAGATGTATTTAAACTCAATTCAGTAGTTAATACAACAAAGATAAAAAATAAAAAAACTGAAGTGAAGAGTGAGAATTTTTGGTTCAGCTCCGGTTTTCAGTTCAGTTCCGGTTCAAAGCCCTGATTTATATTAACTATCTATAAACAATTAAATAAGACAGCTGCTGCAACAATTATATTATCAATTTTAAAGAGAACAAATTTTTGTTCTGAAATTGGAACTTCACAACAAAAATGTGTATTCCTTAAAAATATATATTGTATCAAAGTTTATATAAATACAATAAAATTGATAAATTTGATTTTGGCATCTCATAGTACATGGGATTTGCCGCAATATAAAGTTGATTGCTTTTAAAAATGGAATAATATACATATTTGTCGAAAAAGTGTTCAATTGCTATATCGAAAATGGTAATGCGGTATCCCCCGATAGAAAAAGGTCCAGGTCTGAATCCCGGTAGCACCTAAATATTTTTTCGATAAATACGTTTTTTATGCATATCTTTCTAATTAATTAATTTAATGATATTGGAATTAATTAATTAATATTAATTGGAAATATTACAGAATATAATCTCAAAATTTGTTAAAAGCGTATTCGATTGCTATAGCGAAAACAGTAAACGCGCTTCCCTGGATAAGGAGAGGTCCAGGTTCGAATCCCAGTAGCAACAAAATATTTTTTCTGTATATCTTTCTAGCTGATTCATTTACTTTTGATTGTATTGATTAAATTTTCTACTAAAAGCAAAGCCAGTTAAATACTCATTTAATCAGCTCACGTAATAAATTAAAGAATTTGTCGGGGGCAATCGGATTGATACTGGATTGTATTAGACGCAGATGCCATGACAATTATTATTCCAAGATACGTGACGACGCGTGTACATAATGAATGGTACGGAAGCCTCATGAACCCGGTGTAAAATGCAAATATGTCCCGGTAAAGTAACCACAAATAGAGGTACCCATAACGATCGATAGGCATTTTTTGCAATGAATCTTCTTCAAGCATTGAACACAAAGCGGGAAGCCAGTCGGCCCGAGAAACAAAGGGATTCACGAAGGAATGTGCAGGTCCATTTCCCCGAGGAGAGAGAAGGAATTTCTCATGATAAAGGAAGAATTAAGGATAAGACGCTGGAGAAGAACTATTAAAATAAAACCTGACTGATTTATGGATTATTGTATTGGACAGTACATTGAATGCGAAGAATACAAAGAATCAACATCTCAAAGAGCGAATACTTGAGGTATCCGAATCGGTTCGGTTCTGCGAGTAATCAATTTGAAGCAAGAAGCGTAAAAAACATTAATGATTAAAAAAAATCGGATACTAAAAACATCATCTCCGTTGTGCTGACTATTAATTGCAATTGACCCGTAAAATATGGATTAATGGAAACATTGCGGACCAACGGGCGCATCTCACGTTGCAGAATCGACAAATCTGTTCCAAAGCCGCCGCAAAAAAGGTGTACAGCTATGCGGAAAAGCACGCCAAATTAGAAATATTCGATAAAACGGAAACGTTTACCACAATATCTCCCACGTGACCTCAAAACATCGGTCACGATGTCCAGCAATTGGAGGGAGAATAATTTGAAAAAAATGTACATCTCCAAAATACAAAACGAATCGATTGGAGAATAACGGTTTAATCAAACAGATATTAACATTGTGCTTACAGAATTATTAACGAATATACTAACACTTTCTGACGTACATATATTCATGAAAATATCATGTTAATGTTATATGTTACAAACCTATTAATTAAATGTGTGAAATATATCAAGTAACCATGCAAGTGTTCGATATATCCTCATAAAAGGCTACATTTTACAACGTATTAAAAACTTGTACAATGACACACAAATTTAAAAACAAAATACAAAAATGGCAACGCGAGAAAAACTTGATATTTTTAATGTCCCACGATATCTGTTGCGAGAATATAACGAAATAATTCAATACAAATTAAATGTATCAATTAGAAAGATATACATATAATATCAATTTTTGTTGTTGTTATTATCAATTCGGGGAACGTTTATTAACCGATTACGCACCTGTATGTTACACTTTTCAAATTCATACATCTATCGTTTCATTATTTGAAAGGTATCTTCTTTATTTTATTCAATTCCCGGATTGGAAGATATCCGGGTTCGAATGCCGGTAGCAACAACAATATTTTCCGTCATCGCAGACCGTCTGTTCTGAATAATTACAACTTCACAATAAGAATGTGCTCTACCTAATAATAAATAATTTAAAATACACAAGTAAGATTAATTCATCAGAAATAAACGTTTAGATAGGAAAGGTACTGGGTGTCTAGAAGAGTTATAAAAAAGCGTGGCGCCGATGCGATCAGGTCTGGTATTGAGATGGAAAAACATATGAAGCTAAAAAAAAAAGTAATTTGGGACACGCAGGCATTTATTCCAAGCACTCCTATTACAATTTTTCATTGTCTACCTAGACATACATTAAAACTCACGAGTAAAAAATGCCACGGTCAATGTCGGCATCTACTGTCAAATAAAAAAAAAAACTTTTAAATATATGGATTTCAACATGATAAAGCAAAATATATATTTTTTAATAGTCTGTTACAATAGTAACTGCTACTTCAGATCGCAAACTTGAAACACTTGAGATGTTTTTATATTACCTATTGGTAATACAACATATATAATAATACTCAATACTATCAATTCAGGTTTAGCGTTAAAAAAAAGTAAAAGGTCTGTAAGCAATTAGTAAAGTAGTATATTAAAACCCAAGTACTGTATTTTGTGCGATTTTTCACGGCGGTGTATTCGTTTAAGACACAAGAGAGATTAAATAAGACCATAAATTTTCCACGTAATTTTTTTGCTGGTCAGGAGGAGTGGGATTTGTATTATTACTTCTTGTAGATATACGAGAGATTTCATTTTATTACTTAATGCAAGAATGTACTTTGTTTTTTTTTAAATTTATATTCATATTTTAATGGTCTAATAATAATAATAATATTGGATAGATTTATAGCGCCATTTTCGTAAAAAATTTCACTTCAAGGGCGTTTTACACATTAACTGTTTATAGTCTTACATTATTTTTGTACTTATGGAAATGATTTTTTGAAAATGTGCGTTTGCCTCGTTCCACCGCGTATTTTGTTTTAGTATAATCATCGTCTGAATTTAATTTCAAGTTTAGGTGTTCTTTTGTTTTGCGGGAAATAAAAACAAAAAAATATTTATTATTTGCATATTATTCTACAATACTTTACTCAATATGTTACGTACTATTCTAACACGTGACACGTTTTAATTGAGAAGCCTCCAAATTAACATGTTCTATGTTAGTTAATTAACTCACCATCACGCCGTGTTCTGTAGGAGTAGGCAGATAGGATAGAATAGCACACTTTTTTGTTATGGAACGTCACTTTTGTATCGTCCACTTTCGGGTGTTGAAGCTTTTAATAGGGCATTCGTTTAATATTTGGTTTATATGATTGCACCAGGTCTTTTATGGTTCTGCTGAGTTTAATATGTATTATCTTTACCTCTCTCGCTTTACTCTCATCGCTCGTACACGTCCACAAGTTATATGTTAAAAATAATATTTGAAAAACAGATAAAGATAATAAAATTTTTAAATACTAAATTAATGTATTAATTATAAATATATACATATAAAATCAATTTTGTCGAAAAATATTGTTTTTGCGTCACCGGGATACGAACCTGGATCTCTATTTCCAATCCGGGGAAGTGCACTATCTTTGTGCTATAACGCCAGTATTTTTCTTGACAAATTTTCGAACCTATATGTTACATTTTTCAAATTAATACACCTGTCGTTCCATTATTTGAAAGCCATCTACATTATTTTTACAGAATCTCAAATACCTTTGAGTAAACCGACTGCAGACGCCAGAATTATCAATTCATTTTTATTAAATTTTGGACACATTGATACAACATATATTTTTAAGGAAAACACATTCTTATTCTTACATTTCTTATCCCGGTGACGCAAAAACAATATTTTTCGACAAAATTGATTTTATATGTATATATTTATAATTAATACATTAATTTAGTATTTAAAATATCACAGACCGTCTGTTCTGAATAATTACAACTTCACAATAAGAATGTGTTTTCCTTAATAATAAAAATTATTTACACAAGTCGTTGAAGAAATTTAATCGTTGAGAATTATGTACTATTCTTCTCCATTTGCATTTGGCTTCGATAATAGCGACTGAATTTGAAACCGGCTATAGAAAACTTGAATTATTTTCAATAGAAAAATAAACTCCACTTTACGGACGGCAGGCGGTAGTCCAACCGAAAGGATTGTCCTTTCATTTTCCATACAAGCGAAGCCATCACAGCCAGATACGCCGAGAATAAAGTATCGATACAAATGAACGTACCTACCGGTTGTATCGTTCGCCGGCCGACGGGGTAGCCGAGTGCGATCGTGTCCAAGAAAATCACATATGTTACACAAACGCCACACGTGTACAGCGATCATCTTGTGTGTTCGCACGTGAACGGACTTGCCCAGCGAATCACCATTATCATCGGCTTGATACGCCTCGAAGGGGGTGAAGGACTGCACGAGAAAATAATGAGACATGCTGCGTTCAAAACATTTTCACAAAGATACAATGGTCTTTTTTAAGCATCAGAGCCGGACATTTTTGTTGTTTATAAATAAAATATAAGGTTTAGATGAATTATTAGGAGAACACATTCTTATTGTGAAGTAATTATTCAAGTTATTAGAACATAGGTCTGTGATATTTTAAATATGAATTAAATATATTAATTAGAAATATATACTTGCGCTACCGGGATTCGAACCTGGATCTCTTTCCAAACCTGGTAAGGTGCATTATCCATCTATGCTACAGCGACAATATTTTTGACGACAAATTTTCGAACTTGTATGTTACAGATTCATTTAATCGTTCCATTATTTGAAAGAGCCATCTACCTTATTTTTACAGAATTTCAAATATCTTTGAGTAATCTGATATCAATCAGAAAACATATATAAATATGTTAGGAAAGAGATCCAGGTTCGAGTCTCGGTGGCGCAACAACAATATTTTTCGATAAAATTGATTTTATAAGTATATATTTCTGATTAATATATTTAATTAATATGTAGGTTAATTGACAATTAGGCATGATTTAAATATGATCGCTTAGTCATGTATAACGAATGAATGAGGGGAGAGATGTATGGCGCAAGTGTTGATGGCACCAGAAATACAAGACGAATACTGGAAGACGGTCCTGTTAGGCCTCAACGGCCTCAACATTTGACGAGCTTGCATGAGAAGTTGTATGAATGTGGATGAGGCGAGAGTTGTGTGATGCTCAAAGGCGCAAATTTATATTAATTAATATATAACTTATAATACTACTGTGCAAATAGCAAAAATTACATTGAATGGCACCATAAAATATACATGCGCACTTAAAACGTATTTTACACATAATTTTGTGCTCAATATACAAGCACCAAAATAATAAAACATGTATAATGATGGAAAAAAAATTATACATATTTTAAAGGAGCATTTGAGATGTTTAAACAATAGTGGGTTTTCAGAATTTTCTAATCATTTGATAGAAAATGGTCATGGTTGCTATAAAAAATTAGGATTGTCAATTTTGTGTTGGTCATAAATTAAATAATTTAAAGAGATAAATAAAGCGGGTAAAACTAATTAAAAAATTATAAACAACCAACTAAATTTAACTACAAATCCCATTCTAAAAATTTTTCCGGGGATTTTGTATTAAGTAACAATTCGAGTTACCTACTAAATTAATTTTTTTAATAATAAATTTTTTTATAAATAGATTGTGTTAAAGAAACAATAATATATGTTTTACATTAGTTATTGACATCCCGAAGGAGAAAATAATATTTTTCAAAACCGGTAGATGTAATTTTACTCAATAAGTGGATAATAAAACAAAGTTAAGAGATAAAAATAATAAAATAATAATAATTCTCCGCACTTAAGTGTTAAGTTAGAGGTATATTATGATAGGCAAGTAAAAAAATCCATTGAACAATAAATGATAAATATATTATTTGATGCACACACATTCTGTTTGGTGCCACTTTCAAATATTCAGTGAATTTCTTTCATTGATGTGAATACAATAAATATTTACTGACCATTATTTGACGCACTGTCTTTTTTTAGTAACAAAATAAGTGTTATTTTGTGACTTATTTATGTGCCTGACTGTAGAAGGTGAGTGCTTAATATTTTTATCAGAAAAATATACATACAAATAACGTTTGCAACAGTGGAACGAAAAATGATGCAAATAATAAAATCAACAACGTTGCAATATTGGACGACGTCATGAAGTACGTGACAAAAGCAAATATTGACAACGAGCTCTTCGTAACATGTGTCATTATTTGTCAGAAGGGTTGTTAAACAAATATGTAAATATACTTAAATGAACATTACGGAAATGAATATAGACAATATGATGAACAAAATTGGAATATTTAATACATAACATAAAAAAATTAAATAAAAAGTTATGAACATTATATTTAAAAATAAAATCGAAATTTTTTTGCGTTTGTTCACTATCGTTCCCACGATATATCTATTTCATTAAAAATGACGTTATTTCGTTTCCTGTACTACTTGAAAAAATATAAATAATAAATTAATAAACAAAACTATGCCCGTAAGAATGTTTTACCGATAAGCTATAGCAACTTATCATTTTCGTCAGATTTGAGATCGAGTCTCGGTATCAGGTTTATTTTAATAAAATATATAGATTTGTTCTTTGTATCGTCCAGATATATATAGAAATATTAAA